>CM033471.1:53631401-54231401 GCA_019447015.1 Hymenochirus boettgeri | reverse complement strand
GTTCAAGCAGGGTACCTACACTGTTTCCGCAATAGGAAGTACAAAATAAACAGAGGGACTCGGACACAGCAACGAGAGGATATAGAGGAGCACAGGATGACTTTTAAATGCGGGTAGAATAAAAACTGTCGGCGTGAGAGAGCTTTCCCTTTACGACGCGGAAAGACGAGTGAGAGATAGAACAGAAGGATACCAGACTGAGGACATAAAGAAGCATACACCCAGATAATGTATTAAACTTCTCCCCTGATAAGTGTCTAACTACGATGTGAAATTGAAGTTCGGAAAAAGCTTATCATTCTCGCCAGAGAATCCTTAATTTACTGGGAACCCTTATGGACTCAAACAAATTTTTGCTACGTAGACTTTATTACAAAAACATTTTTTGAACAACAGGAATGGCTGATAATAATAATTGTTGTGAAATTTGTTTAAATGATCATGGCTACGTTTAATTCTGATCTAATTTGAATGTTTATAATCTTCTTATGAAGTATCAGGAGACGGATATACAAATAACCTGGGGGAGGGATCCCAGAAACTAGTCGCAGTTTGCAGCAGTAAGTCTAAAGTTTATCCGTTTAAAAGCCGAAGTACAGTAGACTATAGTCCAAGAGATTAGGGAAAAAGAAAATATGAGCAGTTGGTATCAGTAACGAGTGTAATTGGCGGGTACAATAAGTGGGATAATCTTACCAAGGCGAGAGAAAGCCATTTCTACCTTAAAAGGGGATAACCCATAGTTATTAGAAATCAGACAAGGGGGGATCGTTGTGTCCTCCAATGTATGATTATCGAAATGAGCCCTCCGCAGTTGGGGGATTGCGATACTAACGTTTAGGGTATTGATAAAAAATCCCACTTGAATACAAGTAACTCATTATCAGCCATCAAGATTAAGGAATGCAATGGCAATTGTAACAGAAACATGTTTGATTTGCTTGTCCCTCGGTGTCCCAGTTTACACCGATTTTTCATCCATCGCCTAGTACATACAAGGGGAAGTGCCACCAAAAGGTAGACCTCATAGTGGTGGTATAGCTTCTCTGAATGAAGGGTTATCTGAGTTATAAGACTTTTGTTACAGCCGTTGTTAAAAGATTAACTTCATATGTATGTGATACTACAGAGTGTTTCTGGTTATTTGCGTGATCTTAAATGGTCACCACTGTACAGTTTGGCTACCTTAATGTATTCCAGCATACCTCATTAAGGGGTGTTCGGGCTTTAATACCATCTTGAGAGGTACAGTTCTTTCTGATTGATGGATTAATTTCATATTAGATGCTCTCACTTACCTGCTGACGCATAATTTCTTCATTTGACAGAGTCTTTATTTACAAACAGCTGGGGCATCAATGGGCGCTAAATTTGCGCCTACATATGCCAACCTGTTTATGGGGTGGTGGGAGGAGGACTACTCTTCCACCACCCCTGTTTCAGTTTGGACACATAAAGATTAGTCTATATAAGATGTTATAATATTTGTTGGTGGTTATAGACAGGTACTGAGCTGGAGTTTCTCTGAATGGCTAGTGCCATGAAAAATGACAAAACTGAATTTGAGTTTTTCTCACCATTTTGTGGCAAGGTGATTAATTATTTAGACATCTGCATTTTCACCACAGAGAAAGGCCTGGAGATAGATAAACTATAGAAAGCCGAATCGAGAAATACATACTTCACGCCAAGTCTGCCCATCCCGCACACTGTATAGCACAGTTCCCTATGGTCAATATCTGAGATTACGTAGGAACGTTCTATAATACCTTGTTTAAATGTGCTGCCCAGGATATGACAAATAGATTTAAGGATAGAGAATATAATAATAGTCATTACAAAAATCTGTATCTAGGGCATTGCAGTCAGAGACAGATCTTTTAAATAAGAAGCGGTCCCATACGATCTTGGGTACACAGCCCCCTCAGGAGTCTAAGGGTACATACTTGTTACTCGGTTTCACAGTGCACAATATCGCCAAATAGTGTCAACAGTAAAAAGGGTACTTACCTATCCTAGAGAGGATCCACTGACGAAACAAATTTTGAAACTGGATGCAAATTTGTCCCAGAAGGGCCAAGTCATAGGCGATAGACTGTCCCCTAGTTTATACAACTCGCCTAGAGTATCTTCTTATACATGGCTTAATTTAAAAGGTACGTTTAAATGTGGTTCGGGCATGTGTAAAACATGTCGACATATCTACAAATCCAATAGTATTAGTAGTACAGTTACGGGAAAGACATATAAGAATGAAACTTTTATAAATTGTAATACCACCCATGTGGTTATTCCTTACTTGTACTAAATGTCAGTGTCAGTATGTGGGTTCTACGACCCGCTCACTCAAGTGCACGATGAGGGAACATATTAGAAATATAGAGATTATTAACCTCCAGAGTCCCCTAGGAGACACTTTAATGATTGTAGCCACGGGGATGTGAGTTATCAGGGTGCAGCTATACAGACTCTGCATAAAGGTAGACAGATATATGGATCCACTGAGCCTTAGACGGGCAGAAGTGAAAATGGATTTTCCTTCTTGTACTAGAGTCCCAGGTGGTCTAATTCGCGCTATAATATTGGTGTATGTCGATCAGTAGATTATCGGGTATTATTCCTGCTTAATATTATGTTATCTTAAATGAATCAAGTCATAGCTGATTGAACAGTGTGGTCTATGCATCTTTATTTGCTCTATCTGTTCTTTGATACTTTTGTCTCTGGATACTTATTTTATTGTCTTTGATATTCACCTCTGGATAATTTTCCTCGATACGCCTTAGGGTATCTGTACATTTTTGGGCATATGTGTTTGTACTGGACATATATATGTACGTATGTACTTTTATTAATCTAACTATGAGAGATAATGTTTGATAGTGTGTGTCCCCTTTAAAGATACATCATTGGTCAGATCTGAGGGGTGTGCCCCTCATGCAGCATGGGTTTAACTTTAGCAATTTGTGGTAATTACTTTATTGTGCACATATGGAGCAGATACATGTATAAAGGGGATTATACCGCCATACTACATGCCTATGACTAAGAGCCGGTTACGCTTGAAACGTGTCAGGCGTGGATTTCTGCCATGATGTTTTATTGATATTCCGAATAAAGATTGTTTTTGTTTTTAACTTCTGCACGGATCAAGTTATTCCGGTGTGCGCCGATGTTCGTTTGTTTGCTGCTTTACATAATACGGTCCAAGCGAAGGGTCCGGGGCAGGCAGCACCCGGATCACCCAAGGAGCGGGTGAATTTATCACAGTTATATGTGATATTTACAGACCTAATGTGAGTCCTGGATGTTGCGAACTAAGAAATCAGCGCCGGGTTCAGGGTGTGTACACCTGAACCACAAGCACTATAGTGAGTGTCAGTTTCACATAGGGTGCTGTTGTTTATTTTGTTTTTTGTATAAAAAGCTTAGTCTGCTCACTGAATGGAGGAAGGCATAGCCTTCTCACTACTATATGTTTTCAGAAATACTACCGCAGCCATGTGCTAAGCCAGGGAGACAGTGGGAGCTAGGAGTCATTTTATGTGTGGCTAAGAGGGTGGTGAAGGAAGAAGGGTTTGGGTTTATAGAGAACTGGGCGACTTTGCTGTCGGCTACAGGCTCTTAGTAGGGATGGGTTGCACCTCACTGATGACGGTGCAGCTGTTTTAGGGGAGAAGATGGCTAGGGGGTTGGAGATTTTAAAGTAGGTTTGGGGGGGGGGTATTCACAGTGCTCACGGGATAGATAGCCCAGGAGGAAAGCAGGGTGTAGATAGGCAGTGGTGGGTAGAAAGGGGGGTGGGACTAGCATAGGGGATAGGGAGGCATGTATATTAAAGTGTATGAATAAATTACAGGATCATAATCTAAAATGTATGTTTGCAAATGCAAGGAAGCCTGCTGACAAATGGGTGAATTGGAGTGCTGAATGGCAGGAAAAGCACCTCCTAAGTCGATCAAGATGCATCAGAGAACCCTGGCATTGCATATGACATCATAAAAAATTACTGATTGTACAATGTAGATCTTTAGGAAATGTAGGCGATTAAGGTTTTGTTGTTTTAGAAATAGAGGGAAGACGATGTAGCAGAAAGTTTGGGGGAAATTGAGATAGTCAGGAATGTCCAACCTGCGGCCCTCCAAATGCTTGAAAACTACAATCACCAAGCATTACAGGGAGCTGCAGATTTCAAACATTTGGAGGCCCACAGGCTGAACATATCCCTGGAGAGCATAGCCTGTGCCAACAACCATGTGTAGTAGAGATAACTTAGCTCCCCTGACAGTGAGCACACATCCAGGAGATATTGAGCAGGGTGGTCCAATAACAGAATAAGTAACAGGAACCTACAATCCCGAATCCCACTGGCTATCAGAAGTCGCAAAACCAATTTTCCTCGTGGCATTATTAAAAGGGAAATCTTTAATTAAAGAGAACTAACCCCAAAATACAAAGGCAGCTCTCCAGACTCTGTAACTGTCATTTAGTAAAACCATTTCTTCTCACCTCTAAATTCAGCCTCTTAGTGTAGAAATCATTTATAGAACATTTCTGGCAATCTATGATGTCACGACGTGCTTCTAGTGTTGCCTCTTCCTGGTGGTCCAGGTATCAAAACATGCTAACTAGCTAACCTTGTGTTGTTTCCCACTCCCCTTATGCTAAGCTGCATGTAACAGTTGAACTCAGAGTCCCCACCTGCCAGTGCCTCCCACAATCATCAGTGATAGCAGTGAAATATTATAGAATATTTTCCTGCTAAAACAGAGTGGGGGGAAGGTGTTAACCTTTTCATATGTATTTAGGAAGCAACTTGTTAACCCTTTATATTTGGGAGCATTTCTTCAAGAAACTGTCAGGCTCATTTATTCAAACTCGCTGGGCAGATATATAAGGTTAAAGTCGTGCTAGCGGGTTCGCTACTGGTTAGCGTGACTTGAACTTCATATTATCATTGATGCGGGGGTTATGAAAAATCACCCTCAGTCTCCGTTTGTGCTAGTTTTAGTGCAGGACTTTAACGCCAGCAAATAGCTGGCGTTAAAGTCCCGCAGTGGGTAAATCCCGGTAAGGGAATTCACAAACGTGATATTGAATCTCGAACAGGACATTTACCCAAAACGATATCGGCTCTAGGTAAATGAGTCTTTGTGTCTTTGTATGTGTTTATTTCTGCACTCTACCATTTATATTAGTGTGTGTATTGCTGCAATGCACATTTAGGGCACAGCCACACTGCAACGCACCTGAATCGCAAGCCATTTACTGCTCTTGCGATTTGTGCTCTTCATATTTAAAACGCAAGTTTTGGTGCGTTCCTCGCGATTTCAATACAATTGGAAAATCGCAATCGCCTGAAAAATGCGCATGAGTGGCCTAGCCCTTAGAAGTGTAATGCAAGCTGCATTGCTTTACAGCAGGTCAATTTTCCTGAGGCTGGGCCCCACTTAGCAAGGGAGGATGCACGTTCGCAATAATGGGTGCTCGTGCTTGCTTCCGTGGATGGGTGTGCATTTCCCAATTCTATCCTAGTCAGAGCACATGCAGTACAGACAAAAAATGGTGATCGCATGCACTCCAATAGCACACTGAAATGCATTGCATGTAGTGGGGCCGGTCCCATAGGCTATTACATGCCGCCACTCCTACTAGCATAATCATCAGATCGCAAACCGCAATCCAAAATGCGCTATGGGATCAGCCCTAAGAGTTTGAGTCTTAAAGGGAAAGGGGCAACCCCAGTAGAATTGAACTATCCCTTTACAAAGTATACTTATAAAACAAAACAGCCAGAGCTGCAGGTGCAGCATATGACTTGAACATGGTCTTAGCACAGCTCTGTGGATTGCATTTTACAGGCCACCTTTCCCTTTAAGACCCGAACACATATTAATCTACATATTGCAGTGCTAAGTACCATTGCATCTAAATCCAAACTGTATCAGTCTGCATCATGCTTCTAAAGAAAAATCTTCAACCTTTTGTTGTGTAGATATTATCAGGCCTATGTAATAAAAGTTCTTAAAATCTGATTGGTTGGGGCAAAATTTGCACCATTTTTAACCATAAGAACTTTTAATACATAGGCCTGTATATGTGTTCGGGTCTTAAAGGCAAAGGTGGGAACTCTAGTTGGAAGAGGGTTTTGTTTATGCAAAACTTCCCACAGGCAGCCCACCTGCTGCATTAATTTGTATAAAATGTTGCAACCCTCTAACAGTACCCCTTTAACCCTTTGAGTGCCAGAAGAATTAAATTTTGTTTTGCGTTAACTGCCAGGAGAATTTTCTGGATTTACCCTTAATTGCTTTAGACTAATTTTACAGTAGGAAACCTTGCAGTAAATCAGGAAATTATACATTGTTTTTTTCAGCACAAAGTGTCCTTTAACTGGTAACAGAATTTTGTAACTTTTCTGGAAATTTTACTGGAATTATAGGTAAAATATGTAAAAAAAAATTTGCAAATTTTCATGGATTTTCCCATTTTACTTATAGTTGTCTTAAGGTTACACACAAAAATCTTACTGTTTCTAAAAGCTCTGATACTCCCGAGTACATCGATATCGGATATATGTAGGTACCCACACTTTCTGTACAGGAGACCCCCCCCCCAAACTAAACTGCACCTTCAAGAATATTACACCAAATTAAAGTATAACCACTACTGACAGTTAACTAGAATATCACCAAATTAACTAAAATATCCCCACAAGTGAGATATTTTTAGAAACTACACACCCACAGATTTTATGAGTGAGTTTAGTTTCGATCAAAATGCAGACTCAACTGTAAAATCAGAGACAAAGCCAATGCGAATTTCAGCTAAAGACTGTGGAGGAAAGTTCAAACGCATCTCAAATTGAAAGCCTAAACCCCTCCCGAATAAAACGGTATGCCAACATTCATGGTTGTACCAGAGACATGGCTACCAACCTAACCCAGAGCGTGACCAGTGCCAAATGTCAGTAGCAGCAACAAAAAAAAAAATTAGCCATTTTGTATTTGAACAGTCAGCAGCTTTTCCACAAAACACCCCCCCAACTCAGAAATACCCCCACACAACTATGTATTCCTGAAATCTACACACCTTCAGCTATTAACGCTGTAGTTCGTTCATTCTCCATCAATGGTGTGGGCGCAGTTCTTCGAAGATTTTTGCACTTTTACCAGATTTTCAAAAAAAATGAACATCAAACAACATACAAAAAGGTAAAATCATGCCAAAACCTGATGGAATGTAAAAAAAAAGTTACTAAATATCATCTCCCAAATGTCCTGAATCAAACGGTATACCTATGTGTGGTTACACACACGGACGTGGAAGCCCAAAGCCACAAAGTGAAACAATGCACAATGCTCAGAAACACCAAAAATATTCAGCCAAATCTGAATTTGAACAGAGTGCAATTTTTCCCACAAAACAACCCCCAAACCTAATATTATATCGAATCCACAACCTTTATCTACGAAATTCTGTAGTTTGTTCATTCGTACCATCAATGGTGTGGGCGCAGTTCTTCGTAGAAGTTCCAGTTTTAGCAGATTTTCTAAAAAATTTGAAAAAAAACACTCTCAAAATGTAGAATCATGCCAAAATCCCAAGTAATAAAAAAAAGTTACCAAATATCAATCTCCCAAATGTCCGAATCAAACGGTATGCCCTATGTATGGTTACACACGCAAATGTGGAATCAATAGCCACAAAGTAGCCAATGAACAATGGCCCATTACACAGCAACTTTTCAGATTTGTCAGACTAAACACCCCTCTATTTAGAAATACCCCCCCCAAACTATATATTTTTGGAATCTACCACATCTTCAGCTACACAAGGTGTTGATTCCTTTATGCATACTAACTACCAATGGTGTGGGAGCAGTTTCATGTAAAATTTCGCTTTTTTACCAGATTTTCAAGGAAAAATTTATTAAATACAATTCAAAATTAAAAATCATGGCAAATTTCCATGTCATGTAAAAAAAACTTGTCAATTATCAATCTTCCAAATGCCCTGAATCAATGTGTATGCCATATGCGTGGATGTACACAGGGACGGGCCACCAACTAGCTCAAATAGGATGCATGCAAAGTGTTTTATAAGAAAAAAATCAAAGTGCTCTGTAATTTCAAACAGCCTACACCCTTTTCTAAGGAACAGTCCCGAAACATGGAAATTCCCCCCACAAACTATATATTTTTGGAATCTACACACTTCAGCTACGTTACGGTGCCATGCTTTCATACATACATACATAAAGAATTCCAGACCCAGTGATCCAAAGACTTCCGTGTTTTTAGGAGGTTTTGTGAAAAATAAAATAAGATGATTCAAGGATTGAAATCCTACCTAAACCAACTTGACAAGCAAAAAAACCTACTAATGTCAATCTCCCACATATCCTGCATCAAACGGTATGCCATATGTGTGGTTGGCACACAGAGACGTGGCCACCAACTAGCTCAAATTGGACACAATCACAAGTGTAATTACAAGAAAAAAATCAAAGTTCGCTGTAATTTCAAAACCAAAACTTGGAAATGCCCCACACAATAACCCCCCCCACTAAACATCACTCTCCCACATGTTCTGAATCAAACAGTATGCCATATCGTGGATATCACAGACGTGGCCACCAACTAGCTCAAATCGGACGCATGCACAAATGTAATTACAAGAAAAAAAATCAAAGTGCTTGTAATTTCAAACAGCCCCAAAATTGGGAATGCCCCCCCAAATAAAGCCCCACTAAATATCAATCTCCCACATGTTCTGAATCAAACGGTATGCCCTATGTGTGGATATACACAGAACTTGGCCACCAACTAGCTCAAATGGGACACATGCACAGTGTAATTACAAGAAAAAATCAAAGTTCTCTGTATTTCAACAGCCCCAAAACTTGGAATGCCCCCCACAAATAAACCCCCCCACTAAATATCAATCCCCACATGTTCTGAATCAAACGTTATGCCATATGGGTGGATGTACACAGAGACGTGGCCACCAACTAGCTCAAATGACGCTGCACAAATGCAATTACAAGAAAAAATCAAAATGCCTTCAATTTTTCTAAGGAAACAGTCCCAAAACATAGAATTCCCCCCACAACTTATAATTTTTGGAATCTACACACTTCAGCTACGTTACGATAACTGTTTCATACATACATGAGAATTCCAGACCAGTGATCCAAGAACTCCGTGTTTTAGGAGGTTTGTGAAAAATAAAATAAGATGATTCAAGGGTTGAAATCCTACCTAAACCCTTTTGCAAGCAAAAACCCCTAAATGTCAATCTCCACATATCCGCATCAAACGGTATGCCATATGTGTGGGTGCAACACAGAGACGTGGCCACCAACTGCTCAAATGGGACGCATGCACAAGTCCAATTACAAGAAAAAAATCAAAGTGTTCTGTAATTTGAACACCTAATCAACTTGGAAATACCCCCACAAACTAATATATTTTTGGAAGCTACACACCTTCACTACATGATGGTATCATGCTTTCGTATATACATGAAGAATTCCAGACGCTGTTATTCATAGAACTCCTTGCTTTTTAGGAGATTTTGTGAAAAAATAAAATAAGAGGACTCAATGGTTGAAATCCTACCTAAACCACTTTGGCAAGTAAAAAAACCAATAAATGGCAATATCCCCACATGTCCTAATCAAACGTGTGCCATATGTGTGGGTGCAAACAGAGACGGGGCCACCAACTAGCTTAAATGGGATCTATGCGCAATTGCAATTACAAGAAAAAATTTAAAAAAACGCCACAACCCACCCCATCCCCACTCCCCCTTTTAGTGGTATTTTTAGTGAAAACCAGTTAGTACGGAGAGTCACACAAGTTTTTGCACACTTACTGATCCTAAAAATTTAATCCGGTCTTTTTTTGTACCTCTGCGAAATTTCCTAATAAAATAGGCTTAGTTTCCCTTGAAATCGAACAAATAATGATCCGCGTTTACTTTACCGATATCACCGGTACATTGGGAAGCTTGGAGAAGACACAAAGTTTTTTGCTAATTTATAGTTTTTAGGTTAAAAAAAAAAAGTGTTTGTATCACTTTAGATTTTTTTTTTGTGTGCATTCCCCTTTTTTTGGATCATTCCCAAAATGATCATCAAATCATCTTAGGGAATGATACCGAACTTGGAATACGGGCATAATGCCCGTTTTCCAATTCGAAATCCGATCGGAAAAATCACTTCCAGAAGTGATTTTTCATTCATTGGCAAAGATCAATAATTTGGTGATCAAAGTGATCACCAAATTTTGATCTCTGTCCCCATTTTTTTTTCTAGTCTTCGCTAAGTAGCAAAGACTTGTGACATCACTGGGGTCTCCCTTAGTGGCAATATCCTTTGAACCAGCGAGAGACCGGCAATGGAGGAGGGGGACTACTTTAAGGGACTGCAAACTCCTGATCCCCCCATCGATTTTTATGAAATCAAGGCGAGGGGGCAAGGGGGGCACTGAATGCTGTTTTAAGTTTGACCACCATCTCATCTTCTCTCTCGGGTTTCTGGGAGGAAAATTAATTCCTGTGAGGGTTGATCGTGTTTCCCCTGAGACAATAGGCAGCATCCCTATGATTCTCTGGATAAGGTTGGCAGGGGCTGCAGGGAACTTGATAAGGTTGGAGATCAGATGATGTATTTCTAAATATCTTCTTTTGTGGTAAGGTTATCTGAAGCTGTGTGGTGTCTATAAGGAACCCAGATATTCCAGTTTCTGGGTAGGATTTAGATGAGATTTTGGACCATTTTATTAGCCATCCATGTCTCCGTAGGGTATGTAGATGGTCTGTAAATGGGCTATAACCTCTGTAGGGAGTTGGCAGCAACCAGATGTTGCCTATGTAGGCAAAACATCTCAATCCGTGTCTTCTCAATGGTTTCTAGCGTCGTGATGAGATCTTTGTGAATACTCTGGGGTCTGTGGAAATTCCAAACGGCAGAGTGGCATACTGGAAGTGATTTTCAAATATGCTGAATCTGAGGTACCTTCTGTGTTGGGGAAAGATAGGGATATGGAGAAAAGCATGCTCTAGATCCACTTTCCCTAGCAATCGGATTTTTGAAGATGTTGACTGACAACTTTGAGAGACTTCATCCTGAATGGCTTGGTTTTGATAAATCTGTTGAGGAATCGGAGATCTAATATAGGTCTTAATTCTCCTGATGCTTTCCTCAGGAGGAAGAGTGGAGTATATTCCAGTTCTGTGTTCTGAGGTTGGTACTGGTTCATCACCCTTTTTTGAAGCAGGGTTAGAAGAATCTGCTTTAGGGCTTTGCAGGCAAGACAGTTTTTTGGTTCTCTTGACTCCAGAATTGATTTTCTGGGTGGTCTGTGTTTGAATTGGATTTTGTATCCTTGTATGATTGTTTTTAGGACCCACTGGTCGGTAAAGGTCCTTGCCCACACATCCTTGAACTATAGTCTGCCCCTACAGAAGATGGTGGGCTAGACACCTCATAACTGTTTATCCCTGGTGAACTGGCTCCTTTAGGATAAAGGAAGGGAAAGATGTTTTTTTTCCAATTTTTGGGAAATGTGTTACCCCTGGTTTATATGTCTTTGCCTCCTGGTAGGACATCCTGTTTTGTGGTAGAATGGGTGTAGGTCGTCTTGGTTTAAATTGAGGCAAAAGATATCTTTTTATTTCAAGATGATGTCCTTTAACTTCTGTCCAATAAAAATTCACCAGTGAAGGGTAAATTGGATAAATTATGTTTGAATAAGGGCTCAGTTCTTCCATTGGCCATTGCTGCTACTGACAATCCCATCGTTTTGCAGTTAGCTTGATATAATCCATGGAGTTTTCAGACATAAAAAAATTAGCAGACATAACTTTTTGAAGCATCCCTATAATCTTCTCTGTGGGTACCATTAAGAAGAGCTTGGTCATATCCTCCAACCAAAACTTATTGGCTCGGGATATAAGAATCCTAACGCCTCTCCATCGGGTCTTTTAGAGTGACTCCGTCATCAATGGCAAGTAATGTTTTTCTTGCTATACCAGCAACAGCTGCATCTACTTTGGGTGCAGAGTCCCAACTTAGAATCAAGGGGGCAAATGGATAACTCCTTAGGTTGTAATGGCGTAGAAAATCTTCTGTCTAATGTCTTCCATTCATCCAAGAAAATTTGAGAAATCTTCTCATGTACTGGAAAATAAACTCTAGATCTGATTCCTCCTGGAACCATCTATCCTGTTCGTGGGGTCTGGGGGATCTACTAATAAAGTGCTTGAATCAGTGTTTTCACTGAAGTATAATCAGATTAGAGGCAGGTGGTTGTTCATCTTCTAACTCCCCTTTGGATGTCTCTTGATTAGGGGTTCCAGGTGCAGCCAGAAACTGAGGCTCTGTTTGTATAGTAGGGGCAAAGTGATTAATGGAAGCACTGCATGCAGTAATGCCGAGTAATGTTCTATGTCATTGTTTTTCACACTTCTGGAAGGAAAGCAGATTCCAGACTTCTGCACAGAATTTCTTACCATGCAGGGGAGGGTTGCGCATACAGTACATTCTCTCCTGGAGGACTTATGGAATATGTCAGAAGTTCTCCTGAGGAAAAAGAAAATAAGTAATACAGATAAAAATATGTATTACAGGCAGACAATCCAAACCACATGGAGGATACTCTCAGATGTAGGTGCTGGCCCCTGGAAGATGATCATAATCTCTTAGAAGACATCAGGTTCTAAGATAGAGATACATGGAGGCTTAGTAACTGCATAAAAAAACGAATATGCAGGACAAATGAGTAATACTCAGTGCTACAAGATAATTGCAATGCCTCAGGGCTGTTGGCAGATAGGTAGATCCACACAGTGGTACGCCAAACCGGACCTGCTGGAAACAGAGTCGCGTTGTGACGTCACACCGCGCGCTGCTCCTAAGTAGAGAAGCCGGCAGCGCGCTTCTGCCAGATTTACTTGCGAAATCGGGAGGCTTGTACCCATGAACTGCGGGTCCCAGGAGCAGCCAGTTCCTACAAAGTGAGAGCTGCTTTGGTAATTTCGGAGGTGAGTGATGTACAGAAAATGGGGGGGGAGAAAAAAAAAAAAAGACACACCTGGGGGGTGTTTATATCTTAAACAACACCTGGCTTGCACAGGAGATGGGATTTAACCCTGGTTGCCACTGACTTGTGCAAGCACAGGAACACAATGGTGCAGAGCTGCAAGTGGCATACCTCCCAAACATTCCCCTTTAATACGTACACTTATAGAACATGGTGCAGTGCTGCAGTGGAGGATAATATAATGACTCTGATCTAGCACAGCTATGTGCAATGCTTTCCTGTGTAATGCATTTCTAGCTTAGCTCTGTACTACAGTGTGTTGTTTTTACAGACAGCTGAATTAAAAACACACTCTCTTCCTACCCTCCAACATTCCCTTTAATAAGGTACACTGATGAGCTGTGCTAAAACAGGTTCACTTCACTATCCTCCCCCTACAGTTCTGCATCATGTGGTTTCTATAAAAACACACTCTTCCTACCCTCCACATTCCCTTTAATAAGGTACACGGATAAGAAATGCATTGCACAGAGCTGTGCTAAGATCGGTTCACGTCACTATCATCCCCCCAAAGTTCTGCACTTCTCACCCTCCAACATTCCCTTTAAGCTACACTTTCCACTAATATTTCTGCAGCTGACAGGGAGCTTAGAGCCCTAACACTATGGGCCTTTTATAACGTGTGTATCGCCTTCTTTAGCGATCGTTATGGCGTTGTTAATTTATGATCGCTATCGGAAATCTTGTAAATGTACGATATCGAAGGTAAATCTACGACCGCCCATAGTATATCATTAGGGTAGTTTACAGCATGGTATACGAAAACCGCGGTATCGCACTTTTTTAAATATGGCCCTCCACAACTTAAAATACATTGCAGGTGAAACATACAAGACCACAGGTCTGTAACTGAATAGTGCAGGTTTATTGCAAAACATGCGTGCTACAGACCTGGGTCTTTGTATGTTTCACCTGCAATTTATTGTTTATATATCAGATTTGGTAGAGTGAAAAAAAGTGAGACATACATTATTTCAGATCTAGACACACTGATACCCAACCTATAACATAACACTACAACTACTAGGAAAGTGTTAATCAGCTGCACCACCAATTTGAATATTGATGATTTAATTTATCCTACATCATAGGGGTTAAGAGGTGGGAGTGGAAATCACACCGGTGCTGAAAATGTATGAAGGCAAAAGTACTGGCATGCAAGGGAAAATGTCAGCTTCAGACTTGGGGAACAAACAGAACCTAAAATGACTCTAGAGCTAAAGGAAAGGCCCCTGAGTGGAATCTTCCATGCTCAAAGGCCTAGGCAAGTACTTTCTAACTTCAACTTTGATTTTTTTGGGTTTAGTTCTCCTTTAAGGCAAGTAGTCCATCCACTTCCTACTACTCATCATATTCCCTTAGCACAAAGAATGAGAAGCTCATTAGCTGCTCATCCTCACTGGGTCAAACATGTTGAACTTGTTTGTTTAAAGGCAAAATATTTTGTTTATTGGTTGTTACTCCAAAAGATAAATGTACAGGCCATAAGATGACTTTTACATATGGCCAGTATATAACTTTCCTTGGAGTAGAAAAACAAGAATATAAGGAGTCGGGATGGACTCATTAATTCTTCGTTCATTGCTAACAACTCTAGCCATACTTGTAAGGCTTATGTTTCAAACATTTTACATTGCAATCAAGATCAAGTTCCCTAAACCTGTCTATTATGTTTCCATATCCTTGAAGAGAATAATCAACATATCTCTCGATTGCCTCTTTTGAATTTAGATTGTGTAATTGTTTAAAGGACAACTAAAGCCTCAGATCCACCACTTAACCAGAAGGCAGAATACCTTGATACAAAACCAGTATTCGGTGTCTTTACCTCTCATTTTGATACAGCCACTGGGAAATTGACCTATAACACGTGGTAACTTCCCAGCATTCTAGTATCGCACAGTTTGGTCAACGACTATTATGTTTGCTGCACATGCTTAATCCTAAACTACAGCAGAAAATTGTTACAGTTTATCACACCCATTAATCTCTAGCCAATCCTTTTAAAGGGCATGTCCAGACCCAAAACTCACTTTTTGCTACAATGTAGTGCCCCCTGCCCACTGCAAAATAATGCTCCAATTGTTACTTACGGACCATTTTCTCCTGCAACCGTCTCTAATCCAGCTCTCTGCTTGCAAGCAGGGGCTGGAATCGCAGCTGCGTCTGTGATTGGCTAAGACCGGCAAATCACAGATATGGCTGACGTCTGAAAACACAGCGGAGAGAATGTGTCCATAATTAACAATCGGAGCATAATTTTCGGAAAAATATTTTGGCGGTTGGGATGGCACCTACGTTGTAACAAAACTTCTTCACGCTAGGTACAACGGCCAAGAGGATGGATCCTGATGTAGGGAGGAAGGGCAGTAAAGGGCTCCACAGCACATGTCACATTCCTTGAGGTTGAGGAATCAGCAAGGACCGGATGTCTCACAGACACCTCCTCTCTGCCACTTTCCTGGACTTTGGACAAGCACTGCTGGAGAACATTGGGAGCAGAGATGTAAGTAAGGAGTTTTGTAAACTACTTAGTAGAGCCAGTAATGGGTTAAATTATAGTTTTTGGGGGTGGACATGCCCTTTAATAGTACAGTTAAAGCAAGGAAGCATATGGCTGATGTCAGGAGTGTGGCCAGACACTGCACATACACAGTTACGTTTTCCAGTTCTTAAGAGGCTTACATTTACTTCAATAAATACGGAGCGGGATTTTATAGCTTACTGGTGTTTTCTTGGGGTTGTTTTCAGATTCTAAAAAATAAAAATTTGGGTGTAGTTCTCCTTTGCCTCTCTTCTCCACCTATAAATAGTACCCAGGGTGGAGGACCTAAACATATAACTCATTGTGTACATAATGCTTCCCTTGCCGCTCTGGTCATCTCTGGCTTGTCTCTGCAGTGCTATCACCCAGACCAAGGTAAAACCATGCTATATATATAAAGAGGTTGATTGCCACTCCGCTTCAGCATCATCCACCAGGGTGCTTACTCCGGGATAAACAGATAAATATTTAGGAAATTCGGAGCAATCATCTGGATTTTTTCAAATACCAAGCAAAGTTTATTAGGATCACATCAACGCGTTTCAGTCCACCTGGGACCGTCGTCAGGATTACAGATACCTCATTTCCTGCTAGATTTAAGGTAAGGTGGTTCAACACATCAATTAACTCACTTAACCCCAAATTAACCACAACCCCAGCCCCCACTGTTTTGTTAACCTTGATTATGTGCCACATTATATGGATATAAAAACCACTATCTTCATACTGTAAGATATATAGAGTAGCAAAAAAAATATCTAAAGTGCCGGGTGCTAATGTTGAGCAAATGCCTAGAAAAATATAACAATAGTTACTATATATAAACATTCCCAAATTAACTATGTAAAGTGCTATGGCTAATATTTGGCAAATTGCCTAGAAAAAATACCATGTTGAAACATATCCTAAGTTGGCATAAAAGTGTCTCATAAGTGATATAAATTCAATAAAGTGTCAACGTGCTATAAAAAAAACCCATAGGGGTCCCAATAAAACCTCCTAGAAGGGCGAGATATATATTATATATCAACCTGACAAGATAATAAAATTGCCATGATGCAAACATTAACACAATAGAAAAGTAAAAAAGAATTTAAATTCAGTATACTCTAAAATAATCAATCTACCTATCCAGATCTAAACAGTTACCATTCACCCCTTTAGATCCAACCTAGGATAAAAAAAAAAAACATCTTCACTAGTCCAGGATTTTAACAATCATAAATCCTCATGAAACTGATCCATTATAAAAAACAGGACAGGGGAAGGTTTTTCATTCAAGCCACTAGGGAAACCGTGTCCATTTGTTTTATCCACCATGATTCCCTTTGAAGTGATTTTTTATGTCTATCGACTCCTCTGTGGTCAATAGCCAATTGCCATAAACTTTGTTATTTGAAAAATCCAGATAGTGCTCCGAATTTCCTAAATATTTATATAAACATAGAAAATATAATCAATGCACATTCCTAGGCCCCATACAATATCATATTATGGTATCTGCACACTGACATACATTGTAAACAAAGGGGTTTTAGTATACATTACTGTGATCACATGAATGAAAAGCCTTCCAACCACGTCAAGGTAACCCCAGTCTGGAAGGTCCCAAACTTCTAACCTTTTTTACTCCAATTATGATTAGCAAACTTTTGCATTTCTCATACATGTATTGTATTTATTCAGTTGGTCACTGGGTGGTTATTTAATCTGGGTGGTTTGTGTAGCACTTTAGTCCTGACGACCTGATATAGGTTGAACATGTTGACTGAATAGTCTTGTTTGAACATCTTTGTCGAGACCTGCGAGTGCGTTATATTCTTCGACTGTATTTCAGCAATTGGGACAGCACCTGGGCAAGTATACTGAATATGGAGTGCAATCTTTATTTGATATATATCCTTCCTTTATATAAAATATTTTCCATTTTGTGGAGATTGCATTGAGTTTTTAGACTGTACTATGTAGGGTGGGGGTAGGCTAAAATAATATTACATGGTTACAGTGTATATTGTAATGTAAAAGTATAACATTAATTAGTTTATTAATCTGTTCTAAATAAAGATATGTAAGTGTGTAACAGTGTGTAAATGGCATATGAAATAAAAAGTACTAACATACAGAATCTCCCCACGTTTTGAATGGACTGGTCAAAATGGGAGCCATAGACACACCTCTTAAATGTAATCAATTCTGCATTTCTGCATTTCCTTATTGTCCTTTATATCCATAGGTGTGCTTTAGTAGCTGCTGTAGCATAGCATATTAGCCAATGAAAAGAAAGTTGCAGTGTTTACATCACATCCGGATGCAATGCAGCTTTACAGTAACTCCTTTAGCTTTGCATTGTGGTAGAGACTTAGTCAGCATGTGTGAGTTAATGGCCAATCAAAAAAAGTTTGCTTTCCCAGTAAGTGTAGCTGACATCCTGCTGTATTGTATTGTGGGAGAGAGTGTCAGAATACTTTAGCGTTAATTCCTGCTGTATTGCATTGTGGGAAGTGTGTCAGGATGCTTTAGAGTTATATCCTGCTGTATTGCATTGTGGGAGAGAGCTTCACATCCAAATGCAATGTGTAGTGGAGCGGGTGGGTGCGTGGCCAATGGCAATGCTTTACTGAAGACTCCTACGGGCTGCTTTACTAAAGGATCCCTTTGTTTTGGCTTCTTTCCTGAAGGGAAGTTTCCTTCTTATGCTGGCAAGTGTCTAATGTTATTTTTTGCTTTAGTGTACAGTGTCTCTCTGTGTCTGTCTCTCTTCTGTGTCTGCTCTCTCTGTGTCTGTCTCTCTCTGTGTCTGTCTCTGTCTGTCTCTCTGTCTCTCTCTGTGTCTGTCTCTCTCTGTGTCTGTCTCTCTCTGTGTCTGTCTCTCTCTGTCTGTCTCTCTCTGTGTCTGTCTCCTCTGTGTCCTCTTTCTCCTGTCCGTTTGCAGCAGTGCTCACAATGATCAGCTTCCAGGTTATACAATTATTATAAATTGTCACATTACTGAAATAGTGGCCGACTGTATTCTAGCAGCCAATAGGAATACCCCAT
Source organism: Hymenochirus boettgeri (assembly GCA_019447015.1). Lineage (NCBI taxonomy): Eukaryota > Metazoa > Chordata > Amphibia > Anura > Pipidae > Hymenochirus > Hymenochirus boettgeri. The sequence continues at coordinate 54,212,711 of CM033471.1, read as the reverse complement.
ATTAAACAAGCACCAGGTTGCTCCTTACTGCCACATGTGTGTAAACTACAGCATCTACAACCCCTTCCACATTGGTCGAATCCAGGTAAAAGCCAATAGTGTTCCGTTTACTGGGAGAGAAGGCATTGCCTAATGGTGGGCGATCCCTGCTGTTGCTAGTATTGAACGCTGCCGTTCCTGCTCAGACCTGTAGATACTCGGAGGGTAGAAGTTGACAGTTGTTTCACGATTGATGCCGTATGTGTCTCACTTGAGCCAAACGGAATGCAGTCTCCCATTGACTTCAAACAAAGCACCAGCGCTGGGGTGACTGCCAGCTGGAGAGTGACTGACCAGCTTAGGTGGTGTAATACAGCTAAATTGCTATCGTAATCGCGGCTCTTAAGGACCAAGCAACACTGCCCAGTATACAGAAGCACCTTGCTGTCTTTTCCTCTGGAAGATGAATACCGGGAATGGCTCCAAGTGCCGCACGGAGGACAGAAGCCCCGCGGAAGCCCCACAATCGACCCGTGGCCTGTGAGACTGGTTTCAGCTCCAGAGTGCATACACAAATGGAAGAGGACTCACCGAAAGGCTCCAAGTGCCGGAGGAAGTTATCATTAGGAAAAAACTTATCTAATACATATAATTACACTACAAAAATAACAGAATTATTACTTAAAAATGTCATTTAGATAGGACTACCCTAATATGGAGGGCCTTGTAAGTGGCGGGTAGCTTACACATTATTTTAATCATATATGTAACTAACAACTCCAGCAAATAAACTAAATAAAATTAACACATAAAAAACCTACTGTGCATCAACAGGCACCCTATGTTCTGTACTAGAATGTTAGCAACATTGTTGCCGAATAGGCTGGAGCAGAGTTCACGCTCCCTACTCTGCAACAATGTTTCAAATGGAAGAAGGTGAAGGGAGGGGAATTGGAGCTCAGCTAAACACAGGAGAGATGCTTGTGAAGGTTCTCATTCATCCAGGTCATGGTATATCTGTTGTATTCAATTAGATCAACTGGACTTGAAATGTAGTTCTTGAAGACGTTTCGGCTAGTCCGACTGGCTTTCTCAATTCAGAATGACTTGTACAAGAATCTTGGGCAATTATGTTACCCTGGAAAATCCCAATTAGCTATCACAGCCAGGTGTTAAGGGTGTTGATAGATGGTGGCTAAGAGGTGTTATAGGAACGTCCAGAGTAAGGTGTTAAAACAGCATGTACATGGCAGACAGTTGGTGTCGAACCCCCCCACCTCTATTTAGGCTGGTTCTTTATTTTCACATAAGGCCCCTTAACACCTCTCTTGAACCAGTCACGTTCCTTCGCCAGTATGTTAACATTACAATCTTCAAAGGTATGTCCTTTATCCTTAAGATGCAGATACACGGCTGAGTCCTGACCCGAGGAATGTGGCTCTTCTGTGCTGGGCCATACGTTGATGCAGTTGCTGTTTGTCTCCCCCACATACAAATCAGAACATTCTTCACTGCACTGCACTGCACTGCATATATGATGTCACTTTTTTGTGTTTTGGTATTGGGTCTTTCGGATGTGTACCAATTGCTGCCTCAGTGTGTTGTTTGGTTAAAGCAACAGGGATACGATGTTTTTTGAAAATTTCTTCTTAATCTTCTCTCCGAGACCCCTGCTACATATGGGATGACCATGTTCTTCCTCTGTCTTGCTTTTCCCCTTCACTGTTGGTATTCGTGTTCTTTTCTTTCCTTCTACTTCTTTTACAAAGGCCCAGTCTGGTATCCACAACGTTTTAAGGGCTCCTCTGAGATGTTTCATTTCTTTAGCCTTCGCCTCTGTGCTAGTGGGGATGTTCTCGGCTCTGTGTTGCAGGGTTCTGATGACCCCCAGCTTGTGATCTAAAGGGTGGTGGGAGTCAAACATCAATACTGATCTGTGTGTGTTGGTTTTCTAAACCTCTACTTCCAGTTTACCATTTTCCTTAACTTCTACCAAGCATCCAAGAAAGCCGAGTTTGTTGTTTTGTACCTCTTCCCTTGTGAATTTAATGTTTTGGTCCACCGCATTAATGTGTTCTGTGAAAGCTTGTACTTCCTTCTGGTGGATGTTTAACCCAGGTTCATCAACATATCTGAACCAGTGGCTGGGTGCTATGCCCTTAAAGGTATTAAGCGCCTGTGTTTCTACCTCCTCCATGTAAAGGTTGCATGGAGGAGGTAGAAACTTGTGGATATCCAGATGGGCCTTTGTCAAAAGAAGTAGAAGGAAAAGAAAGAACACGAATACCAACAGTGAAGGGGAAAAGCAAGACAGGGAGGAAGAACATGGTCATCCCATATGTAGCAGGGGTCTCCGAGAAATTAAGAAGAATTTTCAAAAAACATGTTCCCTGTCTGCTTTAAACCAAACAACACACTGAGCAGCAATTGGTACATCCGAAAGACCCAATACCAAAACACAAGAAAGCGACATCATATATGCAGTGCAGTGCAGTGAAAATCCTCTGATTTATGTGGGGGAGACCAAACAGCAAACTGCATCAACGTATGCCCAGCACAGAAGAGCCAATTCCTCGGGTCAGGACTCAGCCGTGTATCTGCATCTTAGGATAAAGGACATACCTTTGAAGATTGTAATGTTAACATACTGGCGAAGGAACGTGACTGGTTCAAGAGAGGTTTAGGAGGCCATTTATGTGAAAATAAAGAAAACCAAGCCTAATAGAGTGGGGGGGTTCGACACCAACTGTCGCCATGTACAATGCTGTTTAAACACCTTACTTGACGTTCCTATAACACCTCTTAGCCACTATCTAATCACACCCTTAACACCTGGCTATGATATGCTAATTGGGATTTTCCAGGGTACATAATTGCCACAGATTCTTGTACAAGTCATTCTGAATTGAGAAAGCCAGTCGGATGACTAGCGAAACGTCTTCAAGAACTACATTTCAAGTCAGTTGATCTAATTGAATACAACAGATACACAGGAGAGCAGTTCTAACACAGGGAAATACAAGCTGTTACCCAATTTTTACACACACCAAGCAGCCTCTTGACAGGCAGTTTGGAGATCCTTATCCTGACCTATTATCTGCAGTGGGAAAGTGACTGGTATAATGGGAGAGCCTGCTGGCACTGGGAGTTACGGGAATGGGAAGGCCTGCTGGCACTGGGAAAGTTAACTGGGAATGGGAAGCTGCTGGCACGTTGAAAGTTACTGGGAATGGGAAGGCCTGCTGGCACTGGGAAAGTAACTGGGAATGGGAAGGCCTTCTGGCACTGGGAAGTATGGAATGGGAGCCTGGGCACTGGAAAATTCGAAATGGGAAATCTGCTGCCCTGGGGAAGTTACTGGATGGGAAAATCTGCTGGCACTGGGAAAGTTACTGGGAATGGGAAAGCCTGCTGGCACTGGGGAAGTTACTGGGAATGGGATTCTGCGCACTGGGGAATTACTGGGAATGGGAAAGTCTGCTGGCACTGGGGAAGTTACTGGGAATGGGAAAGCCTGCTGCACTGGGGAAGTTACTGGGAAGGGAAAGCCTCTGGCACTGGGAAGTTACTGGGAATGGGAAAGCCTGCTGGCACTGGGGAAGTTACTGGAATGGAAAGCCTGCTGGCATGGGGAGTTACTGGGAATGGGAAGCCTGCTGGTACTGGGGAAGTTACTGGGAATGGGAAAGCCTGCTGGCCGGAAGTTACTGGGAATGGGAAAGCCTGCTGGCACTGGGGAAGTTAAGTCTTATAGGGATCTCAAAATCCCCCAAATATCTCAAATTCTGTCCATCTATCCTTCTCTCTATCTTTTCTGTTTGTGAAAGAACCGCTTGTCCCCACCTTGAGGCTCCAATCTTTCCACAGATTTCCCTTGTTTTCCAATAAACTGCTCGACATTGTCAAGCGGTCGATCAAAAAACTTCTCCATGGGATAAATATTTTGAATGATCCAATCTATTTTCGGATTGCTCAAAATAACGATTAATGTATGGGGGGCTTAACATTTCAGCTGTCAATCAAGTTCCTGGTATGAAAACTCATCTGTTTTATGTTATAGTTTTGCTGTAGCTGGAATGGTGACAGTTGGTACATGAACTCATGATACCTCACAGGATTACTAAGCATGTTTCCCACACAGACAATCAGTTAGTCTAGCTGGCGTATGAACTTGAGCAATAAAAAGTATTCATTTTAGATTGAAATGAGAGTCATTTTTTCAGTGTACAATTCCTTTAAGTTAGTAGTATTTGTGTAATGGGTGTGGCTGAATGTGACTGGTGGAGCTAGGTTGGAAGGGACAGGTCACGTCATTCATGGGACATTGGTGGTATAAAGTGCTGGCCTGCAAAGGCAGCACTCGCACTCGTTCCTAAGAACACATAACCAGGGTGCCTCCAAGTAACCGATTCCAATATATTGTAGAGACGGAGCACTCACTGGACTTTTAATATAGTAACTTTATTGTGAAATCACAGCGTTTCAACCACACATGTGGTCGTCGTCAGGATACGCCATATTGAAAACAAACAGGAATAAGTAGGTAGTTCCCACCCCCGATCCTCCCCTGACACACCCCGTATACACCCCTTCACAATTTTAACTACGTAAACACATCACATAACCAGTGTAATCTAATTGATTATTAGAGCAGCCGATAAGGTGGATCTATTGTTGCTCCTGGACCGTGAGTATTATGAATGTGAAATATTGTCCCAGTTAAAGACACTTGTGTATAGAACCTCTGGTAGGTGATCCCACTGTGGCCTTAGGCCCAATTGGATGAACGGTTGACAATAGCCTTGAATATGTTGATCACCGAAGCCCAATTTGGGTTTTTGACTACTAGATATCCCAGATGTCCGGTGTTTATACTTTACCCAGGTCCATAAAAGTTTGGTTTCACCTCCTGGTAGGCCGATCGTTTCATCATATGGTTCATTATTAGCCTGTTGCTGAATTATGATTTTTTCTACAGCCAGCTGTGAAGCTTATGCCTTCATAGTACGTGACAGCCACATTGATCGAGACACTGGACACGTTAGATGTCCTATAGGCAATTTCATGTTTTTAACCTGTGATGTCAGCAGTTTGTATACAGTCATCCCTCAAGGGGATGGCATTGAGACCTGTAGGGGCGCTCTTCTTGACATTGAGCACAGGGGGCCACCTATTGAGTTTCCATTGATTTTGTGATTCATCTTGATGAATAATTATTTCAGATATGATGCATCTTATTAAGCCCCAGGGTTGGCACGGCGAGGGCTCTAATGTAGCTCCGTCCCTTGCCAACCTTTATATGCTCATGTTTGAGAGGAAATACATCATCCAGCCATTGAGGGATGGTGTGCTTCTATAAACGTCATAGATATCTGATTTTTATATGGAAAGGTACAGAACACAGGCCATCGATTTTGTTACCAATCTTAATGAACTGAATACCCCTATAAACTCTCCATGACCATTGGACATGATAGATTGAATCCTTGATCTCAAATTGTTCAAGACCGCATCTGGAATTGGGACCACCTTATACAGGAAAACCAATTGACAAAAATTCAGTACTTCTGGCATAGTTGCCATCCTACGAGATCTAAATATGCTATGCGTATGAGTCAATTCCTGAGAACATTGCGTAACAATACAGATAACTCCAGGGCTGAGGCCCAATTAGATGAAATGTTTCAAAGATTTTGTGAGAGGGATAGACGACCCAGACCAACTTTGCCATCAGTTGCATAGGGCATGCGCTTTCACCGCTGTATCATTTACCGAAAACTACATGTAATAATCTGAAGGACAAGATTTGTGTAAATTTTTGGTTCCACTACACTCTTTGATTAACCACAGTGGGACTTGATCAGCGGGATATATCGTTGCCCTTTGATAATGTTAATAGAAGGGGCAGAAATTTGGCTAATTTACTTGTCTGCAATGATATTGCTAAGACAAAAAGTGGACACCAATGTCCAGAGTGTTTGGCAAACCAAAAAGAAGAATGGGTGTTTTAGATGCCCTAATTGCATTACATGTAGCTCAATGCTGACTGGTCAAAATTCACACAATCCCAAGATTCACAATCCCAAATTGTTCAAGACCGATCTGGAATTGGGACCACCTTATACAGGAAACCAATTACACAAAAATTCAGTACTTCTTGGCACTAGTGCCATCCTACGAGATCTAAATATGCTATTGCTTATAGTCAATTCCTGAGAACATGCGTAACAATACAGATAACTCCAGGGCTGAGGCCCAATTAGATGAAATGTTTCAAAATTTTGTGAGAGGGGATACACCCAGACCAACTTTGCCATCAGTTGCATAGGCATGCGACTTTCACCCGCTGTGATCATTTACCGAAAACTACATGTAATATCTGAAGGACAAGATTGTGTAAATTTTTGTTCACTTACACTCTTTGATTAACCACAGGTGGGACTTGATCAGCGGTGTGATGATCGTTGCCCTTTGATAATGTTAATAGAAGGGCAGAAATTTGGCTAATTTACTTGTCTGCAATGATATTGCTAAGACAAAAAAGTGGACCCAATGTCCAGAGTGTTTGGCAAACCAAAAGAAGAATGGTTGTTTTAGATGCCCTAATTGCATTACATGTAGCTCATTGCTGACTGGTCAAAAATTCACACATCCCAGAGATGGGACTAAATTTACCATTAAACAACGGTTTACCTGCACGAGCAGGAACATAATTTATTTTATTGTTTGTCCTTGCAGACTATATTATGTCGGCAAAACCAAAACGATGTTCAAAGAGCGCATGGCTAACCATCGCGCATCTATTAGGAATGCCCTGTTGGCCAAAGATGCTGGTTGCATCACAAGTAAGTTTGGCGAATTGTCAGTCGCCAGACATTTTAAAAAAGAAGCTCATCAGCTCTCTAGTCTTCGTTGTATGATCATAGATGGTCTATCTGATGAACAAATGAGTGTGCCAGGTGACAAGGATAAGATATTATTGCAAAAGGAGGCTAGATGGATACATAGACTCCAGACCTTATCCCCTAGTGGATTAAATGAGCAGTTGTTGTTACATTGTTTCTTATGAGCGATTCACTCAGGCTGGCTGTCAATACTTGTTTGTGCTAAATTATACTGTGTTACCAATCATTGCATACTTTATCCTGTGATGGAACAAATGAGCTGCTTTTGCTACTTTGTCTTTTATGAATGACTAACTCAGGTTTTTTGCCAATACTAGCACTGCCAAACTATATTGTGTTACTAACTATTTCACAAACATGTACGGTCATTGACTTTTTACATATATTTTAACAGTTGTTAACCATATAATTGCCACAAGCAAAATACAACTGTTAAAATATATGTAAAAAGTCAATCAGGACGATATAGCACCCACTAGGTGATCATCTTTAAATACCACCCACCATATTACTTACCCCACCCACCACAGAGTTATCCCATAGTGCACATGATACAACTTAATTAAATGTTAACCATATAATTGCCACAAGCAAAATACATTTAATTAAGTTGTATCATGTGCACTATGGGATAACTCTGTGGTGGGTGGGGTAAGTAATATGGTGGGTGGTATTTAAAGGTGATCACCTAGTGGGTGCTATATCGTCCTGATGACGGCCCGTGAGCAGGGCTGAAACGCGTTGATGTGAATAAAGACTGTTTTTCTACTTTACAAGTCCAGTGAGTGCTGCTCAGACAATATAAATAGAGATGGAGGTATGGCACTAGTCGAGTCCCCAAATAATAGTCGATAGAGAAGGGGGGTGCTGAACAGACATAGCAAAACAGACTAAAGTATTCAAATGAAGAAAAAAGAAAGTCTGCAGCACTCACTAATTAATCGGTGAAAAAAGTATTTACATTCCTTTATTGAAGTATGTACACACACATACGTTATGGGACTGTATCATGTGCAAGACGGAATAGTTTAAAAACCATTAAAATATATAATTTACAAATAGCAGCATCTCATATACAAAAGTTCAAATAGCCAAGGATAAAGTCTAAAGTGCACAGTGCCATACTATGATAAATCCTACACAGTAATGACTAACAGAGGTGTATCAAAATGAATCCTAATATTAAACAGAGTATACAACATATATACTTATCTGTCCCTGTGCATGACTCAACACTTAGAGGTATAGGCAATCCATGGAGGTGCGGGCACAGGTATCCCTTGTCAAACAATGAGAGCTACTAAGTCTGAAACGGTGGGTGGATTGGTCCCCCTGACGCGTTTCGCCCGGTACCCGGGCTTTCTCAAAAGGTACACATCGGTGGTGTTCCCCCAGTACAGATATATAGGCCTCAGTGTAAAGCACGTTCAGTCCGTAATCACGTCGATACGTAATTACGTTTCAGATGCGCAGCGACGTCAAAGTGCGTCCGCTAAAACAGACTCGCGTGCATATCGTTACAGAGTGGCAAAACATTCTGGCCAAATCGCGCATGTGCTGTAGCGCATATGCAGACCAAAAGTAGAATAATAACTATGGAGGGAGCTACACCTATCTGAAACCATTCAAGTTATTGGACCACCAACCATCTGCAACCGATGGCCCCACATACAATAATACAAAGGGTATATACAATGTAATCTATATACAACGTATTTCATCCACAACAATAAGACCTCACACATAATGAAATAGAAATGGCAACAATATAAACAGTATAAGATTCAACCAATATGCCCTGAGACCCAGGGGTTTTGCCCAGCAATACAAAAAATCTTGGGGCAGACACATATAATAAGTCAATATGGGTATAAAAAATTAGATGAAGTAACTCCTTAGAAAATGATGGATTTTATCCAAAGAGAGGTATCTGGGTAGCTGACCCCTAAATTGGTAAGCTTCTAAATTCTACCCATTGTATGTAAAAGAGGAAAAGCCCCCCCCCCCCATTTTTAGAATATAGAATATATCCTTTGGTTCCAAATATCGAAGCCAGTGACTCTCTAGCTTTGAGGTACAATGTTCATCCAGTATCAGTGCATCCCAGAAAGACCATCCCCGTAGTCCATGTAAGTGGCCCATGTTGAACTGTATTGAATTCCGGCAACTATTGTAAATTGACTCTAGTAGTTAATCCAGGTAAGTATCCTAGAATCCATTATAGATAGACTCTTCTAGTAGTTAATAAGGTAAGTATCCCAGAATCCATGAATATGTTTGTAGGTTCATGCATAGCCTACTCTGTAGGTATTGGAAGAAGCGTGCTGTATGTTGCATAGCCGAAGATCAAGATGAGATAGGAGGAAGTCTAGAGGAAGGGGGTTAAGTCCAATTCTTCATTGATGCCCCCGGGGGCAAGGCTGGATACCTACAGGTAATCAATCTATCTACTGTTGTGCTAACACCTTCACAATTAAGTGTACTATCTAAGGGTTTATCCTTCTGCACTTCTCAACCCCTTGATAATTTTACATTACAGAAGGACATCTACCTCTTCTGTAGACGACTAGCCTTAAAAGCTTTTTTCAAAGAAAAACAGTTGTTACATGAGAATGTTCTAATTACCATGGATTCCGAAATGACAACACTAAATGGGGAAGATATACCGAAAGATATGACTCCTTCCAGGGACTTAGACATTAAAAAGGTATTTAAGCCCAAATCCACCTTTTGTCCCTCATTTTCTGAATTTCCCTGCATTGATGTATTTTACAAATGTATGACGGAAGAATGTAGACGGATGGTAGCAGGTGGCGATTCATCTAATATTACAGCCAAAGAGCGAATTGCCATAAAGGAGCTACAGGATATGAAAGATCTTGTGATAAAGAGGTCTGACAAAGGGGGGAATGTGGTTCTATGGCCTGAACACCTCTATTTGATAGAGGCTAAAAAACAACTTGGTAAGAGGGAGAATTATACCCCCCTCCCATCTAATCCTACACATATTTTTCAGAAAAGATTGATGAATCTACTGGACGATGCCCTAGAGGAGGGTGACATCACCATGGAGGAAGCAAGGTTTCTTTATAAGGAACACCCCAAGACGTCGACGTTCTACATGCTCCCCAAAGTACATAAGAACATCCGATGGCCACCAGGTAGGCCTATAATATCTGGTATAGACAGTCTAAATGAAAATTTATGCTTATATGTAGATAAGTTTCTGCAACCATTTGTGTTTCAACTAGACTCATATCTCCGGGATACAGCAGATTTTATCTCAAAGATACACGATAAACCAGTAGAAGAGGAACATATTTTAATAACATGTGATGTTGAGTCCCTATATTCTAACATCGACCATGAAACGGGCATAGAAGCCTGCCGATATTTTTTGGATATGAAACGACGAATGGGGAAGGACAAAACAGGAACGGTAATTACATTTTTAAAATTTATACTATTCCACAACTACTTCCTGTTTGATAACACCTACTACATTCAGAGGAGGGGTACTGCAATGGGCGCAAAATGTGCGCCCTCATATGCTAACCTCTTCCTTGGGTGGTGGGAACGCGAGTTCGTGTTCTGTGACGATTTTATCTTCTTTACTGCCTATGTAGATCTATGGGTACGTTTTATTGATGACGTGTTCATCCTCTGGAGTGGTACCAAGGAATTAGCAAAGGACTTCATTAAGATCTTAAATATGAACAAAATTAACATCCATCTAACCTGTGAAATCTCTGAGACTGAAGCAACCTTTTTGGATATAAAGGTAAAAAAACACCAGGGTAGATTAGAGACTGAACTGTATAGAAAAGATACAGCAATTACACTACAATAGTGCACATCCATATGCTCTACTAAAGGGAATCCCTAAAGGGCAGTTTCTAAGAGTTCGGAGGAACTGCACTGCATCTCAGAATTATGTCAATGAGCTTGAGACACGTTTCATCAACAGGGGGTACCCTAAGGCATTATTGAAGTTCAATAAGGCACATGCACAAAAGTTTAAACAGGTAGACCTACTCAAGCCAAGGGTTAGGGCAGTCTAGGATAAGACAAGATTTATTACCACCTATAACACTGGACATATGCAGTAAGCTGCATGGTTATTTCAACTGTGATACTAGGAATGTAGTATATGCCCTCCAATATACGTTGGAAAGACTATGCAAAAATTAAAGCAGCGATTGTCAACGCCGCGCTGCCGGCCCTCTGCTTGCGAGAAAATGCAAGCAGAGGGGCGGGACCGGCAGTCGCGTCTGTGATTGGCTGAACGGCAGCCAATCACGGACGCGGTTGCCGGTCATTCAGTGCAGCGGAGATCCAGCCTTGCCCCCGGGGGCATCAATGAAGAATTGGACTTGACCCCCTTCCTCTAGACTTCCTCCTATCTCATCTTGATCTTCGGCTATGCAACATACAGCACGCTTCCTTCCAATACCTACAGAGTAGGCTATGCATAGAACCTACAAACCATATTCATGGATTCTGGGATACTTACCTGGATTAACTACTACAAACCATATTCATGGATTCTGGGATACTTACCTGGATTAACTACTAGAAGAGTCTATCTATAATGGATTCTAGGATACTTACAGGTATGGGGGGGGAGGGAACGTTTAACTACACAGGGGTAGATAGAGAAGTTAGGGATCTGGGGGCTAGTAACACAACGGAGGGAGGAGAAGGAGGAGGGGGGAGCATAGAGGATAAGGAGGCATGTACGACCATGTATGGAAGTAAATCAATTGATAATCTAAAATGTATGTTTACAAATGCAAGGAGTCTGGCTGGAAAAACCGGCGAACTTGAAATAATAGCGTTAAAGGAAAGGTATGATGTAATTGGTATAGCAGAATCATGGCTTAATGATTCACACGACTGGACAGTAAATATTGAAGGGTACTCCTTATTTAGACATGACCGAGTTAATAAGAAAGGAGGAGGAGTATGTATGTATGTTAAACAGGAATTGAAGCCAAATTTAAAAGATGGAATAGATGGGGGAGCAAACGATGCGGCAGAAACATTATGGGTGGAACTGTGTACAGGAAGCAAGAAGGTAGGTAAATTAATTGTTGGAGTGTGTTATAAGCCGCCAAATGCCGGGGAAGAGGTGGAAATGAATCTCCATATGCAGTTGGCGAAGGCTGCTGGTATGGGGCATGTTCTGGTTATGGGGGATTTTAACTACCCTGAAATAGATTGGAGTAATGGAACTGCCAGCACCTCAAAAGGTATAAAGTTCTTAAATTTCCTATATGAGCATTTTCTTTCACAGATGGTAGAAGTTCCTACTAGAAAGAATGCGTTGTTGGAGCTGGTGATATCTAATAACCCAGAGCTCATTTTGGAGATGAAGGTAATGGGAAGCTTAGGGAATAGTGACCATGATATAGTGTCATTTAATATAGGTTGCAGAAAACTAAAGTGCACTGGCTTAACAAAAACTTTTAACTTTAGGAAAGCTAATTTTATGCTTTTAAAGGAATCGCTCCTGCTCATAGACTGGGGGGAACTGTTTCTAGGTAAAGATACTGAGCAGATGTGGACCACTTTTAAAGGGATATTAAACTATAACATCTCCAAATCGGTACCTTTAGGAAACAAGTGTAAAAAAATTAGGTTACAATACTCCCTCCTTTATTAGAGTTACAATACTCCCTCCTTTATTTGAGTTACAATACTCCCTCCTTTATTAGAGTTACAATACTGCCTCCTTTATTAGAGTTACAATACTCCCTCCTTTATTGGAGTTACAACACTCCCTCCTTTATTAGAGTTACAACACTCCCTCCTTTATAAGAGTTACAATACTCCCGCTTTTATTAGTTACAATACTCCCTCCTTTATTAGAGTTACAATACTCCCTCCTTTATTGGAGTTACAATACTCCCTCCTTTATTAGTTACAATACTCCCTCCTTTATTAGTTACAATACTCCCTCCTTTATTAGTTACAATACTCCCTCCTTTATTAGAGTTACAATACTCCCTCCTTTCACTTGCTCGGTCATCGTGGAACAGTGTCACTTTAATAATTCACACCCACCACAAACAATCAAAAGGTTTAATGATCAATTGTTTGTTTTGTGTGAAAATTGGCCATATACCCCCCCCTTAATGTAGGCACCTACCTCCAGACTATAGCTTTTGATGGGTGCTCATTCAACCTTGTTGTTGTCCTGTTGATACATTGGGTGGGTTGTTTGATCACTGTGGGTGGTGTTTTTGAAACTGTGGTGGGTTTTCATGTGATACAGACCTTTACATTAATAAGAAAATGAACTCCACAATCCAATAGTGCAAGGTCCTTAAGCCCATTTATTTCAAAGTGAAACAACCAAACCGTTTGGTGTTTCACTTTGAATAAAATGGGGTTTAAGCGACCACTTTGCAACTATTGGATGTGGTGCGCTGTCTCATTTCTGTATACATGTATCTTACCTAGGACGTGTCAGAACGTTCCATTGACCAATCCGCACCAGGAAAGCTAACTAGAGCACTGCTAGTGCCCGGGTTGTGCAGTTATCTTCTCTATACCGCCTTTACATGTCACATTTTTTATCAGCAGTATTATCATTAAACTGTAACTGTAACAAAGGAAACCTGTATACTGTTTACCTCTGGTGGATTTAGAAAGGACTGCAAGTTTATGGTCAGTGTTACTTTTAACAACTCTTTACCAACCTTTTAACGGAAAATATAAAGCAAGTATCATCAATGTTAAACAAACAGGACAATCTTTCTTACCCTTTATATTGAATTATTTCTGGAAACATGTAGATCAGCCATGAATAAAGAACGAGAATACCTTGGAGAAACTTTGCAGAGCTGTTTTTAATATCTTGAAAGGAAGTTTCCTCCATCCCCGCTCCCTTCAACAGACAAAATCTCCCCCCCTGAGCTGGCACTTTGCAGTCTTCTTAGGATAGCATTCGTCACCCACATAGCACAGAATAAAATAATGTTTAATGTACGTGGAATACAACCAAAATCTAAATACACACATGCAACAGTAAAACTGTGCCTGATGATAGTGATGCCCAGTTCGGCGGATCCGAACCCGATCCGCGAGTTTACCCTCCTTCGTGAACGGCTGATAACCGGCGGTGTATTTCCGTTTCCGCCCTCCTAACTTTCGAACCGCTTTTCACAAATTTTCGAAATTACGAGGATTTCTCATACTTCGAAATGCTTGTAAAATACGGTATTTATGAACATTTTCGATATTACAGATTTCTCGTATTTTCGAAAATGTGGAAAATACTTATTTTTCGACGAAATCCTCATATTTTCGAAGAATCCTCTGTATTTTTTTTGAAGATCTCGCTATTTTGAGGAATTTTTTTATTTTAATTTGTTCCGCTCGCGGGGGATCTCCTCGAGCCTAACCGATTTTGCGAATTTCGGCACATCTCTCTCCCTATTAGAATATTTCAAATATGATGTTGTATTTTAATATGCAAACCTTTAGTAAATAATACTAACAATCCATTCTCTATTACTTAGAATAAATCTATTGTAAAGGGAAAACTTCATGATGTGTCCATTGATAACACCCCATCATAACAGGAAAATCCTTATCACAATGGTATATCCTATAATATATATATCATATATTTGATGGTCATGCCATGATCCTCTAGTACCTGATTTGTGGGATTAACTCATATTACTTTACAAAAGTTTGGTCTTATGGACCAGCACCTGAGACCCATTAAATACGTACAAGACCGGCGTTTTGTTTGGACGCGCATTGCTGTTTTTAAGTCGCGACTAACGTGATCCAATATTGCTTAGCGTGACTTGTAACCCCGATGTTTGGCGGCACAAGAAATCGAAGAGAGTCGGGGGTTTAACAAAGGCGCGAATGCTGTAATTTCTGTTAATATAAAACACATAAACCTATATCTTTTTTGTTGTTCAACCTTACTATTTTCTTCTAATAATTTCCCATCTCGTATAATAATAGCTTTAAACCACGGTCAATGTAACATGATGAGTTCAACAAAACAAATGATCTGTTTTTTTGTTAACTAGGCCCAAGATAATTTGTCTCTCTAATCTCTGCGATCAACAAGGTCCTGTCTCTAATATATTTAGTTGTAACGCACTGGGATTTGTCACGATTGATAGTTTCCACAATCACCTTGATGGGGTTACTGTTCATTTTGATTCATCCTATGGATTTGATTCCATGAAATATGTGGACAGCTTGGAAAAGAGCTATTCCTCCTCTCCTTGACCCAGGATACAGGCTTGGATATATCACTTGGGTTTTCAACTCTTCCCTACATCTGCGCGGTTATGATAAAAGAGTCCAAGGCTACACGGGAATATTCATATTTTTTAGAGACACTATAATTTATTGTTCTATCAAAATGCAAATAGAATCAGGATTTGTTTTTTATCTACAGGTTCCCCGGCAGAGTAAGGAAATTACTAATGCTACTAGGGGTCAAGAGATGAAGAAGGCTTCATTTTTTGTTGTATATCCGCTAACAAATGAAACCAATTGTCATTTATCACTCATTGCACCCGTCTTCCATGAAATACAGGTACTCCCCATGGTATCACCTCCATGCTAATGATAAAGCTACGATGGTTTAAAAGCTCTTAAGATAACTAAAGGGAAAAAAACATGACTTGGCTCTTGGGATGTGTTTGTTCCTTCCAGCGAGATTAGCATGAAGACAAAGGACAATAAGAACAGAAAATACGGTTATAATCTTTGAACTTCCCTTGTCAGTTAGTGGATAAATGCCCTGGAACTTAGTTACGAGTATATGACTAGAAGTAAAAAAATAAAAAGTTTTAAAAAAATGCTTTTAATGGTAATATACAGACTGGACGTTCTTCTATTTTTGAAGTCAGAATTCCGCTCCCCCAGTTTTACAACTCCATTTGTGTACCACTCCTATTACCACTCCCGGTACAGCTATGACCCGCTATGTACTCCTATTACCACTCCTATGGTACTCTACTCCTATGTACCGACTCCTACACCCTATGTACAATCCAGACCACTAATGTCCACTCCTATGTACCGACTCCTAGACTCGGACCCTAATTCACTCCTATGTACCACTCTATGTCCACTCCTATGTACCAAGTCCTATGTACCACCCTATGTACCACTCCTATGTACCACTCCTATGTACCACTCCTATGATACCACTCCTATGTACCAACTCCTATTACCACCTCCTATGTACACGCCCTATGTACCACTCCTATGTACCACTCCTATGTACCATCTATGTAAACCACTCCATATGTACCACTCCTATGTCACATCTCCTATTACCACTCCTATGTACCACTCCTCTGAGTCAAGTAAACAATAGCCCACATGGAAATAGTTAATCCTAGTACTTACGGAACCCCCAACCGCAACGAATTCACACGCAATGATTCTCGCCCGAAATGGGCCGTTATGTTGCTTGAATGTATCAGTTGTCGGATGGTGTGGTAGCGTGCACAGAGCCTGAGCAAAACATTACTGTATTGAGGCATGTCAGCAACACCCACACACACTCAAGAAAGTGCTACTTATCACGCATTTTATTTAAAAGATTAAGATGAGTATAGTTTTTCATGTACATACCTATGAAGCTGTGTACACCAATGCAATTGCATGTGTTTTTGTCTGTGATTCGCCGTTCGTCCTCGAATCATACACATGGGATCGATCAGACCTGCATGAAAACCTAGGAGCAATCGTGCGGTCCTCCTATAACTGCATGCTCGGTTGTGGCGAACAGTCGCCACGGGCACCTTTCCACACCGCACGTCCAGCCTTTATTAAAGTATGAATAACCCGACCAATCTTGGCTGGGTACACACACACCCCAACAAATTTCCATCCACTGAGCGCTTACTGGGTATGATGTAGGTGGATCGGACATAAACAGGCAATGTCTTGATAAATCAACATGTTGGATAAATCACAGCCAATGTGCTGTAACAGAACAGATTTGTCACCAGCTGACTGCTAGAGACTAGCGATCACGAACACAGAACAATATTTTTAGTTGGTCGATGAACTTAGGCAAAAATTTTTATTTTTTTGTAGAAAAAGGAACAAGGTTGTTGGTTTAAATTTTTGGTTAAATGCTCGCAATAGAATTTACCTCCCATGAAAAATCTATTTTTCAGACATTCCTTAATGTACAAGTAATATCCGGTTGTAAAATCAACAGATAAGGTTTACAGATCCGAAAAGAGCTACAGCTACAATAAATAGAATTTATCCATATACAATGGGATCCGTTAATATATGAGAAGAAGATGGAGTTTCACTATATAGGAAAGATAATATTGCCAACTAAGCTATGAAGTTTATTCATATACATTCCATATAAACTGCTGTGAGTTAATTGAATCCCTGAACTGCCATTAACGAGAGACTTTTTGTATTGCAACTTCCTAATTGCAATTACCTAGAAATTGAATGTGGAGAAACTTAAAAACGAGATACTTTTTTTTCCAAATTAACAGACTTTAATGCATTTTTACACCAGAATCATTTGCTTTGCTATAGGGTCAGAGTAACCAGTTTCTGATTAATGGTTGACTGTTACATGCTAATGTTCCTTTTAGGGGCTATGTACGTAGAGCCGCTATTGCGAAATTGTGTCTGGGGAAAGGGTTGTCCGTAATGAAGTCCTTAACGGGGAGTTATCAACACTTAACCATGACGTTTAGACATAATTCCGATCGTGCGTTATTCTCGTTACTTTGCGCGTCTAGAAATGCAAGTAAATGTTCTCAAAATTTGAAACAAACCGTTAATGCGTGCTATAACGTGATATTTGTAATAGACGTGTGTAAGCCATCACATGATGGTGTAATCAGACGTTAACTGGATAAAGTTCTATGTACAGAGAGCGGTATATGTTGCGCATTGCTATCATGTGATTTCAAAAAAAAACCCTCCGATTGGTCATTTTGTATGGTGTCATTGGTCACGCAGACCAATCACAAATCTGCATATCATGTGTGTAGCAAGCAAAGTTTTCTTAATGTTACTTTATATATCAACGCAAATAATTGTTGCGTCATATATTAGACTGAATTTATGTCATGTTTGAGCTATCGTGGTGTGTTTGCTAACGCCAATTAGTTAACTACTTTAGCTAGCCACTACCTCTACCATAAACCGACCATAACAAATAACACGGAAGCAGGTTTTTGTTAAAGGGGAAGTAATGAGGTGAACTTTTTCTCTGTAATTAAGTAATATATGATAGTGGCCATGGTGTTTCTTGTTAGCACGAGTACTGCATTGCTGTATTACCACAATTTAACACAATTCACTACTAAAACACAGCTAGCTCTTATGTGACTTTAACCGCTGTAATACAAGACTTATGCAACTTTAGTACTAACACCGCTAAGCTCGTTAACTTGACTTTAACGGCTAATGTAAAGACTATACGCAACTATTGAGTCGACTAACACACGCTGCAAGCTCTTACCTGGACGTTTCTACGTCAACACTTATGTACTATTAATAGCAAACGGGTTATTGGAATACAAGTAACGCTCACTCACTTTAGCACCAATCAATTAGCGGCTCTCGTGTACCTAGCCTACATGTTCGGGAATGCCCATCTTCTGGACAGAATAACATTTTCTTGGGATTGGGCGCCTTTCCAATTCCAGCGTCATACTGGAAATAGATGGGTATTTACAACCCCCGGGCATTGGAAAGTTCCATTATCGTTAAACTTCCCTCTTTGGACGCATAGTGCCACTGTGGTAATGGTGTTTGTAATTGTATTGACACTTTTTCTCAGATCCACAAGCAATGACATATATACAACAGAAACAGGACTTACAGCCGCCTCACTGTATAAACCAAAATAGCATATGTCTGGACATAAGCACCACGTATGTAGCACAACAGTTAATTTTGTATTGCCAGAACACTATACTACTGCAGACGAATACAGATTTTTTTTCCCCCATTAAATGCTTAATTGTAGGTTGAATAAAGACATCCATCCATCTAGTCCCAACTTTTTGACCCTCCTTTTTTGGTTTAAGGTTGATACCAGATAGGCAAAAAACCCAGCTGAAAAAAACAGTAGGAGGGTTGGGGGATTCCTCTCCTGACTCCAAACGGCAATCGGAAAGTATCCCCTGTACCAACAGAATCAGTATATGTATTAATACCATATACTCAAATTTATTGTATCCGTTCCAACATCTACAGTATATGTATTAATACCATTAATTCCAATATTATACTAGTATCCCTGCAGCAACAGAAACTTACAGTACTATGTATAGTATACCGTAATTCTCAATACCATAATAACTTCTAATTATATAGTAATCCCAGTACAACCAGAACTACAGTATATGCATTATAACAGTATTCTCATATTATATTATTATCCCTGTACCGGACCAGAACTACAGTATATGTATTAATACCAGTAATTCGCAATATTATTAGTATCCCCTGTACCAACCAGAACTCAGTATAATGTACTTAATACCAGTAAGTCTCAATATTATATAATATCCCTGGACCACCAGAACTACAGTATCATGTATTAATACCAGTATTGCAGATTTTATATAGTATCCCCTGTACCAACCATTCAGACTACAGTAGAAGTGTATTAAAACCATATTATCAATATTTAAGTAGTATCTCGGTACCAACCGACTACATATCATGTATTAAAACCAGTAATTATAATAGTCATATAGTATCCCCGTTACCACCAGAACTACATTATCTGTATTACTACAAGTAATTCTCAATATGAATATAGTATCACCTGTACCCACCAGAACTACAGTATAATGTATTAAATACCAGTAATTCTCAATATTATATAATATCCCTGTACCAACCAGAAACTACAGTTATTGTATTAATACGCAGTAATTTCCAATTTTATATAGTATCCCTGTACACCAGACACTACAGTCTATGTATTTAATCCAGTATTATTAATATTATATATATCCCAGTAACCACCCGAACTAACATTATTATGTTTTAATACCAGTAATTGTATATGTCATCAGAGTTTGTACAGGCAGAAATATGGCAGCCTTTTTAGAATGCCCCTACTGGATTATTATCCTAACACTGCATGGATGTTTTATGGGGAAATGTATTACAGTAGTTTCTTCCCTAAAAACTAAGCAACGTGCTAGTGCAGTGGGGAATCTTTACTTGCAATATTGTTTGAAGAGAGAAATAAAGACAATTACAGGGTAACCCTATTTTGGCAACAATTAAAGGCATTAATGGGTCGTATTAAGAGATCACTACGAAAGCAATTCATTAGATCCAATGTTATCATAGGTTGTTGTTTTCTTACACACTATGTACCCAATTTCCTGGGAGAAATAACTTTGTGCTTTAGTTTCTCCATGAACGTGCTTCGGAAATCTGCACTTTTATTCCCGTGTTGCTAGAATTTGTGCATTACTATTTCTACATTAACACTGCACACGGAACGAATATTCAAACAAACAATCCCACATTTAGTCATCAAATCCAACTGATTAATAACCAGTATTACCTATAATAGGCGGTTTGAGGCAGCAAAGATGTATTTCAGAGGACAGGTAAGGAAAACGCATTATCCTGTACTGCATAGTATTATTTTATTAATTCAAATAGTGAGTCCCGTGGATTTTCCTTCTCATTCGTCGACGTCGGATATCGCGGATTTTCCTTTCGGATTTCCGCCTCCAACACTTTTCCGAACCGCCTTTTACGATGATTTCTCGATTTATCGAAAATGCACGGAAAAATGTATTTTCGAAAATTTTGGGAAATTACGAGAATTTACGTATTTTCCGAAATGCATGAACTACGTATTTTTCGAAATTTTTAGAAATTAACGAGATTTTCACGTATTTTCGACAAAGTATTTTTTCTTTTTTCTTTACCCTGCTCCTCTTTCTCCTTCTTTTCTCCCATTTTCCCGCATTTTCGAAATACATGAAATCTCGTATTTTCGAAGAATTTTTTCATTTTAATGACCGGATTTTTTTTGCGAAGTTTGGCACATCTCTATTCAGAATTAAGGTAATATTACGTATTACAGGGATACGGTGGCTTTATGTTAAACTGATCTCTTTAGATTCCAAAGAAAGGTCACTCCACTCTTTAAAGGTCCTAGTTTACACTGATAGTTTTTTTCTTGGATCTAGATTTATTTATTTCACTAAATGATGACATGTAACTCCTGGAATCATAACACACGTGTGCATCCTAAGTTGGTTATATCTTTCCCACCAGTTGGCTTCTCTTTACATTTCTTTGTAAAAAGGCCACCATTCCACATTTTCACAACTTTGGCATCTAGCTTTCTAGTGCTGACGTAATTGTGTTACTATTTTTTCCCACCCTAAATATAAACAAATTGGGCTCTAATTTCCTTTCTTCTCTGTCAGCCTTGGCAATCAAGAAAGAAATGAAATTTCTCTGCTAAAACTAAACTTGACCTTTCGTGACACAATGATACTAAGTGGGCGGCTGATTGGGGCCTGGGTAGATGGTTATAATGTTTGACAATTTGTAAATGGCAAAAATATTCCTAACGCTGTAAAATTAAATAGATAGTGTACGTTGGTCCCGCGATTGGCCACAACATGTAATGTTTACAAAATGAGACCAAGACCAAACATTTACTTTAAAATCAATAAGTGCACCGGTCTTTGAATGGAATCAAATATTAGTTTGCTGTATCTGCTGACATTTATTTTCTTCTGTTAAAATGTTTCTCTTTTGGATGTGTGATACAACCTGCAATTAGATTTACTTTACACATTTACACATTGGTCCTATAAATAAGAAATAATGAAACTGGGCGAGTTTTGTTTTCCGATAGCATTCCGCGGAGTGTTCCAAATTGATTGAATTTTCAATAGGCATTTTGATTTCCCCTTGAAAAATTCAACTCCGTTACCCCGTTCTCACCTTGACTATTCTGGGTCTGTTTTTTGGATTTCCTACATTTTTAGAAAATGCTCAAAAGGAAAAGTAAACTTACCAGTTTTCCAACATCGTTTACTGTCGTGGATTACCAACCTTCACCAATTTTCTCTCTCTTAAAGACTGTTAAATTGAAAGGTTTATAGGGATTGATGTTTTTGAACTGGCTGACACTTATTCACCCTTTTATGTGATGTTTTTCAATGTGTTGTTCTGTTATTTTATCTTGAAGTACCCAAAAAAGGAAGATCCTTAATAGGGTTTGTTACACTGGCAAATTTTGTTTTTTTAAATTGCTCATTAGTGGAAACGATAATTCAATCCCAACATGACTTTATTTATTTTTTGTTGATCTGCCCCTTATTTCATTATGATAGTCAATCTGAAACATCTACATTTTCACATTTCTGTAACAGTTTTGCTGTATCCTGAATGGTTTGACAGTTGGTGTGCTGTATGCAGTATTACAGTTGGTATGGGGGATATAATGTCTGGTCAGAGCCTGAGAAAAAAAAGTCTTGATTGAAGGCATGCCGCAACACACACCCCGTCAGGTAAGTGCTACTACACGTATTTATTATAGATTAAAATGACCGCGAAGTCATCAAGATGGCGATTTTTGGCATTTTTATATATAGCTGATGCTTTTTTACCACGTGTTATTCCCGAATCGCGCGAAAAGTTTAAAATGGAGATAAAACTGAAAATAATCTAACCCCACCCCCCCTGGCACCTTATTAAAAAAACGCTCCACATGTACTGAACCCTCTCCCATGGACCCTGACAGCGAGATACTATGGCACGTGGGTGTTTTCCGTCCCTCACAAATTAACATAAGGAAACTTGACTAAATAAAATCGAACCGCCACGAAAATGAAATGGCGGCCTCTCCCAATCTAATCAGTTTTACTCATTTTTGGATATTTCTGGATATGTGTTTTTTAAAAATCCCAATGTCTGCGTAATGTCGAACACTTGTGTATTAATATTAATGATGATTATTAATTTTTTGTTGTTGTTTGTTGTTTTTTTTCAATTTTCCAATTTTTTATGAAATTGGGATATTTGTATTTCAGATCCTTTCAGTATTGTTGAACCAGAAGTGTTTTTCCTCTGGGGGTTGTACTGGACTCTTGCTTAATTCTGGTTGGGTCGTTGTTTGTCTAGAAGCTGCCATCTGTGATGGAATAGCTACAAGTGAACATAGGCAGCAACTGTAGTGAAAGCAAGTGATGTCTATTTTTGGATATAAGGAATATCTGTTAAAGTAAAGTAGGAATGGAACAACGGAATCTTATTATAGTGGATGTGTGTCTTTGGCAGAGGGAAGCTCGAACTTGATCACTTGCGAAAAGAGTCTGTTGCCTGATACCAACAAAGTATTCTGGTAGATTCCCATTTAATGTAGTTTATTAGCTATGTTTATTGACTCGGTATAAAAGGCGTTGAGTCTGTACAAGAAGATTTAGCATTCTGGTGCAGAACTCGTTACAGAACCAACTATATCCAGTCCCACACCGAACAAAACCCGATGGGTTCATTAATCTCTACTTGTCAATTAGAATCTCCTGGATTAATTCTGTGGGTTAACTTTAAAATAATATTGTTATAATCCACCCTCTAATGTTTTGATGTATGAGCCCAACTGTAACATAATTTTGTTATAAACGCCTATAATCAAACAGGAAGTTCGCCCAATTCTCCACTGTGTCCTTCCCTTTTTCCTGTACCTTATACTATGTACCTGTGCTTTTATTAATGGTCATGGAACCCTCATACAATAATATCCTTTATAATTTACTGGATTACATTATCCACTATTTATCACGTCCAAAGTCCTGCAAGTATTGCTTCCTATGTTAAGCTACTGGTAAATAGCAAACTTGCAAAGATCACAAGAATGTCGCTTGCGTTGCAAATCCCTTCTAATGTATTGTGGCTCTCGATTAATTCCCTTGGTGTGTTCTTCCTATCACAGTATTGGAACGCATGCAGTACACAACAATAATCACACAAGCTTGCATTACAAATAATGAATCCAGTGCATAGCATTAGCAGGGCTTGTCCTACTGGACTGCACATAGAAATGTGACTGGGATGTTAAACAATCTGAAAACACACAAGAAGGGCTCGCCTGGATGAAAAAATGGAGCATTATTTGCACCATAAAACTATACAGACTAAAGCGTGTAAACAACTATTGAAACATTAAACTATCACCATTCAGCTGGGCATATAATTTATACAGGGACAACACATAAGGGTAACCCCTTAATCTGACTGCACATTATAAATGCTGAGCACAGCATAGTTTGCTGAAATCAAAGTGTCTTTTATCGGATTGCTCTATGCTAGCATGCACCCCTATAACATGGGACCCTGCTACTGTGAATGAGAGAATCCATGAGCCCATCAATCTACTGGGGTGTTGCCATTATTGGGGGTTATGCAGCGGTTATGGGCTGTGCGGTATTTGCACGTTGTTTATTTTTGTTTTGTGCGATTAGAAGAACAATACTGTATATACTTTCAAAAGGCTGTGTCCAAATGATGAAAGTCAATCTCTTGTCTCTGCTCCTTGGAAAATACTGGTTTCTCATTTTAAACATTTTAGGACTGGTCCAAGTAAATGGTTCATTTGCTCTGGTTATGCATTTGTTGGTAATTATTGACAACACATTATGGATCATAATAACTAGAGATGTCTGTGGGTTTCGAATAAACCAGTTTGGGAATCGAATCTGATGTTTTGACGTCCCAACAAAACTTTCGGAACACCGGAATTTACAAACCCAGAATTTTCAGAGTTTTGCGATTTTTACGAACATTTTTGTAATTATCGAAATCGAAAGTAATAATCGAAAATCAAATTAGATAATTATCGAAAGTAGACTAGATTATGAAAGTAGATAATTATTGAAATGAAAGTAGAAACGATTTTCGAAAATTGAAAGTAGACTATTTCAAAATCGAAAGTAACAATTTTCAAAAATCGAAAATCGAAAATTGAAAGTAGAGGAAACGATTTTCAAATCGAAAGTAGAACATTTTCAAAAATCGAAATTGAAAATCGAAGAATGTTTTTCAAAAAAGTATAAGACGATTTTCGAAATCGTAAGTAGACGTGTTTTCAAAAATTTAAAAGTAGAGACGATTTCGAAAATCGTATCACGTTTTTTCAAAATGTTAAATAGAAACTGATTTTCGAAAATCAAAATCTAACGATTTTCAAAAATTGAAAGTAACGATTTTTCGAAATCGTAAGTAGACGGTTTTCAAAAATTAAAGTAGCCATTTTCGAAAATCGTAGTAGACGTTTTTCAAAAATGAAAGTAGAGATTTTCGCAAATCGAAACTTCCGAACTTTCGAAATTTCAAAACGAACAAACTCACAGTTTTCGAACATCCCTAAAAGACACCCAAAATAAATATGAATTACTTCTGTACAATCTTACCCAACACAAACACTAATAACACGTGTCGTTTGGTACTGCGTTACCTTGGAAAGTTCGAACCAGATAGACTAAAGTTTAAAATGTATACAAGAGGTGAGATGAAAAATACATCGCTGTCCGTGTACCTTTCACATTTATTACAATGGGAACTATACCTGAGATAAACATTCTTTGAATGATGACCCCTCATGAATGATCCTGCTTGAGAAGTCAAAAATAAAGAACGTAGCGACTTTTCAGGAGTAGAAGGTGCAGTGTAAATAAATAATGTATGACCATTGTACTGAAATGATAATACCCAACTGACAGAACAGTGACTGCCTGAGCTCAAATGGTCTCTTTACCACAAAGACAAAATATAAGAGTTTTCTAAAGCCAAATTTTCACATATTGCAACTTGGTATTGTGAGATATAGAGATGAATGTACATCTAACTGTTTTATCAATTATCAACCTAACTTGTCTAATGTAGAAACACCCATTGGATAGAAAGGGGTAAGTGTCTTCTACCCTTAAACTCATGTCCACCCCCAAACTACAATCTCCCCCACTACTGGCCACACTGTGCAGTGCTTAAAATTCCTTACCTACTCTCTGCTCCAAATACTTTTTCTTCAGTAAGTCGACCGAAAGTTCCTAAAAATGAAGACCAGGAGCCTGGCTGGAGGGTAAAATGTTTCCGCCTCTTAGGTGTCCTCTAAGATGTTTCTGGCTTGCTCAGTGCAGCCCTATACCCCCCCTCCTTCCCGATCCCTGTTGGTTCCCTTTGCCCTAGCACGAATCCACAACTTGTAGTGTCTGGCTCCCTCTCCCACCCCCAACCGCTGTATTATTTTGTAAAAAAATAACCTGAACTTTACTTACAGAGCATCGTTCCCAGCGACATTCTGTACTGCCAGATGCTGCATTCCGTGATTGGCTGCCTCTCATCCATCATGGACGTGTGCTGCCAGTCCCGCAGCAGTTTAATAGTTCTATGCAAGCAGGACCAGGTCTGAATGCCGAGAGAACGAGGCTCTGTAAGTAAAGTTGGGTTATTTTTTATACAAACTAATACAGTGGTTGGGGTTGGGATCTGTTGGGGGTGGGAGAGGGTCCCCTACACTACAGCAATTGTAAAAAAAAAGAGATACCCTTTAAAACAAAACTGTGGACTTGTCAGTTACCTCAATTACTGCAACCCCATCTACTTTTTTACCAGTTTATTACATTTGTAACCACATACATATTTAATTCTAATGGTTTTTTGTTTTTTTTTTGTTCCGGAAAAGGTATCTGCCTCTCTTCCATCTGCTCAATGAGCTTTTTATAAGCTTGAGCATGTGCAGTGGAGGCCAGGAGAATCAGCACTCAATCTTTGGCTGATATCAGCAGTCACAGCCTTGATTGACAGCATGGAGGGGGCCAGTTTACTCCGCCAGAATGGGGAAAATAATTACCCTTGAAATACTGTTTAGTAATCCAGTAATAATGTGAAATATACCAGTTGGGGCTGGGGCAGGTAACGGACAATTGACCCTGTTTTGTGCCCTTTAAAAAACATTCTAACTTCTAAAACATTACGAGTTTCTTTTTTGAATCTAATAGATGCCTTGGTTAATAAATGCAAATTAAAGGTTATTATTTCCATTAACTAGTAGTAACCTAAAACACGTTTTTATTATTCAAACAACCGTTTTAATATTCAGATGCGATGTAGGCAGGTTCACGTCCACTAATGACATTACAACTCACCCCCTATGATTTACATTTACGTAGAAAAGGATTAGGGAGGTGAGAAACCACATATTTTAAAACAAAAAACTTTAACTAGCTATAGAAACAAACACAATTAGATCCAACGATGCAACCTTCCATTACCATTAGTGATGCCCCAGTTCGCGGATCCGAATCTGCGGCGATTTACCTCGTTCGCTCATGGCGGATATCGCGGTTTTCCGCTTTCCCGAACTTTTCCGAACCGCGTTTTCGAAAATTTTCAAAATTATGAGGATTTCTCGTATTTTCGAAAATGCATGAAAACCCGTATTTTAGAAATGTTTCAAATTACGAGATTTTACGTATTTCAAAATTTTAGAAATTACGCGGATTTTCGTATTTTCGAGATTTTTTATTTTAATGGGTCCGCTCGCGGGACTTTCCGATTTTTCGAATTTTCCCGAAAATTTCGCGGATACTCAGCACGGAGATTTTGCGAAGTTCGGACATCTCTAATTCCATGAGATACAATACTACACAAGGAGTTTTATCTGTGCCAGTTGTAGGCTTTCCTTAAAGGCATGTCCAGCCTAAAAATAAGTAGTTTAAAAAATGTTAATCAACCCCCCAAACCTAGTGTTTACATTATCCACAAGTTTCAAAGATGCCCTGCATGTCTTACCTAACCCGCTCCCTTGCCGCTCCTCCTCTGCAGATGACAGTAAAGGCATGCCCAATTCCTGAACATTGCAACTAGAAAAGTAGCGGCTGTCAGCCTAGAAAGACCTCTGCTCCTGCTTTTGCTCGAAACAAGCTCAAAACAGAACGGCGGGCAGCGCCCAAGCAGCAAGACGCCGGTGTAAGTAGACACTTCAGGGAACCTTGGAACTTATGATAATGCGAAAGGTTTGGGGGGGGTTGATAAACATTTCTACTAACTTTATTTTAGCTGAACATCCCCTTTAAATTTGTAAAAACAAAATTGATAAACTGATGTGTTGGGCCTACAAAATATTACTTGATTCTAAAAAAAATGAATATCTTGAAATATTCTAAGAATGTAACTTTATGTCCAATCATTTATTATGAAGAATAGGAAAGATGAAAAACTCATATGAAGAAGGAGGGTTATATATTCCCATATCTTCCCATCAGTGAGATGACAGCGAATTGGCTTTACTGTCTAATATGGGACACATTGATTCGGTTTATTTGCAAGGAAAGGGGGAAAATTGCTATAGTTGTCAGTTACCTGTCTCCAAATATTCTGTCTTTCAGCATTAGCCCCCTTAAAAATCATTTCACCTTCCATGAGACCACTGTGACAGTTTATACCGAAAAGGCTAAAGAAAACAGCCTGGTGATCCTTTTATACCTGTTCCATCCTATTTTTTCCTCATAATTTGTTATGGCGGCAGTATTAAATAGTAGGAGAGATATGAGTCAATTTACTCAGTCCCTTACAACTGTGAACATCCAAATGATTTAATTGGATCATGTTGGTCTGGCTTCGGTCGGCGTTGCATGCTTAGTAACATAAGACATGAAAACCAAACAAATCAACGAAACATTCCTCTTCCGTCTTTTCATACAACATTTACAACGTCTCATTTCTGTAATAATTTTCATACTTAAGTAAAAAAAAAATAAAGTCAATTTAAAAATGATAATACATTAAGAGCGTTTTTTTTTAGAACACTGGTGCAAAATGAAAAAATTTCACACCAATATTTTTGACAAAATTAATAATCAACACAAATAAAATTGGCGATGTCGTGACTGATAAATCAAGTTGAAATATCTTGAGAAATAATTCCTCTGGGGTGTTTTTTTTTTCCCAAACACAAACAGTTATGTCAAAACAAGACAAATATTCTAACCCGAATTATTTTAGCATGTTATGAGGAAAACCCGCCGAGGGAACTTTAAAGCAAGATTGAATAATTAAGTCCATAAAATGCCTAATTGCAACTTGCGACTTGGTGAAACTTAACGGACTAGTTTGAGACCATAAGACTATTTTGATTTATATTTTCAAAGGTTTACTGTAACGTAAAGAGTATTTGCGAAATGTGGTTAAAAATGTTGTTGACCGCTAAAAAAAAAGTGGTAAAATTCAAATTATCAAGCTTTATAAATTGATAATAATCGCGGTAAAAAAAATAGCGCCAAAATTGTTATTTCTCGGCTTATAAACATTGTCCCTTTTGAGACCCGTGACCCAAAGTCAAGAAAATAAAAACAGAAGGTAAATTACACATATTACCATATTTTGGTCAAGAAAGTGTGGTGGGTGAATGAAAATAAAAATAAAATGTTTTCATGACATTCCACTAAACGGAATGTCCACCCCACAAAACTAAACCTTCCCCCACTACTGACCCCACAGTGTAGTTTAAAAACCCTTACCTTACATATCTGCTCCTTATGGTTTTCCTGCAGTGTCTGAGCAATTGTCCAGAAACTGAAGAGTAGGAGGCGTCTAAGGTGTCAAAGTTTCTCTGCCTTTAATTTGTCCTCCGGAAGTAGTGTGACATGCCCTTTAACCCCATACTCCCACCCTCGCGTCCCAATTTACTAGCTTAAAATCTTTTCGCCATATTGTAGCTCTCTCTAGTAAGATCTCTAATAGCTTCCAAATCATACTTATAGCCTTCGCTCCCGCATCTGTCTCATAGCCAGCAGCCGGCAGACACGGCTGCCAGTCGGTCCCTTTCTGCCTTCTCTCGATTACGTATAGAGCCAGAGAAGACAGCTGCGGAGCAAAGGGCTGTAAGTATGTTTTTCGAAGCTTCATTAGAGAGCTAACTTGGCGTTGGGGTGGGCAGAGAGAGGTCAATATATCAAAAGTTTTTTATTTAGGGTGGACATTTAGTTAATGCTATGCCTTAAGGCTTTAAAAACATTATAATATTGAATGCAGAACCAACTGTAGTAGGGGCCTATGTTTTACTAATGATGGCTCCTGGGTAAATTTATTTACTGAAACAATTCAGTATTAAACACAGAAAACCCCTTTTCTATATATTTGGAGCCATTGAAAAACATATCATTGCAGGACACAATATACAGTAACACTTCCTTCAGATGTAGCCTATGAATACATGCTGTTCAATGGATGTTATGTGTGGACTATTGTAATTAACCTAAGGGAGGACCATTGCTTTTTGTGCTGTAAAATTTTTAGTTCTAAGCGCGGTGTGAATGAAAATTACATTTAATGAGCAAGAAGATTGTCCTAGTTTTGTACATATCATTAATAGGTTTTCTTTGTCTTACTCTTTATTTTGTACAAGTTTACCTAGACTAATATCTGTTTGTAATAAAGATGTTTTGCTGACATACAACTGGATTTCTCAATTCAGAATGACTTGTACAAGAATTTGTTGGCAATGAATATCCTGGAATGTGTCCCAATCAGCATATAACAGCCAGGTGTTGATAGCAGTGTGGCTACGCGGTATATCAAAACTGCCCAGGTATAGTAAGGCGTCCAAAACAGCATTGAACATGGCGGACAGTTGTGAACCTCTATTCGGCTTGGTTTCTTATTATGACCAGGACTAATGATTCTATTTTTATCGAACACATTGTTTTTGGCATACATAAAATATCCCTAGCTAACTACAATAATCTGCACTTTCTCCCTTGTTATAAATTGAATCTGCGACAATATCAACCTTGTATGAAAGATCTAAACAAATCTCTTTAGTAATCTTTTCATTGTTTTCTGTAAACAACACTTTCAAACACAGCGATATTTCTAAATAACAGAGCACTTTCTCCCTAGTAAATTGAATTTTATTTGTTTTCAGATTCCCGTGTTGTGATTCAGAGCCAATGTTTGGGTTTTGTCTTTTTCAGAAACGTTTCTCTTGTTAATTTTTTTTAAACTTTCTATCTAGGTTCTATTTATTTTACACAAAACTGAAATGGAAACACACAATTTCCTGTACAAGAGATAATAAATTCTATGATTGAACAGGGCCTGTCGTGCATAAATAGACAAAATAAGGATTTAGGCTTAAGGTATCCAATGGATGAGTTTCTAAAAACAACCTGGTTTTCCCGGTGGAATTTTTGGATTATTAAATTCAAAAACAAATATTAAATTTTATTAATACATAACAAAATATTCCGGTTCGCTTGAGTTCGAAGTGCTAGTGGAAGGAAAACTGTTTGTTCATCTTTAGTATGCAATTCTTATTGTGCTTCTTTTTTTTTTTTTACTTATTTACTTAAAGGGTATGTACACTGAAAAAAATTTTTTAATATTGCACATTAGTAGATTTCCAATCTGAAACCTCTTACGTTTTAAACATTTCTGTAACAGTTTCTGGAGCTGGAATGGTTTGAACAGTTGGTGTGCTGTATACTGCCGTTTTGACAGTTGGTGTGTGGGAAATAGTCAGTATACATGTACTTTAAAGCTAGGAATAAATATAAGAAGCCATAGAAAAGAGAAGAATTTCATGAGTATGGCATCAATTACAGAATTGTTATTTAATGCTAACACCCTATTAGGAGAGATTTGAAGACTAAAATACATTATATATTGTACTCTACCTTTCTTTTCCTTGAGTTCATTGAAGAAAGGAAAAGGTGATTATTCGTGCGTTCCACTAAATAAGGTTGGGGGCACAGCATCTTTTCATTATAAAAACGACGGAAGCATGGTTTCATTGTTTGTGTGTTTAATAATTATTTTCACATGCCTGTTATCCCAGTTCCTATTAAATGGTGGCATACCAGATATTAAGCAAGCTTTCCAGGAAGTCTATAGACCAAGTATTTTTTTGTAGACGAAGATCAGGGAGAAAATGGCAGTGAACATATGTGCCAATTATTGATTTTCCCACAAAACACCTCTTTGAACTCAAAGATGAATTTATTTACCACCGCATTAAGGCCCACTGTACAGTTTGCTGGTCTCTTTTGACTTAAAGCCTGTGTCACCCTCGTTTTATTGACAATAAATTTTTTTGTTTTTATTGCATAGCTAGCAATCTTTTCATCATAGTCCTGACAGCTTAATTTATTTTTTTTACTTTGCTTTTCCTATTTCTAATAGGAATTGCAGCACATATCATAGATGTTGTGCTTGAGTTGGTTAAGTGCACTGTTGGGGCCATAAATCGAAATAGTTTAGTGCCGTGGTGGGAAAGTGTTCTCTGAAATTCCCAAAAATTCAAAAGACTTAAATTGAAGCTTCTTAGACAATGTGAGATGTGCTCACACAAAGGATTAAACCGGCCAAGTCAAAAGGAATCTTCTAATTTACTATCCACACCAGGGTGAATAGAAGTCATTCCTACCTACACCCCCATGTGTGTTTAACTCCATCAGTATCAGAAATGATAAATATACAGTGTACTTAGCAATGGACTTCCCCAAACTTGGACTTTCATTCTAACCCAGTGGAAATCTCAATAAGTTATGGCATAAAGGCCAATGCTTTATATATATATATATATTACATAGCTGCTTAAGAACTTCCCTGTCTTATACCATAGTAGAATGATGGAGAAAAAAAACTACACAGTATGTTACCTGCATGTATGATCCCTAAACATTTACAACAATCTGATTGTATTTTACTGCCCTTTCCTTGAGGTCTCTTCATCTGTAAATTGTGAAAGTGAACTTTCATCACATTACTATTTCTTTTCTTAACTATAAAGTTATTGTCGAGAACTGAAGCTATCATTATGGGAGATTTGTCCCATGTGGAACCATATTTTTTCATGGTATATTTGGAACCATATTTTCCCAAGTATACTGTTAACATTCTTAAAAGGCCCCCAATCCTTTGGGATTCCCCAGTCTTACGGCACACTGCACACTCTATAGACACATCTAGCCTTGCGCTAGACCCTCAATTATGAAAAAGTTGCTTTTTTGAGGCTCAGGTAAATATTTTCTGTTAAGGATGCATCCAATAAAGAGTAAGAAGTACTTTAATTCACAAACCAAATAATTCTGCGTTTTAACTTTGAGTGGCTTATATTCGAGTAATACGAGTTTTCCCCCCACCCCATAGACTAGATGGGTTTCCTGAGTGTTTAGAAGCAGCCCTTGTGCTTTTACTCATTGGATTGCTTGAACTTTCTTCTTGTGAGGGCTTTGAAGAGCAAACCTCCCCACTGAGCCCCCTGATTTATTGCCACTCCATCATCTTTCCATCCACTTCATAACGATTAGATGTAAAAGAATAAGACTGTTCTTGTTTATTAATTAACAACTGCAATGGATTCTACCCAGAAAAGTAAAGTGCTGTTTCATTTGGCACCCAAGTTAAGGAGATCTGGAATGCCAATGACAAAACAGATCATCAGCAGTCACTGCAAACTCATATTCCTGGGACACAAATAATGACACATTTGTCCATGACAAATCTAATAATTAGTGTGGCCAGTGCGGTTTCGAACCCGAACCGTGGCGGATTTACCTCATCCGCGAATGGCGGATATCGCCAGATTTTTCTGGTTTTCCCGCCTTCCGAACTTTTCCGAACATTGCATCCAAATATATGACGCGAATCAAGTAAGACCCATCGTTTGTTACTTATTAACAGTAAAGAAGGTTTATAGACACACTGATTGTCTACAGAGTGGCCCTAACATTTGTAACCAACCTTTAAATTGATTCTTTGATATTGATTAGAATTCTGGGAAGTTTAAAGTCTAGACTGTTATGGGGCGAAGCAATATTGGCCACTATCTGACAAAATGAATGTAAATCCCAGGCAACCCAATGATTATCAGTTGGTGGGTTTTTACACTAGTTTGCGGTAGTTGTGAGCACAAACTTGTGCCAATAACATCACCTAGTTATTATCTACATATGAGAGTGTAAATAGTATTTGCCACCACAGTGCCACCATAACCCAATATCGGTCCTTTTTTTTTTCCATATGTTTGTACGTACAAAACAACCGTGTAGTCGGCATCCAGAAACGGACTTTAAGGATCTAAAATTTCCTTCGCCTGGTCGGCCTCCATTGCTTGGGAGTTGGCAATAATCGTTAGGATATAAAAACAGGTTAATTTGGATACCGGAACTAATCTCTAGTTTAGATTTTTCTCTGAAATTCTGCGGAACCAAAAAAAAAAAACTTCCCAATAGAAATCAATTGATGCAGATTTTTAAAATTCGGACATCGTATTTGACATTGAATTTTGACACCAATTTTTTGACCTTTTAACACTTGATTTTTAACTTTTATAATGCTGGCAAAACATTGCCTGTGCTGTTACCAGTATCAATATGTAAAGTTTTAAAGTTTCTATGAAATAGTTTAAAGTTTATGGCTCCTCCATAGTACCCTGGGTGTCTGGGTGAAAACCTATATCGCTAAGTCCTCACCCCTGTGTACTTTACCTGCTTTACTTACCTTACTTACTTTATTACCTTGGTATTCCAGTCCTCTTTCGCAATCCGTAGCCAATGGAAAGATACGATCTGCAAAGAAATGTCTTCCCATGGGCTACATTGTGTCAACTTTTACTACATTTGGTGTCAAACTCGAAAATCCCGGATTTACACGTTGAACCTATGTTAGCTTCAACATGTAAACGAAGTAAAAGACCATTATATGACATTGTTGCTAGTCTAAAATTGTATGATAAGAAAGTAATCTCAATGAATATTGTAACTCTAATAAAGGAGGGAGTATTGTAATCTAATAAAGGTGGGAGTATTGTAACTCTAATAAAGGAGGGAGGGAGTATTGTAACTAATAAGGAGGGAGGGAGTATTGTAACTCTAATAAGGAGGGAATATTGTACCTCTAATAAAGGAGGAGTATTGTAACTCTTAAAGGAGGGAGTATTTGTAACTCTAATAAAGGAGGGAGTATTGTACATAAAGGAGGGAATATTGTTACTCTAATAAAGGAGGGAGTATTGTACCTCTAATAAAGAAGGGAGTATTGTAACTAATAAAGAAGGGAGTTTTGTAACTCTAATAATGGAGAATATTGTTACTCTAATAAAGGAGGAGAATATTGTAACTCTAATAAAGAAGGGAGTATTGTAACTAATAAAGAAGGAGTTTTGTAACTCTAATAATGGAGGGAGTATGTAACTCTTATAAAGGAGGGAATATTTTTACTAGGGTCGATACCAAAGACAATGTCTCCATTGGCTACATGTGTAAAATTTTATCAGATTTGGGTCAACTCAACCCAGTTTACATGTTGAATTTATGTTTACTTCAACATGTAAAAAATGTAAAGACCATTATAATGACATGTCGCTAGTCTAAATATTGTATGATAAGAAAAGTAATCGTCAATGAATAATTGAGATGCCTAAGTATTTCTATACTATACATCCCCATTCGCTGCTCCCAAGTTATCGCCACAGGCTTAAAACAAAGACGTTCCCGTGTTTGCACTCTGTGATTGAAGGCTTATAGAAGATAACAAATAGAAGATTAATCTCTTACTATACAATAACGTACATTCTGCTTCAGCTGTTTTATTACATAATTGCCACAGCTAAATCACTCTCTTTATTTCTAACATGACTATTCATAGACGAATGGAGAAAGGGACATAATTCAACTTCACCAAAGCCAAAGCACCGAAGAACCAACTTCTCAAATTAACAGGTAAATAGATACTCGTGTAAAAAGTAAACTGATAATTGGGATGAAACTCGGTTTTATTGATACACAGGCATCATTTTCAAAAGATCAGACATTCTCATGTTATACATTATCAGAAATAGTTTATTCTAGTCAACGGTATTTACCTGTACGTTATAAGTAGGAGATATTTTTTTATTTTATTCTAAATAAAACTATTTACAACATAACTAATGCACCTATATCGGTAGGTGGTAGAATTATTACGGGGTATTTAGCCTATTTTCATAGTCTCGTGGTTACTCCTATCTGACATTTTTATTTTAGAGTAATTGTTGATTGTCTCCTTATAGTATTTGATTGTCGTTCTAACCTTTTCAGGGTTCTAAGGGGATTTACCAGTGCCGATGGTCTCTCTCTTGTCTCTACAAGGCAGTGCATCAATTTTTAAAATGGTTTTCCCTTTCTAATTCATACTTTATTGGAATTTACTAGACATCCTCTGCCAATGTATATCAACTTTTAAAGGGGAAGGTCATTGGGGATGAAAGGTTTAGACTCTATTAAATAAACGTCATAAATAACATAAACATATGTAAACAAATTTTAGACCTTTCTATCTACTGTGCGTATTAGGCAGTTATTGGGTATTATTTTTAATAGGAAATCATAGATTGACAACCTTCCATGTTTATAATACAGATTTTTTTTAGGAGTAATTTTCTCGAGTGCGCAGTAGAAGTCCATGAGAGTTGGGATTGGGAGTTTATTGATAGTGATCGCGACCGAGAGAGAAACTGGTTGATGAGGGATAGACTAGGACGCAGTTTTGTAACACAGCCCACAGTGTCTACATCCTGGTTATATCACCATCAGTGGTTAGTTTAGAAATTTCACAGACCTGTGTAACATTAGGAATTTCGAAGGACTGAATCTTGGTGTCAAAATATGTATAATTAAATATCAAATTCAATTTGGATCTTATTTGTCCAAAGGGAAACATGTAAAATAATAATCAGGATTTATTAATATAAATAACCAGGACTCTTTCTCGGTGTTTCAGAATAATTTTTAAATGCAACAACAAAAAGGCAACATTTCCAAACCAACATCTATTAGGGATGCATGACCTTTACACCACATTTTATACACCGAACATTTCACAAAATCCTTTTTTGGGTACAGATGAAATGTGTTTTCATTTCCATTAGGCTGTGATCCCTTAGACCATCATATCACAGCATCCCTCCAATGCACATTCCCACCAAAGATACAGAAGAGGATTAACATGTGAATGACCAATTCTGTGTTGATGGAATTTAAAATTTATTCATTGTTTGACTGCAACCGGAGGGAGTTAATCTACAGAAAATGATAACACCATATATTTTCTTATTTGGTCTATTAATAACGTTAAAACTACTAAACCTCAAAATCTAAATTCCCCCCTCAACTCAACTGGTGCACTAAGAACAACAACAACTTGTATTCTACAGAAGAATACAGTGCAGCTTGGTGGTCTTCTAATAAGGAGGGAGGGAGTATTGTAACTCTAATAAAGGAGGGAGTATTGTAACTAATAAAGAAGGGAGTATTGTAACTCTAATAAAGGAGGGAGTATTGTAACTCTAATAGTTACAATACTCCCTCCTTTATTAGAGTTACAATACTCCCTTCTTTATTAGTTACAATACTCCCTCCTTTTATTAGAGTTACACTACTCCCTCCTTTATTAGAGTTACTTTACTCCCTCCCTCCTTTATTAGAGTTACAATACTCCCTCCCTCCTTATTAGAGTTACTTTACTCCCTCCCTCCTTTATTAGAGTTACAATACTCCCTCCCTCCTTTATTAGGGTTACAATACTCCCTCCCTCCTTTGTTAGAGTTAATTTACTCCCTCCCTCCTTTATTAGTTACAATACTCCCTTCTTTATTAGTTACAATACTCCCTCCTTTATTAGTTACAATACTCCCTCCTTTATTAAAGGAGGGAGTATTGTAACCCCAATAAAGGAGGGAGTATGTAATACTACAATAAAGGAGGGATATGTACTCTAATAAAGGAGGGAGTATTGTAACTCTAATAAAGGAGGAGTATTGTACCTCTATAAGAAGATGAACATAAAGGAGGAGTAGTGTACTCTATAAAGGGGGGGTATTGAACTCTAATAAAGGAGGGAGTATTGTAACTCTAAAAGGAGCGAATATGTAACTCAATAAGGAGGAGTGTTGTAACTCCAATAAAGGAGGGAGTATTGTAACTCTAATAAAGGAGGGAGTATTGTAACTGTAATAAAGGAGGGATAGTACTTTAACGGAGGGAGTAGTTGTAACTCTAATAAAGAAGGGAGTATTGTAACTCTAATAAAGGGAATATGTAAACTAATAAAGAGGGAGTTTGTACCTAATAGAGGATGGAGTATTGGTAATCTTAATAAGGAGGGAGTATTGTAACTCTAATAAAGGAGGGAGTATATGTAACTAATAAAGGGGAGTCTGTAACTAATAAGGAGGGAGTATTGTAACTCCAATAAAGGAGGAGTATTGTATACTCTAATAAAGGAGGGAGTATTGTACAAAAAGCGGGAGTATTGTATCTTATAAAGGAGGGATTATTGTAACTCTAATAAGGAGGGAGTGTTGTAACTCCAATAAAGGAGGGAGTATTGTACATCTAATAAAGGAGGCAGTATTGTAACTCTAATAAAGGAGGGAGTATTGTAACTGAATAAAGAGGGAGTATTGTAACGCTAATAAGGAGTTGTACTCTATAAAGGAGGAGTATTGTAACTCTAATAAGGAGGGAGTATTGTAACTCCATAAAGGAGGAGTATTGTAACTCTCAAAAAGGAGGAGTATTGTAACTCTATAAAGGAGGGAGTATTGTAACTCTAATAAAGGAGGGAGTATGTAACTCTATAAAGGAAGGAGTATTGTAACTCTAATACAGGAGGGAGTATTGTAACTCTTATAAAGGAGGGGGTATTGCACTCTAATAAGGAGGGAGTATTGTGAGTAAGAAGTTAGATTCAGGCACAGCTGTGGATGTGGTATAGTTTGGATTTGCAAAAGCCTTTGTATACTGTGCCACATAGGCGACTAATTTATAACTGAGGACTGTTGGCCTTGAGAAAACATTTGTTCATGGATAGAGAACTGGTTATTGGAACCGAAACAGAGAGTGGTGGTTTGGAGCTACATCTATGTGGGCTAAAGTTCTAAGCGGAGTTCCTCAGGGTTCTGTACTGGGGCCGCTTCTGTTTAATCGTTTAT
Organism: Hymenochirus boettgeri; assembly: GCA_019447015.1. Taxonomy (NCBI): domain Eukaryota; kingdom Metazoa; phylum Chordata; class Amphibia; order Anura; family Pipidae; genus Hymenochirus; species Hymenochirus boettgeri. The sequence continues at coordinate 54,173,819 of CM033471.1, read as the reverse complement.
AAAATGACTTAGAATGGGGCTTGAGAGCAAGGTCTCTATGTTTGCTGATGACACTAATTATGCAAGCTTTGGAAACTTCCAATGATGTGCAAGTGCTGCAAGCAGACCTAGATAGATTATCAAAATGGGCAGCAGAATGGCAGATGAGATTCAATGTTGATAAAATGTAAGGTTGATGCATTGGATTTATAATCCCGTGGCCACCTACACCTAAATAAACTCTGTGTTAGGTGCATCTGAAATGGAAAGATTTGGGGTTCTGGTGATAACAGACTAGCTGTAGCAAACAATGCCAGGTAGCAACAGCTAGAGCTAGCAAGATATTGTCTTGTATAAAGAGGAATTAGATCAAGAGAGAAAAATTTATTCTCCCTCTTTACAAGGCACTGGAAGGCCTCATTTGGAATAGCGGTGCAGTTTTGGAATCACATATACAAAAGGGACATCTTGGAAATGGAAGCAGTCCAGAGAGGTCAACTAAATTAATAGGGAATGGAGGGGCTTAATATGCAGGCAGATTAGACAAGTTAGGGCTGTTACATTGGAGAAGCGGCGGTTGCGTGGGACATGATAACCTTATACAAATATATTAATGGCCCCATACAGTGAACTCTCTGGTGAATTGTTACTAATAGGTCATACAGAGGACTCGTGGACATCCTTTAAGGTTGAGAAGAAAAGAAGTTTCACTCTTCAAGTAGGAGAGGTTTTCTTTACAGTGAAACGGTGGAAACTGTGGAACTGTCTTCCACAGAGGTGGGTAATGGCAAGTTCTTGAATACACTTAAAAAAAGGCCTGGAATAAGTTTCTAAAACTAAAAATATTGAGAATTACTGGTATTAATGCATATAGATCTGTTGATCAGGGATAACTTTCCGATTGCCGTTAGAGTCAGGAAGGAATTTTTCCCCCCTTTTTAGCTGGGGTTTTTTTGCCTTCCTCTGGATCAACTGTTAGGTAGGGTTAAAAAAAAAAAAAAAGGGAATAGGTTGGACTTGATGGACGAATGTCTTTATTCAACCTTAATTACTTGTTACTATGTTACTATTGTAACTCTAATAAGGAGGGAATATTGTAACTCATAAGGAAGGGGAGTGTTGTAACTCCAAGAAAGGAGGGAGTATTGTAACTCTATATAAAGGAGTGATTGTAACTGTAATAAAGGAGGGAGTATTGTAACTCTAATAAGAGGATATTGTAACTCTAATAAAGTAGTATACTGGCAGAGATGATTTGTACTCTAATAAATGTTCGGGAGTGTGTAAACTCCAATAGGAGGGAGTTTTCTAACTCTATTAAAGGAGGGAAGTATGTGTAACTGTATAAAGGAGGGGTATTGTAACTCTAATAAAGGAGGGGAGTATGTAACTCTAAAAAGGAGGGAGATGCGATACTCTAATAAAGGAGGGAGGGATTGTAAATCTAGTAAAGGAGGGAGTATTTAACTAATAAGAAGGGAGTCATGTCTCTAATAAGGAGGGAGTATTGTAAATCTTAATAATCTTATTAGTAGTAGTCAGCATGGATTTATGAGAAATAGATCATGCCAGACAAATTTAATTGGTTTTTATGAAGAAGTGAGTAAGAAGTTAGATTCAGGCACAGCTGTGGATGTGGTATATTTGGATTTTGCAAAAGCCTTTGATACTGTGCCACATAGGCGACTAATGTATAAACTGAGGACTGTTGGCCTTGAAGAAAACATTTGTTCATGGATAGAGAACTGGTTATTGGACCGCAAACAGAGAGTGGTGGTTAATGGAGCTACATCTATGTGGGCTAAAGTTCTAAGCGGAGTTCCTCAGGGTTCTGTACTGGGGCCGCTTCTGTTTAATCTGTTTATAAATGACTTAGAAGGGGGCATTGAGAGCAAGGTCTCTGTGTTTGCTGATGACACTAAATTATGCAGAGCTTTGGAAACTTCCAATGATGTGCAAGTGCTGCAAGCAGACCTAGATAGATTATCAAAATGGGCAGCAGAATGGCAGATGAGATTCAATGTTGATAAATGTAAGGTGATGCATTTGGGATTTAATAATCCCTGTGCCACCTACACCATAAATAACTCTGTGTTAGGTGCATCTGAAATGGAAAAAGATTTGGGGGTTCTGGTAGATAACAGACTTAGCTGTAGCAAACAATGCCAGGTAGCAACAGCTAGAGCTAGCAAGATATTGTCTTGTATTAAGAGGGGAATAGATTCAAGAGAGAAAAATATTATTCTCCCTCTTTACAAGGCACTGGTAAGGCCTCATTTGGAATATGCGGTGCAGTTTTGGAATCCCATATACAAAAGGGACATCTTGGAAATGGAAGCAGTCCAGAGAAGGGCAACTAAATTAATAAGGGGAATGGAGGGGCTTGAATATGCAGGCAGATTAGACAAGTTAGGGCTGTTTACATTGGAGAAGCGGCGGTTGCGTGGGGACATGATAACCTTATACAAATATATTAATGGCCCATACAGTGAACTCTCTGGTGCATTGTTCACTAATAGGTCATATCAGAGGACTCGTGGACATCCTTTAAGGTTGGAAGAAAAGAAGTTTCATCTTCAAGTTAGGAGAGGTTTCTTTACAGTGAGAACGGTGAAACTGTGGAACTGTCTTCCAGCAGAGGTGGTAATGGCAAGTTCATTGAATAACTTTAAAAAAGGCCTGGATAAGTTTCTAAAACTAAAAAATATTGAGAACTACTGGTATTAATGCATATAGATCTGGTTGATCCAGGGATACTTTCCGATTGCCGTTTGGAGTCAGGAAGGAATTTTTCCCCCCCTTTTTTAGCTGGGGTTTTTTGCCTTCCTCTGGATCAACTGTTAGGTAGGGTTAAAAAAAAAAAAAAAAAAAAGGGAATAGGTTGGACTTGATGGACGAATGTCTTTATTCAACCTTAATTACTATGTTACTATGTATGTTACTATGTTACTATGTAACTAAATGCATAGAATCAGATGTTTCTTGATGAAAATGAAAATTCTCTGCTGGCTTTGTCATTGTACAGTATAGTAGTTATCAATGATTTCTTATTTAAAATAGATATGAAATGTTTAGCCCTCTTTAGTTTTGTTAAGTGAAAGCATAGCCTATGTGATTTCTGGTTATAAGGAATGGTATAGTGCAATGGATCTGTAAGATCTGTAGCGGGTCACGGACAAATTATTGGTTTAAAGGTGGATCACCAAATTTATTGTGGATAAGGCCCCACCAAACACAAAATGGACACAAAACATTCTATTTTGTCGACAGTGTATATTTTGCAGATTGCACAGATTAGGGTGATATCCAAATGCACATATTTTTGGTGGAGTGCAAGAATTGTACTTAACCACCTTCTTTCCCTCTGCCTTTGCCTCTTCTGTTTCTTCCGGGAACAGAAGAACAGGAGACCGGCAACCACATCTGTGATTGGCTAAAAGTCAGTCTTTAGAGGAGTCGAGGGAACAAAGGTCTGTAAGTACATATCTGGGCAATTTTTAAACATTTTCATGTTTTTTTTTTCCCCAGAGGGATGGAGGAGGGTCCCTTGTGAGATACTTACATATTTTTATTTTTTGGGGGGGGAGGCCTTTGTGTTGGGGTATACAATCAGGACTGGATATGTTCCATATTCATACTTATGGGCTGTCAATCAATTCATAGTAACTGTTCCCTGTAAATTCCTGCTAGGGGTTATTCTGCCGATACTCATTTCTTGTTCCCTATGGAACTGATGTGCCTATATGTTTTTATTTTTATGGTGTTTTTGTGTGTGTGCATTTAAATGGATAGGGGGAAAATTATAATAAAAACTATTTGATATTCTTAATATATAGTGTGGTGTCCACCTCCAGACCGTTATCTATTGATGAGGTGCGTATTAGCCCTCCGTTTTTTGTATATTATTGGATGGTATTTATATGCATTTGGAGTGCTCTTGGGTTCTGTGCCCTTGTACTACCTAGCTTGACCTTTCTGCTGTTTTTTCCGGCTGTTTCTGTTCTTTGTTTTTCTGTCTTCTTTTTTATTATCTATTTATCCTATTGGCCCTAGGTTGTGCACCCGCTTTATTGGCGTTGACTGCTTTCCATCAATTATGCCCATTACACAACTCTTTGTGTACTTGGCACCTTTTTTCTTCTTATAATTTAAATGGTCCCTTGCGAGACCCTGCACTAGGCACAAGTATCAAGTATATTAATAAAAATATATATCCGGCCCATCACTGTCTTTTTGATTTTGGCCCCGTATGTGATTTGACACAGAGTTTAACACCCCTGATCTAATCTGGTACCCCACTATCCAATATATCCAATAAATGAGCCTGAAAATCTTTAAGATTTTGTCTGTTATTTTTTAAAAGATCCCCTACCCACAGCCCAGAGTGTTTTTCTTTTTTAAAGAATGAGGAGAACACTTTTGAGCGATTTGTCCCTTTATCATTAAAGTGTATACTGATCTCCTCATCTAAACTTCTCCCTCTCCACTATCCAAATTTCCCTTCTTTTGGAGACTATATAGCAGCAAAAATGAGGCACACTCTAGTGTGCTCTTTTTATAGTTTTCATACCCATTTGTCTGACACAAACCCCAAAACACGTAGTTGCCTACTTACATTACTAAAGTGGATGCATATTCCAGTACTGTGAAGCAACACATATGTTACACATGCAGGCTACATCAAAGTTGTTGCATCTGTGGCTCTAGGTACAGTATGTTTAGCTGGTCCTATACCTTCCAACTGCTCCAGCCAGGCAGTTACCAGTAATACCATATAAAATAAGAAATGGAAGGGGAATCCACACAATACTGAGACTGCAAAGACAAAACTTTTATTGCAATGTGGATTCCCGTTCCATTTCTTATTTTATATGATACACATGGCAGGCTACTTTCCCTCACACCATTCCACCCATAACTGCTGCTTTCAGGCAATATCAATGTTATTTTCTTTTCATTGAAGAAATACCGTTTCATTGATAACATTTCTTAATCTTCAGGGCCTGGAGGCTCCAGAGACCCTTTTAAGTCCCTATTCTTACATTTTCTATATGGACCACTTCACCATGTAAAAACTAGAATTTTAACACAAAGCCTACTATCAGCATAGACATTTTATAGTTACATAGGGCCAGATTTATAAAGGCACGGTATTGTAAATCTATGATAGCAATCATAAATGTCCAATAACAATCGTAAATTTACGACCACAATGGTAGATTTCCGATCCCCTATAGAATACCATTGCGGTATTTTACTACCGCATGGTATTATATGGTCGAACATTCATAAATGAACAAACAGTTCATTTAAGGTGGCAATCGTACATTTACGATAATGTGCGGTATCGCTAACTTGCAATATTGCGTGTTTACAAATATGGATCATAGTTACATAAATAGTTAATTTTGTTTTGACAAAAGACAGCAGCCTATAGTCCAACCGATTAGAAACACAGCCCCCCAACACAACAAAGAAATTTTTACATATGATAGGGCACCCTAGCCCACCCCTAACCTCTAAGTTTCCTTGATAAAAAAGTGTACAGAATGCTACACACAATCCTTAGACCGCCAGTAGCGGTCTGATCTTGGCCCTCTGCTTGCCGGAACTGCAAGCAGGGGGCTGGACCGGCAGCCGCATCTGTGATTGGCTGAGAGGCAGGATTGTAAGTAGTGTTCTGTATTCTTTTTTATCAAACAAACTTAGCAGTTGGGGGTGGGCTAGGGATCCCTACCATATGTTTAAAGCTTTAACCTTAAATTTAGGGCACCCGGCAGCAAAGATGGCTACAGAATGACATGGTATAAGCTGACAGTGAGGATCCAGGCTGTACGGGAACAGATGAGGCACGGGTACAAGGTGACGTATGCAAGCTTGGGTTTAGACAAAGATGCTCCTGGTCTACAAAAAAGCTGATAAAAAAGTAAGTATCTCAAGTTTGCCAAAAAAGCTGATAAAAAAGTAAGTATCTCAAGTTTGCCTGAAATGGCTTTGTGGCACTTATACAATAAAAAAATAAAAAATCCGTCATTAAAAACGTCACATAATTAATGGTTCAAGTTAGATTAGAGGTACACAATGCAAAAAAGGCAGTTTATACTGTTAAGGCTTCTTTATTCCATGTTATTCAACATGTTTCAGGCTACATGGACCCTTTTCCAAATGTATAACACAGACATACCAAGGAGAAAGGCTCAAAGTCCAAAAGCAGGAACAACTAGAAATACAATCTAAGTGAGGGATAATAGGCAAGGAAAAACTACAGGATCCAGGCAAGCAAGATGAAACAGGAACAAGGAAATCCAGCACAGCTGCTGTAACGTCAAGTGCATTGCCCGAAGATGTTGGCGTTGGCGTGTCCCCATCTTGGAGAGAACGGAGTGACCAGAAAGGTGTGTGTCCCTTTTTACACCCCCCCCTTCCCGGGGGGGGGGGGGGGGGCTCAGGACCATCATGACTGGGTTTCAGTGGAAAACATCTGTAGAACTTTCGAATCAAATGAGGTGCATGAACATCCGAGTATTTGACCCAGGAACATTCTTCAGGGCCAAAGCCTTTGCACTGGATGAGATATTGCAAGGTGCCCCTGGAGAGCCTAGAATCAAGGATCTTTTCCACTTCATATTCCTGTTGACTGACAATCAGTGGAGCCGGTAAGTGCTATGAGGAAGAAAAGGGATAAGTGGACACAGGTTTATTGTAAGCAGTGACACATGAAATGCATTGGGAATCTTCATCTCCAGAGGGAGTTGTAATCGGAAAGCTGTAGGGTTGATGACCTCAATGATAGGAAAAGGACAAATAAATCTGGGAAGAAGGCAGCTTGTGATTAATGTTTTTGGTGGAAAGCCATGCTTTATCTCCAATGGAATAATGTAGAGAAGGTCTCCATTGTTTATCAGCATAAGTCTTTGGTGCTAAAGAGCTTTTTTTCCTGTGTGGTCATTAGCTGCAGGAGTCAGGAAGGAATTTTTTCCCCCTTCATAAATTTGGTGGTTTTTTTTTGCCTTCCTCTGGATCAACAGTTAGGCAGGAAATGAGGATATTGCTAGATGGGTTGGACTGGATGGACGTATGTCTTTATTCAACCTCAAATACTATACTATACTATACTAAATATGCAGAGTGTAATAATACCACATGCTGCCACTGCCTTTAAGGCCTCGATAATCTATGCATGGACAAAGGCATCCAACCTTCTTCACAATGAAAAAGAATCCTGCTCCCGCAGGAGAAGAGAATGGACGAATAAAGCCCCGTTGGAGATTATCTTGGATAAACTTTTTCATAGCCTGAGTTTCCATAAGGGAAAGGGGAAAGTACAGCCTCTTGGAGGCATTGTTTCAGAGGGGCTATGGAGACAAAGCCAGGGAAGACCAAGAAAAATGGGAGTGGAAGAACAATCAATAATGAGAAAAGTGATTCTTTCATGATGAGGAGAGACAACCCATACAAGCATTTTGATTGTGGTCTGGGAGATTAGATATTAGAAGATAGCCTCTTGTCGTCAATAGAAAACACATGAAGAGGTGTGGATAGAGGTAGGAGAGGAATCTGTAATTGTTCATTGGCAAATGAAGAGTCCATAAATTTACCTGCCACCCAAAAGTCAAAAAATGCCAACGTTTGCAGGGTGATGTTAGATATCCCGCCCAGAAGGGTCTAGGCATTGGAGTTTCCCTGTTTAAGGGAGCAATACTTGGCAAAGTGACCTCTTCCTCCTCAGTAGAGACATAGACCTGCAGTACACCTACATAACTCTTGAGACAGATGGGTTCTACTTATCTGCATAGGTTCCTCCGAACCAGCCAATACAGAATTGGATGTAGACAGTTGAGGAGGAGGATGGTTACAGCATGGAGCCAAAGGTAGAAATGTCTTCTTATTGTGTTCTTTTTTTGAAAAAGTTCTCTATGGCCAGTATCTGTCTTGATACTGAAGTATCTGTCTTGATACTGAGAGCGATTAGCTCGTCTAAGTTGGTAGGTAGGCCCTGGAGGCCATGTCATCCTTCAGCTTGTCTAAAAGGCCCTGCCAATAGGCAGCAACATTACCTCATTATTTAAAGTAACCTCTGCAGCCAGGGTACGGAATTCAATGGTAAACTGTGCAGCACTGTGGTTGTTTGTCATAGCTGCAGGAGTCATGAAGAGATGGCAGTAGTCTGACCAGGGCCATCAAACACCTTGAAAGAGGACAGGAATTCAGCAGTCATTTACCAAGGGGGAATTCTTTTCCCACAGTGGTGAAGCCCTTTCTAAAGGTTTCCCTTCCAGGAAATTAGGTAACCTACCTTTGCACGTTCCGACACAAAGTGGGAAGGCTGTAATTCAAACTGGATCTGACATTCGTTTACAAAGCCTCTACAAGTTAGAGGGTGCCCTACACTACAGAAAATTATTGTTTTATGGGTGGATATACCCTTTAAGAACATACCAGAAATAACAGTTCCTGCAGCATAACTTTTGTTAAATAAAATCCTGTATTCAGGCTATTCCTGCCTTAAAAAAATTCTGTGTTAAATAAAATAAATGGTTTTGTTGCCATGAACAGAACCTTCATTAGGTGTAAAAATGCACCAATAGAAGGACTAAGGGAGCACTCATAAGGCTAAATTACAATAAAATGTTGTGAAAGTGCTACTGACCTGGTCAATAATTTATAAAAATACTAGACATTAAGCCTGTAAACTTAATGTGGACCTTAACGTGTGTTATGCAGTCCAAACACACACATACATGCATCTATACATAGATGCATACATGCATGCACACACATACAGACAGATACACACATGCATACTGACACACACACACATGCATCCATATACACATCTATATAGACATATACATGGATGCACACATACAGATACATGCATGCAGGCACACACATGCATGATGACCCACACATACATATGCACATATACACACATGCATGCAGACAGACATACACATATAAACATGCATCCAGACAGACATACACATATGCATACAAACATGCTTGCACATAGACACATGTGTGCAGACAGACACACACATGCATGCAGACACACATACCTGCAAGAAGGCAGACATACACACATGCATGCAGACAGACACACACACGCAGACATACATACACACATGCATGCAAATACATTCTCTCTCCACACCCTCACCCCCAAACACACACACACACCATGTCCCCAGTGAGCTTCGAGTGACACAGATATAAAACTTACAGAAATGGCAGCCTTCAGTTCACTTTGAAGGGAGCTATTTCCTCTCCTTCGTCTATACTCTAATTGCGTGTCCAGCAACGATTTTCCGCAGCTATAGTAACGCTTTCCTTCTGGTGCGCAATTGTGGCCATGGCAACTCTTATGCGATACGGAGCTTGATTTAAGATATGGACGCACCAATGCGCATGCACATTAAACAGCAGGTAGAACAGCTAGCTTAGCGCCGACAGCACCGTGTATAGACTGAGAGGAAGATGTGAGGATTTTAAAAAAGCGGACTAAAATCAGAGCTGGTAAGAACCCTGTCTATGGAGGGAAACGGTAGGGGTTTGGCAGCAGTGATATTGTATAGGAGGCAGGGACACTTCTAGCATTTTGCTGCTTGAGCCAAACTTTTGAATTCCGCCCTTGATTATTTCCAGGCGCAGCAAGAAGTGTGCCGTTGCTGTGTTAAAGTGGGTGTGGCTTTCTCGGAGGCTGATGTTTGTCAGTTGGCGCAGCTAAAATTTTACGATTTTCAACTTCCTATCATATAGGTATTTAAACAGTTCCACGGACAGTCAATTAGCTATAATGTAAATGACTAAAAACAGATACTACATCCCTTTCTCAAACAGCTTGTGTTGCCACTACCATATTGCTCCTTACAGGTATTTGTTGCTCAAATCAAAATAACTTATTTTATATCCTCTGCTATACATGTTGGTTCAACTGTTACAATACATTAGATATACCATGTATTCTGTAGTATAAAAGATTTTAGCCAAAAGTTTTGTAAGCCTGCCACCACGTCAAGGTAGACTCTTTCAGCAGGGCCCTAACTAAACTAACATTTTCCCCCCACTACTGTCTGTCTACCACCTTTCTTCTTCAGTGCCACCTGAGACAAATGTTTCACTCTGCCTAATGGTAGATGTGGCCCTGATAGGAGGAGTAGGGACATCTAGCAGCCAGGGGAGGTAATTGCAGTGACACACGCCAGCACAGATGCAGCAGTTAGGCTTTTATTATATTATTATTATTATTATTATTGTGGATTTATATAGCGCCAACATCTTCCGTAGCGATTTACATCTACATGTACACATTCAATGGTGGAACATACAAACTCCTCGCAGATGTGTCCAAGGGTGGATTAGAACTCAGGACCTCAGTGCTGCAAGGCATCAATGAGCCTCTGTGCTGATAGGAAAGATCATCAATGCACATTCCTAGGCCCCATACAATATCATATTATCTGCAAACTTGCATACATTATATTAAAACCCCTTGTTTATAATGTATGCAAGTTTGCAGATAATATGATATTGTATGGGGCCTAGGAAAGTGCATTGATAACCTTTTCTATGTTTGTAAAAAATAAACCAACTGTGTAAGTCCTGAATGATTATGCTGATAAAGCAAGCTTTCCAAAGTTTGAAGAAGTAGATAGGTGCACTACTAGATATGCCACTTGGAGTCAGGAAGGAATTTTTTCCCCCTTCATAAATTTGGTGGGGTTTTTTTTGCCTTCCTCTGGATCAACAGTTAGGCAGGAAATGAGGATATTGCTAGATGGGTTGGACTGGATGGACGTATGTCTTTATTCAACCTCAAATACTATACTATACTATACTAAATATGCAGAGTGTAATAATACCACATGCTGCCACTGCCTACACTAATATAATGAGTGGATTGCTCTGCAGATGAGGTATATGATGACATTGCCAGTTTGCTGCAATTATGTGATGAAATTCTCACGGCTACCAGTATGTAATAAAATTCCCATGGCTACCAGTATGTAATTAAGGGCCCTATTTATAAAAGATCGGTATCGTTATCGTAAAATACCGATCGTTATCGTAAAATAATGACCGTTTTTTACCGATAACGACCATTATTTACCGATAACGACCGTTATTTCCCGATAACGACCGGTATTTACCGATAACGACCGGTATTTAAAGATATCGCTAAATACAGGTCGTTATCAGTTAATACCGGTCGTTATCGGTAAAAAAACGGTCGTTATTTTACGATAACGATTGCTATTTTACGATAACGATACCGATCTTTTATAAATAGGGCCCTAAATTCCCATGGCTACCAGTATGTGATGAAATTGCCAGTTTGCTGCCATTATGTAATGAAAATCCCGTGGCTACCAGTATATAATGAAATTGCCAGTTTGCTGCCAGTTTTTAAAAAATTTCGAGTTTGCTACCAGTATATACTGAAATTGTCAGTTTGCTACCAGTATATACTGAAATTGCCAGTTTGCTACCAGTATATACTGAAATTGCCAGTTTGTTACCAGTATATACTGAACTGAGGAAGGGGAAGTCACATCCCCCGAAACGTTGTATGTTTTTTGCTTGAATAAACACTGGAAATGAAATAGTGTGCTCCTCCAACTTTCTGTAATAAGTCCCAGCATATAGTAACACCTGAAAGTGAGGGTTTGGCTGCATAATATCTGTTTGAAGCTGTGAATGTTTATTGCAACATAATATCAAGTGCAAGGTGTCTATTTAATGCTACATGTGTAACACTTGGAATTGGAATACTAATGTGGACACTACAAGATGACATACAAAATAGAAGCCTAGAGCACACCCAATTCAATTTGCTTACATGTTTATTCCCTCTATGATGCTGCTTTAAAAAGCCTGCCATTCTCTCTGATAAGAGTAGGACCCAGCTGAAAAAGTAAACCTTGAAGTGGTGGCTGGGCTTAAAATAATTTGGCCAAGTTATTGAACTTGTGTTCCTCGAGTTTGTCCATGTCTGCTGTTTTCCAGTGTTGTGTGTCCTGATGAATCTTTGTGAATAAAGCAATGATTTTAGAGACTGTAAGCGTGCAGCCTGCTTCATACATACTTGTCGTTATTGAACTAATTGCTTTTATTTATCCAGGGAGAATGGCAGGCTTTTTAAAGCAGCATCATAGAGGCAATAAACATGTAAGCAAATCGAATTGGGTGTGCACTAGGCTTCTATTTTGTATGTATACTATATTAAATTGGTCACTAGTTGCACTTTATAATGGATGTATACTATCCCATCTTTATATATTATGTGGGACACTACAAGTTGAAACAAGTGGACACATGTCTCTAGAGCTGGGGCTTCCTAAATTGGACCAATTTTTAATACATTTATATATTCTTATACTGGGAACGCGCAGTTTTATGTCTATAATATATTAGATTAGGGGTGGAGGTATTCTATTTTGTATGGTGGTTTCTTAGATATACTTACTTCGTGTCAATAAATAGTGCTATAATTTGACTTATATATGCATGAGTGCTAATTTCGGGGTCTGTTGGGAGACGTCTTTGTCTCATTAAGGTTTGACTATCATGCTGGCAATATGCAATAATATCTGTACTGCTATAGATCCAAGTACAGATATAGAGTATAGTAGCAATAATGGTATAAAAGATGCAAGTGCACTTTGATTAACCGAGGACATGGTACAGAAACAACTAAATAAGGTTAATATAAATAAATCTCGTGGACCAGATAAAATGTAATAGTATACTGCTAATGGAATAGAATCAGGACTCCACTCTGATCTAAAGAATAAATATTTCACTTGGTAAATGATATATATGGTATTGTGTTTTTTTTCTCAGTAGTGGATTTTCACCAGGGTTTTCTCGAGACTCCACTGGTTGGTCACTATAGCCGACTGGTTTATCTGAGACTTAAAGGGCATCTATAGTGGGAAAATTAACTTTTTCTTTCTTTCCATGTGTTCTATAATTTCCCACAACACCCAGAGTGCCTTCACTTTTTCAGATTTATTCTCTGTCCAGAGATACACCAGTTAGAAGAATACGTGATTGCATTCCTCTACTCCTACTTGAACTGTCAATAAAATCCCTGTGACGTGATCCCCCCTCCCTGCTCTGTAATAAACATAGAGATAACAGCATTAGCAGGGGGAGAGAGGTAGCTTTGATGGCAGATATAAGGCTGCACTTAATAGCTTTCACTGATTGATGATGAGAGATCGTAAACTGTACTGTTCTCCTTCTTCCGTATCTCCAGGACAGCTTGCTTTCTATTGGCCACGGTGCGTAGGTGGGTTTTTCAGGATGTTGAACTTTTAACTCCTACTGCACATGATAAGCTTGTCGGTTAGCCGGAGTTGAGACATGGAGGAGGTAACAGAGGGGAGGGGGAAGGGGGAGTGCTGCACACAGATCTGACACCATGGTTAAACAGAGTCACTGACAAGAGATAGGATTAAGGCAGCACAGAGTACATGAATTTAACTTTGCAAAGGGGCAATGTGTTTTTTTTTCACTATGGATGCCCTTTAATATTAATAAATAATATATTCATTTTACTCCTTAACCTAAAGGGACTCTTGTTTTGCAGCATATTTCAAGAATTGCTCTCCTGCACACTTTGGGGCATATCTATAAACGATCGCTATTTTTGCCATTTTTCTATCGAAGGACATCGCAATGACAAAGTGCTATTTTCGCCTTATTTATAAAAATGCTCGTTTTTGCTTTTGTGGAAAATTAACGCTGCGGTGATGTGTGATGGTAATATCGCCTTATTCATTGTGTTCTGGTATTGCGGCGAAAAAAGAAATACCAGACCAAAGAAGGTGGAATATTAGAGCAAATTTTGTCATTTATTTATTTTTATTTAAAGCTATTTATAAATAGGTGAAATTTTGCCTTTTTGACAACTTTTCAGCCTTTTGTTGCATTTTTTGCAGTTTTTCCAGAATTTTTGCCAAACATCATTACTTACTGGAATGTTCCTTTAACATGACTATTTCTTACACAGCACAAAGGTAGGTTCCCGTATTAATGTATCTGGTTTGATAATTAGCTGCAGCTTGCTGAATATAAGCAATACTAAAAAATTTGTCCTATTAATAAAAAAGAGAAAATTTGCCTGGGTGAGTGCTAACGATCATATCCGATAAATAAAAAAAGAGAAAATTCAACTAGGTGAGTTTTACACTATAATTTTCTATTAATAAAAAAGTGAAAATTTCCCTAGGTGAGTTTTATACTATTTATCACATCCTATTAACAGAATAGAAAATTCGCCTGGTGATGCTTGTGAAGGTTATCATTCATCCAGGTCATGGTATATCTGTTTTATTCAATTAGATCAACTGGACTTAAAGTTTTGGCCTCGTTGCCGACGGGGGGAGGAGCCTACCAGAGCAGCGTTGCTGTAAGACGCTGCTGTAGGTTGCGCGAACCCAGGGGTGAGGACCTAGCGGTTCAGGTCCTCCCCCTGGGTAAAAGCTACTGCACAAAGATGTGGAGCGGAGGGAAGGTGAGTATAATTGTCCTTTAAGGATAAAGGACATACCTTTGAAGATTGTAAGTTAACATATTGGCAAAGGAATGTGACTGGTTCAAGAGCGGTGTCAAGGAGGCCATTTATGTGAAAATAAAGAAACCAAGCCTAAATAGAGGTGGGGAAGTTCAACACCAACTGTCTGCCATGTACAATTCTGTTTTGACACCTTACCTTGAGCGTTCCTATAACACCTCTTAGCCACTATGCAATCACGCCCTTAACACGTGGCTGTGATATGCTAATTTGGATTTTCCAGGGTACATAATTGCCAAAGATTCTTGTACAAGTCATTCTGAATTGAGAAAGCCAGTCAGATGACTAGCAAAACTTCAAGAACTAAACTTCAAGTCCAGTTGATCTAATTGAATACAACAGATATTCGCCTGGTGAGTTTTACACTATCATATTCTATTAATAAAAAAGAGAAAATTCGTCTGGGTGTGTTTTACACAAGTAATCATATTTTTTGCTGAAAAAACACCATGCGTTAGGCTATTTTAAATTAACAAAGATAGGAGTTCAGTGTGTTTTAACCAATTCGATACTACTTGGAAAATCCAACAGGGAGTATTACCTATTTATCATCATTTGTGCTGAATTTAACTTTGACACATTTTCAGCATTATTAGTGGTACTTTTTGCTACATAATTTTCGCCTTTGATGAAAAATCTCCTTTTTAATAAACTTCATAAGAAAAGTTAAAAGTTTACAAAATTGTGGTGAAGTCTGGATGCAAAAAAAAAGCAAAAATAATGCCCCTTTATACTTATGTCCCTTACACCCCCATTTGACTTTATTTGTAAGTAAAGAAAATCAGAACTTAAAAAAAAAAAAAAAAGCGGATTTTTTTTTTAAAAAAAAGCGAAATATCAGTTCATATAACAGTAAATGCTGGAAAATCCCTGGGTAGTTATTAGAATTGAGAAACTCCACAATGTACTGACACCTTCCACTGACCCATTGGCAGGCTAAATAAATGGGCACTTTTCAACACCTCACACAAATCGAATTTGAATTGCTGAACGCAATAAAACACTTTTTCGCCATTCTATAAATATGATTGAGCGATGTATGGCGAAAAGTATTGGAAATGACTTGATAAAAAGCAAAAGGTCCAAATTTGGCAAAAAGTTTAACGAACCTTAATAAATAAGCTCCTATGTGTCTTACTGTGTGGTGTGTGCTGCAAAATGTTTTAACAAGCAGATTTTGGGCTACAAGTATTTTAATAAATTTGGATTAGAATAATTAAAATATGCAAAAATAGACGTAATGAACATATTTTTTTACTTTTATAATTTAGTGAAACTCGGGATAAACGGTATAATATTCCTCCCCCCAATACCTAAAATTTACTTTATTAATTGGATAAGAAAAGAGAATACATATACTTTAGCATGTTGTCCTGTAACTAGGCTTAATTGTATGTAATCATCAATAGTATATGAAGCAAGCTATCGGCTCTTAACATAACATAAAAAAGGAATGTGTGCTAGTAGTTTCAGTCTGGAATTCCTGCCAAGACAATGGCACTTTCAAAGAGAATGTTTGTGTTTATAATGCTACTTAGATAATTTTGCTTGGAATATCTAGTAAGAAAAATGTCTAACAATAAGGATGGACCTCTGATCTATTGATTCAGACCCTCTTAAAGGGTATCTCCACTCATAATTTCAGGGTTTAGGCATCTAGTTCTATTGAAGAACGGGAGGTAAAAGGAGCTGTGCCTTACCTTCCGTTCTTCAATAGAACAAGCAGGAGACTGGTGAGAAGTTAAGAAACTTACCCGCTCGCTCCCCCGGCGCGTAGTCTGACAGGTCCTGACGGACCTTGTCTTCTATGCGCATGCGCGATCTATGCGCATAGAAGACAAAGTCCGTCGGGACCTGTCAGACTAAGAGCCGGGGGAGCGAGCGAGCGGATAAGTTTCCTAACTGCTCACCAATCTCCTGCTTGTTCTATTGAAGAAAGGAAGGTAAGGCACAGCTCCTTTACCTCCTGTTCTTCAATAGAACTAGATGCCTAAACCTTGAAATTATGAGTGGAGATACCCTTTAAGAGCTGTGTGTCTATTTCTGCATACACAGGACCTAAAACGTGGTCCTAAAACTAGAGAATACAAAAACAATATTTTCCCAATGAGAAAAATAAAATGAAATGTTTGATGTATGTGAACCAATGTATGTGCTTGAGTCACTTATGAGCAGAATATGAACAATTATGTTCAATTAAAATGTCTGCCTTTCTAGGAATGTCCTCTTGTTAGCTGTGGGCGTAAAATAACTTGAAGGGTAACTGTGGTCCAAAAATAACTACATTGAGAACTTCCTGCTCTGAAACCATGTGAAAAATTCCTCTTCCCTGTGTCTCCTCCTTTAAAAAAAGACAAAAATTTGCACACCTTACACACTCTGTGGGCTGTGCTGTTACCCCCCCTCTCCCCTTCATTTACTGTAACTCAATCTCTTCCCGATTTCTTATGCTTTATCCTGCAACGAGCATGTGCCAACCGCAGATTAGAAGGAGGAACAAGTATTTGTTACCGAAGATATAGAACCTCCCACGCCCTAACTTTCTGATCAGTGATTTCTTGGGCTGTGCAGCATGTAGAGCAGTGGTTTAATAGCTCATTGTAAAGGTAGGAACCTGGCCTTTCATTTAGAATCAACTTGTTTGGAGACCACAGTTCTCCTTTAAATAAAAACATTATTTGTTAAAAAAAAAAAAATATTCTAGCAAAAATACCATCAGCACTGCAAACCTACTATAAAAATAAAAACAATGAGAAAGCGTCAGGCCGGGACGAATTACTGACTGCAAGATCATCAGTGATTTTCAGACATGTCCAATCCGATCGGCATGAGCGTGGTCAAAATCACCTCAGATTTTAACCCTACCGATCGAAACATGCAAAGGTCAGTTGGTTGGGCTAAAAAAAAATCTGCTTTTGTGTACCCAGCTTGAGAAAAGATCGATTTTTAGGGGTGGCGCATAATACCAAGTTTATAACACATGCTTTTCACAGAAACAGGGCAGGGAAGTGTAGTATTACAAACCTATAATTCAGATCAGGAAAAGCTAGAGACATCATCCACTACGGGTGCAGACACCTCAGTGTTCCACCCTCAGGATTAACAGTATCAGGGGGAAAAAAATAGAAAAAAAAGAAATCGAGGGTCGCACTCCAAGTGAAAAATACAATGGTTTATTTGCGACCACACATCTCACAATGTTTCGGGGGTTACATTATCACCTGAAGAAAAATAAATAAACAATAGTATTTTTTACTTGGAGTGTGACCCTCAATTTCATTTTGTTTGCTGTAGCTAGAGACCTCACCCTAGACTTGTTTGAAAGGTATGGGAGACCACAGTTACGTTGTAACTGCTGATATTTTTCATTTTGCTATCAATTCTTAAGATATAATCAGGGCCAAAGCAACGAAAAACCCATACATGTAAGATTGCCGTTTAGCAAAGAAAGTTTGATCATTGACCAAAAATCATCAGCATTATTCATTAATCAGGAAAAATAGATTACAAACTACACCAACCAGAGCCGCTACACACAAAAGATTGTTGGACAAAGTGGTCAGTATTTGAACATTCAACTGCAACTTTACCCAGCATGTGTATGAAGCCTAAAGGATCGTACACACAAGCGATCGCTGGTACCGACCCGCAACGGCCAATTTTTACGAACGTTCATTTCAGCTGATAATCGGCCCGTGTATGTGCACTTTATCGGCCAAAACAGCTTGTCATTCAGAGATCCGCCCGGACATTTTTGCCGATAAAGGGCCTACACATGGGCGGATTATCGGCCGAAACAAACGGTTGAACACATCGTGCGTCGCGATCGCACGTGTGTACGAACCTTTAGTCTGCAGACATTAAACTATTGTTCAAGCTGTCACGAACGCCAGTTCGCTGGGCACGTGATCTAACATAGTAACATAGTAATTAAGGTTGAATAAAGACATTCGTCCATCAAGTTCAACCTTTTTTTTTTTTTTTTTTTTTTTTAACCCTACCTAACAGTTGATCCAGAGGAAGGCAAAAAACCCCAGCTAAAAAAAAGGGGGAAAAATTCCTTCCTGACTCCAAATGGCAATCGGAAAGTATCCCTGATCAACCAGATCTATATGCATTATACCAGTAATTCTCAATATTTTTTAGTTTTAGAAACTTATCCAGGCCTTTTTTAAAGTTATTCAATGAACTTGCCATTACCACCTCTGCTGGAAGACATCCACAGTTTCACACCTTCAGTTCTCACTGTAAAGAAACCTCTCCTAACTTGAAGATGAAACTTCTTTTCTTCCAACCTTAAAGGATGTCCACGAGTCCTCTATATGACCTATTAGTGAACAATGCACCAGAGAGTTCACTGTAGGGCCATTAATATATTTGTATAAGTTACATGTCCCCCCACGCAACCCCCTCTTCCCAATGTAAACACCCTAACTTGTCTAATCTGCTGCATATTCAAGCCCCTCCATTCCCCTTATTAATTTAGTTGCCCTTCTTTGAACTGCCTCAATTTCCAAGATGTCCCTTTTGTATATGGGATTCCAAAACTGCACCGCATTTCCAAATGTGGCCTTACCAGTGCCTTGTAAAGAGGGAGAATAATATTTTTCTCTCTTGATTCCATTCCCCTCTTTATACAAGACAATATCTTGCTAGCTCTATGTGTTGCTACCTGGCATTGTTTGCTACACTATCTGTTATCTACCAGAACCCCCAAATCTTTTTCCATTTCAGATGCACTTAACACAGAGTTATTTATGGTGTAGGTGGCACAGGATATTAAATCCCAAATGCATCACCCTTATTTATCAACATTGAATCTCATCTGCCATTCTGCTGCCCATTTTGATAATCTACTAGGTCTGCTTGCAGCACTTGCACATCATTGGAAGTTTCCAAAGCTCTGCATAATTTAGTGTCATCAGCAAACACAGAGACCTGCTCTCAATGCCCCCTTCTAAGTCATTTATAAACCGAAAAACAGAAGCGGCCCCAACAGAACCCTGAGGAACTCCGCTTAGAACTTGCCCACATAGATGTAGCTCCATTAACCACCACTCTCTGTTTGCGGTCCAATACCAGTTCTCTATCCATGAACAAATGTTTTCTTCAAGGCCAACAGTCCTCAGTTTATACATTAGTCGCCTATGTGGCACAGTATCAAAGGCTTTTGCAAAATCCAAAATACCACATCCACAGCTGTGCCTGAACTAACCTTCTTACTCACTTCTTCATAAAAACCAATTAAATTTGTGGGCATGATCTATTTCTCATAAATCCATGCTGACTACACTAATAAGATGATCTCTGGAGACAAAGTCAGGATATGATCCCTTAAATGTTTCCATCACCTTCCCTACCACTGATGTTAGGCTTACAGGTCTATAGTTACCAGGCTGGTAAACACTACCTTTTTTGAATATGGGTATTACATTGGCTTTTTTCCAATCCAGCGGCACATCCCCGACAAAAGCGATATCTGAAGATGAGACACAGTGGTCTTGCTAGAACTGAACTAAGCTCTTTTAAAATCCTGAGGCAATCCATCTGGTCCTGGCGCTTTATTGATATTAACTTTGTCTAATTGATTCCGTACCATATCCTCTGTTATCCAATGTGAAAACTCTTCATTTCCTCCTCCTGCACATTGTTATAATCCCTACTGTAAGGATCTCAACAGTAAAAACCGATGTAAAAAAACGGTTTGCAGTTAGCCTTTTCGGCATCCTCTACAACCCACCTCAGCTCCATTATTAATGGTCCACATTCTCAGTCCTCATTTTTTATCCATTTATATACTTAAAAACATCTTGGGGTTGGACTTGCTTTGTTCGGCAATCCGATTTCATTTTCTATTTAGGCTAGTTAATTGCTTTCTTGCACTCTTTATTACAACTTTTGAACCCTGTAAGCCTGTTCTGTGCTTCTGCTTTCAAAATTTTAAAAGCCCTTTTCTTTTTTCCATTTCCCTTTTTACCTGAGCATTAAGTCCTGCAGGAGTGGACCTAATTTTTTTACACTTGTTTCCTAAAGGTACCGATTTGAAATGTTATAGTTTAATATCCCTTTAAAAAGTGGTCCACATCTGCTCAGTATCTTTACCTAGAAACAATTCCCCCAGTCTATGAGCAGAGCGATCCTTAAAAGCATAAAATAGCTTTCCTAAAGTTAAAAGTTTTTGTTAAGCCAGTGCACTTTAGTTTTCTGCAACCTATATTAAATGACACTATATCATGTGTCACTACTCCCAAGCTTCCCATTACCTTCATCTCCAAAATGAGCTCTGGGTTATTAGATATCACCAGATCCAACAACGCATTCTTTCTAGTAGGAACTTCTACCATCTGTGAAAGAAAATGCTCATATAGGAAATTTAAGAACTTTATACCTTTTGAGGTGCTGGCAGTTCCATTACTCCAATCTATTTCAGGGTAGTTAAAATCCCCCATAACCAGAACATGCCCCATACCAGCAGCCTTCGCCAACTGCATATGGAGATTCATTTCCACCTCTTCCCCGGCATTTGGCGGCTTATAACACACTCCAACAATTAATTTACCTACCTTCTTGCTTCCTGTACACAGTTCCACCCATAATGTTTCTGCCGCATCGTTTGCTCCCCCATCTATTCCATCTTTTAAATTTGGCTTCAATTCCTGTTTAACATACATACATACTCCTCCTCCTTTCTTATTAACTCGGTCATGTCTAAATAAGGAGTACCCTTCAATATTTACTGTCCAGTCGTGTGAATCATTAAGCCATGATTCTGCTATACCAATTACATCATACCTTTCCTTTAACGCTATTATTTCAAGTTCGCCGGTTTTTCCAGCCAGACTCCTTGCATTTTTAAACATACATTTTAGATTATCAATTGATTTACTTCCATACATGGTCGTACATGCCTCCTTATCCTCTATGCTCCCCCCTCCTCCTTCTCCTCCCTCCGTTGTGTTACTAGCCCCCAGATCCCTAACTTCTCTATCTACCCCTGTGTAGTTAAACGTTCCCTCCCCCCCCATACCTAGTTTAAAATCTCCTCCAACCCCCTAGCCATCTTCTCCCCCAAAACAGTTGCACCATCACCATTGAGGTGCAATCCGTCACTACTAAAGAGCCTGTAGCCAACAGAAAAGTCAGCCCAGTTCTCTAAAAACCCAAACCCCATCTCCTTACACCACTCTCTTAGCCACGCATTTATACTCCTGAGCTCCCGTTGCCTCCCTAGCGTAGCACGTGGCTGCGGTAGTATTTCTGAAATCACTACCCTGGAGGTCCTTGCTTTTAACTTGGCCCCTAATTCTCGGAAATCATTTTTAAGGACCTCACCTCCACCTCTAACTTTGTCATTGGCACCAATGTGAACCAAGACCGCCGGGTCACTCCCAGCCCCACCCAATAATCTGTCTACACGATCCACCACATGTCGAACCCTAGCACCAGGCAGACAACACACTGTTCGGCATGCAGGGTCCTGGCGACAGATTACCCTATCTACCCTTCTAATAATAGAATCCCCTTCCACTACCACCTGTCTATCCTTCCTAGCCCCCAGTTCTCCCTCCCTTGTATTGGAGATGGCCATCCCCAGGGTGCTCAAGGGAAAGGCCCACTCCATACATGCTGCTTCCGAGCCATCGTCCTCCACATCTTCACCTAAAATGGCAAATCTGTTGGTATCGACCAGCTGGAAAGAAGCCCCCTATCCTTCCGTCCCCTACTTCCCCTGGTGACCCTTACAAATCTATCTTCCTTCTCCACCTTATCTGCCCCATCTCCACCCACCAGTTTACTGGTCCCTGCCAGTACCTGCATTTCCCCCAGGTTTTCCAAGTCCTGCAATGCTGCAAGTTTACCCCTTAGACTCTGTACCTCAGATTCCAAATGGGCAACCCACTCACATCTGACACATACATAGGTCCCCTGGGGCGGCTGCTCCAAGATCCCATACATGCGGCAGGATGCACATTGCGCGGCCCCAACAAAACTGTCCATACTAAACAGCAATACACAGCAGAGACACAGCAATACACAGCATAGAAATAGTGTTGTTCTTAAACCCTTTCTTGTTTTAAACGCTTTAGTTTTTTAATGCTGTCAATTCTCTTAAAAACAGAAAAATCTCTTTAAAACAGAAAATCGCTCAGAGCTAATCGCTCATGGGAAAGGCCTTAAATGAGGTTCAAAACCAACCAGAGCCAACAGGCCTCAGCCAATTTAAACCAATTAGTTACACCCCCATCCAATCAGAGAGAGAGAGAGAAAAAAAAAAACCCTTTCCTTTGTCTCCTACCAGCCCCCGCTCCACAGGTAACAGTGTTTTTTAAACACAAGTATTTGTTTTAGTAATCCAGTGCTTTGAGTTTACTCAAACAATTCCTACCACCTAATTCAAGCAGTAAGTAGTAAAAAAAAATAAAAATACACTAGTGATTAATTACTTACACAGGCACCCTCCTAGAAATAAATAGTGTTAGGTTAGTACATTTACTAGGCTGCAACCACAGTTCATAAACGCTTTAGTTTTTTAACGCTGTCAATTCTCTTAAAAACAGAAAAATCTCTTTAAAACAGAAAATCGCTCAGAGCTAATCGCTCATGGGAAAGGCCTTAAATGAGGTTCAAAACCCTGACCAATCGGTAATCGCTGCCACCACTTTCCAACCGTGCAGAAGCTTCACACTCGCTCTTGACACTCACTGACTATGCACACCCCTGTCCTGGCAGCTAAATGGTTAGCACTACCACATCAATCCAGCAACCAACTGGTTAATTAGCATCAGTCCTTCACAAGCAACAGAGTTTGATTAGCATTTACACTAGCAAAGCATTCCATACACTTAAAGTCCATCCAAACACATATAAACTTATAAGAGGCTAACCGAGTTCTTTTAGAGCATCAAAGACAAAACTTATTAAATTTTAGATTTAATATTCCAAAAGGTGGACAGTGCATATAATACAAAAATTAAAAAAATGGTGTTACAATAAAGTAACAATATAGGTACACCAGTTATATAAAATAAAAGGGATAAAAATATTCACAGACCCTAACTACTCACTAGATGAAGTCCTGTGTCTAGGGGCGAGAAGGAAACATGTGATCCATACCCATTTAGCATGTCCCCTCAGTATGAACAAAGTTATAGGGGAAACCAGGAATTTTAAGCCCCTTGTTGAACCATTCCCCTCCTTAGCTATGCATGAGGTGGGAGTTTCCTAGCAGTTACCGGATGTTTTCTGAGCGGTACAAATGCCATAGAAGGACTCTTACTTATTCACGGGATTGGCTTAAAAAACTGAAATCTTAACATGGGGGGTCCATATGAGGTTAATGATGATTTTATTTTGCATTATTGTAGGTACTTTGGCCACTGCTGTCTGTGTAGCTTAAAATGAAATCTAAATAAAAATATACCTACTGGTTTAACAAAGTTTTACAGAGACACAAATGTATTTCTATGAATGCATTCTCTTTTTTGAATTCCGGTCTTTCCCTTACTATTGCCCTATGTTCCCTCTAAGCTGTGTGATAATACATGAGCACAAAACTCATCAGTTCTGTGCACACAGATTAAAGTCATGCATGCGCAAAAAAAAATCAGCTGTAACAAAAGCACTGCTGTGTAGCACACAAAAAAATCTTTCTGTAAATGTACAGGTAATATATGAAAAGATAAGGTAAAATTAGAGGAAACATTACAATGCCCCCAACTATAATATCAGCATTGCTATGGCTCACTTCTCTTTGGAGCATGAATAGCAGATGTGCTGTTCCTAAGTGGGGCTCAGCATGTTATTTCTAACCCCATAAATCCCTACAATTCAAGTCAGCCAATTAGACTTCAAGCATCTCACTATAAAGACACTACATTTTATTTATTAAAATGGATGCAGTTTGGTACCAGAAGAGAAGTGCCTCCCTGTTTACCACGAACATCAAAGTTTTCATGCAGCACACTATAAGTACTGTTTCTTGTAAAGATTGAAATTACATCAGAATTAAATGTGAAAACGAGACCTTTAAGCACTAAAATAATTTTGCTAACCCCTTAAATTCTAACTTTGGTCTCTTTAATTAGCTCAGGCACTGGAAGAGACAAAATTAAAGTTACAAAAAGAACCTGTCAGAATGTACTTTGTATGTATGTTATGTTAGCAGAATAATATTCACAGCAATATTAGCATACATTGGTTCTGGCAGTGTTCTGTAGCTAAAAGTTTAAAATGTTGTGGCAAAAGGAGCTTTACACTTTGACAATCTTAGCATGACAAATTAAAGCACCTATATTTCATTTCACACCTATCAGACATGATTTACCGAAATGTCTGATACCGAAAGTACAGGACCAGTAAAAATGCATCCAATAATTTGGGGCTGGAAATATTAGTATTAGTGTAAAATCATTAGTATGAGTGCTAAGTGCAAGCTTCACTATGAAGGAGACGCTGAATCCTATGATGGTAGGCGGGCAGTGTGGCACAATCTTGATATATTTTACTTTCTCTGTCAAGCCAAATAACATGAAGAAAGAAGCATCAGAGATAGTAGGGTGGAGGAAACATTTTTGCATAGTCTTAAAAGTTATCAAACTTAAATGTAATACACTAAACTTACACGTTATGTTAATCTGCAGGTTGGCAATTTTTGGAAAACCGAGAGTTAAGACAGTAAATGCATTATGTTGTTTGTGGTAAACAGATGGTGACAGGGACATGGCTAATTAATACGGTAAGATAAAATTAAACAGACTAGCCAATCTCCAGTTATTGAAGTGGCGCTCCCATATTTGCAACATAGTATAGCAAAATTGATATTCGTGCACCCCTTTAAAAAGGTTAATAGCTATGTTTTCTTTTAACAGTTATCAGCTTTGGTTGAATATCTTTGTGAAAGGTTCACTACATACAAAATAAGAAGGGCATCTTTCTTCCACATCCTTCCAAACTTAAATGTAATCAAATATGTACAAGGATGTTAATTTCTAAAAGTATCAGTCATCTTCTATGTCAGGAATCACCACTAGTCACGGGACAGCTAAAGCCCATCTAAGAAAAAGCCCAAGAAAGGCCAACCTATCAACATAGTAAGAACTGAGCATTAAGCTAGAAGTATCATAGTTTTAGCAGTAAAATGGTTGGAAAAAGCATGTCGGTCTCATGGGAGGCGACTACGTTTTATTCTGCGTACGATAAGGATAAAAAAAAAAAAAAAAGATGATGATGAAGAGAATCAAAACAGCAGAGACGCCCCCACATGCATTGGACAGGAACAGTGTGAGTTTCAGAAGGTAAACAACAGCCACGCCCCCTACAGTCCTTTCCTCCAACGTGCAGCTCTAAACCAGCAGTACATTTCCATTGCAATCATCAGATATGACAGTAGATCCCCACCCCCTATCCGCTGTTATAGAGCTAGCGTTATTATTCATAATCCTGCTCTTCTGTTCCAGGTGATTTTTGCTTTGCGGTTAAATAGCGAAAAAGCACCTCAAAACGCTTTATTTAAAAAAAACACATATATATGCATTTATCCGTTTCTTATCATTCTGCAGGTGAAGGGCAGGGGTTGGGGAGGGTACATGTGCCAACACGTTCTCTACCATCGTTGCTGGGAATCATCATGGACCTCACTGATCTAGACATTAGTGCTGGTAACCAGAGACCGGGTAACCTTAGGAACTTCAGATGTTTCTAAACCACATCGCGGCACCCGTGGACAGGGAGGGGGTGGGGGGTTACCAAACGGTTCAGCGATGAAACGTACCCAGGCCTCCTGCCAACGACCCCAACACCCGCAGAGGAAGGTCTCGTTCCAAGACATATGCCGCAGTAATTAATAAACTGCACTTTTACAAAATTGCGCGGTTTACCTCCCCTACCCCTTTAACGAGGAAGGGGGTCGGTGTTTTACTTGCCCTCTAAAGGGGTGGAAAGTTGTGGGGTTTGTCATTCTCCCCTCCTAACTCTGGAAACGGCCGGTCCAACATGCGCAATGCCTAATCCTGATCAATATTACCCCCTTCATCCTATAGAAGACACGGTAGGAATCAAGCACAATCAACCCAGCTCGCGCATCTCTTCTAACTCTCAATACATAAACACATGAAACAACCCCGGGAACCCCAATGCACCCCCATCCCAGAGTTACTGGATCTGCGCGTGTTACCTTGATGTGTTTGGGGGTGTCCTCAGTGGTGAGATTAGCTCAGGTTAAAATATGGGAGGATCCTACGAAAAGGGGAAAAACAAGAGAAGAGCATGAGCCTTCCGGAGAAAGTCCAGTGTCTCATTGCAGAGTGGAATCCAGGGATGGAGCGTTCCTTCCTCTCTTTTACCCGTTCTAGGAGTGGATACAAAGTAACTCTGGGAATGTCATGTTACACGGAAAGCGTGCAAGTGAAATGGCTGCTCTCGTTTTCTTTAATCCCTTTAACCAATCTCTTGTCAGGCAGATGCACTTTCACGATCAGTTATGAAAAAAAAATCCCTCGTACACATTGAGCTGCGTGTGTGTAGGTAGAAATGGTCGCAGGCTTGTTAGGGTTCTCGCAAAAAAAGGGGGTGGATACTGCGAGGCTTTTACTTTGCACTCAAACCTATGACAGACTGGAGCTCGAAGTGTATAAGGTTTATTGGGGGGGGGGGGGGTACTGGATCCCTTATTTTGACAAATGTAATTTCTCTTTTACCAGGGAACACAGATTTCCATTAAAAGCTGAAGTATCGAATTGCACTACAAGTCAGTTCAGGTTGGTTTCGCAATGTCCCCCCCTTAAACAAATCCCCACTTTCCCATGAACACCACCCGCCTCCTATCCCCCCCCCAACTTTAATCCTAGTTTCTACTCACTTATTGGACCCGAAACCCTGCTCCTCCTCCACTGGGTTTCTTCTCCCCTCCTTTACCCTCTCATTTTACTGGTATTTTTTCTAACCAAATGCACTAAGATGTTTTTCTAAAACTCTAGACTGCACCCTTACAGGAAAAGGGGGGAAAAATTGGCGCCATATTAATGACGTACTTCAAATTGCCATTTCTCCTGCGATAGAAAAGAGGTTTGTGAAAAGAGGAGGGGATAGAGTGAGAGACAGGCAGTGGGAGGGGCTAAGGGGGGTTGGACGCCCGTTTACAAGTAAGAAAGTGCGGAGCTTCGACACAGAGGTGTATGTGGAGTCTTCGTGTTATTTTTAACCGACTTTATGGCGCCGACACATTGTTTAATATTATATAAACAAATGTGCGCAGATGTTGCAGTAAACACGATAAAAATAAACCTGCACGTTATTGCTTTGAACAGAATCAGAAATATAGGACGTGGGTTTATTTCCAGTGAAGAAGGTTTTATGTAGGATTGCGTTTTGTAAAACAATCTTTGTTCATTAATTTATTTTGACAGTTTAAAGTCTTTTCTGCGGGACTTTAAGGGTTAAACGACATTAGCAGGTGTTTCCTCTATCTCCGCCCCGAGGCCACTTTAAAAGAGAAACTAGTAGGTAGGCCAAAGCACGTTGGCTGTGGTAAAAAACAGATGAGCTACCACTAGGGGGAGCTTGTCGTAAACTTAGCTCTGGTGCACGTTAATTATGTTTTCTCTAGAGGTCTGTTCTAGGATGATCTTTAAAGGATGGCTCTGGCTGGATAACTGTCCGATTACTGAAAATTGCTACGCAGTTGCCCTGCTTTGGGATAAAGCTCTGAGAGGCTAGTTGAAAGTTCAAGGCTTTATTCACCCTATGGAGTGTTATGTTCAGGGACGTTTCTAGCCACCTTGGTGCCCTAACGTGATCAGATCGCAATCCTACCAAGCTTAAAATCGCAGTAGTGTGACCTAGCCCTCCAAGAGTTTCCCAGAGTATTGACATTAACCCTTCAGTGCCAGTAGACTTCCCCAGAATATTGTGATTACCACTTTCAGTGCCAGCAGAATATGGCCATTAACCCTTCAGTGTCACCACTTTCCCAGAGTATTGGCATTAACACTTTCAGGGCCAGCAGAGTATTGCCTTTAAAGGGCAAGTCCACTCAAAAAAAAAACAAACTGTTGCAAACTAGATTAACCCCCCCAACCCCACTTATGCGATTATAAAGAGTTTCAAAAGACACTCCTGAACTTGCTTACCTGACCTGGTCCCTGTCAGGTTGTGGCTGATTGGGAGTGACATCATGTTGTGCCTTAACTGACAGCTGCAATCGCGAAAGTGGATTTTGGAGGGTAATCTACAGTTTGCAACAAAGGTTTTTTTTTGAGTGGACATGCCCTTTAATCCTTCCAGCTGCCAGCATTGACATGATATACAGTATGTACCTGCTTTCCATGTCTTCTGCATTGAATTGTTCACTCCTCACCCATTCTTGGATGGAAGCAAGTTGAGAGGCAGGGATATAGGGATCTAGTGACTGCTAGTCACAGGGGCCACTGTTAAAGTCTGCAGCAGCTTTTACCTGCCATTTTAAAATTGTTCTCAGTTCCTTTAGCTGAGCTCATCCTACCCCTTCACATTCAGTTCATTTGCAACATTGTTTCCAAGTAGAGCCAGCTGAGTTTAGGCTCTCTACTCACTACAATGTTGCAAATTACAGCAGCAGAAGGAGAGCAGTTCTAACACAGCAAGTAAAAGTTGACAGGGAGATGCTAGGGGTACTGGACGCTCTGGTTTAACATAGGTGCCCTAGCACTTTGCCTAGGTGGCTGATGCCTAAAAACGGCCCTGGTTATGTTGCGGTTTAAGGTGGTGAAATCGCACCAAAACGTTCTGCTCATAGGATTGATCTGTTCACACCTTTGCAAACACAGAAATCGAATGGGAATCGCACACGCTAAAGGGTGCGACTGCGTGAGCTCTTCCAGTGCAATGCAGTGTGGCCGTGCCCTAACAGAGATAAACAATAGCTCCTATCTTTTGTGCATGCGCAGAGATAGGAGTGCAGTCGGGACAGTGCACATGGCAGCTGGGCAGAAGCCAGGAGTGGAGCACAAGTAGGTAAGTTTATCTCTGTTACCAGGCATTCTATTATTCACAGGGAGGTGGGAATAAGTGATCTTACCTCCTTGTGAATAATAGAAACATATTTCCTTTACTTCATACTATCGGTTTAATGTCCCTTTTTAAGAGTGCAAAAGGAGCATAACGCTCCATCTGCAGCAAAAACTGGCACCCCCAGACTTAAAGGTCACATAATATCGGTTTAGTGTCCCTTTAAAGGTTGCAAAAGGCACACAATGTGGCATCTGCAGCAGAAACGACGGTGGCAGTTTCAAGTCCAGAAACAATTGTCAGACCTGAAAAGTCAGTGGTCTACTTATGTGCAGGACATTAAAATAAGGCAAGGATCAAATTGTTATCTATTTTTTAAACCTGGATTGTTATATTAAATGTATTTAAAATATTATCTAATTTATTTGCACCACTAATCAGGTGGCTCTGCAGCAGATTGTGCTGCTTCTGAAACTAGCTGTGTCCAAGTGACTGCACTTTTTGTGTTAACCACATTAATGATTGTCAGGACAGCTTTTGTTTTTTACTTTGTTATAATATAATTTAAAGCACTTCTGGTTGCCTATAGCACATTGCGAACCGCCACAAACATGTTTGCGGGGCCTTTAGCACCAGCCATTATGTTAGTGTTGGTTAAAGGGTATGTCCACCTAAGAAAAATAATTTTGGGTTTTAGTTTTATTCAAGAACGGGAGGTAAAGGAGCTATGTCTTACCTCCCATTCTTCAATAAAACCTGCAGGAGCGAAGGTAAGAAACTTACCTGGTCTTGCACTCCTCCGCCGCTTCCTCTGAAGCATATAGTGTACAAAGTCAGTCGGGGACCTGTCAGAAGATTAGCGGGAGGTAAGCTCCTTCATGTCCCGTTCCTCAATAAAACTGAAACCCCAAAAGTAGTTTTCTTGGGTGGACATACCCTTTAATGTTAATGTAACTGTTAGTAAATGTTACCCCACCACCACCAATTACATTATTATTGTTGTTAATATTTATTATTATTTATTAATATTTATTTTTTATATAATCTTGCAGAAGAGGGATCTGTGTCCAGGACAGAGGAGCCTCCTTCCTCATCTCCTTTGCCTCCTGAAGTGGCTTACTCAAGACCTGTGACACACCACCAGCGGTAAGGCTAATGGTTCGCATCCTACCACCGCCAGAACCCAAACGCTTATCTTCACCAACACTGAGGGATGGGATGGAGAAGTTGGACCACATAGATCGTGCCATCGATCACCTGGGGCACCGCATTCAGCGGGGACAATCTTTTTCTAAAATGAAAATTTATCATTTTATTTTTTCCCCCTCATGTATATAGGATATAAAGTCACAGAGGAGTTCCCTGACCATTGCAGCCTCGTTCTTTTATACAGGGCAGGGAACTCATTCCCAATTCACTATAAATGCAGTGTGTCACACATAATAGCTAATATATTCCTAAATGTACATGTTAATAAAAATAGGACACAGACCTGTGTTTTATCTTTTAAAGGGTATCTATACTCCCCACTGCTCCAAAACCTTTTTCATGTATTAAATCTGAGCTGTAGATCCTGAGAAATCACATTTGAAATCACCGCATTTACAGGGAAAGACCTGTAACACCAGAAGCAGAAATTCTAACGCACGCTTTTCCTGACCCTTAATTAGTATCTTTAGCTGCCTGCCAGCACACTTTTTGCAACAATAAAGCAAATCAGCAGAGAAAAGAAGGGAGGGGGAGATGTGTAAGTAGAGTAGTTTCCATGGTGAGGCTGTGCAGAGCTTATAAGTGTCGTAGGCCCTACAAGAAGGCAGTGAGTAAAGGAGGTGGGAGCTATTAGGAGCACCCGCTAAACATTAATAATTTAATAACAAAGCAAGCACAGATACATATGTGAGTACCGCCATTGTACTTCTCTCAAATTGTAGTTTCACAAAATAGAAATGCAAGAGAGAGTGGCAAAGGGTAACCCTTTATAGGAACAGCACCATTGAGTTAGAGATTGCCTGCTGCTGTTTCCACACCATTTTTGCAGAGCCAGGCAGGATTGGCCCACTGGACATACACCACATCACATTGGCTTGTCTCCCTCAGAGTATGCATCATGTAATGGAAAGTGGACAAAAGGGTAAGGCTTCATAGGAACCGCACCATTCAGTCACGGTTGGCCCACTGCAGTTTGTCACTGTTGTTGCAGAGCTAGGAAGGATTGGCCCAACAGGATATACCTCCCATCAAATTGGCTTCTCTCCCTCAGAGTATACATCATGCAAGGAAAAGCAATCAAAATTATAACGCTTCATAGGAACAACACCATTGAGTTAGAGTTAGCCCACTTCAGTTTGCCAGCATTGTTGCAGAGCCAGGCAGGCTTGGCCCCACTGGACACACCCCAAACCACATTGGCTTCTCTCGCTCAGAGTATACATCATGCAAGGAAAAGTGGGCGAAAGGGTAATGCTTCATCGGAGCATCACCATTGGTTACTCTCCTCCACAAACCGAGTTAGAGAAGGTCCATTCCACAGTTTAATGTAGGCTTTAGCTTAACAAAGACAAATTAGCCATATAGAGGCTTGAGAGTAGGTGACACCACAAGGGTAAAGAAGAAACAAACTGAGGGTTGCACTCCAAAGGTAATTCAATGCTTTAATATGTTACCGTATCCACCAGGGGGTAAACACCCACATGTCCGACGAGTGCATTGGAACTTTTGAGCTGGACACCACAAGGGTGCGTCATGCAGAGGAAAAGACAAGCAAATTTAGAGTTTGGCTTTGGGTCATGCAGAATTGATCACAGAGTAGCTGTTGTGGCTGGATAAGGTTGTCAGAGTAGGTACAAGGGTGCCCCATGCAGAGTGAAAGACAAGCAAATATAGAGTTTTGTTTTGACTTGGCAGGATTGACCCAGCACTGAAAACATTAGCCATGGAGTAGCTGTTGTGGATGGATAAGATGGTCAGAAGTAGGTAAAACCTCAAGGGTGTCTCGTGGAGTTAAATATATTTTTTTGTACAAGCTAGGTTGGTGGCCCTTGGCCACTGAGTAGCTGTTGTTAACATAGTTACTATGAAAGATTAGCTGTAGGATAGCTTAGCCTTCCGTGATTATATGGCCACACGCACACAATTAGCCGTTAATCATCTTAAATGCAGAAGAGCAATTTAGGACCATAATTGACCCTACCAAACTGAAAAATTATCCAGTTGCCAGCTGACTTCAGATAGGCCTCAAGTTGGAAAATGAGGTACAGGATGAGGCAAGAGGCCTTCAGTCACTGATCTCAGCAATAGGGGTGTTGTACTGAGATGTGATCTAAGCCTTCATGAATGTCAGATGGTCCACATTCTCAGCAACAACACCCACTTCCGAACTGAAGGTCCTCTTTGAAAGGACACTGGATGACAGGACCTTGAGACCTAGATGGCATACTATGCCAACTAGGGTCACATGTTGAGCCTCACCACCCAGTAGTCCAGTGGATCATCAGTCTCTGAGATTACATCTGCCTCGAATCCGTGTAGTGACCTGATGACTTGGTGTTGCCTGGTGGAGCTGCCAGTAGATGGGCCTGGCAAATGTGGCTGGAAAAACCGCAAGAAGTTGGCAGTGAGTAGTAGTGGTCGCTCTAGTACTGCTGCATCTCCTCTCAGGCACAGGGGTATGTGAGGCCTGCTGATCCCCAATATAAGGTGCTGTGAACCTCACCTCACAGTGCTGCTTTCCTTCTGAGATGTGGGAATGAAATCCCAAACTTTACCCTTATAGAGGGGATCTATAAGGGTGGCCATCCAGTACTGCTTAATGGACTTAATCCTGGGGTCCTTACACAGGCACTACAGCATGAATGAACTCATCTGCCGCAAACTGCCTGCCACAGAGGACACCATGTCCTAGATGTAACTGATGCAAAGATACAACTAGAAGAAGTGCCACACTGAGAGCAAGTGAATATAGGGTTACAAACCCTTATTTATTGACATGACAGACCAACATTTCGGGGGGCACTAAGCCTCCCTTCACTGAGATGAAGTGGCTAGACACCCTTCTAGCCATCCGCAGTACCTTCTGCAGGCCAGGGAAAGTGGTGAAATACCACTGGAAAAACAGGTAGAGTATGTGTGCCAGGCAAGGAATGTGTGTGACTCTGCCCAAGCAAAGGGCAGGCAGGATATTGGTTGCATTGTCACACATGACCTTGCCTATTGAGAGGTGGTGTCAGCCACCTCTCAGCCTGCCTTTGCAGTGCTGCCAGCAACTCACCTGAAGAAGGGGGTATCCCCCCGAAACGTTGTGACATGGGATGTGTGGTTCACAATAAATTTTCTAAAGATTTGGAGTGCGACCCTCAGTTATCTTTTTTCCTGCCAGCAACTCTTTCCTGGTGTGGCAACACTGCATGACACAGCTTCCCTTGGCAAGAATAGGCTCTGGGTGGGAACAGGGCTGTCTGGGAAGAGGACTAATAAGTGGTGGAGACTGGCATATCACCAATGTGTGGTGATAATACTATATCTCCTCTTGTGCCCCGTGTCGTGTCTCTGCCAGCTAAAAATGACCCATTCGGCATCCTTGAGCTGCACCGCCAGTTCAGTGGTAAGATGCTGGGATTGTGAAAAGCTCTGACTGCTTCAACAACTGGAAAAATGAGGGTTTAAAGGCTGTCTCTTCTCCCTACCTTCCACCAAGGAAGCAGCTGATGGAGCTGGAGGGGGGAAAGGATGAGGAACAGTTGCTACCTAAGCACAAGGAAAGTAACATGTGGGTGCCAGCAAGTTTACTGTTTGCTGCTCCCACTGGCTATATGGTACAGCATCACCAAATAAAAGAGGCATAATGAAGGATTGTGCATCAGTGCCTCTTCAAGCACACTAGCCTACTTATAGTGTGCAAAAACAACTCCTGAGACTCTGGATCCACGAATGTACAGGTCATGTGGCGAAATGAACTCCTGAACATCAGGATGTGTGTCCATGTTCGCAGTAGGAGACTAATGAGTAAGGAGCTAGCACATTGGCTACTGTGGCAGCTGAATCTCACCTGCCCTGTGACTGTGAGAAGGTGGAAGAGGAAGGCTAGGTAAGCCAATCCACTACCTGCCTTCCTTTATCCTTCAATAGGCCTTGCATGGCTACCCATGAACATATCGGGTACAGTTACCCTGCGTGAAGGGCCAGGTGGCTCCTGGCCAGCACATTGTATGGGCCTACCTCTCCCATCACATGCAGAAGCACTTCTACCCCAGCCTTGCCAACTTGCACTGCATGGCATTTCCCTCTCCCAATTTAAAAAAACAGATCAACATGTTTGCGCCCACGCAAACGCGTACACGCCTGTGACTATTGCCCGAAATAGACATTTCACTCATGACGTCCCATCGGAAATGTGTATGGACCCTAAAGCAAAAAAGCAAAAGCTCAAAAGCACAAACAAACAAAGAAATTGACACAGCTGACAGCACAGCTATAGAGCAAAGCTGCTGATTGCTGTTAAAAGACAGCACTGACGACCACAAAAAAACACAAATGCTTTTACAATGATACAGACAGACAGACACAAAAACAAGATGCCTAGACCAAAGAGCCACACACCCTGACCCCAGTATTCACTGTCTCTATGCATAGAGTATTTTATATAAAGATGTCTCCACAACAATATGGAAGTCCCTGATTAGACTTTGACAGCTGCTTGTTACCCTGCACTTTATTTAACAGCCAACGTAAATTGCATACAGCCTTCCTGGGACCGTACAAAATAGCTGATTTAACTACCTTTTTTTTTTTTTTTTTTTTAAGAAATTCTGTTCCTAGCAAAAGATAAAGCTTCTAAATGTACCTATATACCTATGCATGTGCTGTGATGGCTTTCCTGACAAGGCACCTTTTTTAGAAACACACTGCCCACAAGGTCAAAGGTTCAAATCCCCACACTTATTTTTTCCCCCATTATGTTCCTGGCAAAAAATAAAGATTCTACATGAAGACTCTTTCCACATAGTATGTCTGTTGGGTAAGGAGTAAAAGCTCTACTTTTAGCAAGACAGAGTATACAAGGTTTCAGGTCCAATTCCCCAGACTTTTTACTCACTTAATTTTTACTGAAATGTTAATATTCTGTTTCTTACATTCATGCTAGCAACGAAATACAGATTCTTTACTTTTCTTTTTTGTATCAAAGGGTTATACCATTGTTAGGACAGGATCTTTGAATGTGTGTGGAAAAAAAAACAGAATAACTGAAATCCCTGTCAGGAAGAGAGAGGATCTCTGTGCTGTTATATTATTTGTATGTATATGGTTGTCAGCTTCTAGGAAGCAAGGTTTCAACTTCCTTGTTTTGACCTGTTTGAGCACTACAGAGCATGTGAAGTACATTTAGCTGGGTATACCCAGCTAAGGTGTATTATGGGAGCTGCAGTAACAGTATATGTGGTATACTTGAATTTTGCTAAGGCTTTTGATACAGTCCCTCATAGGTGACTTTTGTATAAGCTATTGGGCTTGGGTGGCACATTTGTACATGAATAGAAAATTGGTTGATGAATCAGATGCAGAGAGTAGTTGCAACAGGGCTTCATCGATATGTTCTAAGTGGTGTGCCACAGGGTTCTCTGTTAGGCCCACTTTTATTTAATCTGTTTAATAATAATTCTAAAGTAGGTAATGTCAGCTAGGTCTCTGTGTTTGCGGACAACACAAAACGTTGTTCACAGCAATAGCTACAGATGATTTGCAATTGTTGTTCCAGATAGATTGTTACATTGGGCTGCTAAGTGGCAGATAAGATTCAATGGTAATAAATATAAGGTGATGCATTTTGGGCTTAAAACTCCATGTTCTGCTTAAACTATAAATGGCTCTGTGTTAAAGGGCATGTCAACCCCCAAAACTAAAATATAACCCACTACAGGTCCCATTGTATTGCATTAAAAAATCCTTATTTTAGGGGTGGACATACTCTTTAAGTGAATCTCTGTTGGAAAAGGATCTTGAAATGTTGGTGGATAACAAACTTAAATGTAGCTAGCTAGAGCCAGCAATACAGCAATATATTGTTTTGTATATAGAGGGGTATGGATTAAAGAGCACTGTTTCCTCTAAGGTGTGTGCTCGTGTGCATGCACACAATTCTGCAGGACTGCGCACACAGGTTAAAGTGGTGCGCACACAAAAATCTGTTAGAAAATAAGTGCTGCGGTATGTAGCACACATAATTTCATTTTGTATGCGCACAAAAAATTTATATCTGCGCACACATACAATTTCCAATTAGAGAGAACATTGTTAAAGAGAGAAAAATATTATTCTCCCTTTTACAAAGCACTAGTAAGGCCTCATAGTAACATAGTAATTGAGGTTGAATAAAGCCATATGTCCATCAAGTCCAACCTTTTCACCTTCTTTTTTTAACCACCGTTAATCCAAATGGCAATTGGAAAGTATCCCTGGATCAACCAGAATTTCAGTATATGTATTAATACCAGTAATTCTCAATATTTTTTTGTTTTAGAAACTTATCTGGGCCACTTTTAAAGCTATTCAGTGAACTTGCCATTACCACATTTGCTGGAAGTTTCACCGTCCTCACTAAAAAAAAACCTTTCCTAACCCGAAGATGAAACTTCTTTTCTTCTAATCTAATAGGATTTTCACAAGTCCTCTGATATGGCCTATTAGTGAGCAATCCACCAGAGGGTTTATTGTATGGCCCATTACTATATATCCCCACACAAACATTGCTTCTCCATTGTAAACAGCCCTAACTTGTCTAATCTCTAATGAAGTGTCTATACTGACACGAAACGCGTCAGGTCCGGTCTATTTGTTATGCCTGTATACGTTGCTGTCTTTATATTACACAATAAAGCTTTGATTTTACCTGCTCGGAGCCTATGCTGTGATTTTGCCGTGTTGTCGCAGAGCTTTCTTTCTATGCTAACTTGTCTAATCTGCCTGCATAGTCAAGCCCTTTATTGTTTTAGTTGCCCTTCTCTGAACTGCTTCTATTTTCAAGATGTTCCTTTTGAATATGGGATTCCAAAACTGCACCACATATTCCAAATGGGGCCTTACCAGTGCCTTGTAAAGAAGGAGAATAATATTTTTCTCTGTTTAATCTATTCTCCTGTTTATGCAAGACAATATCTTGCTAGCTCTGGCCGTTGCTGCCTGGCATTGTTTGCTACAACTGTTATCTACCAGAAGCCCCAAATCTTTTTCCATTAGAGATTCATTTAAAGGGCATGTCCACCCCCAAAACTATAATCCCCCCCACTACTGGCCCCACTCTGTAGTGTAGTAAAATCCTTACCTTACATCCCAGCTCCAAATGGTTCTCCTGTAGTCCCCCCCCTAAGTAAAGAAAAGTGGCCACCAGGAGGATATCAGAGTCCATATAGGACTCTGCCTCCTGTCTGTCCTCCGGGAGAAGTTTGGCATGCGCACTGCAGCCCTTCTCCCCCTCCCTCCCTCTCCCACCCACTTTGGTCTCCCTCCCCTTAGCGTAAATCCCTTTCTGTATATTATAGTCCATGTTCCCCCAGCCCCAACCGCTATAATTATATTCTCAGAAAGTCCCCCGATCATTACTTAACTTACCTCTCTCCTTCGCCGTTCTGAGCAGCCGGCAGCCGCGTCCGTGATCGGCTGCCTCTCAGCCAATCACAGACATGGCTGCCGGTCCTGTGCTGCAGTTCCGTGCAAGCAGAGGGTCAGGGCAGTACGGCAAAGGAGAGAGGTAAGGTAAGTAATGATCGGGGGACTTTCTGAGAATATAAGTATAGCGAGGCTGGGGGGACATGGACTATAACATGGGGGAACATGGACTGTAATATACAGAAAGTTTGTATAAAGGGTGGACATGCCCTTTTACACAGATTTATTTATGGTGTAGGTGGCAGTGTGGCACAAGGATTGTTAAACCCCAAATGCACCTTACATGTATCAACATTGAATCATTCTGCTGCCCATTTTGATCATCTATGCTGCACATCATTTGAAGTTCCTAAAGCTTTGCATAGTTTAGTGTCATCCGCAGACAGAGACCTTGCTCTAAATGCCCCCTTCTAAATCATTTATAAACAGAATAAAACTAAGTGGCCCCAGTATAGAACCCTGAGGCACTCTGCTTTATCCCACATAAATGTAGCTCCATTGACCACCTCTCTCCAATAACCAATTCTCTATCCATGTACAAATGTTTTTTTCTAGGCCAACAGTCCTCAGTTTATACATAAGTCGTCTATGTGGCACAGTATCAAAAGCTTTAGCAAAATCCAAGTATACTACATCCCCTGGTATGCCTGAATCTAAATTCTTACTTCTACATACAAACCAAGTATATTTGTTTGGCACAATCTATTTCTCATACGTCCATGTTGACTACTACTAGTAATCAGTTCTGGAGACAAAGTCAATGATATGATCCTGTAACAAAGTTTCCAGCACCTTCCCTACCACTGACCTTAGGCTTACAGGTCTATAGTTACCAGGCTGGAAATGACTACCTTTTTTGAATATTGGTATTACGTTGGCTTTTTTTCCAATCCAGCGACAAAAGTGAATCTGAAAAGATGGAAAACAGTGGTCTAGATAAAACCAGACTAAGCTCTTTTAAAATCCCAGGATGTAATTTATCTGGTCCTGGGGCTTTATTGATATGTATGTATATGTTTATTTATATAGCGCCACTAGGGGACGCAGCGCTGTACAATATAAAATAAAAAAAAGTCATACAAGGAGGACAGTAAATAAATACATAAATATATAAATAAGTATGAGCATCATGAAATTACAATCTACTTAGGTGGGTAACCTACAGATACAAAGGAAAGGGTAGAAGTGCTAAAGTAATAACTGGTGCAGTGTCAATAGTCCTGTGCTGTGCTCAGAGATAGGAAGAGAAGTTAGATTTAAACTTGTTTATTTAGGTTTCTTGACATTTAGGTTTCTTGAGAGAGGGGAATAGAATTCCAGAGGACGGGAGCCAGAAGAGCAAAAGGTTTAAGGCGAGAGGAGACGGTGTGAGTGAGGGTCTATATAACAAATGGTTCTGTGATGAGCGGAGGGTACGGGCAGGGACATACAAATTTAAAAGAAGAGATAACTGGCGAGATGGATGTTAAAGTGGAGGCAATATGGGTAAAATTAGGCAACAGGAAAGGGGGTAATGTCATTGTTGGTGTCTGCTATAAGCCACCAAATGCTAGCAGAGAGGAAGTGAGTCAGCTTCATATGCAGTTGGCAAGGGCTGCAAGTTTGGGGAGTGTGCTCATTTATGAATTTGCTGCAGGATAATTTTCTCTCACAGGTGGTTAAGGTTTTTACTAGAAAAGGAGCTCTGTTGGATCTAGTAATATCTAACATCGGGGAGCGCATTATAGATATAAAGGTAACTGGAGGCTTAGGGAATAGTGACCATGAAATAGTGTAATTTGGACTACCGTATATACTCGAGTATAAACCGACCCGAGTATAAACCGAGGTACCCATTTCTACCTGAAAAACCTAGTAAAAACGATTGACTCGAGTATAAACCGAGGGTAGAAAATATGAACACTTAAGCAAACCTGTAATTAGTAAAAATGATTAGGAAATGAACATGAATAAACAGGAGGTCCATTAAAGTATTTATTTTACATTTATTTTACCATAAATAAAAACAACTTGTTCAGTAGTGAATTCACTTAGCAGCATAATGTAAAGTCACAAAACTACCGTCTGTAGGAACATCTACATAACCGGTACCGTACATACCGTAACAATGGTATGGTAAACTAGTACTGTAATGCTACAGTAAATATTTTAACTGACCCAAAGTTCAATTGCTTGAACAGCAATATACCGTACTGGAACATAAAACACATTTAAAATCCTTCAAAATCAGATTCCTCATCATCGGTTTCTCCAAATAGTGCCTCAAATTCAGCTGGTGTAATGTCATCTGCATAGACATTATCATCACAATCATCAACAACTCCATCATTTTCATCACTGCTGCTGTGCTGAAACAAAATATCGTCTTCGCTACCATCCATGGCATTACTTATACCGCATTTCAGAAAAGCACGCTTGATGATGTCTTCTGGGATGTCCTCCCATGCATCTCGTACCCACTTTGCTACTATTTCTATGTCAGGCTTCATAAGATTTCCACCTTTTGTCAATTTGGCTTGACCTGACGACATCCATTCGTGCCACATTTTTCGTACACGGTCTTTAAAAGGTTTGTTTATAGACACATCCAGAGGCTGTAAAACAGATGTTAGCCCACCAGGAATAACAGCCAAGGTTGTTTGAAATGACTTAGCCAATGTTTTGACATCTTCACATATATGTGCTCTAAACATATCCCAAACTAGCGGTGAGGGTTTTTTTTTTAAAGCTACTCCTGGTCGTCCATTCCATATCTCTTCTAGCCATTTGTTTGTTCCTTGTTCATCCATCCAGCCTTTAACATGTGGACGGACAGTGATTCGTGGGGGGAATTTGGCATTTTTAGGCAAAGTCTTCCTTTTAAATATAATAACAGGCCGCAGCTTGACTCCATTGGCCAAACATGCTAGAACCACTGTGAAATGATTTTTTTCATTCCCGGTTGTTCTAAGGAAAATAGTTTTTTCTCCCAAGGATGCCACGGTCCTCTTGCTTGGAAGATCAAAAGTCATTGCTGTCTCATCCATATTCCCGATACTTCCGAGGTCATAATTATAAAGCTTTCTTTGTTTTATAATGAATTGATGGAATGACATGACCTTTTCTTCAAGATTCTGTGGCAGCTTTTGTGATATCTTCGTTCTCTGGCGCAAGCAAAGTCCAAATCTATTCATGAATCGGGTACACCATCCAGCTGATGCAAAGAAGTTCTCAATACCCGCTGTTTTATATTGCTCGTCTTTAGCCATTTGAAGGGCACGTAATCGGATTCCCATGCGTGTTACACAGTATCCATTTTGACGACATTCCACAACCCATTTATGCAAGTCAGTCTCTAGAGCCCCATATGAGGTTGTTAAACCACGACAAGCCTTTTTTGACTTCGGCATCTTCTCCAATTCTGACTTGATTTTTCGCCAGTCTCGCACCTGTCTTTCATCAACGCTGAATTCCCGGCCTGCAACAGAATTATTACTTTCCTCTGCTCTTGACACAACTCTGAGTTTAAAGCCAGCGTCGTATGATCTGCGCAATTTTTTTACACGACCAACCGTTTCTAACAGATTAAAAAAACACAGAAGAACCAGTAAGAAAAATTTCCCAGCAACCACATTAAAATTACCGTACAAACGAGGCACTGATTACTGCTTTTATATCAAGGCCTTCTGATTCAAGATTATTCTGAGGCTTTAGTTGCCCTTTAAATTGACTTACCGGTATAATAAGTAAAACAGCTACGGTATAAATAACAACAACAAGCATACGGTAATATACGTAAAAAGAGCCTATTGCCCTAGTACCGTAATAATAATCTACGGTATTAACCATTGCAATTTATATTTTGTAAACTACAACTCCCAGCATGCTTTGTGTGCTGGAATGCTTTAAATAACTGAAATACGTAAATGACTGTACAGGTACCTACTCTAAATGTGGTACTAATTAATTTACAATGCCACCCAGCAGCCATTCCCACTGCAAGAAAGACCCAGCAGCCACCCACCCCACCCCACCTAAACCCCCACCCCACCTACCCCCCCACCCCCAAACCACCCCTTGCATAATTAAATTTAAAAACGGGACACTACAAGCACTTACTTGTAGTGCTTGTAGAGGGGGCCGATTCTCCTGCTGGCTCCTCCATTATACCGGTAGGAAAGGTCCGGTACAGATTGGGTGCAGGCGGATGACGTCAGCAGAGCGCGCGGGGACGTAAGTTACGCACGTCCCACGCGCTCTGCCTCTTACAGCCCTGCCTTGTACATCTCCGGGTCCCACAGCTCGTGGTCTAACTGCTGCGGCTCCAGCTCGCCTCTCCTCTGTCCGGACTACCATCACAGGTAAGTTCAGGCCAATTTTCCCTAATGACTCGAGTATAAACCGAGCCCAGGTTTTTTAGGTATTTTTTTAACCTAAAAAACTCGGTTTATACTCGAGTATATACGGTATGTTATCGAAAGGATAACACTGGGTTAACAAAGACTTTTAATTTCGGGAAGGCAAATTTTCCCAGGTTAAAAGTAGCTCTTTAGAACGTCAACTGGGACAATGTATTATCAGGTAAAGGTACTGAACAGACGTGGACTGTGTTTAAAGGGTATCTCCACTCGTTTTTGGAAGTTTTGGCAATCCAGTTCTATTGAAGAACGGGAGGTAAAGGAGCTGTGCCTTACCTTCCGTTCTTCAATAGAACACACAGGAGCCAGGAGGGAAGGTAAGAAACTTACCCGCTCGCTCGCTCCCCCGGCGCGTAGTCTGACAGGTCCCTACTGACCTTGTCTTCTATGCGCATGCGCAACCTATGCGCATAGAAGACAAGGTCCGTCGGGACCTGTCAGACCAAGCGCCGGGGGAGCGAGCGAGTGGGTAAGTTCTTACTTCTCTCCTGGCTCTGTGTGTTCTATTGAAGAACGAAGGTAGCACAGGCTCCTTTACCTCCCGTTCTTCAATAGAACTGGATTGCAAAAACTTCCAAAAACGAGTGGAGATACCCTTTAAGGGGATTTTAAACCAGTTCACATCTAAATTTATACCCTTGGGAAATAAATGTAAAAAAAAAAAAATCGGCGCCCATGTGGCTGAATTCTGATGTAAAGAGGCAAATGGAAAGGAAGAAAAAGCATTTAAAAC
The DNA here is from genome assembly GCA_019447015.1 of Hymenochirus boettgeri. Classification (NCBI taxonomy): domain Eukaryota; kingdom Metazoa; phylum Chordata; class Amphibia; order Anura; family Pipidae; genus Hymenochirus; species Hymenochirus boettgeri. The sequence goes on along the minus strand of CM033471.1, from coordinate 54,130,489 downwards.
CTTTAAGTCAGAGGGAACTGAAAGGGCCTTTAGGGATTATAAAAACTGTAACAAGGAGTGTAAGAAAGCAATCAAACTAGCTAAAATTAATAATGAAGTTAGGATAGCTGAACAAAGCACACTAAGCCTAAAAAATGTTTTAAGTATATTAATAGTAAGAAGATGAGGACTGAGGATGTGGGCACCATTAATTAATGGGGATACGTTAGTTACGGAGGATGGTGATAAAGCAAATGTATGGTATATAGTATAGTATACACTATTGAAGATCCAAGTACAGATATCATTACGTATAGTAGCAATAATGGTATAAAAGATTCAAGTGCACTTTGGTTAACCGAGGATATGGTACAGAAAGAACTAAATAAGATTACCGTATATACTCGAGTATAAGTCGAATTTTTCAGGCTTTAAAATTAGCCTGAAAACCTAACCTCGACTTATACTCGGGTCAAGTCCTAATTTAGAGCCAAATTCTGCAATTGGGGATAGTAACCAGTAGGTGGCACTGTGTTAACCTGCATAGAAAGTTACAGGAGCTGATCTGCCTTTACACTTCCTGTAGTCTGGCTGCTGGACTCACTCAGCACTGTCACTGCTCATCTGGATGCTGTAAATCTGATGGGTCTCCTCAGTTTGGGGCAAAAAACAGCTGCTAGTACCCTCAGGTGACATTTTTAACTATTGGGGTCAGAGAGTCCTTTACTATATGGGGTCAGAGTGCCCTTTACAATATGGGGTTCAGGAGAATTGTAAATGATGGTAAGCTTAATTAAAAGTTTACTGAACCTTGCTACTCCACATGTTTAGAAACAAACTCATAGCAACAAAGCATGCTGGGAGTTGTAGTTTCCAAACATCTGGAGTGCCAAGGAATTGGAGGTTACTGGTACTGGATTTGGCTATTACTGTATGAGATTCATGTATGGGAATTCTTCTGTCCATTTAAGGGAATCAGAAGGCAGTATGGTGATAATTTCTACACTCGACTTATACTCGAGTCAATCAGTTTTTACAAATTTTTCAGGTAAAAATAGGTACCGCGACTTATACTCGGATCGACTTATACTCGAGTATATACGGTAATATTAATAAATCTCCTGGACCGGATAAATTACATCCTCGGGTATTTAGGGAGCTAAGTTCAGTTTTATCTAGGCCATTGTTTCTTATTTTTGCAGATTCCCTCATGTCCGGAGGTGTGCCTCTGGATTGGAAAAAGGCTGATGTTATTTTAATATTCAAAAAGGCTAGTCGTTCAGAGCCGGGAAATTACAGGCCTGTAAGTTTTACTTCAGTGGTGGGGAAGATTCTGGAAAGTTTAATAAGGGAACATGTTCTAGAGTATGTTTCAAGGACTTATAAGTAGTAACCAGCATGGATTTAGGAGGAATCGATCTTGTCAAACAGCTAACTTGCTTGGCTTTTTATGAGGAAATGAGTAGAAATTTAGACTCTAACATAGCAGTAGATGTAGTTTACTTGGATTTTGCAAAGGCTTTTGATACAGTCCCTCATAGGAGACTAATGTATAAGCTATGGTCTGTTGGTCTGGGGAGACACATTTGTACATGGATAGAAAATTGGTTAATGAATAGGATGCAGAGAGTAGTTGTTAATGGGGCTTCATTATGGACTAAAGGTGCCACAGGGTTCTTTGTTGGGGCCGCTTCTATTTATTAATGATTTGGAAGTGGGTATTGTCAGCAAGGTTTCTGTGTTTGCTGACGACACAAAACTTTGTCGACCATTAAAAACTTCAGAGGATGTGCAATCATTGCAGGGGTAACTAGATAGATTGTCACATTGGGCTGATGAGATTCAATGTTGATAAATGTAAGGTGATGCATTTTGGACTTAAAATCCTTGTGCTGCTTATACTATAAATGGCTCTGTGTGAAGTGAATCCCTGTTGGAAAGGGATCTTGGAGTTTTGGTGGATAACAAACTTAAAGGAAGCAAGCAGTGCCAGGCGGCAACAGCCAGAGCCAGCATGGTATTGTCTTGTATAAAGAGAGGTATGGATTTAAGGGAGGAAAATGTTATTCTCCCTCTTTACAAAGCATTGGTATGGCCTCATTTGGAATATGCAGTACAATTTGGAATCTTGTGTACAAAAAGGACATCTTTGAAACGGAAAGGGTTCAGAGAAGGGCAACTAAATTAATAAGGGGATTGGGGGAGCTTGAATATGAAGAGAGACTAGAAAAGTTACAATTATGTACGCTGGAGAAAAGGCGTTTGCGTGGGGATATGATTACTGTGTATAAATACATTAATGGGCCATACAATAAACTATCTGGGGCACTGTTCACCAATAGAACATGTCGGAGGACACACGGACATCCCTTAAGACTTGAAGAAAAAAAGTTTAGGCTTCAAGTTCGGAAAGGGTTTTTCACTGTGAGAATGGTAAAGCTATGGAACTGTCTTCTAGTGGACGTTGTTATGGCAGGTTCATTGGTCAGTTTAAAAAAAAAGCTGGATGAGTTTCTGCAAAGAAGGAATGTTGCAAGTTACTGGTATTGATACATAAAATAGAGTTAATACATGGAAATTTCCAATTGCCACTTGGAGTCAGGAAGGATTTTTTTTTACCCTTCATAAATTTGGTGGGGTTTTTTTGCCTTCCTTTGGATCAACAGTTAGGCAGGAAATGAGGATATTGCTAGATGTGTTAGAATGGATGAACATGTGTCTTTATCCATCCTCAAATACTATACTATACTACATACACTAGAGAAGAAATAAAAGAAGGAGCAGCTTGAACGAAGGGATTTAAATGTTAAGAGTAGAATTTTGTAGACAATGCGTTGTTTAATGGGGATATTAATTTTGCCTAATTGTTTCCATGCCAAATCCTCTATTAGCCAGAGTGAATATTCCTCATTCATACCCATCATATTATTACAGTCCCTGCTATAAAGATTAGGTTTCTCTATAGTGAATACCGATGAAAAAAATGGTTTAACACATTAGCCTTTTTGGCATCCTCTACAACCATCCCAGACCCATTATTTAATGGTCGCACATTCTCAGTCCTCATCTTTTTACTACTGATATGCTTAAAAAACATTTTGGGGATGGACTTGCTTTGTTCTGCTACCCATATTTTATTTTTTTTTATTTTAGCTAGTTCAATTGTTTTCTTGCACTCCTTATTACAGCTTTTATACTCCATAAGCCTGTTCTTTTCCCTCTGATTTTCATTTACCTTTTTTACCTGAGCATTAAGTACTTTTTTACACTTGTTACCTAAAGGTATAAATTTAGAAATGCAATAGTTTAATATCCATTTAAAAGCGGTCCTCTTCTACTTTATATCTTTCCCCCCAGTCTGTGAGAAGGAGTGATTCCTTTAACAACATAAAATTTGCTTTCCTAAAGGTAAAAGTTTTTGTTAACTCAGTGCACTTTTGTTTTTCGCAACCTAAATTAAATTACACTATATCATGATAACTATTTCCTAAGCTTCATCTCCAAAATGAGCTCAAGGTTATTAGATATCACCAGACCCAACAACGCATCCTGTCTAGTAGTAGGTACTTCTACCATCTGTAAAAAAAAATGCTCGTATAGAAAATTTAAGAACATGATACCTTTTGAGGTGCTGGCAGTTCCCTTATTCCGATCTACAGTATGTAAGGGTAATTGAAATCCCCCATAACCAGAACATGCCCCATACTAGCAGCCTTCACCAACTGCATATGGAGATTCATTTCCACCTTTTCACTGGCATTTGGCAGCTTATAACATACATCAACAATTAATTTACCCACCTTCTTGCCTCCTGTACACAGCTCCACCCATATTGTTTCTGCCACACTGTTTATATCCCCATCTATCCCATTTTTTAATTTTTTCTTCAATTCTTGTTTAACATACATACATACTCCTCCTTTCTTATTTACACTGTCATGCCTAAATAAGGAGTATCCTTCAATATTTACTGTCCAGTCATGTGAATCATTTAGCCATGTTTTTGCTATACCAATCACATTATACCTTCTTGCATTTGTAAACACACATTTTATATTATTAACTAATTTACTTCCATACTTGAACATACATGCGTTCTTATCCTCTATGCTCCCCTCCCCCATCTCCACCCTACATTATCTTATTATCTCCTTGATCCCTAACTCCTCTATCTACCCCTGTGTTGTCCAATGTACCCTCCCCCCCATACCTAGTTTAAAGGGTATGTCCACCCTAAAATGTATTTTTTTATATCCTGCTCCCCCATGTCCCCCAGCCCCAACCGGGTATTTTTTATATTCAGAAAGCCCCCCAAACTCTTACTTACCTCTCCTCTCTTCCCCGCTGCGCTCCCGGCCTTCTGCTTGCAAAATGCAAGCAGAGGGGCGGGACCGGCAGTCGCGTCCGTGATTGGCTGCCGCTCAGCATTTTGCAAGCAGAAGACCGGGTCGCAGCGGAGGAAAGAGGAGAGGTAAGTAAGAGTTTGGGGGGCTTTCTGAATATAAAAAATACCCGGTTGGGGCTGGGGGACATAGGGGAGCAGGATATTAAAGGGGATTTACACTAGGGGGAGGGATAGTAGAATGGGAGGGAGAGGGAGGGAGAGGGAGGGGGAGGGAGGGGGGAGAAGGGCTGCAGTACGCATGGCAGAATTCTCCCGGGGGCCAGGTAGCAGGCAGAGCCCTATATGGACTCTGCTAGCCTCCTGGTCGTCAGTTTTTGGGACTTTGGGGGGGGACTACAGGAGAACCAGATGGAGCTGGGATGTGAGGTAAGGATTACACTACACTACATGGTGGGGCCAGTAGTTGGGGGGATTATAGTTTTAGGGGTGGACATGCCCTTTAAAATCTCCTTCAACCTCCTAGCCATCTTCTCCCCCAAAACAGCTGCACAATTATCGAGGTGTGGTCTATCTCTACTAAAGAGCCTGGAGCCAAACGAAAAGTCACTCCAGTTCTCTAAAAAACCAAACCCCATCTCCTTGCACCATCATTTTAGCAGCACATTATTACTCCTAAGCTCCCATTGCCTCCCTAGTGTAGCACGTGGCTGCAGTAGTATTTCTGAAAACACTACCCTTGAGGTCCTTACTTTTAACTTGCGCCCTAATTCTCAGAAATCATTTTAAGGACCTCACCTCTACCTCTAACTTTGTCATTGGCACCAATGTGAACCAAGACCGCTGGTTCACTACCAGCCCCACCCAATAATCTGTCTACACTATCCATCACATGTCGAACCCTAGCACCAGGCAGGCAACACACTGTTCGGCATATAGGGTCTTGGTGAGAGATTACCCTAGATACATTTCTAATAATGGATTCCCCTAGCACTACCACCTGCCTATCCTTCCTAGCCCCCAGTTCTCCCTCCCTTGTATTAGAGTTCCAATATATATATAGCACACCTTCTAGTGGTATAGTTATGTGTCCCACCCTCCTCTGCTCCGCTCTCAGCAGTATGGAACTTTCAAAAGAAGGAATATAGGAACGGAACACTTACGCAGCATTACTGTCTGCAGGTGACTTTATAGGCAACATGTTTCGGGCCTCAACCGGTCCTTTCTCAAGCAATTTCACAAGTGACCATATAAATAGATTATAAATAGATTAAAAGCAAAGCTCCACCCCTTAGTCCAATGTCCAATCAAACTTTTGAATCCTGTATCAACACAACAGATAAATAAGTACCGTATGTCATGTATAGCTATTTACAGTTGCTACAGTGTGTTATTGATTGTATACGTGTATATTTTATATTTTGTATGTTCTAGGTATGCTATTGTTTAAGGGATGAAGGTTTTTTAAGTAATATGTTTTAACCCAGTTTTTTATGGACAGCTATGCACTAAGCACTTTATAAACACCACAAAGAATGGACTTGCACTTTATGGATGGAGTAAAGAATTCCTTAATTCACTTTACACTAGGATCTCTGGATCGTTTGGACACTAGTTGCTCTAAAAATTATGGATATTGACTTTTCACATTTTGATTGGACATTAGACTAAGGCTTTTAATTTATTTATGTGCACCTTTGGGCCGGTTGAGGCCCAAAACATGTTGTCAATAAAGTCATCTGCAAACACTAATGCTGCGTAAGTGTTTCCTTCATATATTCCTTCTTTTGAAACTTGTGTTATAGTTGGTGGTCCCCTGGGTGCTCAAGGGAATAACCTGCTCCATACAGTGGCTCAGTGGTTAGCACTAATGCCTTGCAGCGCTGAGGTCCTGAGTTCGATTCCACCCTTGGACACATCTGCAAGGAGTTTGTATGTTCTCCCGGTGCTTGCGTGGGTTTCCTCTGGGCAATACGGTTTTCCCCACAATCATAAAAACATACTGATAGGTTGTATGTGTACAAAAAGTGATTAGATTGTAAGCTCTTTGGAGTAGGGCCTGATGTAAATTGAGTAAACAATTGTAAAGCGCTGCGGAATATGTAGCGCTATATAAGAAATAAAATACATACATAAAAATACAAAAAAAAAAGCCTTTCTTTTGTCTTTTACTTAAGATTACAATTCCCATCACCTTATTCCAGTAGTAAGCAGTAAAACAAAAAGGCACACTCCCAGAAAAACATAGTGCTGGGTTAGTACACTTACTCAAACTGCAAACCACAATTAAAGTGCATCTATAGTGGGAAAATGAACTTTGTTTTCTTTCCATGTGTTCTATAATTTCCCACAACCCCCAGAGTGTCTTCACTTTTTTCAGATTCATTCTCTGTCCAGAGATACACCAGTTAGAAGAATACGTGATTGCATTCCTCTACTCCTACTTGAACTGTCAATCAAATCCCTGTGATGTGATCCCCCCTCCCTGCTCTGTAATAAACATACAGCATTAGTAGGGGGAGAGAGGTAGCTTTGATGGCAGATGTAAGGCTGCACTTGACCCCCCTTCTTAATAGCTTTCACTGATTGATGATGGGTCACAAAGTGAGAGATCCTAAACAGTACTGTTCTCCTTCTTCCATGTCTCCAGGACAGCTTGCTTTCTATTGGCCATGGTGCATAGGTGTGTTTTTCAGGATGTTGAACTTTTAACTCCTACTGCACATGATAAGCTTGTTGGTTAGCCAGAGTTGAGACATGGAGGAGGCAACAGAGGGGAGGGGCAAGGGGGGAGTGCTGCACACAGATCTGACACCATGGTTAAACAGAGTCACTGACAAGAGATAGGATTAAGGCAGCACAGAGTACATGAATTTAACTTTGCAAATGGGCAATGTGTTTTTTTCACTATAGATACCCTTTAAAGGGCATGCCCCCCCTACAAAACTATAATTCCCCCCACTACCGGCCCCACTGTGTAAAGAAAAAAAAACCTCCCCTTACCCCCCGCCCCAAATGGTTCTCCTGTAATCCCCCCCCCCCCAGTAAAAAAAACTGGCCACCAGGAGGATAGCAGAGTCCATATAGGACTTTGCCTCCTGAATCTCCTCCGGGAGAATTTTAGCATGCCCAGTTCAGCCCTCCCCCCTCCCTCTCCTTCCCATTTTGGTCTCCCTCCCCCTAGCTCCAAACCCTATTGCTACATGATAGGGCTCCTTCCCCCAGCCCCAACCGCATTATTAGATTTTCCAGAGACTCCCCCGATAGTTACTTACCTCTTTCCCCCGGCTTTCTGAACTGCCAGCTGCCGCATCCGTGATTGGCTGCCTCTCAGCCAATCAGGGACGTGGCTGCAGGTCCCGCCCCCTGCTTGCAGTTCCATGCAAGCAGAGGGCTGGGACTGTGCGGCGGGGGAAAGAGGTAAGGTAAGTTACTATCAGGGGACTTTCTGGAAAATCTAATAATGCGGTTGGGCCTGGGGGAAGGTGCCCTACCACATATACATTTTTTTTTAAAGGGTGGACATGCCCTTTAAGAAACACTTTTGTTTCTTAACGCACCTTTTAAAAACAGAAAATCCCTTTAAAATAAAATTACCCAGAAATCACTTAGCAAGCATGACTTTTATGTGAGCTTCAAAACCCTCATTTGGAGGTGCACTTATGGAGTCATGTGTACAAAAAAGGACATCTTGGAAATTGAAAGGGTTACGGAAAGAGAAGGGAAACTAATTTAATAAGGGGACTGATGAAGACAGATTAGAGTAAAGGCGCTTGTGTGGGAAAATGATCACTGTGTATAAATACATTAATGAGCCATACAATAAACTATCTAGGGCTTTGTTCGCCAATGTAATATGTCAGAGGGCACACGGACATCTCTAAAGACTGGAAGAAAAGAAGCTTAGGGGGAGATTCAATATGGCCCTTTTCCGTCTAAAACCCACGTTAACCCTAAAAAAATTTGGGTTAACGTGGGTTTTGGACGGATTTTCGAGCACAGCGGCATTTACGAATGTTTTTGGAAATAGCGCTGTGCTAACGATCCAAAACCTGTAGTGTTAAGTTTTGCACTACTTTGTAGAGTGAAACTTAACGCTACGGGTTGTGGAGCGTTAAAGACCCGCTCCTTACCTTTGCCCAATCCCGCGATGCAATAACTGACGTAATCTCGCTTACATCAGTTATTGGCTAAGGTAAGTAACGGGAGAAGCAATATTGAATCTCCCCGTTAGTCTTTAAGTTCAGAAGGGGTTTTTCACTGTGAGAACGTTAAAACTATGGAACTAGAGTCCTGCGCAGGTCTAATTTTCCAGACCCGCACCAACCAGAAAAACCCGCACCCGACCTGCAACCCACTTTTCTACTCGCAAGCTTTCAGACCCCAAAACTACCCGACCCACTTTTAATCTTTCTTCCTAAAATTTGTACAGGGAAGTTAAAAAAAGTCTAAAGTTAAAATAAATGTTTTTTTTTAATTATTATTATGTTCATAACCAAAAATGTTCATAGAAACAAACCTACCATACCACTAAAATATACACTTTATATAATATATCCCTACTGTGCCCAACTACCTACCCATGGGCCTCTACTGTTCCCTACTACCTACCCATGGGCCTATACTGTCCCCAACTTCTATCTACCCATGGGCCTCAGCTCATTTTAAATCTTTATCTGCAACTATTTTCTTGTTGATCTGTGACAGGGATAGGTAACCAGTAGTTATCCAGATGATTTAAAAACTACAACTCTCAGCATTCACTCTATAGCCAAGGAATGCTGGGAGTTAGAGTTTTCAAACATCTGGAGATCTACTTGTTACCTATCTATGATTTTATAACTATGTCCTGCAGAATATACATTTTAATCATCACCCACTTTCTAAACTTGCATTATGTGAGACAGTAAAGTTACAATGAGCAGGTACCACAACAGAGAATTATGTGTAGGGAGCAGGTGGAGCTGCAGTGAAATATCCACACCTTTATATGGGTGTAGATATTCATGCTCCCAGCATTTCCTGTCAGCACTCTGCTGTTGTAAAAATGATTGGGAGTTTAAAATGGCAATCATCTTGAGGTCGACATACCTGCTGTAGTTCTAGCTGAACCTCATCAAGTGGTAGATTATTCTTATCACTAGAATCATCAATATCCCATAGATCATTGTGGCCAGAAAGATTTACAAAGACCAATGAAATCACATGTCATCAGTTTCCATGCAAACACTTGCTCTGGTCTCATGCATAGGTGCAGGTGCAGATAGAATTTTGTTACTTTGTGTTATGGGAGATTGTTACGATGCTGGCTCTGACCTCTGCTAGTGAAAACAAGGTCAGAAGTTTAACCCCTGCCTTTCCAGTCACTCCAGCATTAACTGTTTTTTTACCCGATGTCCGGTGATCTCTGCAAAACCTACCCAGGCACTACAAGAGTTGAACTAGCTGTCTGTATTTCTATCTACAATTCCATCCTGAATAACATTCTAAGTACATTAGAGCTGTTGATAACTCAATATTTACACAGCCAAAAACAGAGTAAGACTTTGGGAGCTTTTGCATCTAGATCTATTTACCTTTTGTCTGCCATAGTGTGATTTAGTGTAAGGTGCTATACACACTGCACATTGTGCTGGATTGATAACAACGTATTCTCAGTTTCAGTTATTACAGACAGATATCTCTGACAGGAAAAAAAAAATTTTTTTGAAGACTGGAATTGTTCGACCCGAACCCAACCCGCGGTTCTCTTTACCCGAACCCGACCCGCAACCAATTAAAACTCAACACGGGTTACCCGACCCACAAATCGGGTAACCCGCGGGTACCTGAACCGATGCAGGACTCTATATGGAACTGCCTTCTATTGGACAGTATTGCTGAGTATATTTGACTAGATGGATGTATGTTTTTATCAGGGATAAAAGAACAACTATGCCCAAATTTTTTCATACGTAAAAGTCCCTATGCTTGCTTCAGAATCATTAGTAGCATGTTCCAGTTGGAGACCAAAATACGTTTTAGTATAGTTATAATTTAAGGTTTACTTATATATATTTACAGGGCTGGATTTACCATTACGCACAGTAGGGGCTCCTGAGGTTGGAGGGGTGGCTATCTCCTACCACCAATCCAACCCCTTGATAGTCTATTTTCTTCCGCAAAAAAGAAGAAAGGGGTGTGGTTTAGGGGTGTGGTCTAAGGGTGGGGCTAAGGGTGCCAGGCTTCTTGGGCCTACAGGCTCCTGGAGTGTAAATCCAGCCCTGTATAATATATATATATATATATATATATATATATATATATAATATAATACACCGCACTCACAATTCATGCAATGATCCTTTATTATGAGGCTCATAATAAAGGATCATTGCATGAATTGTGAGTGCGGTGTATTATATTATTTATACATATCAGGGACCTGTTGGCTATGGTCCCGCCGAACACCTGCACCCAACGCTCTGTCTAACAGGAGTGCGGCATCATCTATTACTTTATATATATATATATATATAATGAAGCCGGAGCACTCCATGGAACCATTTAATAAAGTAACATGGTAGGTCTGGGTGTCCTACGCGTTTGAGCCCTATAACATTGGGCCGTCCTCAGGGTTACAGACCACAGATAACAAACAGGTTTAAAAAGAGACACAAAGTCCCTCCCACCCCTAACACACACACACACCCCACGTGCTGAGAAGTGACCAATAGCAAAAATAAAGGCAAAGGGACCGAAACCCAAGAAGGAGTATCAAAACAGGGAAAGTAAGTGGAGTACCTAAGCTACTGATACCCACGCTAAATAAAGTGCATAAGAATTATAACCTCCAAAGACAATAAGGGATAGGCCAACTACTACATGCAGCAATAGTAAAAAAGAAAGACAGTATTAAATCACAATGTAACCAAATGGAGCCTATTTCAGAGGGCCATTCTTATACTAAGGCAAAAGTTACCATCTATATAGAAAAATCCAGAGATTAAAGGCACCATTCTAATATATAATGGAAAGAGCAACTATATATTCCACAGAGGGAAGAGGCCATACTGTTCCGCTATACTTCATAAATAGCATGATAAGGCCAGCTGTTTGTTAAGTCCTATTGGAGTCATAGTATTCAATCTTCTTATCCAGCATATTTCCCATTGGAGAAGGGCTCTCTTTCTATCTGCACCTTCCCTGGGTGGTCCACTTCATCATGGCCAGGGTATGTTTCATACTTCTGAAATGTTGAGCTACTGATTGCTCGACATATTTTTCCACATTCACTCCAAAATAACCCCCTTTATTTGGGGCTGGTTTAGGTTCAATGGCATTAAGTATTGCCTGTCTATGATTTGTCAGTCTTTCCCTCAATGTTGTGGTTGTCTTGCCAATGTTATACTTGCCACACTGGCAGACAATGAAGTAAATCGCATATTGGCTAAGACAAGTGAGGCGCTGCTTAATTTTAATCCTATTACCATTTTGGGGGCGTGGGAAATCCGGTCCAGTAAGAGCACTTCTACACGCCAAACAATTGGAGCATTTGAAGAAGCCCTTTTTAGTTGTAGTCATCCAAGTCTGTTGGTTGGAATTGTCATTCTCCCTGAGATCTGTGCGTACCAATATATTGCGGAGATTCCTACCACATTTGTAAGCGAACAGAGGGGTAAGTTGTTGAAAGGGGAGATTTTTATCCCTCTGCAGAATTTCCCATCTAGTTTTAATACTATTTTTGAGTTGTTCACTAAAAGGGGAGTACATACTAACAAATGGTATGGTTTTATTTTTGGGTTCCCCGTTATCACTCACTTTCGAGGATATAGGAGTCCGCCACTGGTTTACCACACCGGGTGCCTTTGGAGGTTATAATTCTTATGCACTTTATTTAGCGTGGGTATCAGTGGCTTAGGTACTCCACTTACTTTCCCTGTTTTGATACTCCCAGCGCATCTCTGGTTTCGGTCCCTTTGTCTTTATTTGGCTGGGGGCGTGCTCTCTTTGCTATTGGTCACTTCTCAGCACATGGGGGGGTGTTAGGGGTGGGAGGTGGGAGGGACTTCGTCTCTCTTTTTAAACCTGTTTGTTATCTGTGGTCTGTAACCCCGAGGACGGCCCGATGTTATAGGGCTGAAACGCGTAGGACACCCAGACCTACCATGTTACTTTATTTAATGGTTCACTTAGTCCGTGGAGTGCTCCGGCTTTATTATTTATATACTATTCCTTTACGGAAGCAACCATGCATCGACTTTTGCACGGATATATACACACACACACACACACACACACACACACACACACACACACACTATTTACTATTTTAATCACTTTTTATTTATTTCAGTGACAATAACTGGAACTCCTATTGTGGCTAAACTGCATTTCCACACTATGCAACAGCTTGGGTCAAAGGTTATAATGTTATAAATATGTAATGCATAAATTATCTAATTTTGTAAACCAGTAAAAAATTTGTCTAAAATGATCATAAAGTATTCAAGTACTGAGAGAACTTAAAAAACACATAACTGGTTTTATTTCCTTAACACACATCTTGTTTTTTTTTTTGCCTAGTTCTTTTTATAGACAGATTAAATAAACAGGCTTTCAGTGACGTGGGAAGAAATGCATTATTTGGTTTTGGCTTTTATTTCTGTAGTAAACAAAACACCATTTCATTTCCTGTCAAATGCTTTTTGGTATGTATAACAGTATAAAAATTTATTCAGGTAGTAAGAAGACTTTTGTGTGCACTAAACTTTCTCTAAGAAAAAAAATTATATAAACAGTTTGAAGAAACTTCACACCACCCATTATATAGTATACCTGCAGCATGTGCTATTTGGATTGTTTCATGAAATATACAATGTCCAAAAACACCCAGTTTTCAATTCAAACAGGTAAAATGTATTATATTACCATCTGTATCAATATAATGGTGATGTTTCGGGGATAAGCACAATCCCCTTCCTCGGGCAACAAATGGTATATTACAAAGATAAAAGCTTAACAATGCGTCATTTATAGATAACCACAGGATATGAAACACATAAAAATCCCCTCCCTCTTGGGAATCCATTTAACACCCTGGAACATTTATATAAAACATAAGCCTATCTATAAACATTCTAGATTAAGAAAACAACAGACCTGACATTTCTTAAAATGAATAAATAGAGATAACATAGGTGCGTAACAAACATATTTGGAAATAGCGTAATATAGTAATGGCTTAGTTAAGATTAACACCATTGCTACAGTGTTGGGGCTGATGTAATAAAAATGTCTTACCTGACAGGGATCCCGAGTAAATCTCGTGAGAGACTTAAAAGCATTGCGGGATCCTGGTCAGGTAAGACATAACTTTTTAGTATTGCATTGGCCTGGTAGTATTTAATCTGTGTATCCACCAGACTAATGGACTTATATTTTAAATTATTTGTTCTACATTTTCATTGAAAATAAATCTAATCAAAGTCTTACTGTAAGGTTTTACCTGTTCTGACCACAGGAAGAAGTCGGGACCAATGAGGAAGGACCTCCAATAAAGAAGCAGGTGTCAAGGCAGGAACAGGCACAGTCAATAAGGGAGAATCCAAACAAAGTCCAGCAAACAAAAACAAATATACAGGATTCTGGAACATACAGGCAGGATTACCAGGAACAGGGCACAAAGAAGTGAAACTTGGCAAGAATCAACTCAAATAAAGCAAGGAGTCAAACAGGAATAACAAACCCAGCACAGCAACTTGGGGAAATGTATTTCATCTGGGATACCATGGAGGCAAAAAATATGGAAGAAAATATTGAAAAAGTTCAACAGCTGAAGGGAATTCAGGGAGAGGGCCGAAAGGTCATCTTGCAGAACCAATCCATTACAACCCAAATGACCGTATTACCTGTGGAATGGGGAAGTTCTCCAACAAAGTCGATGGCAGGGTGAGTCCATGGGCGAGATGCATGGGTTGCAGCAGACCTTGTGGACTAGAGATTTAGCAGTAGCACAGGTGACATTGTGGACACATAATCCTTGACATCTTTTTGCATGTATGGAAACCATACCAGGTGGTGAAGGTGTTGTATAGTTTTGAAAATTCCAGGATGGACGGAATGTTTAGAACTATGAGTTTGTTGAAGAATAGTCAACTGATGCTTCTCAGGAATAAAGATCATACCAACGGGGGTTTCAGAGAGTGCAGATGATCAACTGACCAGTAGTTGTGAGGCTAGGGGGTGAGTTTATTGTTGAAACAATTTTAGAAGGTGGAATAATTGGTTCTTATAGATTGTGTAAGGTTTCAGATGAGGAAAAGCTTCTGGACAAGGCATCAGCCTTCTTGTTTCTAGAACCAGGGTGGTAGGTTATGACAAAATTAAAACGAGAGAAGAAGACTGCCCAGCGAGCCTGACACAGGTTTAATCTTTTGAGAGTTTGGATAAATTCTAGGTTCTTGTGGTCTCTATATATGGTAATCGGATGGGAGAAGCCTTCCAAGAAATGTCGCCATTCTTCTAAGGCAAATTTTTAATTAGGGCAAGGATAGTAGCAATGCAGGAGGAGAATCCTTTGATGAACTGCCTGTAGTAATTGGCAAACCCATATTAGTATGTCATCTAGGTTTACTACCACAGACCAATCTAGGAGGTCTCTGATGAGATTGACAAATTCTTGAAAGATGGCATGGGTGTTGCAGAGGCCGAAGGGCATGACTAGGTATCCATAATGCCCGTCTCGGGTATTAAATGCCGTCTTCCATTCATTTCCTGGATGGATGAATCAGGTTGTAAGCTCCACGTAGATCAAGTTTGGATGAATACTCTGGCACTTCTAAGTTGCTCAAATAACTCGGTAATCAGAGGTAGATTTTTTATGCTGTTTTTATTTAGTCCTCGATAATCGATGCATGGACAAGGCCCCATCCTTCTTCTCAACGAAAAAGAATCCTGCTCCTGCAGGAGATGAGGACGGACAATAAACCCCCTTGGAGGTTATCGTGGATATATCCCTATTGAGTCTCTGTAAGGGACAGAGGATAAGTATGACACCTTGCTGTAATAAATGGCCAGGAGGCCGGGTACTTACAAGTACGCTTTAGGAGGAGGCGTATAGTCCGGGAATTGCAGGACACAGAGGCTTCTGGGAAATGTAGGCTGGATGCCGGAACAAGGTGCTGCTGGGAACTGTAGGCTGGATGCTGGAACAATGGTGCTGCTGGGAACTGTAGGCTGGATGCCGGAACAAGGTGCTGCTGGGAACTGTAGGCTGGTTACTGGAACAATGGTGCTGCTGGGAACTGTAGGCTGGATGCTGGAACAAGGTGCTGCTGGGAACTGTAGGCTGGTTACTGGAACAATGGTGCTGCTGGGAACTGTAGGCTGGTTGCTGGAACAAGGTGCTGCTGGGAACTGTAGGCTGGTTACTGGAACAATGGTGCTGCTGGGAACTGTAGGCTGGTTACTGGAACAATGGTGCTGCTGGGAACTGTAGGCTGTATGCTGGCAAGGTAAGTAACTGGGGACTGGATGCAGGCAAGGTAAGTCACTGGAGCGGGATGCAGGCAAGGTAAGTCAATGAGCGGAAAATGTAGGTACGGGATCCAAGGCAGGTAAGTACAGGAGCTAGGGAGGTAGCAAAATGCTACAATCGGGCACCGGGTCCAGGAGGACCAGAGCAGCAGGTAAGTTCATGACAGTACCCCCCCCCTTACGGGGGCCACAGGACCCAACGGGCCAGGTTTCCCTGGAAAACTCCTGTGGAAAGCTTTGACTAGACGAGGAGCGTGCAAATCAGAATGTTTAATCCAAGCTCTTTCTTCTGGACCAAAACCTTTCCAGTGGACCAAATACTGCAGAGACCTCCTCCAGAATCTAGAGTCCAAGATCTTCTCGACCTCAAACTCCTGCTGACCATCAACGGAAATTGGAACGGGAGGTAGTAAAGATGTGGAATACTGATTAGAGCATACTGGTTTGATGAGAGAAATATGAAACACGTTAGGAATCCGCATGCTGGAAGGAAGTTGGAGGCGAACAGCCACTGGACCGACTAATTCCAGGATAGGAAAAGGACCAATAAATTTGGGTCCCAGTTTGGAGGAAGGAACCCGTAGGTTAATATGAGCAGAGGAGAGCCACACTGGGGGTTCTCTACGTCTCCTATCTGCTGCAGTTTTTTGCACCAAAGCAGATTTCTGAAGGCTGACTTCTGTAGCATGCCAGTTAGCGGTCATCTGGGCCGCAGAGTCATTGGCAATGGGTACTTGTGTGACAAGAAAATCTTGAGGAAAACATCTGGGATTTGTCCCAAAGACACACAAAAAAGGAGATTTCCCAGTAGAAGCATGAGGTGAATTGTTATGGGCAAACTCAGCCCAAGGCAGAAGGTCAGCCCAATCATCCTGGGTATAGGAAATGTAACAACAAAGATATTGTTCCAAAGACTGGTTAGTGCGTTTAGTAGCCCCGTTGGACTGTGGGTGGTAAGCCGAAGAAAATTGTAACTTGATGTTCATGGACTTACAAAGTGCTCTCCAGAATTTGGAAACAAATTGAGTACCTCTGTCAGATACTATTTCAGAAGGGAGTCCATGAAAGCGGAAGATATGTGAAATAAATAGTTGAGCTAACTCCGTTGGGGAGGGGTACAAAATGGGCCATTTTGCTGAAGCGATCTACAGTCACCCATATAACCGTGTTTTTCTTGTAAGGCAGAAGTTTCACAATAAAGTCCATGGATAGATGGGTCCAAGGTCTGGATGGAATGGGGAAGGGTTTAAGAAGACCACAGGGGAGGGTTCTAGAAGATTTGGATTGAGCACAGCTGGTACACGCTTGAATAAAGTCTTTAATATCTTTTCTCATTTTGGGCCACCAAAGGGAACGGGCAAGAATATTAAAAGTTTTGTTAACACCGGGATGCCCGGCTTGCTTGGAACAGTGAGTATGAAGAAGGATAGTTTTCCGAAGAGAAACAGGAACAAAGCTTTTGCCAGAAGGTGTGTCGGATGGAGCAGAATCTTGTGTGGCTTGAATCTTGGAACAGAGTTGAGGGGATATAGAGGCCAAATTTTTAGTGGTTGGGATAACAGAGCCCTTATCTTGATTAGTACAGTCGGAAGCAACAAATGATCTGGAAAGGGCATCAGCTTTTTTGTTTTTGGAACCAGGTTGGTAAGTGATAACAAAGTTGAATCGGGAAAAGAATAAGGACCACCGTGCTTGACGGGGATTTAACCTTTTGAGATTCTGGATGAATTTGAGGTTCTTATGGTCGGTAAGGATGGTGATAGGTACAGAGGTGCCTTCCAATAGATGACGCCACTCCTCGAGGGCCAGTTTGATAGCAAGAAGTTCCCTATTCCCAACGTCATAGTTCCGCTCGTTGGGTAGAAACTTCTTGGAGAAATATGCACAGGGATGGAGTTTCCTTTTAGTGCCCTGTCTCTGGGAAAGGACCGCTCCTGCTCCCAAGTCCGAGGCATCAACCTCGATGTAGAAGGGAAGACTAGGATCTGGATGTACTAGAACAGGTGCATCAGCAAAGGCTTCCTTGAGTCGTTTGAAGGCCTCGAGGGCTGCGGGGGTCCATGAATGAGGCTTACCACCTTTACTGATGAGAGCTAAAATGGGAAAAATTATAGAAGAAAACCCTTGAATGATTTGTCTGTAGTAATTGGCAAAGCCAATGAACCTTTGAATAGCTTTGGTTCCCATAGGAAGAGACCATTCTTGGATGGCTGAAACTTTCACAGGATCCATCTGGAAACCTTGCGCTGATACAATGTAGCCCAGAAAGGGTACTTGCGAACACTCAGACATTTTTCCAATTTGGCATATAGCCTATTCTCTCTCAGACATAGTAACACCTGTTTAACATGGAGGCGGTGTGAGGGCAGATCTTGAGAAAAGATTAAAATGTCATCTAGATATACTACTACAGAGATTCCAAACATATCCCGGAAAATGTAATTTACGAATTCTTGGAACACCGCTGGAGCATTACAAAGGCCAAAGGGCATTACGAGATATTCGTAGTGACCGTCCCTAGTGTTAAAGGCGGTCTTCCACTCGTCACCTTTGCGTATACGGATCAGATTGTATGCCCCCCGTAAATCGAGTTTGGTAAATATTTTAGCCCCTTTTATCTGGTCAAACAGTTCAGAGATGAGAGGGAGCGGATACCGATTCTTTATTGTGATTTTATTTAACCCACGGTAGTCGATGCAGGGTCGTAAACCTCCGTCTTTTTTTTCAACAAAAAAGAACCCAGCACCAGCAGGGGAAGTGGAAGGTTGTATGAAACCCCTAGACAAAATGTTCAGTAATGTACTCTTTCATGGCTAGAGTTTCAGAGGGAGACAGTGGGTATGTGCGTCCCCCATAGTACCAGAGAGAAGATTGATGGGGCAATCGTAGGCTCGGTGCGGTGGTAGCTCCTCAGCTCGCTTTTTACAAAACACATCAGAGAAATCATGATAACATTCAGGGAGGTTTTTCTCAGATTTATTTTCACAGGTAATGGTAGTGCAATGAGTAGAAAGGCAATTTTTGAAACGACTTGAGTTCATTGTTAGACCAATCTATAACAGGGTTGTGTAATCTGAGCCATGGAAGTCCGAGAATTAGGGGAGCAGAAGGGCTTTGGATGACAAGAAAAGATAAACGTTCCTGGTGAAATATGCCAATGCAGAATAGGACTTCGTATGTAGACTTGGAGATGAATTCAGGAGCTAACGGGTTATTGTCAATAGCCAGAACTCGAAGAGGTTGCTGCAAGTGAAGGAGAGGAAGCCCCAATTGTGCTGCATAGGTAGAATCAATGAAAATTTCAAGCGGCACCAGAATCGACAAAGGCCTGGGAGGAAAAAGTTACCATTACAAGTGATAGTAGCTGGTAGAAAGAGTTTCAGTGGTTCAAATTTGGCAGGAGACTTAACGTTACCTAGAAGGAGCTCCTCCTTAACTTCTAGGTCCTGGAGTTTCCCGACTTCTGGGGACAATTTCTTACAAAATGTCCTTGCCCAGCACAATAGAGACAAAGTCCATTGGTACGTCGGCGTGATTTTTCCTCGGGGGATAGATGAGTGCCGCCAATTTGCATCGGCTCTTCACCCGAAGATATGGGTTGCCGTTCACGAAAGCGGGTATCAATCTGGATGCATAGTGTAATCAAGTCTTCCAATGGGACAGGTAATTCCCTAGATACTAATTCGTCCCTGCCAAAAGGCTGCTGTAAGTGCCTCATTGTTCCAAGAAGTCTCCGCAGCAAGGGTACGAAATTCAATAGCATATTGACCCACAGAACGAGACCCTTGGCGGAGCTGCATCAAACGGGAGGAGGCAGCAGAGGTTCTTCCTGGAGCATCGAAGACCTTGCGAAACATACTCAGGAAGTCATTAACATTATAGACTAGAGGATCGTCTTTTTCCCATAAAGGAGAAGCCCAGGCCAGCGCATTGCCCTCCAACAAGGCGATGATGTACCCAACCTTTGCACGATCCGATGCAAAATGAGATGGTTGAAGTTCGAATTGGATTCGGCACTGATTAATGAATCCACGGCAGGCGTGGGCATCACCATCAAACCGCGAGGGCGGAGGTATGCGGGTCTCTCTCCGAAGAGAAGGATCACCGGATCCGGACGTTGAAGGAGGTAGCGTAGAACCCGGAGCAGAGGCAGCCGCTGGGGGTAGCCGGACAGCAAGGGTATCCATGAACTAGGCGAACTGGCCCTGATGGTGTTGAAACAGGTCCATGCGTTTGGACAAAGCTTGGAGAGTTTTACTCAACTCTGCCATAGCTCCCTCAGGCGTTTCCATGGCCCGATTGTACTGTAAAAAATGGCCGGGAGGCCGGGTACTTACAAGTACGCTTTAGGAGGAGGCGTATAGTCCGGGAATTGCAGGACACAGAGGCTTCTGGGAAATGTAGGCTGGATGCCGGAACAAGGTGCTGCTGGGAACTGTAGGCGGGATGCTGGAACAATGGTGCTGCTGGGAACTGTAGGCTGGTTACTGGAACAATGGTGCTGCTGGGAACTGTAGGCTGGTTACTGGAACAATGGTGCTGCTGGGAACTGTAGGCTGTATGCTGGCAAGGTAGGTAACTGGAGCGGGATGCAGGCAAGGTAAGTCAATGAGCGGAAAAGGTAGGTACGGGATCCAAGGCAGGTAAGTACAGGAGCCAGGGAGGTAGCAAAATGCTACAATCGGGCACCGGGTCCAGGAGGACACCGGCTTTTCAAATTTCGCGGGACCGGAGCGGCAGGTAAGTTCGTGACACTTGCAGGCATGGTTCCAGGGAGCAGCTTGATAAGGGCAGTCGTATTTATGGTGGGAAGGAAGAGTTTCTAATGACTTTTTACAGAATACATCCATATAGTCTTAGTATTGAGCAGGCAGTTGGTTTATTGGAGTAGAAGGACAGTCAATGAGAAATGTGATACTTTACTGATGAAGAGGACCGACCCATAAAAGCATTTTGATAGTGGTCTGAGAGGTAATATTGGAAAAAAGTGGCTTGTCATCAATAGAAAAACACACGAAGATGGATGGAAAGAGGCAGAAGAGGATTCTTTAACTGTTTGTCAAATGAATAGTCCAGAAAGTTACCAGCTGCCCCAGAGTCTAGAAATGCCAGTAGTTCAAAGGTATTGAGTTAGAGTGGAACTGGCAAAAGGGTAAAGGTTAGATATTCCGCCCAGATGGATTACCCTCACTAATATCAGGGCATTGGAGTTTTCCTGTTTCAGAGAGCAATACTTGGCGAAGTGACCTCTTCCTCTGCAATAGAGACATAGACAAGCAGTGCATTTCTCCTCCTCACAAAGATGGACTTGACCAATTTGCATAGGCTCCTCGGTTCTGGTCTGTAAGGAACTAGATGTGGAAGACTAAAAAGGAGGACTGATAAAGCGTGGAGCCAGGGGTGGAAATATTCTCTTTGTTAGGATTGCATTTATGCATTGCACCTGAACCAACATGAGTAATGCACAAGATGTGCAATAATGCAGGAAATGTCACTTATGGGGAAAAACTGAGCGACCAAGCCAGGAATAAATGAACAAGGCAATTTATTAACAATTGCAAGGAATATAAATGATAATGAAGCAGTTGTAGACATTAACCTCATGCACTACAACATGCATACATACGAAAAGGTAATGCAAGACAAGTGTATTTAATGAGCATACACCTGCAGTCTGTAGTACATACAATTAGCCTACTCTGCATAAGATATCAATGCAGAGTAATCCAGTGTATATTCAAATGTGTGCACACAGACCCAAACCCAGGAAGATAAAAATATCAATCAACCAATAATACACAAAACAAGAGGGAGCAGGCAAACGGGTAGAAGAACAGGAAAAATATAAACCGGGAGATAAAATACAAGAATCGCTAGGCAGAGAATAGACACAAGAAACACAGGTCAAAACACAGGAGGGCAACCAGAAACAGGATACAGGACTCTAATACAAGGACTGCTAACTCCGGCTAGAAGGGCTAGGACACAGGAAACGTAAGTACAATGAACTAGCACTGAAGCACTGTTCATGCTGGCCTTAAATGCAGACATAGGAAGGTCAGGTGACAAATCTCCTCCCAGCAATAGTCTGTAATACACACAGTTCTTAAGGTAGAGAGCCCTCTGCTGGTGGGCAGGTAGAAGTTCCAGACGTGATATCTCGAAGGAGAACAATGACATCTGCTGGTGGAAAGGAGGATGTTCATGAAGCCAATTCATAAAGTCACAAGCAGATGTTGATCGTGACATTACCCCCCCTTTCAGGAGCGGCCTCAGGACTCACACCTGCCTGGATCCCAGAAGAGCAGCATATTAGGCCATGACAGGAAAGGCAACAACCTGGATACTACCGAGCTGAACAGACTTTGGGTCGCTAGAACATAGAGCATGCTAGAAAACAAAATGAAGACCCTTAGGCAAATCAGGAAACCAGGCATCGGAGAAAAGAATAAACCGATCCTCCATAAAAACACTGAATTAGTCGTCATCTGGTAGGACAGTAGATTGGAAACCATCGGAAAGTGAAGCAAACCGACTATCTACAGAAGGATCAGGAACCCATCAGGAGGACCTCAGAGGCAACAGCAGGAACAGCGGACTCAGAGGCAACGTCAGGAACAGCGGACTCAGAGGCAACGACAGGAACAGCGGACCGAACAGAAAACGTCATCTCTGCAGACTGGGCAGGACCGAAAAAGTCATCTCTGCAGACTGGCAGGAACGAAAAAGTTCTTGCAGACTGGGCAGGACCGAAAAACGTCATCTCTGCAGACTGGGCAGGACCGAAAAAGTCATCTCTGCAGACTGGGCAGGACCGAAAAAGTCATCTCTGCAGACTGGGCAGGACTGAAAAAGTCATCTCTGCAGACTGGCAGGACCGAAAAAGTCATCTCTGCAGACTGGCACTGGGCAGGACCGAAAGAAGTCCTCTTGCAGGACTGGGCAGGAGGACAAAAGAGTCCTCTCCTGCCAGACTGGGCAGGACCGAAGAAGTCATCTCTGCAGACTGGGCACTGGGCAGGACCGAAGAAGTCATCTCTGCAGACTGGATACTGGGCAGGACCGAAAAAGTATCTCTGCAGATGGGGCACTGGGCAGGGAACGGAAGAAGTCCTCTCTGCAGACTGGGCACTGGGCAGGACCAAAGAAGTCCTCGCTGCAGACTGGGCACGACCGAAGAAGTCATCTCTGCAGACTGGGCACGACGAAGAAGTCATCTCTGCAGACTGGATACTGGGCGGACGAAGAAGTCATCTCTGCAGACTGGATACTGGGCAGGACCGAAGAAGTCATCTCTGCAGACTGGATACTGGACAGGACCAAAGAAGTCATCTCTGCAGACTGGATACTGGACAGGACCGAAGAGGTCATCTCTGCAGACTGGATACTGGACAGGACAGAAGAAGTCATCTGCAGAGAATTTGTAGACTGTGGATGTACAGGAAAAAAACATCTGAAAGTTGTGTATTTGAAGGCAAAATATCTGTAGATTGTAGATGCAAAGTAAAAGGCTCTGCAGGCTGTGGATTCAAAAGCAGTTCATTAAAGGGATCTGCAGACTGAGGATTCAAAGGCAGTTTGTTACTGGGATCGGTGAACTGTGGATTCAAAGGTAGTTGGTTCAGGGGAACTGCAGACTGTGGCATTAAAGGCAAGTTATTTAAGGGTATACGTTTTGGGAATGACCTTTTAACAGATAACAGTCTATCCAATGGATGGAGGGACCCCCGCAGAAATGGATAATAAAGAGAATGAGGATTTTTAACAGAGTCTTCAGCTTGAAAGGCAGACTTTAGGGAAGCAGGCTGGATAGGACTGGAAACAGGCTGCGGCAATGAAGGCTGGACTGGACTGGAAACAGGCTGCGGCAATGAAGGCTGGACAGGACTGGAAACAGGCTGTAATGGTGCAGACTGGACAAGGCTGGAAACAGGCTGCGGCAATGAAGACTGGACAATAGAGGAGACCCGTGGTAACTGAATGTCTGACATCTGTATGGATTGAACTTCAGCAACTGTTAGAACTCTAGCAAGAGTTGGAGGGCAAGGAACGTCAGCAGAAACTGGAGAAGGCGGGACCTTTGGCTGAGCGAGTGGCAGGACCAGTGACTACATAGCTGGCAGGACCTTTGGCAGAGCAATCAGCTGAATGAGCATTTGGCTGGGCCTTTGGCTGAGCTGTAAAGTATGGTTCTGCTAGAACGGCAGATGGAGACTTTGCCGGGGCAGCAGACGAGAAATCTGCGGAGAAATATGGAGGGCCCACTGCCAAATTATGTCAAAGGGTTCATAACGCTGACAGACATTGGTACTGCTGAGTTGACTGACACAGGCATGGCGGAGCCGACTGGCATGGGTAGGGAAGAGGTAACAGGCACGGCGGGAGAGTGTTTCTGCAAAGAAATAGTTTGTAGATCAACAGAAACCGGTAACATAGCTGTTGGAGTCTTTGCGGAAGGAACAGGAAGGATGGAGGCTGTAGGAAAATATTTCCGTTTAGATTTAGTTTTCTGGCTCAGCCTGGAAGCAGGATTAAGTTTGCAAGAGTCTTTATATGAGGTTGTAGGAAGCTGGAATGACCATGGTGTGGATCTAATAGCTGTCTGCAAAGTGACAGGTTTTTGTTGAGGGATAGGTGTGGGTGAATTAAAGTCTCTGGAGCTGGTTTTAACTGCTGTGAGTAGTGGGTTTTGGACCTGGTAAGAAGGAGACAGTATTCTTTGCCAAGCGATCACCAAGGCCGAAGCCGATTCATGCTTACAAAGTTTGTGATCAATCATAGACTGAACTGCACGCATGCATGCCAACACATACAAATCACCTTTTTCTAAGTAGAATTTTTAAAAAAATGATCTCGGTCATTTTTAAAGATAGGTAAACATACAATCAATCTGTTCAGGATGAAATACTGGGTTAAAAGGAAACTTGTTACTGGAACTGACAGGGTTAACATTGGTAATAGAATGCTGACTTCTAGATTTATCAGCAGCAAAATTTGCATGCAAAATCTTTTTCCATGCACCAATCAAAGGAGCTACAAAATCATGCACACAAATCCTCATTTTAACCAAAGTAGATGCAGAGTCTATGCATGCTTTCAAAAAGATTTCACTTTTAACAGATTAGTAATCGTTAAAAAATTCCTCATCACACTCCATCTCAAAAAGTAAAGCCTCAACATCCCATTTTTCAAAAGGAGGATCCCACTCACTTTTAACGGGGATAGATAGATTACCCAGAGCATCATTTTTAGACTGATTTTTCTGCACAGAGGTAACTGGAACCTTATTGGGTTGGTTCTGGTTAATGACTGTTGAGGAACTCTTACAAGAAATGGGAACTGGTAGGGAACTGGTTACACTGATTAGATAATTGGAAGGAGACCTCATAGATTGGAGAGTCTGTAAAATCTGCAGCAGGTTTTGTACTTCAGAACTTGAAAAATCTCCCTGCTGCACAGATGATTTAATTTGCCTAATAATTTGTATAACTTCTTCATAGGAATAATCTGAGAGTTCTGCAAAACAGTGATCCTTATCCTCCTGAGCTAATAAGGAATAATAATCACTGTACTCGTAATTCCAATTAACTCCCATGGCTAAAGCAATGAACTTTCAGTATTTCCCAGTGACAATGTGGGCTAGGTCATTATGTTAGGATTGCACTTATGCATTGCACCTGAATCATAGGCAATGCACAAGATGTGCAATAGTGCAGGAAATGTCACTAATGGGGAAAAACTGAGCGACCAAGCCAGGGATAAATGAACAAGACAATTTATTAACGAATGCAAGAATATAAATGATAATAAAGCAGATGTAGACATTCACATCATGAACTACAACATGCATACATACGAAAAAGTAACTCAGGACAAAACATAGGAGAATAACCAGGAACAGGACTGGAAACACGGACTGCAGGCTCCGGCAGGAAGGACTAAAAAGTAACTCAGGACAAAACATAGGAGGAAAACCAGGAACAGGACTGGAAACACGGACTGCAGGCTCCGGCAGGAAGGACTAGGGCACAGGATACGAAGAACAATGACCTAGCACTGAGGCAATGGTCGTGCTGGCCTTAAATGCAGACCTGGAAGGTCAGGTGACCGAACTCCTCCCACCAACAGTCTGCAACACACCCAGTTCCTGAGGCAGAGAGCCCTCTGCTGGTGGAAATGAGGAAGTTCACGTAAGTAACTTATAAAGTCAGTAGCAGATCGTGACATATATATTCTGCTTGCCATAATTTATTATCACAGTTGGCCAGTACATATATCACCTTTACTTTTGTTATAAAGTATATTCGTTAAAGCTGGGTACACATGAGGATATATGTAAAATACAATAGTGACAATCAGCTATACAACCACCTCCAGGATTTCCTAATGTCCCTACTGCTGCTCACTAAGCTCCATCACAGTGTAGTAGGTACAGTAAGTACTGAATATAAACCCAGTCTCAGCATTTACCTCGGGTAAATATAAAGCTGATGGGTTTATATTGATACAGATCTCTATGTTGCTGTCAATTGCAGGGTAGACTGGATACATTTTTAAAACAAAAAAATTATGCTTCTTACTCACAGCTCAATTAACAATGTAACAATTTATGTAACAGTCTGTGTAACAATCTATGTAACAGTCTGTGTAACAATCTGGTGCTTAAGCTGGTATCAGGTCTTATACTGCTCCCATACAATCTCTCATGGCGCTCCGTGCTATGCACAAACACCTAATCTTCACCCGTCCCACATCCGTTTTCACATTACCCTACACACATCATGAATTCTATCGAAGTAGTATAATAGGTGTAATCCTCTCATACTCACGACCTTCATACAGATTCTTGTCTGACAGTGGTCTCCGGCATTCCGAGCAGCAAGCTCCTCTACTCAATTGCCTCTTCCGCCCAGCAAGAAACACGACGCGCGTTTCGCGCCCTTTCCGGACGCTTTGTCAGGGTGTTGTGTCACACTTCCAGTACCTCCTTTTATTTCTGTTTCTTAAAGAGATACCATCCTCATAATTTAGCACCAGTATAATCTAGTTCCCATGATACAATCCAATTCAATATCAGTATACACCATGGCTTACTCTCCCATTCCACAATCCCATTTACCTATGTTCACAAAAAACATGAAAACTATATATCATCATTTAATCCCAGCGGAGTCAATGTTTTCAGATTGGTAATCCATTTAGTTTCCACCTGAAGCACCTGGGAAAATGTGGTCATTAGGTTGTGCAACGAATTGTCAAACATGGGGGGTTGTGTATTTAGCCATTTGTCATTGTGGAACCCATTATGTAGGAAAAACGACAAGGAAATTGACTATGAGGATAGGAGAACATGTTAGAGCATGTGTAAAAGGCCAAATTTTACGCAGTTCCATTGCCAAACATGTGTATGAAAAGCATCAGGGAAATTTCAAAGGTTTAAAGTTTGTGGGAATTGAGACTGTCAGAATGGGGGAGAGAGGAGGTAATCTAAATAAAAGGTTGCTTCAGGTGGAAACTAAATGGATTACCAATCTGAAAACATTGACTCCGCTGGGATTAAATGATGATATACAGTTTTCATGTTTTTTGTGATCATAGGTAAATGGGATTGTGGAATGGGAGAGTAAGCCACGGTGTATACTGATATTGAATTGGATTGTATCATGGGAACTAGATTATACTGATGATAAATTATGAGGATGGTATCTCTTTAAGAAACGGAAATAAAAGGAGGTACTGGAAGTGTGACGCAACACCCTGACGAAGCGTCCGGAAAGGGCGCGAAACGCGTGTCGGTGTTTCTTGCTGGGCGGAAGGGCCAATTGAGTAGAGGAGCTTGCTGCTCGGAATGCCGGAGACCACTGTCAGACAAGAATCTGTATGAAGGTCGTGAGTATGAGAGGATTACACCTATTATACTACTTCGATAGAATTCATGATGTGTGTAGGGTAATGTGAAAACGGAGGTGGGACGGGTGAAGATTACGTGTTTGTTCATAGCACGGAGCGACAAGAGAAATTGTATGGGAGCAGTATAAGACCTGATACCAACTTAAGCACCTAACAGGAGTGTCTGGGACAGGCGAAGTTTGTCATATACCTAGTGCTAAAGGTGACATGTCTGCCGTATTTGTCAGAAGGCTGCAGAGACTCTCGTGATTAAGTGTAAGTCCCGATACCCTTTCGTATCTGATACCCGCACCATTTGGAACATTATCATTGGATCTCAGTATTTGTATTAGACATTCAATCTTGGTTTGACTATTGCCCTTCCGTCCAGCTTGTGTGTTTTGTCATATGATATATCGTATTGTAAAGGGTGTTCCCTAGTCCGGGGAAAGGTTTATATGTATGACATTTTTTCAGAGCATAAAGAACATTGTATTTATCTTTGAACCTTGTCAGACGTTATTTATGATAATAGAGATAGTGCCTACATTACAGGGCCTGTTTTTAGTCTTCTGGACATCCCTCCTGGTCTTGGGGGTTTCTGGGAGACAATATAGATTATATGTTATACTTGCCCTGCAGGCACCCTTGTATTCAAGGATTCATTATACATTGATTAGGGAGGAGCACTATACCACCGTTGTTTAACTAAATATTGTATGTTTTCCATTGTGACAATTGGGTCTTAATGGTATGTAGGAGGGGACTGAAGTTAGTGGTATATAGATTATGGAACTTGGGAGTTAAGTTAATGCCTAAATACTGTATGGAGTCTGTTTTCCATGAGTATGGAAAATTGAGTTTAAGGAGTTTTCTGTCAGATTCCTTCATGTTTAGTGGTAGTGCTTCCGACTTGCTCTCATTTATTTTAGATCCTGAGTAAGATCCATACCTTGAAAGGGCACTGTGTAGGTTTGGTAGAGATGTGTGTGGTTGGGTAAGTGTCAGGAGGACATCGTCCGCATAGAGAGATATTTTGTAGGACAGTTTGTTAATATTTGGGCCATGAATATCTGGGTATTCCCGAATCATTGCCGCTAAAGGTTCAATACTTAAAGCGTATAGGAGGGGAGACAGGGGGCAGCCCTGTCTGGTACCCCGGCTCAGCGGGAACTGTGCTGATAGAGCCCCTGGGACCTTAATCTGTCCTGTTGGTGTTGAGTATAAGGCCCGTAATGCTTGTATGAAATTTCCCGTCAACACATGAAACATAAATGGCCATTCCAGCCTATCAAAAGCCTTTTCTGCGTCTAGGCTCAGTACTAGGAGAGGCGTTTTATCTCGACCAGCAATATCTATAACGTTAATAATCCTTCGGGTGTTATCGTACCTCTCGCCCAGTGATGAAGCCCACCTGGTCGTTGTGGATCAGATTGGGGAGGTAGGGAGCTAATCGATTAGCCAGAATTTTTGTGAAAACTTTATAGTTTGAGTTTAATAATGCAATTAGGTGGTAGTTTGCCCTGTTTGTAAGATCTTTTCCTTGTTTGGGTATGAGGGTAATGATGAAGATGTAAATGAAGGAGGGGGGCCCTGTCCTTTTAGTAAGGAGTTAAAGAATGAGGTCATATACTGAGATATGGTTGGGAGAAATACTCTGTAATATTTATATTTTACAGATGGGGAAGTCCTTTTAAAGTTAAGTCTAACTCTTGTACCGTGATTTCTTTTTTAAGCTGGTTTAGTTGTATGGGGGATAGGGTGGGGAGATGGCAGGAGAGCAAGTATTCCTGGATAGCTTTTTCTCTAGCTCCCTTGAGTTTTGTTTGTTCACTGGTATATAATTTAGAGTAAAACTGAAGGAATCCCTGTGCTATCTGATCAGGGGACTGGTTGCTTGGAGGCCCGAGTCTACGTCTATAGCGTGTAGGGCTTGTGTTTGGGAATTTGCTTTAAGTCGTCTGGCTAATAAAGTATGAGGTTTGTTACTGAATTCATAGTTCTTCTGCTGAGACCAGAGTAGCGATTTTTCTACCTTCCCTATTTCTAGCATTCTAGTTGTGTTCGATGGGCTAGGACTTTACGAAGAAGGGCTACCGAGGGAGTTTTGGTTAGTTTCTTCTCAAGACTTTGGAGATCTTCATTCAATATTCAGAGGCGGTGTTTAGAGTCCCTTTTTAATCTGGAGTTCCAGTGGAGGAGACTGAGTCCAGGTTGAGCTCAAAATAGTCCTCCAAGATATGTGTGAGGTCTTGTTTAACAGGGCACAAAGAGTGAAACTTGGCAAGATCAACTCAAATAAGCAGGAGGGCACAAAGTAATAACACCCAGCACGCAACTTGTGGAATCGTTTTCATCTGGATACCATGGAGGCAAAAATATGGAAGAAAATATTGAAAAAGTTCACAGCTGAAGGGAATTCGGGAGAGGGCCCGAAGGTCATCTTCAGTAAACCAATCCTTACAACCCCATGACCGGTATTACCTGTGATTGGGAAGTTCCCAACAAAGTCATGGCGGGGTGGTCCAGGGCGAGATCATGGGTTGCAGCAGACCTTTGCTTGTGGAACGAGAATTTAGCAGTCGCACCAGTGACATTGTGGACAACTAATCCTGACATCTTTTGCATGTATGGAAACCATACCAGGTGGTGAAGGTGTTTGTATAGTTTTGAAATCCCGTATGGACGTACTGTTTAGAACCTCTGGAGTTTTGGTTGAAGAATAGTCAACTGATGCTTCTCAGGAATAAAGTATCATACCAACGGGGTTTCAGCAGTGCATTAGGATCAACTGACCAGTAGTTGTGAGGTCTAGGGGGTGAGTTTAATTGTTGAAAAAACAATTTTTAGAAGGTGGAATATTGGTTCTTATAGAGATTTGTAGGTTCAATGATAAAAGCTTCTGGACAGGCATCAGCCTTCTTGTTTCTTCTAGACACGAGGTGGTAGGTTATATACAAAATACAAGAGAGAAAAACTGCCAGCGAAGCCTGACACAGTTTAATCTTTTGAGAGTTTTGGATAATTCTAGGTTATTGTGGTCTCTATCTATGGTATCGTATGGGAGAAGCCTTCCCAATAAATGTCGCCATTCTTCTAACAAGCAAATTTTAATTAGGGCAATGAATAGTAAGCAATGCAGGCAGGAAATCCTTTTGATGAACTGCCTGTAGTTTGGCAAACCACATATTTAGTATGTCATCTAGTTACCACACCGACCAACTAGGAGTCTCTGATGAGATTGGACACAAGATTCTGAAAAGATGGCATGGGTGTTGCAAGGCCGAGGGCATGACTATTCCATAATGCCGCTTCCGGTATAAATGCCGTCTCCCTTCATTTCCTGGTGGATGAACAGGTTGTAAGCTTCCACCGTAGATCAAGTTTGGATGAAACTCTGCGCACTTCTAAGTTGCTCAAATACACTCGGTTAATCAGGAGGTCGATTTTTTATGCTTGTGTTTTATTTAGTCCCTCGATAATCGTGCATGGACAAGGCCCCCTCCTTCTCTCGCACGAAAAGAATCCTGCTCCGCGGGTGAGGACGGACCATAAACCCCCTTGGAGGTTTATCGTGGATAATCCCTATTGATTCTCTGTAAGGACAGAGGATAAGTAGCACCATGCGTAATAAATGGCCAGGAGGCGGTACTTACAAGTACGCTTTAGGAGGAGCGTTATAGTCCCGGAATTGCAGGCCAGAGGCTTGCTGGGAAATGTAAGCTGATTGCCGGAACAAGGTGCTGCTGGGAACTGTAGGGCTGGATGCTGGAACAATGTGCTGCTGCTGGACTGGTAGGCTGAGCCGGAACAAGGTGCTGCTGGGAACTGTAGGCCTGGGTTATACTGGAACATGGTGTCTGCTGGACCACTTGTAGACTGGATGCTTGTAAACAAGGTGCTGCGGGAACGTAAGGCTGGTTCGGTAACAATGGTGCTGCTGGGACACTGTTAGGCCTGGTTGCTGGACAAGGTCTGCTGGGACTGTAGGTGGTTCTGGAACAATGGTGCTGCGGTGGGAACTGTAGGTCGTTGCTGGTAACAAGGTGCTGCTGGGAACTGTAGGCTGGTTACTGGAACAATGGTGCTGCTGGGACTGTAGCTGTAATGCTGAGCAAGGTATAACTGGGGACTGGATCAGGCAAGGTAAGCACTAGGAGCGGGATGCAGGGCAGGTAAGCATGAGCCGGAAAATGTAGGTACGATCCAAGGCAGGTAAGTACGGACAGGAGGTAGCAAACATGCTACAATCGGCACCGGGTCCAGGAGGCCAGAGCAGCAGTTAAGTTCATGATCAGACCCCCCCCCTTACGGGGGCCCACAGGACCAACGGCCAGGTTTCCCTGGGAAAACTCCTGTGGAAGCTTTGACTGCGAGAGCGTGCAAATCAGAATGTTTCATCCAAGCTCTTTCTCTTCTTCTGACCAAACTTTCCATTGGAGCAATACGGCAGGACCTCCTCCAGAATCTAGAGTCCAATCTTCTCTACCTCAAACTCTGCTGACCATCATCGAAATTGGAAACTTGAGGTAGTAACGATAGGTGAAATCTGATTAGAGCATACTGGTTTGAGTGAGAGAAATATGAAACACTTAGGTAATGCCGCATGCCCCCCTGGATGAAGGTTGGAGCGAACATCCACCTGGACCGACTAATTCCAGGATAGGAATAAAGGACCAATAAATTTTTGGGTCCCAGTTTTGGAGGAAGGAACCGTAGGTTATAATCAGAGAGAGAGCCACACTGGGGTTCTCTACGTCTCCCTATCCTGCTGCATTTTTTGACCAAAGCAATTATTTCGAAGCTGACTTCTGTAGCATGCCAGTTAGCCGTCATCTGGCCGCAGATCATTGGCATGGTACTTGTGTGACAAGAAAATCTTTGTAGGAAAACATACTGGATTTGTCCCAAAACACAAAAAAAGGAGATTTCCCAGAAAGGCATGAGTGAATTGTTATGGGCCAAACTCAGCCCAAGGCAGAAGGTCAGCCCCACTCATCCTGGGTAGAGGAAGTACAACAAGATATTGGTTTCCAAAGACTGTTAGTGTCGTTAGTAGCCCCTTGACTGTGGGTGGTAAGCCCGAAGAAAATTGTAACTTGATGTTCATGGACTTACCAAAGTGCTTCCAGATTTGGAAACAATTGTAACCTCTGTCAGATACTATTCAGAAGGGAGTCCAATGAAAACGGAAGATATAAGTGAAATAAATATTGAGCTACACTCCGTTGGGGAGGGTCAAATGGCCTTTTGACTGAAGCGACTCTACAGTCACCCATATAACCGAGTGTTTTTTTCCTTGTAAGGCATAGTTTTTCACAATAAGTCCCCATGGTATAGGATGGGTCCCAAGGCTCTGGAATGGAATGGGGAAGGGTTTAAACAGACTCACGGGGAGGGTTTCTAGAGATTGGATTGAGCACAGCTGGTACACATAACAGCTTGAATAAAGTCCTTATATCTTTTCTCATTTTGGGCGGGGGGGGCACCAAAGGAACGAGGCAAGAATCTATTAAAGTTTTGTTAACACCGGGATCCCGGCTTGCTTGAACCAGTGATTAATGCAAGAAGGTAGTTATTCCGAAGAGAACGGAACAAGCTTTTGCCAAGAAGTGTGTCCGGATAGAGCATAATCTTGTGTGGGCTTGAATCTTGGAACAGAGTTTGAGGGGATATAGTAGGCCAAAATTTTAGTGTTGGGATAACAGAGCCCTTCTCGTTGATTAGTCACAGTCGGAAGCAACAAATGAATCTGGAAAAGGGCATGCAAGCTTTTTTGTTTTTGGAACCAGGTTTGTAAGTGATAACAAAGTTAGATCGGGAAAAATAAGGACCACACCGTGCTTGACGGGGATTTACCTTTTAGATTCTGATGAATTTGAGGTTCCTTATGGTCGGCTAAGGATGGTGACTAGGTACAGAGGGGCCTTCCCATATGAGACGCCACTCCTCGAGGGCCCATTTGATCGCAAAAGTTTCCCCCTATTCCAAACGTCATAGTTTTTTGTCCGCCGTTGGGTATAAACTTCTTGAGAAATATGCACAGGATGGATTTTCCTTTTAGTCCCTTCTCTGGAAGGACCCGCTCCTGCTCCCAAGTCCTGGCTCAACCATCGATGTAGAAGGGAAGACTAGATCTCGGTGTACTAGAAACACTGCACAGCAAAGGCTTCTCTTGAGTCGTGCTTGAAGGCCTCGAGGGTGCTGCGTGGGTCCATGATAAGAGCTACCTACCTCCCTTCTGATGAGAGCTAAAATGGGAAAAATTATAAAGAAAACCCTTGATGATTGTCTGTAGTAATTGGCAAAGCCAATGAAACCTTTGAATAGCCTTTGGTCACCATAGGGAAGAGACCATTCTTGGATGGCTTAACTTTCCAGTTCAACAGGATCCATCTGGAAACCTTGCGCTGATACAATTAAGCCCAGACAAGGTAAACGTTGCGAACACTCATACATTTTCCAATTTGGCATATAGCCATATTCTCTCCTCAGACATAGTAACCCTGTTTTAACATGGAGGCGGGTGGGGCAGATCTGAGAAAAATTAAATTCATCTAAATACTCACTACAGAGATTCCAAACATATCCCGGAAAATGTTATTTACCGAATTTGGAACACGACCGCTGAGGCGTACAAAGGCCAAGGGTCATTACGAATTTCGTAGTGACCGTCCCTATGTTAAAGGCGGTCCTTCCACCGTCATCCTTTGTGCGTATACGATCGATTTGTATGCCCCCCGTAAACGAGTTTGGTAAATATTTTTAGCCCCTTTTTTCCTGTCCAAACAGTTCAGAGATGAGAGGAGCGGATACTTTCTTTATTGTGATTTTATTTAACCCACGGTATTCGATTCGGTCGTAAACCTCCGTCTTTTTTTTCAACAAAAAAGAACCCAGCACCACATGGGAATGGAAGGTTGTATGAAACCCCTAGACAAAATGTTCAGTAATGTACTCTTTTCATGCTAGAGTTTCAGAGGGGACAGGGGTTATGTCGTCCCCCATAAGTACCAGAGAGAAGATTGAATGGGCATCGAGAGCTCGGTGCGGTGGTAGCTCCTCAGCTCGCTTTTTCAAAACACATCAGAGAAATCATGATACCATTCAGGGAGGTTTTTTCTTCAGATTTATTTTCACAGTAATGGTAGTGCAAAGTAGAAAGGAGGCATATTTTGAACGACTTGAGTTTTGTTATAAAAGACCATCTTAACAGGGATTGTGTAACTCTGAGGCCATGAAGTCCGAGAATTAGGGGACAGAAGGGGACTATTTGGAATGACACGAAAAGATAAAAACTTCCTGGTGAAATATGCCAATGCAGATAGGACTTCGTATGTATAGACTTGGAGATGAATTCAGAGCTAACGGGTTTTGTCAATAGCCAGAACTCGAAGAGGTTGCCTGCAAGTGAGGAGAGGAAGCCCCATTGTGCTGCATACGGTAGAATCACATGAAAATTTCAAAGCGGCACCCAGACATCGATACAAAGGCTCTTGAGGAAAAAGGTTACCCATTACAAGATAGTTAGCTGGTAGATAAAGAGTTTCTCATTGGTTCAACAATTTGCAGGTAGACTTACTTTACCTAGAGGGAGGCTCTCCTTCACTTCTAGGTCCTTGCTGAGTTTCCCGACTCTGGGGACAATTTCTTACAAAATGTCCCTTGGCCCAGCCACAATAGAGACAACGTCCATTGTACGTCGGGTGATTATTTCCTCGTGGGGATAGATTAGTGATGCCGCCAATTTGCCTCGCTCTTCACCCGAAGATATGGGTTGCCCCGTTTACGAAAGCGGGTATCAATCTGGAGCAATGTGTAATCAAGTCTTCCAACTGGGACAGGTAATTCCCTAGATCTAATTCGTCCCTGCCACAAGGGCTGCTCGTATTGCCTCATTGTTCCAGAAGTCTCCGCCGCAAGGGTCGAATCAATAGCATATTGACCCACGAAACGAGACCCTTGGCGGAGCTGCATCAAACGGGGGAAGGGCAGCATGAGGTTCTTCCTGAGCCTCGAAGACCTTCGAAACCTACTCAGGATCTGTAACATTATAGACTAGAGGTCTCTTTTTCCCATAAATGAGAAGCCCAGGCCAGCGCATTGGCCCCCAACAGGCGTGAATGTATACCCAACCTGTTGCACGCATCCGATGCAATAGATGTTGAAGTTTGCGATTGGATTTCGGCACTGATTAAATAATCCAACGGCCGGCGTGGTGGCATCACACATCAAACCGCGAGGTCGAGTCATGCGGGTCCTCTCTCCGAAGAGAAGGATCCCGGATCTCGGACGTTGAGAGGGTAGCGTAGAACCCGGAGCAGAGCACCCGCTGGGGGTAGCCGACAGCAAGTGTATCCATGAACTAGGCGAACTCCCTGATGGTGTTGAAACGGTTCCAATTGCCGTTTGGACAAAGGCTTGGAGAGTTTTTACTTTCTAACTCTGCCTATACTCCCTCAGGCGTTCCATGGCCCGATTGTAACTGTTAAAAAATGGCCGTGGGCCGGGTACTTACAAGTACGGCTTTCCTTAGGAGGAGGCGTATAGTCCTGTGAATGTGCAGACCAGAGGCTTCGGAAATAGGCTGGATGCCGACACAAGTGGCTGCTGGGAACAGTAGGCGGGATGCTGGCAATGGTGCTGCTGGAACG
Organism: Hymenochirus boettgeri; assembly: GCA_019447015.1. NCBI lineage: Eukaryota > Metazoa > Chordata > Amphibia > Anura > Pipidae > Hymenochirus > Hymenochirus boettgeri. The sequence goes on along the minus strand of CM033471.1, from coordinate 54,094,108 downwards.
TAGGCTGGTCTACTGGAAACTGGTGCTGCTGTGAGACTGTAGCTGGTTAGGAACATGGTGCTGCTGGGAACTGTAGAGCTGTTGCTGGAAGTAGGTAACGGGAGCGGGATGCAGGCAAGGTAAGTCACAATGAGTCGCGGAAAAGGTAGGTACGGGATCCAAGGCAGTAGTATCCAGGATACCATGGATGTACAAAAGCTACAATCGGGCACCGGTCCAGAGGACACCGGCTTTTCACAATTTCGCGACCGGAGCGGCAGTAAGTTCGTGACACTTTGCAGGCATGGTTCCAGAGCAGCTTGATAAGGCAAGTCGATTTATGGTGGGAAGGAAGAGTTTTCTAATGCCTTTTTACAGAATAACTCCATATAGTCCCTTATGTATTGAAGCAGGCGTTGGTTTTATTGAGTAAGAAGGACGTCCAATGAAATGTGATCTTTTACTGATGAAGAGGACCTGACCCATAAAGCATTTTGATAGTTGGTCTGGAAGGTAATATTGGAAAAATGGCTTGTCCATCAATAGACAAACCACGAAGATTGGATTTTTTGGAAGTGGAGAAGAGGATTCTTTAACTGTTGTCAATATAATAGTCCAAAAGTTACCAGCTGCCCCAGAGTCTAGAAATGCCAGTAGTTCCAAAGGTATTGAGTTTAGAGTGGGAACTGGCAAAGGGTAAAGGTTAGATATGCCCCCAGATGGATTACCCTCACTAATATCAGGGCATTGGAGTTTTCCTGTTTCAGAGAGCAATACTTGGCGAAGTGACCTCTTCCTCCTCTGCAATAGGACATAGACAACAAGCTGCATTTCTCCTCCTCACAAAGATGGACTTGACATTTGCATAGGCCCCTCGGTTCTGGTCTTTAAGGAACTAGAATGTGGAAGACTAAAAAGGAGGACTGAGTAAGCGTGGAGCCAGGGGTGGAAATATTCCTCTTTGTTAGGATTGGCTTTATGCATTGCACTGAACCAACATGAGTAATGCACAAGATGTGCAATAATGCGGAAATGTCACTTATGGGGAAAAACTGAGCGACCAAGCCAGGAATGAAACAGGCAATTTATTAACAATTGCAAGGAATATAAATGATAAGAAGCAGTTGTAGACATTAACCTCTGCACTCAACATGCATACATACGAAAAGGTAATGCAAGACAAGTGTATTAATGCAGCACACTGCAGTCCTGTATTTACATACATTAGCCTACTCTGCATAATATCATGCAGAGTAATCCAGTGTATATTCAAATGTGTTGCACACAGACCAAACCCAGGAAGATAACAATATCAATCAACCAATAATACACAAAACAGAGGAGCCAGGCAAACGGGTGTAGAAGAACAGGAAAAATATAACCCGGGAGATAACATAAAGAATCGCTAGGCAGAGAATAGACACAAGAAACACAGGTCAAACACAGGAGGGCAACCAGAAACAGGATACAGGACTCTAATACAAGGACTGCTAACTCCGGCTAGAAGGGCTGGACACAGGAACGTAAGTACATGAACTAGCACTGAAGCACTGTTCATGCTGGCCTTAAATGCAGACATAGGAAGGTCAGGTGACAAATCCTCCTCCAGCATAGTCTTGTAATACACACAGTTCTTAAGGTAGAGAGCCCTCTGCTGGTGGGCAGGTAGAGTTCCAACGGTGATATCTCGAAGGAGAACAATGACATCTGCTGGTGGAAAGGAGGTTCATGAAGCCAATTCATAAAGTCACAAGCAGATGTTGATCGTGACATTACACCCCCCCTTTCAGGAGCGGCCTCAGGACTCACCACCTCCTGGATCCCAGAGAGCAGCATATATAGGCCATGACAGGAAAGGCAACAACCTGATACTACCGAGCTGAACAGACTTTGGGTCGCTAGAACATGACCACTGCTAGAAAACAAAATGAGACCTTAGGCAAATCAGGAAACCAGGCATCGAGAAAAAATAAACCGATCCTCCATAAAACAACTGAATTAGTTCGTCTACTGTAGGACATAGATTGGAAACCATCGGAAAGTGAAGCACCGACTATCTACAGAAGGATCAGGAACCCATCAGGAGGACCTCAGAGGCAACACCGGAACAAGCGGACTCAGAGGCAACGTCAGGAACAGCGGACTCGAGGCACGACAGGAACAGCGGACCGAACAGAAAACGTCATCTCTGCAGATGGCAGGACCGAAAAAGTCATCTCTGCAGACTGGCATGACCGAAAAAGTCATCCTGCGAGCTGGGCAGACCAAGAAAACGTCATCTCTGCAGACTGGGGCAGGACTGAAAAAGTCATCTCTGCAGACTGGGCAGGACCGAAAAGTCATCTCTGTCAGACTGGGCAGGACCAAAAAGTCATCTCTGCAGACTGGGCAGGACCGAAAAGTCATCTTCTGCAGACTGGGCATGGGCAGGACCGAAGAAGTCCTCTCTGCAGACTGGGCACTGGCAGGACCAAAGAAGTCCTCTCTGCAGACTGGGCACGACCGAAGAAGTCATCTCTGCAGACTGGGCACGACCGAAGAAGTCATCTCTGCAGACTGGATACTGGGCAGGACCGAAGAAGTCATCTCTGCAGACTGGGCACTGGGCAGGACCGAAGAAGTCATCTCTGCAGACTGGATACTGGGCAGGACCGAAGAAGTCATCTCTGCAGACTGGATACTGGACATACCAAAGAGTCATCTTGCAACTACTGACGGACCAAGGGTCATCTCGCAGACTGGATACTGGACAGGACAGAAGAAGTCATCTGCAAAATTGTAGACTGTGGATGTACAGGAAAAAACATCTGAAAGTTGTGTATTTGAAGGCAAATATCTGTTAGATTGTAGATGCAAAGTAAAGGCTCTGCAGGCTGTGGATTCAAAGCAGTGTCATTAAAGGGATTGCAGACTGAGGATTCAAAGGCAGTTTGTTACTGGGATCGGTGACTGTGGATTCAAAGGTAGTTGGTTCAGGGGACTGCAACTGTGGCATTAAAGGCAAGTTATTTAGGGTATACGTTTTGGGAATGACCTTTTAACAGATAACAGTCTATCCAATGGATGGAGGGACCCCCCAGAAAGGATATAAAGAGAATGAGGATTTTTAACAGAGTCTTCAGCTTGAAAGGCGACTTTAGGGAAGCAGGCTGGATAGGACTGGAACAGGCTGCGGCAATGAGGCTGGACTGGACTGAAACAGCTGCGCGCAATGAAGGCTGGACAGGACTGGAACAGGCTGTAATGGTGCAGACTGGACAAGGCTGGAAACAGGCTGGGCAATGAAGACTGGAAATAAGAGACCCGTGGTAACTGAATGTCTGACATCTTGTATGGATTGAACTTCAGCAACTGTTAGAACTCTAGCAAGAGTTGGAGGGCAAGGAACGTCAGCAGAAACTGGAGAAGCGGGACCTTTGGCTGAGCGAGTGGCAGGACCAGTGACTACATAGCTGGCAGGACCTTGGCAGAGCAATCAGCTGAATGAGCATTTGGCTGGCCTTTGGCTGAGCTGTAAGTATGGTTCTGCTAGAACGGAGATGGGAGACTTTGCCGGGCAGCAGACAGAAATCTGCGGAGAATATAGGAGGGCCCCCTGCCAAATTATGTCAAGGGTCAAACGCTGACAGACATTGGTACTGACTGATTTGACTGACACAGCATGGCGGAGCCGACTGGCATGGGTAGGGAGAGGTAACAGGCACGGCGGGAGAGTGTTCTTTGCAAAGAAATAGTTGTAATCAACAGAAACCGGTAACATAGCTGTTGGATCTTTGCGGAAGGAACAGGAAGGATGGAGGCTGTAGGAAAATATTTCCGTTTAGATTTAGTTTTCTGCTCAGCCTGGAAGCAGGATTAAGTTTGCAAGAGTCTTTATATGAGGTTGTAGGAAGCTGGAATGACCATGGTGTGGATCTAATAGCTGTCTGCAAAGTGACGGTTTTTGTTGAGGATAGGTGTGGGTGAATTAAAGTCTCTGGAGCTGTTTTAACTGCTGTGAGTAGTGGGTTTTGACCTGGTAAGAAGGAGACAGTATTCTTTGCCAAGCGATCACACCAGGCCGAAGCCGATTCATGCTACAAAGTTTGTGATCATCATAGACTGAACTGCACGCATGCATGCCAACACATACAAATCACCTTTTTCTAAGTAGAATTTTTAAAAAAATGATCTCGGTCATTTTAAAGATAGGTAACAACAATCAATCTGTTCGGATGAAATACTGGGTTAAAAGGAAACTTGTTACTGAACTGACAGGTTAACATTGGTAATAGAATGCTGACTTCTAGATACGCAGCAAAATTTGCATGCAAAATTCTTTTTTCCATGCACCATCAAAGGAGCCACAAAATCACGCACGCAAATCCTCATTTTAACCAAAGTAGATGCAGTCTATGCATGCTTTCAAAAAGATTTCACTCTCAACAGAATAGTAATCATTAAACAATTCCTCATCACACTCCATCTCAAAAATTAAAGCCTCAACTTCCCATTTTTCAAAAGGAGGACCCCACTCAATTTTGACGGGGATAGATACCGTAGATTACCCAGAGCATCATTTTTAGACTGATTTTCTGCATGAAGGTGGCTGGAACATTATTTGGTTGGTTCTGGTTAATTACTGTTGAGGAACTTTTACAGGGAATGGGAACTGGTAGGGAATTGGTTACACTGGTTAGATAAGTGGAAGGAGACATCATAAATTAGAGAGTCTGTAAAATCTGCAGCAGTTTTGTACTTCAGAGCTTGAAAAATCTCCCTGCTGCACGGATGATTTAATTTGCCTAATAAATTTGTATACCGTATATACTCGAGTATAAGCCGAGGTTTTTAGGTTTAAAAAGTACCTAAAAACCTTGACTCGGCTTATACTCGAGTCACAAGAACTTACCTGCAATCCAGAGGCAGCCGCGAGTCCGGCCGGCAGTTTCCTCAGTAGTTCTATCGTGGTTGCGCGATGACGTCATCACGCACGCTGGCGGGATGACGTCATCGCGCAGCCGCGAAGCAGTAATGGGAACTGCCGGCCGGACTCGCGGCTGCTTCTGGATTGCAGAGAAGGAAGACTGAAGACCAGGTACGGGTAAGTGAGCTGGGGGGGACTGGGGGAGGGGCTGGGGGTACTGGGGAGGGCTGGGGGGACAGTAGCCATGCAGACACCCACATTACCTTTTACTATGGTGGTTGGAAACTACCAACTCCCAGCAACCAAGCATGCTGGGAGTTGTAGTTTCCCAAACATCTCCAGTGGAGGTATTAGGGTGGGGGACAGTATCCCATACAGTAACCCCCAAATACCTTTCTACTATAGGTGTTTGGAAACTACAACTCCCAGCAACCAAGCATGCTGGGAGTTGTAGTTTCCAAACATCTACTGGAAGGTATTAGGGTTACTGTATACCCTCGGCTTATACTCGGGTCAATCATATTTTCTAATTTTTGAGGCAAAAATGGGTGCCTCGGCTTATACTCGAGTCGGCTTATACTCGGGTATATACGGTAACTTCTTCATAGGAATATTTTGAGAGTTCTGCAAAACAGCGATCCTTATCCTCCTGAGCTAACAAGGAATAATAATCAATAATAATAATCAATGTACTCGTAATTAACTCCCATGGCTGAAGCAATGAACTTTCAGTATTTCCCAGTGACTGTGTAGGCTAGTTCATTATGTTAGGATTGCATTTATGCATTGCACCTGAACTAACATGGGTAATGCACAAGATGTGCAATAATGCAGGAAATGTCACTTATGGGGAAAAACTGAGCGACCAAGCGAGGAATAAATGAACAAGGCAATTTATTAACAATTGCAGGAAAATATAATGATAATGAAGCATTGTAGACATTAACCTCATGCACTACAACATGCATACATACGAAAAGGTAATGCAGACAATCTCCCTGCAGGCAAGTGTATTTAATGAGCATACACCTGCAGTCTGTAGTACATACAATTAGCCTACTCTGCATAAGATATCAATGCAAGTAATCCAGTGTATATACAAATGTGTGCACACAGACCCAAAACCCAGGAAGATAAAATAATCAATAAACCAATAATACACAAAACAAGAGGGAGCAGGCAAACGGGTAGAAGAACAGGAAAAATATAAACCGGAGATAAAATACAAGAATCGCTAGGCAGAGAATAGACACAAGAAACACAGGTCAAACACAGGAGGGCACCAGAAACAGGACTCTAATACAAGGACTGCTAACTCAGGCTAGAAGGGCTAGACACAGGAAACGTAAGTACAAACTAGCACTGAGCACTGTTCATGCTGGCCTTAAATGCAGACATAGGAAGGTCAGGTGACAAATCTCCTCCCAGCAATAGTCTGTAATACACACAGTTCTTAAGGTAGAGAGCCCTCTGCTGGTGGGCAGGTAATTCATAAAGTCACAAACAGATGTTGATCGTGACACTCTTATAACGTTCTTTCTCAGCTAAGCGTTCTCTAAGGTGGGTATCAAAATTAATACTGAGGGCAATTAGTTCATCCAGGTTGGTAAATAGGTCTCTGGAAACCATGTCGTTTTTCAGTTTGTCTGAAATGCCCTGCAAATAGGCGGTTACATAAGCCTTCTGTGGCCAAGATCCGGAACTCAATTGCAAACTGTGCAGCACTGCAGTTGTTCTGTCATAATTATAAGCGATGTGAAGTAGCTACAGTCGTCCGAACAGGGGCAATGAACACTTTCTTGAAGGAGGACAGAAAATCAATGGAATCATTCACAGTGGGGATGCCAACTGCAGGGGTTTCCCTTCCAGCAGAGAAATGATGTACCCCACTTTAGCTAGTTCAGACATGAAGTAGGCGGGCTGAAGTTTAAATTGTATGAAAGATTGATTAACAAAACCCTTACAGGTTTGAGGGTCCCCACTAAAACGAGGAGGAGGTGGAATCTAAGGTTCCTTATAGGCCCCAACTGGCAGTGGGGGAGGCTGTAGTACAGGAGCTGCACTGGCTCCGGAAGGTGCAATGGGAGTCCGTGCGAGAAGGGTATCAAGCGCTTGTTTAATCCTGTTCTACTGGGCTTCATAAGCGTCCATCCGTGCAGCCATGCCTTGTAATATCTTTCCAAGATCCATTTATGTTTCCTCGGATGGGTCCATGGCCCAAAAATACTGTAATGTTTTACCTGTTCTGACAACAGGAAGAAGTCGTGATTAACGAGGAAGAATGTTCAATAAAGAAGCAGGCGTCATGGCAGGAACAGGCATAGTCAATGGTGGAGTACAATGTTTAGCGAACTGAAACAAATAAACAGGATCCTGGAACAAACACTCCAAAGGTAGGCAGAGGTAGGATCAACAGGAAACATTGTGCAATGACATTGGCGCCCTTCCGTGACATCACGCACATTGCTCGATGACGTCGGTGCCCTGGGTGCTGCCATATTGGAGCAGCCAGAACATCTAGTAAGGTAAGTATGCTTACTGCCACCACTTCATTGCAGCAGCTGCGTGGCTAACGCGTAAATTATCTACACAGCTGCCGCAAACAACGTTATATGCCGAAAGTGTCATTCTATTGCGACAAATTAAATGCCAGCTAATAGCCGGCTTTAAAAGTGCGGTAATAGAAAAAACGTCAGTTAGCAATGCACAGAGAGCCACTATCGGCATAAAGCATCGCCGGCTGTTTGCCTGGGTTGCCGATATCAACTCGGTGCTTTGCTAACTGATGTTTTTTCTATTCATTTTTTCCTGGCTGAATGTCTCCTAATGAGTTAAACAGAGACTTTCATCTTTATTTATTCATTTGAAGAAACACTTTTTCCTCCTTTGGACGGATGCATAAAAGATTCCCCCTTATGTACATATTTACATTGAGCACAGTATAGACATGGATACATTCCAGTTTTTCATTGTATTACATCTAGGGCCTGATTTACTATTTAAGGGTATCTCCACTCATAATATTGACTTTTAGGAATCCAGTTCTATTGAAGAACAGGGGATAAAGGAGCTGTCCAATTTCCAAACATGTGCAATGATCCTGACAGGCAGAACTCTGAGGTGCACTACTAATTACCTGTGCCACAGCAGGTGAGTAAATTCAATCATGTAAGTTCATAAGTAGGCACACTCACTTAAGTCTTCAAGAAATATTCATTTATTCTAGTGCTGAAAACAAAAAACGCCAAATATACACACAACGTTTTGGGGGGTTTAGCCCCCTTCCTCAAGTGTGCTGTGCCTTACCTTCCTGTCAGGAAAGTGTGTAGTGACTTGGCAAGAATGGGTTAACTATTGGTATTAGTTCTTGCAAAGGTCCAATAAAAATACCATTCCACCCTGGAACATTCCTATTGTTTATATTATGATTAGTGAAGCATGGAACCAGATCTTCTTTTCCAGACAATGTGGGGCTGAACCGTGTATCTGGAATTCTCTTCAACTAGGGGTCTGGTGGGTACCCTAAGAGGTAATTTTAAGGACAACTATACATGTAAAATAAATTTATTTCTGTATTGGAATATGTAAGAAGAAACCAATATTATATTTATGAATGGAAAGGAAGGCCCCTTAAAATGATACCCAACATGGAGCCCTTATTCCCTTGCCAAGGCAGTTATTAATATCTTGGGAAATATGGATTACACACAGGTCATGTTTGGTATTGGAGGAATTGATAATTAATACTGGAGAGGAATATGTTGTCAATATCCCAATACAATGTACATATTTACATTTATATGGAATCTGCCTGAGGTGGAATGAATGCTTTTGGCTAGTTGTAAATCTGGACATTCCTAGACACTCCCACCTCCTGCATAGCCAGAGAAGGGGGGTGGTTCATGAAATGGTTTAAAAATCCTTGTAGCCCCTATACCTTTTTTCATACTGAGGGGACATACTAAAACCATGTGTATGGGCACAATGTTTCTTCCCGCCCCGGGATACAGGACTTCTTCTAGTGAGTAGGGTCTGTAAATATTTTTAGCCTTTTTATTTTATATACTGTTGTACCTATTGTATGTCATTTTATTATAACACATTTTCTTTATTTGTATTATATGCACTGTCCACCGATTGGAATATTAAATCTAAAATTTAATAAGTTTTGTCTTTGATACTCTAAAAGAACTCAGTTAGCCTCTGATAAATTTTTTTTTTTTTGTATTCTAAATTTTTATTCACAGCTTAATAAAATTGAGCTTTTTATACATTTTTACAGGGTTCTGCACATTCATAATAAACATTACATCATAAACTCTGCAGTGTACTCTGTTATTATTAATGCTGTCTTTTTCTTTTTCAACTGAGACATTTTTAGTTATACAAAATATATATGTAAATAACACACAAATATAACCAAGGAAAAATAATCAAAAGAAATTAAAAGAAATTAAGATTTCTTTCTTTAGTACTGACCTTTAAATAACTATCAATATATATGGCTGTCGTCTCCCCCGCTCCCCGGACCCGGCACCGGGCCCCCAAGGCCCCTCTGGGGATTACGATCCCCCTTGACTTCCGAGCTATCAAGCTCCATTGTCGTTTGTTATTGATATTGTTGTTTTTCTCTAGGGTGATATTGTTGTTTTTCTCTAGGGTACCCATGGTCGAGATCCCAGTTATCTCGACCATGGGTACCATATGGTTTCAAATTTGTCTAGTTTGTTCTGAAGCTGTGCTGTCATGTGCTCCATGACATGAACACGTTAATTCTACCCATAATTTCTGGCATGGAGGGAGTGAGAGTTTGCTTCCAGTTGTTTGGGTATCAGGCATTTGGCCGCTGTAAGGATGTGTTTAGTATTACTGATTCTGTTTTCGATAAGTCAGTATGTGGGGCATTAAGCAAAACATGTTAAGGGGAGATGTATTGGCCATTCCATCAGAGTGTCCACCAGTGTGCAGACTCTACCAGTAGTTTGAGAGAACAGGACCGTATATATGTAACAAGTTGCAGAGTTGCATCTACAGCATTTATCGGGCAATTTAGGGTTAATGACATGTAGTTTCTCTGGCGTGTAATACCAGTGAAGGAGAATTTTGTATCCATTCTCTTTATATACCGTATGGAATGAGTTTTTGGCTGTTTTTTCCCATATCTTTTCCCACTATCTAGGGGATTGGGGCGCCCAGGGCCTTCTCCCTTTCTCCATGTATTTGTGTTGGAATGGGGGTCTGGAGGGTAGTATTAAGAATGTGGTATATGGAGGATATAATATCCTTCTTACGTGGCCCTTGTATATAAGGACTTCAAATTGTGTAAGTTGCGAGAATATCCCATTCCGGTCATGGTATCGGCTTTGTGTTTAATTTGGTAGTAGACATATGATAGAGTTTCTTGGAGTTTTCTTGGAGACCAAGTCTTTGATATATATAATTTTCTGGTGATCTTATCCACTATATCATAGTAGCGTGCCATTTGTAGATTGAGCCAAGGCCTATAGTGTGCAGATATTAAACTGGTGGGTAATCCGGGGTCTGTAAAAGCGTGTAGGTGTGAGGCTTTATTATTAGTTGTGAGATTTGTTGAGTCTAGCCAATAGTGTTTGTGACTCTCATTGGCCTGTGAAACAAGCTCTGAAGGGGCTTTGGGGAAGTGTTACCAATGTCAAGAGATGTGCAGGAGAGATCTGAGCTCCTTCAATTTCAACCCACCTTGCCTCCGGGGTTACAGATGCCCAGTGTGTGAGATGGCGTAATTGAGAGGAGTAGTAATATTTAAGCAAATCTGGGAACCCCATTCCCCTTGGGATTTTCTGGCCACGCTACTTTCCATTATTTCTGTGGGTTTTATTGTCCCATTCAAAATTTAATAATCTTGTTGCCAACTTCTAATCAGTTTTGGGGGATATCTATTGGGAGTGTGGAAAATAGGTAATTTAGTTTTTGGTAAAATTGTCATTTTAATTGATGTAATCCTCCCAAACCAGGAATAATTGTATGTTTTATAATCTTTATTGTCTCCCAGAAACCCCCAAAGACCCGGAGGGATGTCCAGAAACTAAACACAGGCCCTGTAATGTAGGCACTATCACTATTATCATAATAAACGTCTGACGAGGTTCAAAGATAAATCAATATTCCTTTATTTGCTCTGAAAAAATGTCATACATATATAAAACCTTTCCCCGGACTAGGGAACCACCTTTTACAATACTCCATCATATGACAAACACCACAAAGCTGGGCGGAAGGGCACAAGGACAATGGAATCAGTAGGCCCTCACTCGCAACCACGTGTATCATAGCGTCCAATGCAATTCGCCATAGTCAAACCAAGATTGAATGTCTATACAAATACTGAAACTGCCAATATAATGTTTCAAATGGTGCGGGTATACGGAAGGGTATCGGGACTTACACTTAGGGTCATATTTATAAAGCTTCGTTAGTTTTCGCGGCCGTTTTCACTAACATTACGCATAAATCGCGTTTAACCGATTTATAATGTCCGAAAACGGCCGCGAAAAGTTAACGAAGCGTTAACCCTTCGCGGCGATACTTACCTGTTACCGCCGCTTCTATTTATAAAGCGCGGTACTGGTTTTGCTCTGCTAGTATTGGCTGTTTTACTTCGCCACCTTGAAGGTGGCGAAGTCGCCGATACTAGCCTCCGCGCGGGGATGGGCAGGCAACCCACGGCGGGTGGCCGCACCCGCCCCGGAGACACGCCCACCCCACCCACAACCCCCCGCGGCGGCGGAGACCACCCGCCGCCGCTTCCCAGCACCCTCCCAACCCGTTCCCCGCTCCGGCAATCTCGGAACGGGAGGTTAGGAGGGGCTGCCGGGAAGGGGGCCGAGCAGGTGGTCGCGACCACCCGCCGCGCACCCCCTCCCCAGCAACCCCTCCAAGCCCCCCGCCCCGGCCGCTCCCGGGGAGGGAAGGGAGGGAGCCGCTGGGAGGGTGGAGGCTCCCTCCAGCGGGCCCTGAGAAGGCCTTTGGGGCTTAAGGGTCTCCCGCAGCTCGAACCGGGACCCCCCCTCCCGGCCTTTGTAAGGGCCTTTGCGGCACTGACAAGTGCCTTTTGGGGCTTAAGGGTCCCGCAGCTCGAACCGCACCCCCTCCCCGCCCTATCAGGGCCTTTGCGGCTCTGACAAGAGCCCTTTGGGGCTTAGGGGTCCCGCAGCTCGAACCGGGACCCCCTCCCCGGCCCTTGTAAGGGCCCTTGCGGCACTATAAGTGCCCTTGCGGCTCTAACAAGAGCCCTTTGGGGCTTAGGGTCCCGCAGCTCAAACCAGGACCCCCTCTCTGGCCCTTGCGGCACTGACAAGTGCCTTTGGCGGGGGTCCTGCAGCTCGAACCGGGACCCCCAGTGTGCGGCTCTTAAAAGAGCCCTTGGGCGACGTCTTCGGGCTGGTGAACACCAACCCCACTCAGGTCGCCATGCCAGGCAAGCTCACTGCGGCCGCCAGTGAGCCCGCTGGCACCGCCGGCCTCAGCGGAGCCGATGTTGCCAGGCTTCTTTCTTCAGCCATCTACTGCGATGGCATCTGAGTTCCGCGGCGGAAAGCTCCTCTTTAAATAGGTTTGCAGAAATCCATAATCCGTTTCTGATTGGTCAATTTTTTAATGCTTGGTTTACATGCTTTACATTAACCATTCAGATTTCAGAACTTTCCAGAAATCTGATTGGTTAATGTAAAGCATGTAAACCAAGCATTAAAAATTGACCAATCAGAAACGGATTATGGATTTCTGCAAACCTATATAAAAGAGGAGCTTTCCGCCGCTAGGAAGGCGTCGGGAAGGGATTTTAAGTCCCTTCGCGGCGAAACTATCAGTATCGCCGCGAAGGGGCTTAAATTACCGCAACACATCGCGCCGCGATACTATTGCGGGAATGGCGCTCGCCATTATAAATACGGCGATAGCGCTATTTTTGCGGCCGCGATGTGCGGCGGTAATTTTTTGGCGCTATTTTCGTTTCTTTATAAATATGCCCCTTAATCACAAGAGTCTCTGCAGCCTTCTGACAAATACGGCAGACATGTCATCTTAGCACTAGGTATATGAAACAACTTCGCCTGTCCCGACACTCCTGTTCGGTGCTTAAGCTGGTATCAGGTCTTATACTGCTCCCATACAACTCTCATGGCGCTCCGTGCTATGCACAAACACCTAATCTTCACCCGTCCCACATCCGTTTTCACATTACCCTACACACATCATGAATTCTATCGAAGTAGTATAATAGGTGTAATCCTCTCATACTCACGACCTTCATACAGATTCTTGTCTGACATGGTCTCCGGCATTCCGAGCAGCAAGCTCCTCTACTCAATTGCCTCTTCCCCGCCCAGCAAGAAACACGACGCCGTTTCGCGCCCTTTCCGGACGCTTTGTCAGGGTGTTGTGTCACACTTCCAGTACCTCCTTTTTATTTCTGTTTCTTAAGAGATACATCCTCTAATTTAGCACCAGTATAATCTAGTTCCCATGATCCAATCCAATTCAATATCAGTAACACACCATGGCTTACTCTCCCATTCCACAATCCCATTTACCTATGTTCACAAAAACATGAAAACTATATACATCTTTATCCCAGCGGAGTCAATGTTTTCAGATTGGTAATCCATTTAGTTTCCACCTGAAGCACCTGGGAAAATGTGTGTCATTAGGTTGTGCAACGAATTGTCAACATGGGGGTTGTGTATTTAGCCATTTGTCATTGTGGAACCCATTATGTAGGAAAACGACAAGGAAATTGACTATGAGATAGGAGAACATGTTAGAGCATGTGTAAAAGGCCAAATTTTACGCAGTTCCATTGCCAACATGTGTATGAAAAGCATCAGGGAAATTTCAAAGGTTTAAAGTTTGTGGGAATTGAGACTGTCAGAATGGGGGAGAGAGGAGGTAATCTAAATAAAAGGTTGCTTCAGGTGGAAACTAATGGATTACCAATCTGAAAACATTGACTCCGCTGGGATTAAATGATGATATACAGTTTTCATGTTTTTTGTGATCATAGGTAAATGGGATTGTGGAATGGGAGAGTAGCCACGGTGTATACTGATATTGAATTGGATTGTATCATGGGAACTAGATTATACTGATGATAAATTATGAGGATGGTATCTCTTAAGAACGGAATAAAAGGAGGTACTGGAAGTGTGACGCAACACCCTGACGAAGCGTCCGGAAAGGGCGCGAAACGCTGTCGTGTTTCTTGCTGGGCGGAGGGGCCAATTGAGTAGAGGAGCTTGCTGCTCGGAATGCCGGAGACCACTGTCAGACAAGAATCTGTATGAAGGTCGTGAGTATGAGAGGATTACACCTATTATACTACTTCGATAGAATTCATGAGGTGTGTAGGGTAATGTGAAAACGGAGGTGGGACGGGTGAAGATTACGTTTTGTTCATAGCACGGAGCGACAAGAGAAATTGTATGGGAGCAGTATAAGACCTGATACCAACTTAAGCACCTAACAGGAGTGTCTGGACAGGCGAAGTTTGTCATATACCTGTGCTAAAGGTGACATGTCTGCCGTATTTGTCAGAAGCTGCAGAGTCTCTCGTGATTAAGTGTAAGTCCCGATACCCTTCCGTATCTGACACCCGCACCATTTGGAACATTATCATTGGCAGTCTCAGTATTTGTATTAGACATTCAATCTGGTTGACTATTGCCCTTCCGTCCAGCTTTGTGTGTTTGTCTTATGATATATCGTATTGTAAAGGGTGGTTCCCTAGTCCGGGGAAAGGTTATATATGTATGACATTTTTTCAGAGCAAATAAAGGAACATTGTATTTATCTTTGAACCTTGTCAGACGTTTATTATGATAATAGAGATAGTGCCTACATTACAGGGCCTGTGTTTAGTCTTCTGGACATCCCTCCTGGGTCTTTGGGGGTTTCTGGGAGACAATATAGATATATGTTATACTTGCCCTGCAGGCACCCTTGTATTCAAGGATTCATTAATGCAGTATTGATTAGGGAGAGCACTTAACCACCGTTGTTTAACTAAATATTGTATGTTTTCCATTGTGCAATTGGGTCTTAATGGTATGTAGGAGGGGACTGAAGTTAGTGGTATATAGATTATGGAACTGGGAGTTAAGTTAATGCCTAAATACTGTATGGAGTCTGTTTTCCATGAGTATGGAAAATTGAGTTTAAGGAGTTTTCTGTCAGATTCCTTCATGTTTAGTGGTAGTGCTTCCGACTTGCTCTCATTTATTTTAGATCCTGAGTAAGATCCATACCTTGAAAGGGCACTGTGTAGGTTTGGTAGAGATGTGTGTGGTTGGGTAAGTGTCAGGAGGACATCGTCCGCATAGAGAGATATTTGTAGGACAGTTTGTTAATATTTGGGCCATGAATATCTGGTTATTCCCGATCATTGCCGCTAAAGGTTCAATACTTAAAGCGTATAGGAGGGGAGACAGGGGGCAGCCCTGTCTGGTACCCCCGGCTCAGCGGGACTGTGCTGATAGAGCCCCTGGACCTTAATCTGTCCTGTTGGTGTTGAGTATAAGGCCCGTAATGCTTGATATAATTCCCGTCAACACATGAAACATAAATGGCCATTCCAGCCTATCAAAAGCCTTTTCTGCGTCTAGGCTCAGTACTAGGAGAGGCGTTTAATCTCTACCAATAATCTATAACGTTAATAATCCTTCGGTGTTATCGCTCACCTCTCGCCCAGTGATGAAGCCCACCTGGTCGTTGTGGTCAGATTGGGGAGGTAGGGAGCTAATCGATTAGCCAGAATTTTTTGTGAAAACTTTATAGTTTGAGTTTAATAATGCAATTAGGTGTAGTTTGCCCTGTTTGTAAGATCTTTTCCTTGTTTGGGTATGAGGGTAATGAAATGAAGATGTAATGAAGGAGGGGGGCCCTGTCCTTTTAGTAGGAGTTAAAGAATGAGGTCATATACTGATATGGTTGGGAGAAATACTCTGTAATATTTATTTTTTACAGATGGGGAAGTCCTTTTAAGTTAAGTCTAACTCTTGTACGTGATTTCTTTTTAAGCTGGTTTAGTTGTATGGGGGATAGGGTGGGGAATGGCAGGAGAGCAAGTATTCCTGGATAGCTTTTTCTCTAGCCCCTTGAGTTTTGTTTGTTCACTGGTATATAATTTAGAGTAAAACTGAAGGAATCCTGTGCTATCTGATCAGGGACTGGTTGCTTGGAGGCCGAGTCTACGTCTATAGCGTGTAGGGCTTGTGTTTGGGAATTTGCTTTAAGTCGTCTGGTAATAAAGTATGAGGTTGTTACTGAATTCATAGTTCTTCTGCTGAGACCAAAGTAGCGATTTTTCTACCTTCCCTATTTCTAGCATTCTAGTTGTGTTCGATGGGCTAGGACTTTACGAAGAAGGGCTACCGAGGGAGTTTTGTTAGTTTCTTCTCAAAACTTTGGAGATCTTCATTCAATATTTTTAGGCAGTGTTTAGAGTCCCTTTTTAATCTGGAGCCCCATTTAATACAGTGTCCCCTAGCCACTGCCTTGTGTGCCTCCCATAGAGTTCCAGTGGAGGAGACTGAGTCCAGGTTGAGCTCAAAATATTCCTCCAAGGTATGTGTGAGGTCTTGATTAACCTGTGGGTTTCTGAGTATGGACTCGTTCAGTCTTCAATGACATGTTCTTGTGTTGCGGAGATTGGAGTTCAAAGTGAGTGTTATCAGGCTATGGTCTGACCATGTGATAGGCGAGATGTGTGAGGTGGAGACTAGGCAAAGTAAAGGGGCCGATACCCAGAAATAGTCTATTCTGGAGTGATTGTGATGAGGGGGAGAATAAAAGGTGTACTGATGGGCTGTAGGAAAATTTATTCTGTGTCGTACAGATGACATTGGCGCATAAGTTGTATGTAGCGTTTAGATAATGTTTCTCCTTGGTCACTAGGGTGTCTGGTGAGCCTCTCCTGTCTTTGTGAGGCAACCATATTGAAGTCTCCCGCTACCATAAGGTGGGGACAGTCCAGTGCAGCTCTCCGTTGATGGGTCTTTTTTAGGAAGCGAGGTTGGCCTGTGTTGGGGGCGTAGATATTGCATAAAACCAGGTCTACGCTGTGTAGTGTGCCATGTAAAATAATATATCTGCCTGCTGTGTATGATTTGTTTGGTAAGTTGAAAGGGGCTATTTCTATGGATCAAAATGGCGGTGCCAGCTTTGCTACGTCCAGCCGCCGTGGCATAGACTGTGGGATGAATCGGAAAGCGTCGGGGCCCTGGAGATGTGTTTCTTGAAGGGAGTTCAGTCCCTTTACATTCAGTGATAAAAATTTTATGGTACCTGCCATTGTTTTGAAGAATGGGAGTGTCTATAGAGTTGGGGGAGCCCCCGGGACCCGGCGCGCCAACCCCGGGACGACGGGAGCAGCCAGCCACCTGTAAGGTCAAACAAACATAAAAAATACATTATTAAACACACATAACAAGTAAGGGGTCTGATTTTCAGTAGCCCCAAAATCTGTTTAACAGATAATTTCAGTTTTGTGTCCAAGAGAAAATTAAATTCACCTGGGTTGTCCATTAACTTATGGTAATGGCAAGTTCATTAAACAGCTTTAAAAAAGGCCTGGATAAGTTTCTAAAACTAAAAAATATTGAGAATTACTGGTATTAATGCATATAGATCTGGTTGATCCAGGGATACTTTCCGATTGCCGTTTGGAGTCAGGAAGGAATTTTTTCCCCCTTTTTAGCTGGGTTTTTTGCCTTCCTCTGGATCAACTGTTAGGTAGGGATAAAAAAAAAAGGGGGTGAATAGGTTGGACTTGATGGACGTATGTCTTTATTCAACCTTAATTACTATGTTACTATGTTACTAACTATAATTATATAATCAAAAACTATGTTTTCTTTGATCCTGCCTGTGAGGGAAACGTGGGTGGGCTACTTCGTCGGGTCCATTTGGGCCACCGCTCCAATCCTTGGATTTCAGGGACCATCAATGTATCCGATTGTGTGGGTTGAAATCTTTCAGTATGTTTTGAGGCTGTCCAATAATCTTAACTAATGAGGCAGGGGGGTAATCAAGGTTTGAAAATTTTAAGGTTCCAATTTCTGTTCTGCATAGGCTGATCTGAATCTAAGAGTGGCGATTGTCAACATATAGGATGGAGATGCAGAGAAATACTGCCCTGCTGGCCGTTTCTCATACCCTTTAGGACCGTGTTTATAAGTTATAGTTGCTGTGTTTTCCAGGAAGACTTGTTTTGTGTATTATTGCCACGGGCAGCCTCGTGTTTATCGGGTTCTGATTCATATTAAATTTGGTATTGTTAGGGTTACGATGAGTCCCCTCGCAGGGCCCCAGATTTTGTAGTTTAATCCAATGGTCTAGAAGGTGTTTGAGGGAAAATTCTTCTAGGTTGTAGTCTAATATTTTACCAAGCACTGGCTACTCAACCTCCTGGCGTATTTTAGTACGAGCTCCTCTCTATAGCCGGCTGTCAACAGACTATTGCTTTTAGCCAAAAGGGAGGGACCCTAGTCTGAGACCTTTGGTTCTTTTTTATGTTGGAGACCTAGAGTATTCATATAGTAGTAGAACAGTTAAATTTAACAAAACATATTCTGCAAGTACATTGCCTGTATTAATTTAAAAATATTGATTTAACATTAAACATCTTAAAGTATACATTGGAAATACTACAGGTGACATTTTTATTTACTATATTTAGCTTTGTCTGTTCCAGGTTCCGTGTAAGCAGTGATTTACTGCATAAGAAAGATATCAGGAAGCCTGGGCCCCAATTGTAGTGCACTGGTGTCTTCCATTATTCACAGCCCATGGTGCGAAAAGATTATCAGAGTTTAGGGGTTTTTAGGGACCGTTTTTGTCCTTCATTGTCCCACGGGGAGCTAGGAGTGACTGTTGTGTCTTTTTTGGAGAAAAAGGTAAAACCCTTAGTCCTTGAGCTTTCAGTGATCGTTCTTAAGGGAGAGAAAGGGGCCCAGAGTAGTAGTTTGTAAGGTCCACCTAAAGAGTCCGAGGCTTGTGAGGTCAGTTTTGCTGGTGGGTTTTGAAAATTGGGAAGAAGATTAGATTCAGTTAAGTAGGGGGGATGTCCTGCCATTAGAGGTGCTTGTGCTCCACTTCAGTCACTAAGCTCGGTGTGAGTTGTAGTTTAACCTACTTATCTTTAAGGGATTGTACCAGTTCCTGATCCTCTGAGCCCTGAGAACGCCGGTGTCTGCGCTTCTCGGAGTGGGAGTTGTTCGGACCCTGTCGTGGTGTCCAGGTTGGAGGTGTGTGGTCTGGTAGATACGGGATCGGTTTCCAGTCAGGTAGCTTAATTGGAGGTAGTTGTAGAGATTCACAAAATTGTGATAACTCCTCTGGATAACTGAGGGAGTGCGTCGAACTATGAGTTGAAAGGGGAATCCCCATCTGTAGGATAAGTTGTTGTCCCTCAGAGCTTGTAGTAGAGGACGAAGTTGGCGTCTGCGGGCTAAGGTGGATGGCGCCAGATCGGGGTATAGTTGCAATGGGGTTCCCTCGTGAGTTAATTCAATCTTATTGCGATATCGAGTTAGGATCTCCTCTTTTTGCGTGAAATAATGAAGTCTGCAGATTATAACCTGGGGGTATTTAGAGGTGCCCTTAGGACGTAAGGATCTGTGAACCCTGTCTAATTCAATTAGAGTCGTGTTATCAAGGTCCAAGATATTGGCTAGTAGGGCAGAAATTGTGTCCTTTAAAATGTCATCCGAGACCGTTTCTGGTAAACCGCGTATGCGGATGTTGTTACGTCGGCCACGGTTTTCCATGTCCTCCACCTGCCTGTACAGGTCTCTGAGTGCTCTTGAGTTGTCGTTGAGCACCTGTGTGACCGTTTGTAGGTGTGTGGAGGTGGACTGCTGGTCGTTTTCTAGGATCTCTACCCTGTTTAACACTGCTTTCAAATCGTCCCTTAATATAGATATTTCTGTTCTGCATGTGGACTGGATCTGCTGTGTCTGCTTGGCCAGGTCCTCTTTTGTGGGTAGATTTTGTAGTAGGGCCTGTAGTTGGTCACTGTAGGGCCCTTGGGTATTCATCCCCAGTGTCTGTGTGAGTGAGCCCCTATTGTCCCTTTCCCCCTGTGAGCGGATTGGGGAGGCCTCAGATGTATATGCTGGGGAGCTGTGCCATGATGTTGCTGGGCTGGAGGATGCCATGTGCTGTTCCCCCTGTATGAGGCCCAGGGTGTCCCCTCTCCCTGCCAGGCCTGGCGTGTGTGGGCCTCCCCCCTGTTGTTCCTGGGCCCTCCAAGTGGGACTCTCCGGACTGTCTGGGAGCCGAACCCTGGATTCTCGGGGTCCCGTCAGGGGTCCGCTTAGTTCTTTTGCCCATGATTTTGGAGGTAAGGAAGATGACCTCCCTAGTTTTGTGAGGTTCGGAGCGGGAGCACTTAGTCTCTGCGTCCGCTCAGAGCAACGTCCAGACCACGCCCCAGCCTCTGATAAGTTTATATGTGGTTGAACGGAGTGTTTTGCAGTGTAAATGCTAATTAACTTTTTGACTGCTTGTGAAGGACTGATGCTAATTAACCAGTTAGTTGCTGGAGTGAAGGGTGTAGTGTTAATCATTTGTTAATCATTAAGTGTTAATCATTTAGCTGCCAGGACAGGGGTGTGCATAGTCAGTGAGAGTCAAGAGTGTTTTTGGGGCATCTTTAAGGCCATAACTTAAAGTGGTGGCAGCGAGTACCCATTGATTGGTCAGATTACGGGCCCAGCAAACTGGCGTTCGTGACAAACTGGCTGGCAGCGTGTGGGATAAATTATTTTTTATTAGAGCATTAGTGCTTGGATTAAGCATTTAACCCTTGTACTAAAGAACTGTATCCTTGCGAGGGTATCAGTCTTCAAAGACAAATTCAGTGCATTTATTTTTAAAAGACATACGTACAAACAGTTGTTTCCCCCTTCTCTGTTTTTCTTTTCTATCTTTTATTTGGCAAGGTTAGCTGAGGATGGCAACCTTTTACAAGAGACAAACCAAGGAGGTCCTGATCAACCTCTGTGAGGAAAGAGGTATTGATGTCCTGGACAAGTCCCAGAAGCTGCTAATAAGGGCATTGTTGGAGAGTGACCAGGAGCAGCAGAACTACACAACTGAGTCAGGAAGTGATGTGGATTTAGCTATCCCAGAGAGGACTGTTAACCTTGGATCTTCTCAGCATGAGGATACTACAGTGCAGGAATACCGTACTTCTTCCATGAAAAGGATTTACAATTGTTGGGTTCAGATGACCCACAGCTACATCTTCAATTGATCTTGCAGCATCAGGAGAGGGGGGGCAGCCACAGCTGAACAGCACGTGCAAAGGGAAATAGAAGCCGCAGCAGCTGAACGGCAAGCAGACCGTGCATTTCAACTGGAGTTGGCAAAGCTCCAGCACCAGACCCAGTCTCCACAGTCCAGTGAGTCCAGAGAGGGTCCTTTTGCTTTGCATGGTTCACCCAAGTTTCCTGTCATGGACAATGATAGCAATTTGGACACTTTTTTGTTAAGTTTTGAAAAGTGTCAGTATCAGTTGCCACAGGAGCAGTGGGCAATACTTGACACCTGGATTAAAAGGCAAAACCTTAGATGCCTTTGGTGAACCTCATTTAAGGCACTTCCCATGAGCGATTAGCTCTGAGCGATTTCCTGTTTTAAAGAGATTTTTCTGTTTTTAAGAGAATTGACAGCGTTAAAAAACTAAAGCGTTTATTAACTGTGGTTGCAGCCTAGTAAATGTACTAACCTAACACTATTTATTTCTAGGAGGGTGCCTGTGTAAGTAATTAATCACTGGTGTGTTTTTTGTTGTTTTTTTTACTACTTACTGCTTGAATAAGGTAGTAGGAACTGTTTGAGTAAACTCAAAGCACTGGGTTACTGAAACCAATACTGGTGTTTAAACAGCACTGTTACCTGTAGAGCGGGGGTTGGTAAGAGACAAAGGAAAGGCATTTTTTTTTTCTCTCTCTCTCTGATTGGATGGGGGTGTAACTAATTGGTTTAAATTGGCTGAGGCCTGTTGGCTCTGGTTGGTTTTGAACCTCATTTAAGGCACTTCCCATGAGCGATTAGCTCTGAGCGATTTAGCTATTAAGGAATTGATCCATCCATAAGATCCTCCAGCTCCTCAAATTTGGTAACCGACAGTCCTTAATCACTGGCGAAAACTGGTTCTCAGATTACTCACAACATCTGAGTAGCTGTCAGTGGACTCTCTGCAATGCCCGGAACTTTTTGCGATACACCTCTGGCGTGAGGTTAAACTTCTTAATCGAGCCTGTTTCAAAGCATCATAGTCCCCATCAAGCTCTGGGAACATAGTAATTAGGTTGAATAAAGACATTCGTCCATCAAGTCCAACCTATTCCCTTTTTTTTTTTTTTTTTTTTAACCCTACCAACAGTTGATCCAGAGGAAGGCAAAAACCCCAGCTAAAAAAGGGGGGGAAAAATTTCCTCTCTGACTCCAAACGGCAATCGGAAAGTATCCTGGATCAACCAGATCTATATGCATTAATACCAGTAATTCTCAATATTTTTTTTTAAAACTTATCCACCTTTTTTAAATTATCAATAACTTCCCCACCTCTCTGGAAACATTCCACAGTTTCACCGTTCTCACTTAAATTGAAACTCTCTAACTTGAAGATGAACTTCTTTTCTTCCAACCTTAAAGGATGTCCACGAGTCCTCTGATATGACCTATTAGTGAACAATGCACCAGAGAGTTCACTGTATGGGCATTAATAATTTGTATAAGGTTATCATGTCCCCACGCAACCGCCGCTTCTCCAATGTAAACAGCCCTAACTTGTCTAATCTGCTGCATATTCAAGCACCTCCATTCCCCTATTTAATTTAGTTGCCCTTCTCTGGACTGCTTCCATTTCCAAGATGTCCCTTTGTATATGGGATCAAAACTGCACCGCATATTCCAAATGAGGCCTTACCAGTGCCTTGTAAAGAGGGAGAATATATTTTTTTCTCTCTTGAATCTATTCCCCTCTTTATACAAGACAATATCTTGTAGCTCTAGCTGTTGCTACCTGGCATTGTTGCTACAGCTAAGTCTGTTATCTACCAGAACCCCAAACTTTTTCCATTTCAGATGCACTTAACACAGAGTTATTTATGGTGTAGGTGGCACAGGGATTATTAAATCCCAAATGCATCACCTTACATTTATCAACATTGAATCTCATCTGCCATTCTGCTGCCCATTTTGATAATCTATCTAGGTCTGCTTGCAGCACTTGCACATCATTGGAAGTTTCCAAAGCTCTGCATAATTTAGTGTCATCAGCAAACACAGAGACCTTGCTCTCAATGCCCCCTTCTAAGTCATTTATAAACAGATAAACAGAAGCGGCCCCAGTACAGAACCCTGAGGAACTCCGCTTAGAACTTTAGCCCACATAGATGTAGCTCCATTAACCACACTCTCTGTTTGCGGTCCAATAACCAGTTCTCTATCCATGAACAAATGTTTTCTTCAAGGCCAACAGTCCTCAGTTTATACATTAGTGCTGTTGGCACAGTATCAAAGGCTTTTGCAAAATCCAAATATACCACATCCACAGCTGTGCCTGAATCTAACTTCTTACTCACTTCTATAAAAACCAATAAATTGTCTGGCATGATCTATTTCTCATAAATCCATGCTGACTACTACTAATAAGATGATTCTGGAGACAAAGTCAAGGATTGATCCTTAACAAAGTTTCCATCACCTTCCCTACCACTGATGTTAGGCTTACAGGTCTATAGTTACCAGGCTGTGAACGACTACCTTTTTGAATATTGGTATTACATTGGCTTTTTCCAATCCGCGGCACATCCCCAGACAAAAGTGAATCTGAAAAGATGAGACACAGTGGTCTTGCTAGAACTGAACTAAGCTCTTTTAAAATCCTAGGATGCAATCATCTGGTCCGGCGCTTTATTGAATTAACTTGTCTAATTGATTCCGTACCATATCCTCTGTTATCCAATGTGAAAACTCTTCTTTCCTCCCTGACATTGTTACAATCCCTACTGTAAGGATTCTCAACAGTAAAAACGATGTAAAAAAACGGTTTAGCAGATAGCCTTTTCGGCATCCTACAACCACCTCAGCTCATTATTTAATGGTCCCACATTCTCAGTCCTCATTTTTTACCATTTATATACTTAAAAAACATCTTGGGGTTGGACTGCTTTGTTCGGCAATCCGTATTTCATTTTCTATTTTAGCTAGTTTAATTGCTTTCTTGCACTCTTTTATACAACTTTTGAAGTCCCTGTAAGCCTGTTCTGTGCCTTCTGCTTTCAAAATTTAAAAGCTTTTCTTTTTTTCCATTTCCTTTTACCTGAGCATTAAGCATGCAGGATGTGACCTCATTTTTTACACTTTCCTAAAGGTACCGATTTGGAAAGTTATAGTTTAATATCCCTTTAAAAGTGGTCCACATTGCTCAGTATCTTTACCTAGAAACAGTTCCCCCCAGTCTATGAGCGGAGCGATTCCTTAAAAGCATAAAATTAGCTTTCCTAAAGTTTTTGTTAAGCCAGTGCACTTTAGTTTTCTGCAACCTATATTAAATGACACTATATCATGGTCACTATTCCCTAAGCTTCCCATTACCTCTCTCCCAAATGAGCTCTGGTTATTAGATATCACCAGATCCAACAACGCATTCTTCTAGTAGGAACTTCTACCATCTGTGAAAGAAAATGCTCAATAGGAAATTTAAGAACTTTATACCTTTTGAGGTGCTGGCAGTTCCATATTCCAATCTATTCAGGGTAGTTAAAATCCCCCATAACCAAACATGCCCCATACCAGCAGCCTTCGCCAATGCATATGGAGATTCATTTCCACCTCTTTCCCGGCATTTGGCGGCTTATAACACACTCCAACAATTAATTTACTACCTTCTTGCTTCCTGTACACAGTTCCACCCATAATGTTTCTGCCTCATCGTTTGCTCCCCCATCTATTCCATCTTTTAAATTTGGCTTCAATTCCTGTTTAACATACATACATACTCCTCCTCCTTTCTTATTAACTCGGTTATGTCTAAATAAGGATACCCTTCAATATTTACTGTCCAGTGTGTGTGAATCATTAAGCCATGATTCTGTATACCAATTACATCATACCTTTCCTTTAGAGCTATTTTTCAAGTTCGCCGGTTTTTCCAGCCAGACTCCTTGCATTTTTAACATACATTTAGATTATCCATTGATTTACTTCCATACATGGTCGTACATGTCCTTATCCTCTATGCTCCCCCTCCTCTTCTCCTCCCTCCGTTGTGTTACTAGCCCCCAGATCCCTAACTTCTCTATCTACCCCTGTGTAGTTAAACGTTCCTCCCCCCATACCTAGTTAAAATCTCCTCAACCCCTAGCCATTCTCCCCCAAAACAGTTGCACCATCACCATTGAGGTGCAATCCGTCACTACTAAAGAGCTTAGCCAACAGAAAAGTCAGCCCAGTTCTCTAAAAACCCAAACCCCATCTCCTTAACCACTCTCTTAGCCACGCATTTATACTCTGAGCTCCCGTTGCCTCCCTAGCGTAGCACGTGGCTGCGGTAGTATTTCTGAAATCACTACCCTGGAGGTCCTTGCTTTTAACTTGGCCCCTAATTCTCGGAAATCATTTTAAGGACCTCACCTCCACCTCTAACTTTGTCATTGGCCCCAATGTGAACCAAGACCGCCGGGTCACTCCCAGCCCCACCCAATAATCTGTCTACACGATCCACCACATGTCGAACCTTTGCACCAGGCAGAACACACATGTTCGGCATGCAGGGTCCTGGCGACAGATTACCCTCTACCCTTCTAATAATAGAATCCCCACCACTACCACCTGTCTATCCTCCAGCCCCCAGTTCTCCCTCCCTTGTATTGGAGATGGCCGTCCCCGGGTGCTCAAGGGAAAGGCCCGCTCCATACATGCTGCTTCCGAGCCATCGTCCTCCACATCTTCACTAAAATGGCAAATCTGTTGGGATCGACCAGCTGGGAAGAAGCCCCCCTATCCTCCGTCCCCTACTTCCCCTGGTGACCTTACAAATCTATCTTCCTTCTCCACCTTCTCTGCCCCATCTCACCCACCAGTTTACTGGCCCCTGCCAGTACCTGCATTTCCCCCAGGTTTGCCAAGTCCTGCAATGCTGCAAGTTTACCCTAGACTCTGTACCTCAGATTCCAAATGGGCAACCCACTCACATCTGACACATACATAGGTCCCCTGGGCGGCTGCTCCAAGATCCCATACATGCGGCAGGATGCACATTGCACGGCCCCAACAAAACTATCCATACTAAACAGCAATACACAGCATAGAAATAGTGTTGTTCTTAAACCCTTTCTTGTTTTAAACGCTTAGTTTTTTAACGCTGTCAATTCTCTTAAAAACAGAAAAATCTCTTTAAACACAGGAACCTCATTTAAGGCACTTCCCATGAGCGATTAGCTCTGAGCGATTTTCTGTTTTAAAGAGATTTTTCTGTTTTTAAGAGAATTGACAGCGTTAAAAAACTAAAGCGTTTAAAACAAGAAAGGGTTTAAGAACAACACTATTTCTATGCTGTGTATTGCTGTTTAGTATGGATAGTTTTGTTGGGGCCGTGCAATGTGCATCCTGCCGCATGTATGGGATCTTGGAGCAGCCGCCCCAGGGGACCTATGTATGTGTCAGATGTGAGTGGGTTGCCCATTTGGAATCTGAGGTACAGAGTCTAAGGGGTAAACTTGCAGCATTGCAGGACTTGGCAAACCTGGGGGAAATGCAGGTACTGGCAGGGGCCAGTAAACTGGTGGGTGGAGATGGGGCAGAGAAGGTGGAGAAGGAAGATAGATTTGTAAGGGTCACCAGGGGAAGTAGGGGACGGAAGGATAGGGGGGCTTCTTCCCAGCTGGTCGATCCCAACAGATTTGCCATTTTAGGTGAAGATGTGGAGGACGATGGCTCGGAAGCAGCATGTATGGAGCGGGCCTTTCCCTTGAGCACCCAGGGGACGGCCATCTCCAATACAAGGGAGGGAGAACTGGGGGCTAGGAAGGATAGACAGGTGGTAGTGGTAGGGGATTCTATTATTAGAAGGGTAGATAGGGTAATCTGTCGCCAGGACCCTGCATGCCGAACAGTGTGTTGTCTGCCTGGTGCAAAGGTTCGACATGTGGTGGATCGTGTAGACAGATTATTGGGTGGGGCTGGGAGTGACCCGGCGGTCTTGGTTCACATTGGGGCCAATGACAAAGTTAGAGGTGGAGGTGAGGTCCTTAAAAATGATTTCCGAGAATTAGGGGCCAAGTTAAAAGCAAGGACCTCCAGGGTAGTGATTTCAGAAATACTACCGCAGCCACGTGCTACGCTAGGGAGGCAACGGGAGCTCAGGAGTATAAATGCGTGGCTAAGAGAGTGGTGTAAGGAGATGGGGTTTGGGTTTTTAGAGAACTGGGCTGACTTTTCTGTTGGCTACAGGCTCTTTAGTAGTGACGGATTGCACCTCAATGGTGATGGTGCAACTGTTTTGGGGGAGAAGATGGCTAGGGGGTTGGAGGAGATTTTAAACTAGGTATGGGGGGGAGGGAACGTTTAACTACACAGGGGTAGATAGAGAAGTTAGGGATCTGGGGGCTAGTAACACAACGGAGGGAGGAGAAGGAGGAGGGGGGAGCATAGAGGATAAGGAGGCATGTACGACCATGTATGGAAGTAAATCAATTGATAATCTAAAATGTATGTTTACAAATGCAAGGAGTCTGGCTGGAAAAACCGGCGAACTTGAAATAATAGCGTTAAAGGAAAGGTATGATGTAATTGGTATAGCAGAATCATGGCTTAATGATTCACACGACTGGACAGTAAATATTGAAGGGTACTCCTTATTTAGACATGACCGAGTTAATAAGAAAGGAGGAGGAGTATGTATGTATGTTAAACAGGAATTGAAGCCAAATTTAAAAGATGGAATAGATGGGGGAGCAAACGATGCGGCAGAAACATTATGGGTGGAACTGTGTACAGGAAGCAAGAAGGTAGGTAAATTAATTGTTGGAGTGTGTTATAAGCCGCCAAATGCCGGGAAAGAGGTGGAAATGAATCTCCATATGCAGTTGGCGAAGGCTGCTGGTATGGGGCATGTTCTGGTTATGGGGGATTTTAACTACCCTGAAATAGATTGGAGTAATGGAACTGCCAGCACCTCAAAAGGTATAAAGTTCTTAAATTTCCTATATGAGTATTTTCTTTCACAGATGGTAGAAGTTCCTACTAGAAAGAATGCGTTGTTGGATCTGGTGATATCTAATAACCCAGAGCTCATTTTGGAGATGAAGGTAATGGGAAGCTTAGGGAATAGTGACCATGATATAGTGTCATTTAATATAGGTTGCAGAAAACTAAAGTGCACTGGCTTAACAAAAACTTTAGGAAAGCTAATTTTATGCTTTTAAAGGAATCGCTCCTGCTCATAGACTGGGGGGAACTGTTTCTAGGTAAAGATACTGAGCAGATGTGGACCACTTTTGAAGGGATATTAACCTATAACATTTCCAAATCGGTACCTTTAGGAAACAAGTGTAAAAAAATTAGGTCCACTCCTGCATGGCTTAATGCTCAGGTAAAAAGGGAAATGGAAAAAAAGAAAAGGGCTTTTAAAATTTTGAAAGCAGAAGGCACAGAACAGGCTTACAGGGACTTCAAAAGTTGTAATAAAGAGTGCAAGAAAGCAATTAAACTAGCTAAAATAGAAAATGAAATACGGATTGCCGAACAAAGCAAGTCCAACCCCAAGATGTTTTTTAAGTATATAAATGGTAAAAAAATGAGGACTGAGAATGTGGGACCATTAAATAATGGAGCTGAGGTGGTTGTAGAGGATGCCGAAAAGGCTAATCTGCTAAACCGTTTTTTTACATCGGTTTTTACTGTTGAGAATCCTTACAGTAGGGATTGTAACAATGTGCAGGGAGGAAATGAAGAGTTTTCACATTGGATAACAGAGGATATGGTACGGAATCAATTAGACAAAGTTAATATCAATAAAGCGCCAGGACCAGATGGATTGCATCCTAGGATTTTAAAAGAGCTTAGTTCAGTTCTAGCAAGACCACTGTGTCTCATCTTTTCAGATTCGCTTTTGTCTGGGGATGTGCCACTGGATTGGAAAAAAGCCAATGTAATACCAATATTCAAAAAAGGTAGTCGTTCACAGCCTGGTAACTATAGACCTGTAAGCCTAACATCAGTGGTAGGGAAGGTGATGGAAACTTTGTTAAGGGATCATATCCTTGACTTTGTCTCCAGAGATTATCTTATTAGTAGTAGTCAGCATGGATTTATGAGAAATAGATCATGCCAGACAAATTTAATTGGTTTTTATGAAGAAGTGAGTAAGTTAGATTCAGGCACAGCTGTGGATGTGGTATATTTGGATTTTGCAAAAGCCTTTGATACTGTGCCACATAGGCGACTAATGTATAAACTGAGGACTGTTGGCCTTGAAGAAAACATTTGTTCATGGATAGAGAACTGGTTATTGGACCGCAAACAGAGAGTGGTGGTTAATGGAGCTACATCTATGTGGGCTAAAGTTCTAAGCGGAGTTCCTCAGGGTTCTGTACTGGGGCCGCTTCTGTTTAATCTGTTTATAAATGACTTAGAAGGGGGCATTGAGAGCAAGGTCTCTGTGTTTGCTGATGACACTAAATTATGCAGAGCTTTGGAAACTTCCAATGATGTGCAAGTGCTGCAAGCAGACCTAGATAGATTATCAAAATGGGCAGCAGAATGGCAGATGAGATTCAATGTTGATAAATGTAAGGTGATGCATTTGGGATTTAATAATCCCTGTGCCACCTACACCATAAATAACTCTGTGTTAAGTGCATCTGAAATGGAAAAAGATTTGGGGGTTCTGGTAGATAACAGACTTAGCTGTAGCAAACAATGCCAGGTAGCAACAGCTAGAGCTAGCAAGATATTGTCTTGTATAAAGAGGGGAATAGATTCAAGAGAGAAAAATATTATTCTCCCTCTTTACAAGGCACTGGTAAGGCCTCATTTGGAATATGCGGTGCAGTTGGAATCCATATACAAAAGGGACATCTTGAAATGGAAGCAGTCAGAGAGAGGGCAAACTAAATAATAAGGGGAATGGAGGTGCTTGAATATGCAGGCAGATTAGACAAGTTAGGGCTGTTTACATTGGAGAAGCGGCGGTTGCGTGGGGACATGATAACCTTATACAAATATATTAATGGCCCATACAGTGAACTCTCTGGGCATGTTCACTAATAGGTCATATCAGAGGACTCGTGGACATCAAGGTTGGAAGAAAAGAAGTTTCATCTTCAAGTTAGGAGAGGTTTCTTTACAGTGAGAACGGTGAAACTGTGGAACTGTCTTCCAGCAGAGGTGGTAATGGCAAGTTCATTGAATAACTTTTAAAAGGGCTGGATAAGTTTCTAAAACTAAAAAATATTGAGAATTATGGTATTAATGCATATAGATCTGGTTGATCCAGGGATACTTTCCGATTGCCGTTTGGAGTCAGGAAGGAATTTTTCCCCCCTTTTTTAGCTGGGTTTTTTGCCTTCCTCTGGATCAACTGTTAGGTAGGGTTAAAAAAAAAAAAAAAAAAAAGGGAATAGGTTGGACTTGATGGACGAATGTCTTTATTCAACCTTAATTACTATGTTCCCAGAGCTTGATGGGGACTATGATGCTTTGAAACAGGCTCTGATTAAGAAGTTTAACCTCACGCCAGAGGTGTATCGCAAAAAGTTCCGGGCATTGCAGAGAGTTCCCACTGACAGCTACTCAGAT
This sequence comes from Hymenochirus boettgeri, assembly GCA_019447015.1. Classification (NCBI taxonomy): domain Eukaryota; kingdom Metazoa; phylum Chordata; class Amphibia; order Anura; family Pipidae; genus Hymenochirus; species Hymenochirus boettgeri. The sequence continues at coordinate 54,063,375 of CM033471.1, read as the reverse complement.
GTTGTGAGTAATCTGAGAACCAGTTTTCGCCAGTGGATTAAAGGACTGTCGGTTACCAAATTTGAGGAGCTGGAGGATCTTATGGTAATGGATCAATTCCTTAATATCTGTCCTGGAGATGTGCAACAGTTTGTTCGGGAGCCAAAAACAGCTCAAAAAGCAGCATACAGGGTGCCAACATATCCAAATCGTCCGACTTTACAAAGATCACCCAGCTGGAAGGAGCGTTAACCTGTGAAAGTAGCTGCCAATTCTTCCCCTGGGGGTCATATAACACGACCCCTGCTCCAATACCTTCAGGAGGCAGACGTCCATCAGTGGATACCAGGAGGTGCTTTATCTGCAACAAGGTGGGTCATGTTAGTGTTACCTGTCCTGAGAAAAGGAAACCTAACTTACCCCCTAGAGCATCCCACTCATCCCCTGCTGTTCTAATTGCTGCTGGTAGTGCCTGAAAGAACACAGATAACCTTCAACCTGTTACTGTGGGTAACAAACTTACTATTGGCCTTAGGGACACTGGGGCTGAAGTTATTTTGGTTCGCCAAGAACTGGTAGAATCTGACAATTTTATTCCTGGGAAGACCATGACTGTCTCAGGGATTGGAGGTATCAGTCCTGCTGTACCCTTGGCCCGGGTATTTCTTGACTGGGGAGCATGAAGTGGAGTGAGGGAAGTGGGGGTATCAGATGCCATTCCGACTTATGTGTTGCTGGGTACTGACCTAGGAAGGCTGTTATCCCAATATGTGCCTGTAACTGCTTCCAAGGAATCTATTCTCCCACTGAAGGACTCTAATAATTTAAAGGTACTTTACAATGACTCTGATTTAGGTAATGAGAATATGAATGTGTCCTCCTATTACACCGGTAACAAATGTATCTAATGCACCAGTTAACAGTGTTATCAATGTAACTGATAATGAGGTTAACGATAATCTTTCCATTGCAATTGTAACAAGAAGTGCAAGTGGTAGGTCCTTGTTGGCAGAGCCAGGGGAAGACTCGACCACACTAAATTCCCCTTGCTCTCTCATGCCCCCCTGCATGTTGGTCATGCATCCACAGCTGATTCAAATAAGTTTGAGGCCGTTCTGAAAGCGGATGCTAGCCTAGAGGGGTTGCGGATGCAGGCAGACCAACCACCCACTGAGACTGATAAGGAAAAAGTTTATTGGGAGAACAATAAACTGTATAAAGAGGTATTTCCATCTAAACCAGGCGTAGCAGATAGACAGTTGATTGTACCTGCACAATACAGAGATCAACTGTTAAGGGTAGCTCATGAGATACCACTAGCTGGCCATTTAGGAATACACAAGACTAAAGGCTGTTTAAGTCACAGGTTCTATTGGCCTAATATGGGTACTGACATAGCTAATTATTGCCGATCATGTATCACTTGCCAGCGTGTAGGTAAATCTGGGGATGTTAGCAAAGCTCCACTCATTCCCCTTCCTACTATTGATGAGCCATTTCAGAGGATAGCTGTGGATATCATCGGGCCTTTAACCATACCCAGTAGTTCGGTAAAAAGGTTCATCCTGACTGTGGTAGACTATGCCACCTGATATACAGAAGCTATACCGTTATCTTCTATACGGGCAGACAAGGTTGCAGATGCCCTGCTGATCATATTCTAATGGGTGGGTTTCCCACTGGAAATGCTCACAGACCATGGTACCCAATTCATGTCAAATTTAATGCAGAGCTTCTGTAAGAATATGCAAGTGGAACATCTGGTTAGCAGCCCATATCATCCTCAAACTAATGGTTTATGTGAACGCTTTAATGGCACGTTAAAACAGATGCTAAAATGTTTGTGCATTCCCAAGGAAGAGATTGGGAATGTTATCTTCCCTATTTACTGTTTGCATACAGAGAGGTATCCCAGGCATCCACTGGATTCTCCCCTTTTGAACTACTATATGGGAGGAGGGTACGTGGGCCTTTGGATCTAATCAGAGAGGCCTGGGAGGGGAAGAATGTGGGTAAGGAAGTTTTGGTGGTTGACTATGTAACTAACTTCCAGGATAAACTACAAACTCTCATGGGTTTAGCACAAGAAAATCTAAAACAGGCCCAGGTAATGCAAAAGCAGTGGTATGACCGTACTGCCCGAGAACGGGTTTACGGAGTGGGTCAGAAAGTGTGGGTTTTACTCCCAATGCGCCAAAACAAGCTACAGGCTGCTTGGGAGGGACCTAACCTTATTGTAAAGCAACTGAATGATGTAAACTATGTGGTGGCTATGGGAGACCAGGGCCAGAGACAAAAGGTATTCCATGTTAATATGATGAAGGCCCATCATGAACGAGCTGCTTACGCTATGCCTGTTTGCAGTCTGCCTAATGAGGGGGAGACTGACCCTCTGGTTGATTTACTCACATGCACAAAGGAAGCAGGGTCCTTTGCTGACACACAAATCAACCCCCAATTGTTGGGAAGGCAGAAAGCAGAACTGGTGGAAGTGCTTAAGCCATATCAGCCAACCTTTACAGCAAAACCAGGGAGGACCCACCTGGCAGTCCATAACGTTAATACCGGGGACCATGCTCCTATTAGACAGTCAGCATACAGAGTGTCCTTGGAGGTACAGGCTGATATTAAAAGAGAAATTAAGTAAATGTTAGAACTGGGTGTAATTAAAAAATCCCATAGTGCTTGGGCCTCACCTGTGGTTCTGGTGCCCAAACAAGACCAAACCACCAGGCTCTGTGTGGACTAACGTAAGCTGAATGCTGTCACTGTATTTGATGCTTATCCTATGCCTAGGATTGATGAATTGTTAGAACAGTTAGCCAGTGCTAACTATCTAACAATCATGGACTTAAGAAGAGGATATTGGCAGATTCCGCTGACGACTGCAGCACAGGAGAAATCGGCCTTTATAACCCCCTTTGGGTTATTTGAGTTTACGGTCCTCCCCTTTGGAATGTCTAATGCTCCAGCTATGTTCCAGAGAATGGTAAATGAGGGGTTGGAAGGTCTGGGTGAATTCGCAGTAGTGTTCAGTAGTACTTGGGAGGAACAGATGTCTCACCTCTCACAGGTGCTAGACCGGATCAGAGCTGCAGGTCTGACTATAAAGCCAAGCAAGTGCCAAATAGGAATGACCGAGGTACACTATTTAGGGCACTGCATAGGAGGTGGCAAATTAAAGCCCGAACATGACAAAGTAAAAGATATTTTAGCCTGGGCCATCCCACAAACCAAGAAGGATGTAATGTCATTTTTAGGAACTGCAGGGTATTACAGGAAATTTATCCCCCATTACAGTTCCCTAGCAAAACCCTTAACAGACTTAACCAAGAAGATGTTGCCCAAGGTGGTACTCTGGACACAAGAATGTGACCAGTCTTTTAATGCTCTCAAGAGTGCGCTGTCTACTGCTCCTGTCCTTCTGGCCCGATTTTAAAAAGAGGTTTAAAGTACAAACAAATGCCTTTGCTTATGGCCTAGGGGCTGTACTGAGTCAGGTGAATAAAGAAGGTGAAGAACATCCTATACTTTATCTGAGTAGGAAGCTATTGCCCAGAGAAGTAGCTTATGCCACTGTAGAAAAGAGTGTTTAGCCATTGTATGGGCATTGCAAATGTTCTAACCCTATCTCTATGGTTGTAACTTTACAGTGACCACAATCCACTGAGCTGGTTAAATAGGGTGTCTGGAGATAACGGAAAACTGCTAAGGTGGAGATTAATACTTCAGCAGTATTATTTTACAATATAGCACAAGAAAGGGAGTGAACACGGGAATGCAGATGGCCTTTCCCGCCAATCGGAGCCGCCTGAGAGTGGACGCAGTGGAGGTGACCTGTGAGTCACATCCCGTGCGCCAATTTTAAAGGGGGAGGTGTCAGGAAAGTGTGTAGTGACTTGACAAGAATGGGTTAACTATTGATGTTAGTTCTTGCAAAGGACCAATAAAAATACCATTCCACCCTGGAACAGTCCTATTGTTTATATTACGATTAGTGAAGCATGGAACCAGATCTTCTTTTCCAGACAATGTGGGTCCCGAACCGTGTATCTGGAATTCTCTTCAGCTAGGGGTCTGGTGGGTACCCTAAGAGGTCATTTTAAGGACAACCATACATGTAAAATAAATGTATTTCGGTATTGGAATATGTAAGACAGAAATCAATATTATATTTGTGAATGGAAAGGAAGGCCCCTCAAAATGATACCCAACATGGAGCCCTTATTCCCTTGCCAAGGCGAGTTATTAATATCTTGGGAAATATGGATTACACACAGGTCATGTTTGGTATTGGAGGAATTGATAATTAATACTGGAGAGGAATATGTGGTCAATATCCAAATACAGATGGAATCTGCCTAACTGAGGTGGAATGAATGCTTTTGGCTAGTTGTAAATCTGGACATTCCTAGACACTTCCACCTCCTGCATAGCCAGAGAAGGGGGGTGGTTCATGAAATGGTTTAAAAATCCTTGTAGCCCCTAAAACTTTGTTCATACTGAGGGGACATGCTAAAACCGTGTGTATGGACCCGATGTTTCTTCCCCCCCGGGATACAGGACTTCTTCTAGTGAGTAGGGTCTGTGAATATTTTTATCCTTTTTATTTTATATAACTGTTGTACCTATTGTATGTCATTTTATTATAACACCATTTTCTTTTATTTGTATTATATGCACTTTCCACCTTTTGGAATATTAAATCTAAAAATTAATAAGTTTTGTCTTTGATGCTCTAAAAGAACTCATTTAGCCTCTGATAAGTTTATATGTGGTTGGATGGCGTGTTTTGCAGTGTAAATGCTAATTAACTCTGTGACTGCTTGTAAAAGGACTGATGCTAATTGACCATTTAGTTGCTGGGGTAAATGTTGTAGTGTTAACCATTTAGCTGCCAGGACAGGGGTGTGCATAGTCAGTGAGAGTCAAGAGTGTTTTTGGGGCGTCTTTAAGGCCATAACCTAAAGTGGTGGCAGCGAGTACCGATTGATTGGTCAGATCACGTGCCCAGCAAACCCCCCGGCGCTTAGTCTGACAGGTCCCAAGGTCTGTCGGGACCTGTCAGATACCTGTCAGACTAAGCGCCGGGGGAGCGAGTGGGTAAGTTTCTTACCTTCTCTCCTGGCTCCTTCTTGTTCTATTGAAGAACGGAAGGTAAGGCACAGCTCCTTTACCTCCCATTCTTTAATAGAACTGGTTTCCTAAAAGTCAATATTATGAGTGGAGATACCCTTTAACGCAGGTTATTTTCTTTTGGACAAAGCATGTAATAGGTTCTTGAAACATATGATAACATTATTGTTAAATAGAGCAAAATGTTTCTAATTTGTCTGTAACTACAATATATTCTGTTTTAATCCGTAAGCATGTGGAACTATTTAAAAAATGCTTTTTACTTTATTTCAGAGGAACCAATATGCATTTCAGAAACAATCTGCGCTTGAAAAATCTGTAAATTATAATATACATAATTCTAACTATACACGAGAAGGTGTTAATGATAGAGAAATACTTTTATTGAAACTGTACATTAAAGGATGAATTCTTCAGAATGCTGCTGTTTTATATGTTTTAGGATCTCTCTTGACAACAAGTGTCTGCATGGATCTTCAGTTTCAGGGGAATCTGGAAACAGGTAGAAATGAAACTATTGTATAAACATTTTATGCATACATAGAGCACTTAAGAGCAAAATAAATAATGATTTTATTGATCTAAGATTAACATTTATTTTCATTTACTGTTTGGCTAAAAAGAAAACAATTCATTTTAATACTGCATCGCATTGCACATTGTAGAAACAAGACACCACAATTTAACGTATAATTATACTCCCCTTTTCTCAGTTTCAGCTGCATAGTACCCTGGGTAAGGACCTAAATCGCTAGCTCCTCACCTCTGGGTACTTTACCTAACAACTGACGTACTCACTCATCGCTCCGTTCCTCACCTCTGCCAATGTCATTGACAGTATGCGATGTAGCCTATGGAAATACATGCTTCTTTACAGAGCTGAACTACGGAAGAAGGGAAGAGGGACATTCAGTGCAAGTAAGTTCAGCTGTTAGGTAAAGCACCCAGGGGTGAGAACTTAGCGTTTTAGGTCCTCACCCTGGGTACTACTAATGGGAGGAAGAAAAGGAGCGAGGGGGAGGTGAGTATAATTGTCCTTTAATTATTTAGCTATCACTGCTTAAAAGGGATTCACTCTGAAAAATGGAGTTAAACATAAAGAGGGATCTGACTCAACCCTAAATAAACTGTTTTCTGGGTAACAACAATGCTACATCTTTTATTTATATTTGTTTTGGGTATTTTAATTATTTTTTTAAAAAAAAATTTGCACTGAAAACATGACATTCTGTTTCATGGCAACATTTCTTTTTCATTAAGATTTTGGCTTTGTTACAAATGCATGCAGCAGTGCATTTTTAATACACATTTTACATTATATATAATCCACTTGGTGAGAAATTGACTTTGGTGCATTAATTAATTAAATATACAAATTCATAAAGTGCTTAGATATTAGAGTATGTATAATGTATCTATAATTTTATTTATTTATAAAGCAGCACTTAGGTACACATCACTGTAAATGATATAATAGAATATACAAACATGGGGATAAATGGAAGCAATTATACAGATAAATAAAAATAAAATAAAATTTAATACATATTTTAAAAATACATATATATGAATTATAAACAAATTAAGTGTGGCTTGCCTTGACACGTTAGGAATGATATCCATGCCCTGAAGAGCTACAATCTGTCCCAAGTGGGTGGGACAACATATAGCCAGGGCCATTTCTAGGCATAGGCCACTTAGGAAAATAGGCTCCCTTACAGCTTTTACTTGCTGTTTTAAAACTGCTTTCTTTGTTCAGCTGCATTAATTTGCAACATTGTAGTGAGCAGAGAGCCTGAACTCAGCTCACTGTACTTGGAAACAAAGTTGCAAATTAATTGACGGCAAAGAAAGGTTGGGGGAGGATGAGCTGAGCTAAAAAAAACTGGGGAGAGCAGTTCTAAAATGGCAAAAGGTGCTGCAGACTTTTTAACAGTGGCCTCTGTGACTAGCATGAGATCTATGAGTTTAATATTAAAGGACATGTCCACCCCTTTTTTAAACTTTTCATATATTATACATATTCATCCCCCAGCCCCAACCGCCGTAATAAAATTATAAGAAAGTGCCCCGATATGTACTTACCTTCCCTCCATCCTCCGCGGCAGTCTCCAGGCCCTCTGCTTGCACGGAAATGCAAGCAGGGGGCAGGACCGGCAGCCAATCAGGGATGCAGCTGCCGGCTGCTCAGAACGCCGGAGGATAGAGGGAAGGTAAGTAACTATCGGGGCACTTTCTATGAAATCTGTTACGGCGGTTGGGGCTGGGGGATCAATATATATAATATATAATGGGGATTTTACACTAGGGGGAGGGAGAAAAAAACAGGGAGGGAGAGGGAGGGGGACTCTCCTGCGCATGCCTCAACCTTGTCGAGGTTGAGGCAGAGACAAGCGCAGGATGAGTCACTGGGAGCTTCTACACTGCAATTTTCCTGGCTTTGGAGGGGCACAGCATGGCAACCATAAGGAGCTGGGATGTAAGGTAAGAATTTTTGTACACTACAGAGTGGGGCCAGTATGGGGTTAAATTTGAGTTTTGGGGGTGGACATGCCCTTTAATACATCTTCTATACCAAATAAAATTCATCTTTGGGTCCTTAGGGAGCTAAGTTCAGTTTTATCTAGGCCATTTATAGTCCGCTGCTTCCTTCAGACCCAATGTGCTGCTTCCTTCAGACCTATAATACAGCAGCCGCACTTTTCCTTTCTCTTCTGCATCAAATGTTCAGGCACCTGACATCACTACTCGGTTTTCGGGTAAGACTGGCGCCAAGTAGTGACATCAGCCACCTGCTCAGTGGATGCGGAAGAGAGCGAAAGGAAGCGTGTGGCTGCTGTATTATAGGTCTGAAGAAAGCAGCACATTGGGTCTGAAGGAAGCAGCAGACTATAAATGGCCTAGATAAAACTGAACTTATCTCCCTAAGGACCCCAAGATGAATTTTATTTGGTCTAGAAGATGTATTAATATTAAACTTATTTAGTTGTTTTTCTGCACCATATGCTCAATTAACCAAAGTGCACTTGCATCTTTAATACCATTATTGCTACTATACTATTTGCTATCTGTACTTGGATCTTCTGTAGAGTGAAAAAAAATTGTTCGAAACATTTGCTTTATTGCCATCTTCCGTAACTTATCCCCAATAATTGCCAAATTTTCAGTCCTCATTTTCTTATTATTAATATACTTAAAAATTTGATTAGGGTTAGTGATGCTTTGTTCAGCTATCCTAACTTCATTATTAGTTTTACCTAGCTTACTTATATATAGTATAAACTGACCGAGTCTGGGGCGTAGTTACCAGGGGTGCAGGGGATGTGACTGCACCAGGGCCCTTGGCCAAGAAGGGGCCTCATTTTGTGCTAAGGTTCCAAAACTACCAATCTGAGTGGCAACTGTTTTACTAGTGGTCTGTGTACAAAGCATTTTTACCATTGTCTGTGTGCCAAGCATTTATCCAGTGCCTGGCTGTGTGCAGTGCCAATTTTCCAACCAGTTTATCAGTGTCTGCATGCCAAGCATTTAACCAGTCTTTGTGCCAACTATTTTACCAGTGGTTATATACAAAGCATTTTACCACTCTCTGTGTGCCAAGCATTTTATTAGTGTTATTTTTTTAGTTATTTTATAAGGTTTAAGGATATAAGTTTAGAAATACTGAATCTGATTGAATAGTTTTGCTAGGTGTATGGGTAAAGTATGTTTGTCTGTTTTAAAATGAATTTGCATGTTTTTTATGGAAATTATTATTTGGTTTGAGGTGCCTATTTGTGTTGGGGGGCCAATGCCCAAATTTTACATCAGGGCCCATAAGTCTGTAGCTACGCCACTGGACCAAGTATAAGCCGAGGTAACTATTTTTACCTCAAAAATTAGCAAAAGCGGATTTACTCGAGTATAAGAATGGAGAAACACCTTCTTATAACAGAAGGCATCTTGCAGTCTCATGCTATATGAATAGCATTGCCCACAAAACCTAAGAAACAAGAAGTAATTTCTTACTCCCATGTTCCCCAGAGTAAGGGGCGGAGATAGCTGCCTTGTCTACTGTACGCCCAAGTCCTACACCATAGAGCCATGAATCTGTATTTTGCACTGACAAGATCTAACAAGATCGAAACACGTTGTGTCTGCAGGGCAGATGATTGGTTCTATATATTAAGCTATATTGCATGTTATTAGCCAGCGGGACATAAAGTAGTATTTTGCATATCTCCGCCCATTACTCTGGGGAACATGGGAGTAAGAAATTACTTCTTGTTTCTTAGGTTTTGTGGGCAATTCTATTTATATAGCATGAGACTGCAAGATGCCTTCTGTTATAAGAAGGTGTTTCTCCATTTATATGCTCAGTAAAGGGCTTTTTGCTCCTTTTAGCCCCTCTCTCCCTAAGCTTTCTAGCTGCTTTGTCTACTGTACACCCAAGTCCTACACCATAGAGCCATGAATCTGTATCTTGCACTGATGAGATTGAAACACGTTGTGTCTGCAGGTCAGATGATTGGTTCTATATATTAAGCTATATTGCATGATATTAGCCAGCGGTTCTGAACACATGTATAAGCTAAGGGACATAAAGGAGTATATTGCATATCTCCTTACGCTGGGGAACATGGAGTAAGAAATTATTTCTTGTTTCTTAGGTTTTGTGGGCAATGCTATTCATATAATATGAGACTGCAATTCTGTTATAAGAAGGTGTTTCTCCATTTATATGCTCAGTGAAGGGCTTTTGGCCCCTCTCTCCCTAAGCTTTCTAGCTGCCTTGTCTACTGTACACCCAAGTCCTACACCATAGATCCATGAATCTGTATCTTGCACTGACGAGATCTAACAAGATCGAAACACGTCGTGTCTGCAGGTCAGATGATTGGTTCTATATATTAAGCTATATTGCATGTTATTAGCTAGCGGCTCTGGACACATGCATAAGCTAAGGGAGTATTTTGCATATCTTCGCCCCTTACTCTGGGGAACATGGGAGTAAGAAATTACTTCTTGTTTCTTAGGTTTTGTGGGCAATGCTATTCATATAGCATGAGACTGCAAGATGCCTTCTGTTATAAGAAGGTGTTTCTCCGTATTCTCCCTAGGCTTTTGCCTTGTCTCAAGTATAAGCAGAGGGTTGAAATTATGACCACTACTGCTTTCTGATTTTGTATTGTTCTGAGGCTTTAGTTGCCCTTTAAATGGAAAGCAGAATTCCCATACAGTAGTCCCATAATAATAGCCAAATCCAGTATGGCTATTACTGTATGGGAATTCTGCTGCCCATTTAATGAGCAACTAAAGCCTCAAAACAGAAAGCAATCTTTTTAACTATCCTCTTGATTCTGTATTGTTTTGAGGCATTAGTTGCCCTTTAAATGGACAGTAATCCCAAACAGTAACCCCCAATTCCTTGGCGCTCCAGATGTTTGGAAACTACAACTCCGAGCATGATTTAGTTCCATGGAGTTGTAGCTTCCAATCATCTGCAGTGGCAAGGAATTGGGGGTTACTGTATGGGATTACTATTTGGATGTGAACTAGCTTAAAATCCCCTTAAAAACAATCCGCTTCTGTTCAGTACTTTTACCTGATAATATATCATATCTGTAAGAGCCCTAGTCAGATTCTGACCTTGGTCAGTTTCTGTAGCCTTTCCCAAGTGCAGCATTTTCTAAAGGTAGGGCTGAATTAACACCAGAATTAACTAGGGCACCATCAGGATCACTCTCCATCTTTCCTGACACCATCTCTTATTGTCATTACAGGTATGATCTGCTATACTATCCTATTCATCACTCCACTGTGCATCCCTTCCTATGCTTCATTGTAATTTTTGCCTTGTATGATCTGCTGTACTATTCTATTCATCACTCCACTGTGCATCCATTCCTGAGCTTCATTGTAATTTTTGCCTGGTATGATTTGCTGTACTATCCTATTCATCACTCCACTGTGCATCCCTTCCTGTGCTTCATTGTAATTTTTGCCCGGTATGATTTGCTGTACTATCCTATTCATCACTCCACTGTGCATCCTTTCCTGTGCTTCATTGTAATTTTTGCCTGGATCTGGTCTTCACCCGCCTCTGCTCTGTATCTAACTTCTCCAACTCACCCTTTCCTCTATCCGATCATCATCTTCTCAAATTTAAACTTGTGTAATCTGTCCCGACCGTAACCCCTAACAAACAAACGTACAGATGCAGAGACCTGCGTAATCTCAACCCCCATTCGCTCTCTGCCTCCCTCCAGCAACTTATCTCCATGACCTCCTTCTCTGACCCTGACCTTACAGCCGTCCACTACCATACAACTGTTTCCAATGCCCTCGACTCTGTTGCTCCCTTATCCACCGTCGCCTTAGTCGCAAGAACCCACAACCATGGCTTACGGATCAGATAAAGTTGAAAAGGCAATCCCGTATAGCCGAAAGACGCTGGCGCAAGAGTAACAAAAATAGAGACTTTGTTGAATTTAAAAGTGCCCTCTACCAGACCAGAAGTGCTTTATCCTTAGCCAAACAAAACTACTTCTCTTCACTCATATCCACACAGTCCCATAACCCGAAACAGCTCTTTAAAGTATTCAGCTCCCTGCTCTGTTCGCCTCCTCCTCTGCCTACGTCCTGTTTATCGGCTGATAAAATAGCCTCATATTTCACAGAAAAAAACGAAAATATCCGAATTGGTTTTCCTATGCATCCTACCTCCTCCATACAGCTTCCAACTCCTACCACTGCACCGGCTACTCTCCCTTCATTGGTTAATCCCTTTAATTGCACCCTAACGAGCTTCACCACTATTACACAACAGGGAATTTCATCTCCTATCCAGGACACGTCTCACCACCTGCCCCCTTTACCCCACTCCCTCTCATCTTTTTCCCCCTCTCTCCTCTTCCGTCATACCAGCCCTAAACTCTCTCTTTAACTTGTCCTATCCACTTGTATTTTCCCATCCTCATTTAAATATGCCATGGTCTCCCCTATACTTAAAAAACCCTCCCTCGACCTGGCCGCTCTTTCCAGCTACTGGCCTGTCTCCCTTCTCCCATTTGCTTCCAAACTACTGAAAAGACATGTCTATGCAGATCTGGTCAGTCACCTGTCTGCTAACTCTCTCTTTGACCACCTCCAGTCAGGCTTCCGCTCTAACCACTCCACGGAAACTGCCCTCACTAAAGTGACCAACTTGCTAAATCTAAAGGTCACTACTCTTTGCTTATTCTTCTTGATCTGTCCTCTGCTTTTGATACTGTCGACCACCCTCTACTTCTTCAGATCCTAGCCTGCTTGGGTATCCAGGACACTGCACTTTCTTGGCTATCCTCTAATCTCTCTGGCAGGACCTTTAGTGTTTTCCAATCTAAAATTAACTCCACCCCTTGCCCTCTTCCTGTAGGGGTCCCGCAAGGCTCGGTACTCGGTCCTCTCCATCTACACCTATGGCCTTGGACAACTCATTAGTTCATTTGGATTCCAGTATCACCTGTATGCGGATGATACCCAAATTTACATCTCTGCCCCTGATCTCCCTACACTGACATCCCAGGTCCCCGACTGCCTTAATGCCATCTCTGCCTTTATGTCCTCCCGCTTCCTCAAACTCAACATGGACAAGACTGAACTTGTTCTTTTCCCACCCTGTTCCCCTCCCTAGTCTTACTATTAGTATTAACAACACACCTATATCACCATCTCCTCATGTCCGCTGACTGAGAAAAACGCTAGATTCCGATCTTTCTTTCAAACCCCATGTCAATTTGCTTGCCAACTCAAAAACATCTCCCACATCCGACCCTTCCTCTCAAACAAAGCTACAAAAATCCTAGTCCATGCCCTAGTCATATTCTGGCTTGACTACTGCAACACACTCCTGTGTGGTCTACCAAACAACCGCCTGGCTCTGCTTCAATACATCCTCAACTCTGCTGCCTGGCTCATTCATTTCTCTTCTCGCTCCTCTAATGCCTCTCCTCTCTGTCAGTCACTCTACTGGCTGCCCATCACGCAAAGGATCCGGTTCAAGCTGCTTACCCTATCCTATAAAGCACTATCCAACACAGCCCCTTCAAATATCTCAGAGCTGATCCACCGATATCGTCCCAGACGCAGCCTCCGCTCCACAAACAATCTCCTCCTCTCATCCACCTTTGTCACCTCTTCCCATGCCCGTATTCAGGACTTTGCTCATGCTGCCCCTCTGCTCTGGAACTCCCTTTCTCTGTCTGTCCGTCATTCACCATCCCTTCATACCTTCAAATGTAACGTTAAAACCCACCTTTTCAGGCAAGCATATAACCTGGCCTAAGCATTACCCATCTTACTACCCAGTATGATCCAACCCACCTTTCACACTTCACTGCCAAGCTATTTACAGCCTACCGACTCCTGCAACCTTATGTCTCACCCCATATCTTCTAGACTGTAAGCTCTTTGGGCAGGGTCCTCTCTCCTATTGTACCATGGTATTGCTGTAAGAAACTCATCACTCTGTTTACTCATATTTTGTATTGCCTGTGTATGCAATATGTATGGCTTTGTATAACATGTATTACCCTGTATGTAATGTATGACTATGTAATTGTAAAGTGACACGGAAAATATTGGCGCTATATAAATCCATATAATAATATCATCCCAGTTGACATGCTGAAGAGCTACTTTCAACCCGGGAAAATTTGCCTTCCTGAAATTAAGTCTTTTTCAACCCAGTGCACTTTTCCTTATGATAACATATGTATGTATGATTTTATTTATATGTGCCATGACGCATTAGGAATGAGATCCCTGCCCGAAAAGATTACAATCTAAATGGGTGGGACAACATACAGATACAAGTGGGGGGATGGATACAAAGAGCTTGAGATGGCTAACAATAGTTTGTTGTGCTGGTGCTCAGAAAGGTAGGATAACAGTCTAGATTTGAAAGTATTAATGTCCAGAAACATAAGGGACCAAGAGAGAAGATAAGCAGGGAGGTGCAGTAGAGTGAAGGGATTTAAAGATTTTAAAAAAAAGATATTGAATATAATTCTTTATTTGATGGGCCACCCTATGGACTGAAGTATTGGGGTTGAGGGTTCTCTTTTGGAGGAGAGTGAGATGATCTGAGCTGCCGAGTTTTAAGACACTGGAGAGAAGAGAGATGATAGCCGCCAAGTAGCAGAATGTTACTGTAGTCAAGACGGGATAAGGGCACGCATGAGCATTTTAGTAGTGGAGCGAGAGAGGAAAGGGCCAATCTTGGCAATATTGCAAAGGAGAAAATGACATGTCCAAGTGACATTCTTAATGTGATAATGGAAGAAAAGAGAAGAGTCAAAGATTACTCCTGCAGTTAATGACCATATTGTCAATGGAGAAGGGTGGACTAGATCCTAGTTTAGGGGGGAAAATTAGTTAATTATGTTCATCATCAGAGTATAGGTGATACTTAAAGCCAAAAGAATTGATTATTTCTCCCAGATATATAGTGTAGAGGGTAAACAACAAGGTTCCTAATACTGAGCCCAGAGGGACCCCCACACTAAGCGGAACTTGAGAAGAAGTCTTATTAGCAAAAGAGACAGAGAAAGATCTGTTAGAGAGATAAGAAGACCACCAGGCCACAGCTTGATTTCGGATGCCCAAAGAATATAGAATTTGCATAAGGAAAGTGATCCACAGTATTAAAGGCAGCCGATAAGTTGAGAATGAGGACCGAGAACTTAAAAACACCAGAGAAAAAGGAAAAGTACCGCACTCATATCCAGACAGATATAGATAAAACTCCTTTATTATTATAAATATGAACACTGGGGTGTAGAACAGGACAAATGTCAAACTAAAAACATTTAAAATCCTATGTACATGTGAATACCTATGTCCCCCACTGCCATGGTGTTCAAGGCAAGTGCAGCCCTTCCCCAAAGTCTAGGTAAGTACTAGTATTAATAGCAGTCATACACTTCTCTGTCAGAAGTCAAGCTGCAGCACAACAGTCACCAAAGGGGGTCCATGAGGGGAAGAGCTCGAGCAGGGGACAGAGAGAGGGAAGCCAGCGAGTAACGCCAAACGCGTTTCGCCCTGGACCAGGGCTTTCTCAACAGCGTGCTAGATGGTGGGTTGCCGCTAGCCATTTAAGGAGTTCAGGTCGTCGCAATGACATCATCACGTCGACACGCATCAAACACGTCATGAGCGTCACAGATACACAGCCAAGCGGCCACCCACGTGAACATTCTCACAAGAGACCCGCCAAGGTACTGTAGGTAACCTACGGATGATCATGTCGGCAAAACCCACCATCCATCAGCCAATGGGTACCCATCAGTAATTTAAATACGAAAACAAACAGAATAACAAAATCAGCATGTGAGGACAAGCCAGCACAAATCAATCCAGGGAAATTTCCAATTGCCACTTGGAGTCAGGAAGGAATTTTTTCCCCCTTCATAAATTTGGTGGGTTTTTTTTTGCCTTCCTCTGGATCAACAGTTAGGCAGGAAATGAGGATATTGCTAGATGGGTTGGACTGGATGGACCTATGTCTTTATTCAACCTCAAATACTATACTATACTATACTAATAAGAGGAATCAGATTCTGCAATAAAAAATACATAGGATATCCTGAGGCGAGATACTTTAAGAAAATTGATAGCGTATAAAAAGGATGGTGTCCATAGCTGAGGGCGTGAAAATTTGTATCCAAATCCAGAAACAGTTTATAGATACATAGTTCATCAAAAGTCACCATGTATTCATACATCCATTATTATTAATAATAATTAATATAATAATAATTAATATATACAATATTGCTCATATGATCAGGGCTGCCATCGGACTTTTCAGGGCCCCATACTGGGTAAATTTCTGGGGCCCCCATAACACGAACCAACTGTGTGACACAGAGATAGAAATTTGGATATAGGCAGGATAGGGATGGTGTGAAGTTGCCATACTGCTATCTGACTCCATCTCCATCCTGCTTATATCCATATCCCCATCTCAGTGTGGAGCTGTCATATGCTACGTGACCAGAGATGGAGACATGTAGATAGGCAGGATAGAGATGGTGTAGTGCTGCTATACTGCTATGTGACACAGAGATGGAGACATGTGTATAGGTACGATAGAGATGGTGTGGAGCTGCCATACCCATACTGCTATGTGACACAGAGATGGAGATATGTATATAGGCAGGATAGAGATGGTGTGGAGCTGCCATACTGCTATGTTACACAGAGATGGAGACATGTATATAGGCAGGATAGAGATTGTGTGGAGCTGCCACACTGCTATGTGACACAGAGATGGAGACATGTATATAGGCAGGATAGAGATGGTGTGGAGCTGCCATACTGCTATGTGACACAGAGACGGAGACATGTGTATAGGCACGATAGAGATGGTGTGGAGCTGCCATACTGCTATGTGACACAGAGACGGAGATATGTATATAGGCAGGATAGAGATGGTGTGGAGCTGCCATACTGCTATGTGACACAGAGATGGAGACATGTATATAGGCAGGATAGAGATGGTGTTGAGCTGCCATGCTGCAAAGTGACACAGAGATAAAAATTTGTATATAGGCAGGATAGGGATGGTGTGAAGTTGCCATACTGCTATGTGACACAATCTCTATCCTGCTTATATCCATATCTCCATCTCAGTGTGGAGCTGCCATACTGCTATGTGACACAGAGATGGAGATATGTATATAGGCAGGATAGAGATGGTGTGGAGCTGTCATACTGCTATGTGACACAGAGATGGAGATATGTATATAGGCAGGATAGAGATGGTGTGGAGCTGCCATACTGCTATGTGACAGAGCTGGAGATATGTATATAGGCAGGATAGAGATGGTGAGGAGCTTAAATACTGCTATGTGACACAGAGATGGAGATATGTATATAGGCAGGATAGAGATGGTGTGGAGCTGCCATGCTGCAATGTGACACAGAGATAGAAATTTGGATATAGGCAGGATAGGGATGGTGTGGAGCTGTAATAGCCCAGTAGCCCTATTAGGCTATTACCTACTCCATGTGCAGTGCATGCCTTGGTAGCAGAATGCAATCAAGGCATGCTGGGAGTTGTAGTTTCATAAACATCTGAAGTTACAAGGTTTGCCATCACTGCTATGCAGGTATTGGCACCAGCAGTCCCCCAAGAGCAGTCCCTGTCAGTCCCTGTGCACAGCAGCGAGACAGGGGGTAACAATGTCCCCCCCATGGATTCACAAGCAGAAATGGTATCAGTATAACTTACAGTTACTTCCTACTGCTCTCTATGGAGAGATCACAGCACAGAAGTTCAGGGAGGGGGTGGAACGGGCAGAGCCACATAGACAGTAAAGCCACCTACTGACTGAGTCATGGGGCCATGCAGCAGGAAGTCCCTCCTCCTTTCTGCTGTGTGAAGTCCTGACAGAGTAGGTAAGGGAATCTACAGCCCTTCTTTCCCACTATGTGAAAACAGCCTTTTCAGGCAGAGTTCTCACTCTGCCTGAAAAGGCTGTTTCCACAGAGTATTCTGTAGGGGGGGGGTCTGAGTGGCCCACAGCACCCGTGTGTGGGCGGGGCTTATGCACCCGCGAGTGGGGGGGCTTGTGCACCCCTCTGGTGGATGGGGCTTAGACACCCGTGAGTGGGTGGGGCTTATGCACCAGTGCGTGGGCGGGGCTTATGTGTCTGTGAGTGGGCGGGGATTAGCAGTCCGCGAGTGGGCGTGGAATGGGTGTCATAAGTGGGTGGGGCTTAGGTACCGTGGGGGGCAGGGCTTAGGTGTCCACGAGTGGGCAGGGCTTAGGTGTCCACGGGTGGGTGGGGCTTAGGCACCCATAGGTGGGCAGGGCTTAGGCACCCATGGTGGGTGGGGACAAATGGGGCTGTAAGAGAATGGGCCAAGGAGGGCCTGAAATTGGAGGGACCATTTTTGGACCACAGTTCCCCTTTAATCTCATTTTATAAGGAACACTTGGTGGCTATTAAAAATGATATTTCCAACTAGATGACTGAACTTGATAACCGCCTATCCTAAACTGAACTTGAGGCTTTTGGAAAGACCCTCAAGGGTGATCTTGAGAAACTGAAAAGTGAAATTATAAGAAATAAGAAATCCAAGCTACAGAGAGTGCAGAAAGATTATCAGACTGATAATATCTATAGATGGAGTCATAGGGGCAATTCACATACACAATAGGCTGGCCTATAATAGGAATAAAACTGGATATAGGACGAGGACCGCACTCACTTGGTAACTTTAAACTTTTATTGTGACATAGTCATGTGCACAACGTTTCTGGGTCTCCCCCTTCCTCAGGTGCATAACCACACAAACAGTGTACTGGTTTAAATAGTGAAAAACTGCCCTCCCATTATTGGGTGGGACTAAAAAACATGCTGTGATTGGAGGATCTTAATAGTTCATACATTAAACAGAATACTAACCACTTGACAAGGTGCTACTGTGTATTAAAGTGCATATATTATTACTATACATTAAAATACCTAAAGGTGCAACAATTGTTACTATATATTAAATGACAGATTTTTGTGACATTTTAAAATGTTGAAGTGCTTTAAAATACTATATTGTAAAAGTGCCTCAATTTACCCAAATATTAAACTTCCATATTATAAAATTTCTATTTTCCTAGTGAAAGTGCTAAAGTGCTACTTTTAAAACAATATTTTCTAATACATATAAGGTGCTGGCTGTTCCATTTGCTATAAATCAATTCTTGTTCCCCTTTGTTTCTTTTATAGTAAAACATCGATTCATCTGCAGATCTAGGACAAAGAGAGACTTAAATTGAAATGTGAGTATTTAAACTTTATATAGATTTAAGATAGCTTACTTTATATATAATGTGCTGCTTTTGTCTATAACTGTGTTATTTTATACATATTACAGCATTTCCTTATATTGTTGATGCCTTATTCATTATTAGTACATTATTTATTGATAAAACGGTTTAATTTGACTTAATTTATGCATGACTGAACCTTCCTTAAGATTATAAAAAGCACTTGAAGCTTATGTCTTCATTCAAGCCCATGGGATGTGTGTTTTTTCATAGTCTCCTCCTCCTACCACCTCCAACACCAGCCATCTCACCTGGGCTGCATTGTGACCTTTGTTTTTAATGTGTCTAGAGACATTCTCATTTTTTTCTAGATTGCATTTAGAAATATTCCGTTTGTGTTCACCTATGCGTACCCTTACTGGTCTTTTCGTTTTTCTGACATACGCTAGGCCACACAGGCATTTTACAGTTCTCAAGAAAGTACACCCCAGCACACCTTTTTTGGCACGGCCTCCAATTGATAGGTGCAATCCTCCCAGCCCTCCACCTTAAGGGCCACAGCAATACGGCAAATGCAAGAAAGTTGGAGGAGCACACTTTTCATTTCCAGTGTTAAAAACAATTCAAGCAAAAAACATCAACGTTCGGGGATGTGACTTCCCCTTCCTCAGGTATAACCGTGTGCACACCCCTTCCACCTTATACCTTAGTCCCACCCACTTGTGATGTGGCATAAGTGATAATAATTATCAATTAAATAGTGTTTAATCTACAATCATTTTACGTGAGTATATAACACACCATAATTCTCTGTAGCATATTAAAACATACACATTAAAACATTAATCAATACATAAAACATTAAGCGTTATCGTGAGCGTTATACTTGTAGCCTCATATAAAGTGCAAATTCAGTGTATAATAAATATAATAAAAAACGTTTTTAAAAAAACGTTTAAAAGACATTATAATATACTCTTAATTAAAGTGTTAAGTGCATATTCTCTAATATTGTAATATACTATTAACAGGCATTTTAACATATAGATCACTCCTGCGGTGATGCAACTAGCAAAATCTTTTAAATGGATATGAGTACCTTTAGAAGGGTGTGCTAAGGAATCTCCTTTTATTATTGCTGTGCAGACCTGACAATTAAGGCACGGAAAGTGCCTTTTTTTGTGTGAGCTAAGTAACTTTGTGTATCTGTTGTGGTTTTTAGATCTGAATGAGTTATTTGATCTCCTATATTGTTACTCCTTTTTTAGGAGAACAATGGGTACTCCTTAAATAAATTGCCATATTGTTCATCTTTAGTTAGTATAGGCCAGTATTTTTTAATTATGTTTTTGATTTTGTATGATTGTGTACTATATGTTGTGACAAATGATATTTGGTTTGCAGGTGGTATTTTCTGTTTTTTTCTTTAGAAGTGTGTGTCTTGGTGTACTGAGTGCTTTTTCTGCTACCTCTTTGATCAGGGCCACTTCTACCATTAGGCAGAGTGAGACATTTGTCTCAGGCGGCACCCCTGCACTGAAAAAGAAAGGCGGCATACGGGCAGTAGTGGCGGGGGGGGGGAATTTTCCTTGACCGGTCAAGAAATGTTTTTTCTCCTAGTAACAGATATGAAGTTCTTAAAATAATTTTATATAGTTAGGTTAGCTTTAGTTCGTTTGTTAGGCTAGGTTAGACTAGTTAGGGCCCTGCTGAAAGTCTAACTTGATGTGGTGGCAGGCTTACAAATCTTTTATACTACAGAAAGTATGGTATTTCTGTTGGTTTGAGCAACAAAAACCTCCAAGGAACAATGTGGTAATGGCACCACTTTAAAAAAGGGGTGCAATATCTGTTTAAATACCTATGTGAGAGGAGTTTCAAAATTGTAACATTTTAGCCACTCTAAAACCAAGCCCACCATCAAAGCCACACCCACTTTAACACAGCGGCTTTGCGCAGTGCCTGGAAATAATCAAGTATGGCATTCAAAAGTTTGGCTCAGGCAGCAAAAACCCTAGAAGTGCCCCTGTCTTTGATTATATTTGGAGAATAACCTCTCTGTACAAATTTTTCTGTCATCTCCTTAATTCTTTTTTTACAAATCCCATAATCTGTCACATTTCGTCTAACCCTCATGAACTGTCCCTGTGGTAAACCCTTAATCAAATGCTTTGGATGGAAACTTGTTGCTAAAAGCATGTTGTTTCTACCTGTGGGTTTCACATATAGGTCAGTTTTGAGGCTAGATTCTTCTTTACTCACCATTACATCCAAGAATGATAACTTCTGTTTGTCAGTATGTACAGTAAATTTGAGATATTTATGCCATCTATTGATCTCTTGGGTAAACATCTCCAATTCCATCTCTGTACCTGACCACAACATGAAGATACCATCCACAAATCTCATATATGTAAGAATTTTTGAATTATATTTTATATATTATATGTTCTTTTTCAAAGTTTGCTACATATATGTTTGCATATACCACACAGCTGCAAAAAGAAGGTGTTGTTAAACCTGAAATAATTTTTAGTTAGTGCAATTCTTAAGATGTCCAGAATGAAGTAAACCAAGGCTGTAGGATGATTCTATGTTAATAAAGCTTCTTCTATTATTTTTTTTCCATCTTGATGTGGTATGCACGTGTAAAGTGATTGGATGTCAATAGTAACCAGCACTGTTTGATCATTAACTTGTGTTATATTATTTAGTCTATTTAAGAAGTCTGTGGTGTCTTGTAGGAATTCCTTTATTGAGGTAGCTATAGTGTTTAAATAGTGTTCTATGAATATGCCCAAAGGTTGGAAAATAGATCCTATACCGGACACTATAGGCCTCCCTGGTGGATTAGTGAGGTCCTTATGTATTTTAGGTACGGTGTAAAATACTGGGGTTACTGGATTATCTTCCATTAGGAAATCCCTAGTTGTACTGTCTATCATCCCACAAGTCCATGCGTCCATTACTATGCTTTTAATTAACTGCATCGTAGAAAAAACTGGATCCATTGGTAATTCTTTATAATTTTCTTGGTCATTTAGTTGTGCTGCTGCTTCTGCCATGTATTTGGTTTTGTCAAGGATTACCTTTGCTCCTCCTTTATCTGCCTTTTTAATGATTATGTTATCCCGATTTTTTAAGGTTTGTAAAGCTTGTCGTTCTGTATAGGTTAAATTACGTTTACATTTTTGATTTTCCCAATTAATTGCTTGTATTTCTGAAAGGACCAATTTTGAAAATTTGTCTAAGCTACTAGATGTTACCAATGGGGTAAAGTCACTCTTTTTCTTAAATGGTACGATGTTGCTGGCTAATGTATCCTTGAAACACATTTTTAACTTAATTCGTCGGGTAAACTTATAAAAGTCAACTTTAGCGTCTAAGAGGGAACCTGTATGTATAGGGACAAAATTTAATCCTTTGCCAATAATTTTTAGTTCGTCTGTATCCAAAGTGGTTCCTGATATATTAATGACTGGAGCGTCTATACAGCCCTGGTTCCCTCCCTTAATGGATTTGTTACCTCTCAGCGTCGATTCCGGTTGTGCTTGGCTGACCGGTATGGTGGAACTCTTGGAGGCTCTCTTCTTTTGCCCTCTACGGATCGGTTTCTTTTTTGTTTTCTGTGTGGTGTCCCTCTGCGTGCCGTTCGCGGTGTATCTAAAAAAACTCTGACCGCGGCTGAGTTCCTGTTGCTCCACAGAGCTCTCCGAGTCCGAAGCCTGAGATGCGGTGCTCTCCGATGACGTCGCTCCTCCGGAACCTCCTTCCGTGCGTCTCTGCCGGTATCTCACTGGGGACCACATGTAGACTGCTTGGCGTTCGTAACCCAGGGTATCCCTCTTAAACTTTTTTAGTTTAAATTGTAACAGTTGATTTTTGAATTCTTCAAGTTTTGTTTGTAGTTCAATTTTGAAGGAGTCAAATTCCTTTGTAGCTGTAGATCTTTTAATGTCTTGCTCAATCTTTACTGCTGTTTCACTTCTTGAGGATCCTCAATCCTCTAGGTATTCGTTCTGCTTTAATGTATTCCAATAGAGTGGAACTATGTAGAGCTAAGCTTATTTCCTTCTTTTTATAATTTAGTAGTTCTTTATAGTGGTCATTAGTAGTTATAGCTGCTCCATATTTATTATTTACTTCTGCTAGTTTCAGGATCCTTCTCCTGTCCACATCTGAAAATGCTAATGTTTCAGCCTTATATGATGATAAACCAGCTGCTATGTCATTAAAGGACATTATTCTCGTCTGGGTGCTGTAGGAGTATGGTTAATCAAGTATAGGACGAATATTGTAGTAGTTCTCCTCGCACTCCTGTATTATAGGTTCTTGGAGTGGTGCTGTGTCCTCTAAGTTGTTTAACCACCAACATACAAAGTAGAATCAAACAAAGTAGAATCAAAATAATGGGAGGGCAGTTTTTCACTATTTAAACCAGTACACTGTTTCTGTGGTTATGCACCTGAGGAAGGGGGAGACCCCGAAACGTTGTGCACATGCCTATGTCACAATAAAAGTTTAAAGTTACCAAGTGAGTGCGGTCCTTGTCCTATATCCAGTTTGATTCTACTTTTTATGTTGGTGGTTAAGGAATAGCCTTAGGAATAGCCCTAAGGCTAAATGAAAGGCCACCACTAAAAGTGACACTACAGGCCATACAGACACAGACACCACTGATAGCGAGGGTAGCTCTTTTTTAGACTTATCGCCCCGAAGGCTAAGATGTGCATAATGGAGGCAGCACTTGAAAGGGTCCCCAGATCCTCTCCCAGCTTCCAGATACTACACAATCATCTCTAGCCGTGGATACAGTACAACCCTTGGATAAAGTGCAGATTGTGAATCTATCCACAAGAGAATTGACAAACGCACAAAGGCAAGTATTGACCAGTGGTCTTTCTTTCTACCCAGATAGATGGGCTGACAAACTCATGGCTACAAAAGATTTGTATTTTGTTTTGCAGAAAGATGTCTCTCAAGGCTTTTTTTCATATAGAGCAAGATGGGAACCTTGAGACTTTACATTCGCTTTTGCGAAAAGATGTCTCACAACATGATGTCAGTAAGTTTAAACCTAAATGAAATCTACATTTTGCCCACCTGTGTCTAATTACCCCAGCATCAACGTCTTCTATCGCAACACCTTGCTTGAGATTGAGATAATGCCTGAAAATACCCATGCATACTATAATTTATCTAAATCTGAATGGGAGGCTTTAAAAGACATTGAGAGCTGGAATGATGTGGTAATCAAACCATCAGACAAGGGTGGCAACCTAGTCATCTGGCCTGACATCCTATATAGGAATGAGGCCATTCACCTATTATCCAATAAAGATAATTACAGATTACTACCCTCTGACCCCACAGATACGTTCCGAAATAAACTATCACATCTACTCGATGACGCACAAAAAGAGATGGTGTTCACATCAAGGGAGGCTCTGTTTTTACAGTTGACCACACGGTGACCCCCACCTTTTCTCTTATACCCAAAATTCATAAAAACACCAGAAGACTGCCAGGTAGGCCCATCATTTCAACCATAGAAGGATTAAATGAAAATCTAAATATCTTTGTTGATGGCCATCTTCAAACACATGTCACCTCCTTGGACTCATATGTCAGAGATACTAATGATCTTATTAGTAAACTGCATTGAGGACCCATTGGACTGTCTGTTGGTGACATGTGATGTTGAGTTCCTTTATACAATTATTAAGTCTGGTCTTAATGGGGTGGGGTACTTCCTACAAATGGAGAAGTGTGGCCTGATGGGCAGACATAGATTTATTCTGTGTCTGCTTGAGTACATACTTAAACACAACTATTTTCTGTTTGACCGTCAATTTTTTGTACAACAGAGGGGCACCGCGAAGGGTGCCAGGTGCGCTCCCTCTTACGTCAACCTGTTCTTGGAATGGTGGAAGAGGGAATGCGTCTTTGCTGGTGACCTCTTATGCCTTACAGCATACATGGTGGTATGGTACCGTTATATAGATGATATTTTTCTTCTGTGGAGCAATACCAGAGAGACACTATCAGGGAGATTCAATAAAAGTTCTTATTGTTTAAAATGGTGCTAATTTTGCCCCAACCAATCAAATCTTATTTAACATTTGAAAGCTAACATCCGATTGGTTGGGGCAAAATTAGCACCATTTTAAATGATAAGAACTTTTATTGAATAACCCTGTATGTGATTTCATTAAAGGGACACTATACTGAAAAAATTGCTTTGCCTCATCTTAATTATTGAATACATGTAAGTAGCACTTACTCTGATTTGTTTGTGTTGCTGCATGTCTTCAATCCAGTACACATTTTGTTTAGGAGCAGTATCCCCCCTCCCTCTTTAAACCACTCCCACTTCCATCCGACCTGACTTTTTTCCCACAAACCAATCGTCAAGCCTGCACACAGCATACAGCATTACAACTGTCAAAACTCTGTCACTATTCCAGCTACAGTAAAACTACTCACAGAAGAATAGTTTTTGAGAGCAAGGAACTTGATTGACAGCTGAAATATAAGAAACTTTAGATTGGATATCTAAAGAAATAGGGGGCAGATCAACAAAAAAATGATAAAGTGGTGGTTGGGAAGAATCATAGTTTGCAGTTATGGTCAATGTAAAATAACCTATTTTTCGGTATAGATGACCTTTAAGATTCTCAATAATAATTCTCTTAATATCTTACTGACTTTTAATATCTCCACAACATGTGCTGAGTTTCTTGATGTAATGATCACTAAACATGGTGACAGACTCACTACTTCTTTGTTTCGTAAACCCACACAGTGACACTTGGCAGTGCCCACCCTCTACCCCTTATCCCGAGAGGCCAATTCCTTAGAGCAAGAAGGAACTGCACTCTGGACACTGATTTTCACAGTGCATCTAAGGAACTGTCTGACAGATTGCATGCTAGAGGATACCCTAGGGGTTCAATTACACGAGAATACAATAAGGCAGCACAATGCACTCAAGCAGATCTATTGCAGCCTAGACACCGCACCCCTGATTCGAGTATCATCAGATACATTACCACTTATGGGAGGGAATGTGACTCACTGAAAACAGCACTTGAAAAGTCCTGGCATATCATTAAAAATGACAGTGTAATCGGTCATTTTATTACAGAGAAGCCCTCCATTACAGCCAGAAAGAGCAGGAGCCTGGCAGATACGCTGACTAAAAGTCACTACACCAGAAATGACAATGACCGAACTCGGGGCAGTAGACTGAAAGGCACGTACAGTTGTGGCGGCTGCACTTACTGCCAGTTCATGTACCAGACATCAGAGGTACTGTACGTGATTCCAATGGTTTAAGGAATTTTTCTCTTACTCAGTACTGTAACTGTAAGACTGACTGTGTGGTGTATGCCATTAAATGCCCCTGTGGCTTACTATATGTTGGTAAGACCAAACAGAAAATGAAGCAGAGACTGGCCAAGCATATTTCTGATATCAGACTGGCTGACAGACACAAATCAGTGGGTAAAACTGTGACCACCATTGTAGCACATTTTCTGACAGCCCGTAGGGGGTCATATAAAGAACTAAAATTCTTTGGCCTTGAGAGAGCGAGATTAGCACTGACAGAAGGTGATATAGATAAGAAACTGCTATGTTGAGAGCAATTGGATCATTTATTTAAAGACGTTACATCCTGGGGGTCTCAACAAATCACTGGACTTCACGTCTTTCTTGTGATTTCCTGAATGTCTGGACTTTGACACATGCTTTTTTTTAGAGTCGGACTTAAATACAAACATATATATATATATATATATATATATATATATATATATATATATGTGTATTTTTCTCCAACATTACAGCAGCACGATTATTGCAGGTAAAAAACTTTTTATTTAACATCCGATATCTGTGTCATACAATCTGCGACGTTTAGGGCAGCAGCCCTTTCTCAAGCAAAGAACACAGAGACTGAACAGTGTTAATTAGTAAATCACTTATAAACATTGACAGGAAATTGATACATCACATAGTAATTAAGTAACAAATGGTAACACATTGCCCTCTAATGGTATATTAGGTAAACTACAGCATCCAGTCATTTTTATAGAAATACATAGAGATCATAGTCTCTGTTAAGTCCCTTGGGTTTTAATGTGCCCAACTTCTGAACCCACCACACCTCTCTCTGTTTAAGTTTCTGTTGTCTGTCACCCCCTTTTTTGGCATCAATTCTAACATGCTCCAGTACCATGAATCGTATTTCACTGGCACTGTGACCATGATCAGAAAAATGTTTGGGTACAGGTAGTGACATATTTCTCGATTGAATGGACGATTTATGTTGTGTTAGGCGCATCTTGAGTTTCTCAGTGGTCTCCCCCACATAGAGGAGACCGCATGGACACATAAGGAGGTACACCACAAAACGTGAATCGCAAGTGTGGTACCCCCGTATTGGAAACTCCTGTTTAGTGGTAGGGTGTATAAAAGTGTCACCCTTGATAATTTTGGAACACCATATGCAATTCATGCACGGGTAAGTGCCCTCCTTTCTCGACATCCAATTGGATGTACCTGTACATTTTTCTCTAGACTTCCCACCTTTGATTGTAGCTCCTATTGTTTTACCACGTTTATATGAAATGAGAGGTGAATTTTGAAATATCCCTACGTCAGGGAATGATTGAGAGAGTAATGGCCAATGCTTACGAATAATTTCGGTAACCTCCTGACTGTAAGGATCATAGGAGGTAACAAAAGTTAGCCTTTCTTTTTTGTCCTTCCCTACCTGATGTTCAAATCTCGGACCCATTATTTTATCTCGAGCTCTGTTAATCACACCATCTGGATACCCTCATGATTTAAACTTTTT
Organism: Hymenochirus boettgeri; assembly: GCA_019447015.1. Taxonomy (NCBI): domain Eukaryota; kingdom Metazoa; phylum Chordata; class Amphibia; order Anura; family Pipidae; genus Hymenochirus; species Hymenochirus boettgeri. The sequence goes on along the minus strand of CM033471.1, from coordinate 54,035,601 downwards.
ACACATGTCATCCATTTGCGTAACCTTAACATTAGTCTCATCTACCAATCTATCAATTCTTTTTAATTGGCTGTACGGTATGGCATATTTAGTGTGTGACGGATGTTGGCTGGAATAATGTAATAACTGATTACGGTCAGTGGGTTTCTGAAATAAGCATGTATGGAATGTATTATGACTTTTAATTATATTAATATCCAAAAAATGAACATTAGTCTGATTCCACAGCATATCAAACTTAATCGAAGGATGCATACCATTCAACTCGGCGTGAAACCGCGACAGGGTATCAATGCCACCCCGCCATAGGACGAGCACATCATCTATGAACCTCCACCAAGCCACACAATGTGATCGGTAGAGGTCCAATCGATAGATGTGCCCGTCCTCAAGCCATGCCATAAAGGCATTGGCATAGGCAGGAGCTAATTAAGGTTGAATAAAGACATTCGTCCATCAAGTCCAACCTATTCACTTTTTTTTTTTTTTATTTATTTTTTTTTTTATTTTTATTTTTTTTAACCCTCCCTAACAGTTGATCCAGAGGAAGGCAAAAAACCCCAGTTAAAAAAAGGGGGAAAAAATTCCTTCCTGACTCCAAACGGCAATCGGAAAGTATCCCTGGATCAACCAGATCTATATGCATTAATACCAGTAATTCTCAATATTTTTTAGTTTTAGAAACTTATCCAGGCCTTTTTTAAAGTTATTCAATGAACTTGCCATTACCACCTCTGCTGGAAGACAGTTCCACAGTTTCACCGTTCTCACTGTAAAGAAACCTCTCCTAACTTGAAGATGAAACTTCTTTTCTTCCAACCTTAAAGGATGTCCACGAGTCCTCTGATATGACCTATTAGTGAACAATGCACCAGAGAGTTCACTGTATGGGCCATTAATATATTTGTATAAGGTTATCATGTCCCCACGCAACCGCCGCTTCTCCAATGTAAACAGCCCTAACTTGTCTAATCTGCCTGCATATTCAAGCCCCTCCATTCCCCTTATTAATTTAGTTGCCCTTCTCTGAACTGCCTCAATTTCCAAGATGTCCCTTTTGTATATGGGATTCCAAAACTGCACCGCATATTCCAAATGTGGCCTTACCAGTGCCTTGTAAAGAGGGAGAATAATATTTTTCTCTCTTGATTCCATTCCCCTCTTTATACAAGACAATATCTTGCTAGCTCTAGCTCACTACTAAAGAGCCTGTAGCCAACAGAAAAGTCAGCCCAGTTCTCTAAAAACCCAAACCCCATCTCCTTACACCACTCTCTTAGCCACGCATTTATACTCCTGAGCTCCCGTTGCCTCCCTAGCGTAGCACGTGGCTGCGGTAGTATTTCTGAAATCACTACCCTGGAGGTCCTTGCTTTTAACTTGGCCCCTAATTCTCGGAAATCATTTTTAAGGACCTCACCTCCACCTCTAACTTTGTCATTGGCACCAATGTGAACCAAGACCGCCGGGTCACTCCCAGCCCCACCCAATAATCTGTCTACACGATCCACCACATGTCGAACCCTAGCACCAGGCAGACAACACACTGTTCGGCATGCAGGGTCCTGGCGACAGATTACCCTATCTACCCTTCTAATAATAGAATCCCCTACCACTACCACCTGTCTATCCTTCCTAGCCCCCAGTTCTCCCTCCCTTGTATTGGAGATGGCCGTCCCCTGGGTGCTCAAGGGAAAGGCCCGCTCCATACATGCTGCTTCCGAGCCATCGTCCTCCACATCTTCACCTAAAATGGCAAATCTGTTGGGATCGACCAGCTGGGAAGAAGCCCCCCTATCCTTCCGTCCCCTACTTCCCCTGGTGACCCTTACAAATCTATCTTCCTTCTCCACCTTATCTGCCCCATCTCCACCCACCAGTTTACTGGCCCCTGCCAGTACCTGCATTTCCCCCAGGTTTGCCAAGTCCTGCAATGCTGCAAGTTTACCCCTTAGATTCTGTACCTCAGATTCCAAATGGGCAACCCACTCACATCTGACACATACATAGGTCCCCTGGGGCGGCTGCTCCAAGATCCCATACATGCGGCAGGATGCACATTGCGCGGCCCCAACAAAACTGTCCATACTAAACAGCAATACACAGTAGAGACACAGCAGAGAAATAGTGTTGTTCTTAAACGCTTTCTTGTTTTAAACGCTTTAGTTTTTTAACGCTGTCAATTCTCTTAAAAACAGAAAAATCTCTTTAAAACAGGAAATCGCTCAGAGCTAATCGCTCATGGGACAGGCCTTAAATGAGGTTCAAAACCAACCAGAGCTATTGCTCTGTTCCTGACCCTGCTTTTGCCTGCTCCTTGTCTGTACCGTGTATTTTTGGTCTCTGACCTTTGTATTGCTCCGTGTGCCTTGTCTGTCAGTTTTGTTCCGGACTTCTCTCGTATTCCCAGCCTCAGTTCGGATACCTTGCACTCTAGTACGGGGGGCAACCGTGTTCGGTGAGGCGCATCTAGCCTCCCGGCAAACGGGGGCTTGTCTATTGGCGAAGATAGTGGTTGTAGATTGGGGTATTCCGACTGAAGGAATACGAGGGGACCCAGAGCGTTACAACCATATAAGTCGAGTGTAGAAATTAGTTGCCCTTTAAATGGACAGCAGAATTCCCATACATGAATGCCATACAAAAATAGCCAAATCCAGTACCAGTAACCCCCAATTCCTTGGCACTCCAGATGTTTGGAAACTACAACTCCCAGCATGCTTTGTTGCTGGGAGTTTTAGTTTCTAAACATGTGGAGTGGCAAGGTTCAGTAAACTTTGAATTAAGCTTACCATCATTTACAATTCTCCCGAACCCCGTACTGTATAGTAATGGGCCCTCTCACCCCCATATAGTAAAGGACTCTCTGATCCCAATAGTTAAAAATGTCACCTTAGTTTCAAGCTGTCATTTGCACTGTACTAGCAGCTGTTTTTTGCCCCAAACTGAGGAGACCCATCAGATTTACAGCATCCAAATGAGCAGTGACCTTGCTGAGTGAGTCCAGCAGCCAGACTACAGGAAGCAGGAAGGATTGTAAAGGCAGAACAGCTCCTGTAACTTTCTATGCAGGTTAACACAGCGCCACCTACTGGTTACTATCCGCAATTGCAGAATTTGGATCTAAATTAGGACTTGACCTGAGTAAGTCGAGGTTAGGTTTTCAGGCTAATTTTAAATTTATTCGACTTATACTCAAGTATATACGGTATCTAAAAACTGTTTCTGGATTTGATTACAAATTTACACTCCCTCAACTATGGACACCGCCTTGTTATACGCTATCAGTTTTCTTAAAAGTATCTTGCCTCAGGATATCTTTATGCATTTTGTATTGCTGAATCTGATTCCTCTTTGTATATAGTGCTGGCTTGTCCTCACACGCTGATTTAGTTATTCTGTTTGTTTTCGTATGTAAATTACCGATGAGTACCCATTGGCTGATGGATGGTGGGTGTTGCTGACATGATCACACAGTTACCTACCTTGGTGGGTCTCTTGCAAGAATGTTCATGCGGGTGGCCGCTTGGCTGTGTATCTGTGATGCTCATGACGTGTTTAATGCGCATCGACGTGATGTCATTGCGACGACCTGAACTCCTTAAATGGCTAGCGGCAACCCACCATCAAGCACACTGTTGAGAAAGCCCTGGTCCTGGGCGAAACGCGTTTGGCATTACTCACTGGCTTCCCTCTCTCTGTCCCCTGCTCAAGCTCTTCTCCTCATGGACCCCCTTTAGTGACTGTTCTGCTGCAGCTTGACAGATGACAGATAAGTGTATAACTGCTATTAATACTAGTACTTACCTAGACTTTGTGGAAGGGCTGTACTTGCCTTGAATGCCATGGCAGTGGAGGATATGCACATGTATATAGGATTTTAAATGCTTTTAGTTTGTCATTTGCCAGTGTTCATATTTATAATAATAAAGGGTTTTTTATTTATATCTGTCTAGATATGAGTGCAGTACTTTTTCTTTTCTCTGGTGTTTTTGAGTATTATACTTATTAGTTCCTGCACCATTGCCCACTGGGTATTATCAGTGCTGTCTCTAGACTTTTTGGCACCTGAAAAAAAAAACTCAAAATGTTGCCCCACCCCTTCGCCATGCAGTCGGAAGAGGTGTGTTTTTATAATTGGGTAATACGGAAGTGGGGTATGGCTTGTTCAGAAGTGGGAGGGGCTTTATACACATGACTGGTAAATAATGCCCACAATGACTGGTAAATGATGCCCACAGTGACTGGTATTAGATGCCCAGAGTGACTGGTAAATGATGCCCAACATTGATTTTTGATCTGCAGGGCTGGCAAATCATGGAAAAATCATGTGTCCCCAGCACATGGAAAAATCATGTGCCCCAGGCACATGATGCCAGGTGGGAAAAAAAATGTTGCCTTTAAAACTGCTGCCTCCCTACAGGGTGCTGCTCTGTAATGTGCTTCACCTTGCCTCATTAGAGAGGGGGCCCTGGGTATTATACTTATGTCCTGTGCCTCAACATACTGTTTGGTCATTTGAGACTTTGCAGAGGGCCATTTCAGTTTAAAGACCTTGACTGCAATGGGTCCAATAGGTTATTAGCATGGAGGTATTGAGTAATACGTGTAGACACAAGACGTTCTAAGAGTTTTGACACAAATGGTAAAAGTGAGACAGGGCAGTAATTCGAGAGACGGGTAGGGTCCAGAGAGAGTTTTTTAAGAAGAGGTTTGACGCACACATGTTTAAATGCAGAAGGAAAAATCCCAGTGCTCAGGGAGGAATTAAAAATGTGAGCAAGAACAAGGGAAAGGATTTTAGCACAGTGTCTGAGTAAAAAGGAAGGCATGGGATACGGGATACACATTGTAAGTGGCAAGGACAACAGGAGGTTGAAGACTTCAGAATGGGTGAAAACAGGGGGTCGAAGACTTTCAGGGGTGAAAAATTCCAGAACTGCAGGTGGTGGGGCAGGATGAAGAATTTGTGAGTTGTCCTAGGGTGAGGGGATTAGAGTGTGGATATCATCTATTTTAGTTCTAAAGTAGTCGGAAAAATCCTAAGGGGCGTTAATGGAATGAAAAGGGCTGCAAGAGAAAAATAGTGAAAATAAACAACTTGGGTTATTTTTGTTATTGTTTATAAGTGTGCTAAAATAGGAGTGTTTTTCTGCTGAAAGAGCTTTAAGACAGCCACTCAGCTATATTTGGTATCTGAATTGAGCCAAGAACAAGGGTTAGTGGGGCGAGGGACGAGGGATTAAACAACACTATTTCATGGTCACTTCCCTAAGCCTCCATTTACCTTTATATCTATAATACGCTCCAGGATATTAGATATTACCAGATTCAACAGAGCTCCTTTTCTAGTAGGAACTTCAACCACCTGTGAGAGAAAATTATTCTGTAGAAAATTCAGGAATCCATTATCCTTTTCAGTGTTGGCAGTTCCACTACGCCAATCAATGTCAGGGTAGTTTAAAGTCCCCCCTTTCCATCTGCATATGAAGCTGACTCTCCCTGCTAGCAATGCTGGCAATACTCTGGGGCAGTGGCATAACTAGGAATCACTGGGGGCCCCAGCCCAACTATAATGGGGAACCTATCATCAACAGTGTTTTTCTGTGAGGAGGCTATATCTGTCAGAGGAGAAATAAGAAGATGGGTACCCCTTGGCTCCTGGCTCCCCCTACAGTTGCTCCCCTGGTAGTTTCGCCCCTGCTGTGGGGAAGTCTACTGGCATTGAAGGGTTATTGGCAATACCCTGGGAAAGTGCTGACACTGAAAGTGTTAATGCCAATACTCTTGGAAAGTCTGCAGACAAGAGTCAAAACATTTCAGATCTTTAGGTAAGATAAAAGTTTTAACTATTAATGGATGTCAAGAGAGAGAGTTACAAGGGGACGACGACAAGGGAGAATAGTTTAAGGGTTTGTGGAAAAGATTGCTTTGTGAGGACTGAACGGCACAGCCAGGAACGTATCGGGACAAGAAAGAAGATAGGTAGGGCGGTGCAGCAGAGTGAAGACATTTAAAGGTCAAAAGAAGAGTATTAAATCATTTTTTTTAAGGAAAGCCCACAGTTTCAAGTTTCAGTAGCAGAATGTTACAGTGGTCAAAACGGAAAGTTAAGTGCATGTGTGAGCACTTTAGTAGTGGATTGAGAGAGAAAAGGGCAGATCTTGGCAATTACGAAGTAGAAAAAGACACAACCTGGTGACATTGTTAGTATTCTGACAGATAAAAAGAGAAAAGACAAAGATTACTCCAAGACATCAAGCAGTTTCAACAGAGTTAATGACTACATTATCAACAGAAATGGCAGTGATAAGATTTGAGATTGAACTTCAGGGGTGGACACATAGATTTGTGTATCATCAGCGTATAGGTGATACTTGAAGCCAAATGATTATATCTTCCAAAGAGAAATTATAGAGGGACAACAGTAATGGTCTCTAAACAGAGCCCTGGGAAACCCCCACATTAAGTGGAACAGGAGAGGGAGTTTTATTAGCAAAGGCGATAAAGAAAGATCTGTTAAAAAGATAAGAAGAAAAATATAAAGCAGCTAGATTTCAGATGCCCAGAAAATTCAGAATTTGCATGACAAGGGTCAATAGTATCTGGCTGATGATAAATCGGTGAGAATGAGGACAGTGAACTGGCCCTTTGATTTGGCATTTTGAAGGTCATTAAAACCCAGTCGGAATCCTTATTGCAATGGGTCCAATAGGTTATTAGCATGGAGGTGGTTTTTCGTAATACATTTAAAGATGAGATGTTCTAAGAGTTTAGAAACAAACGGTAAAAGGAGACAGGGTGGTAGTTAGAGAGGCAGGATGAATCAAGAGAGGGTATTTTAAGAAGGAGCTTGGGACTCGCATGTTTGAAGGCAGCAGGAAAAATCCAAGAGGTCAGGGAGGAATTAAAGATGTAAGTAGGGGTAAGGATTTTAGATCAGTGTTTGAGTAAGGGCATGGGATCAAGGGTACATGTAAGGGGGCGAGGACAACAGAAGTTGCAGGTGGTGGGGCAGTAAGTGTTAAGCTTGATACACACATTGGCTAATGTGTGTAGGGCTAGAACCATTTCCGATGCCAACAATTTGTTGTCACAGTCATTCTGACCAGAAAATTTCTGCTGGTTGGGGTTGGCCCCCTGTACTGCTAGTATAAGGACTCAGCCTTGATTGTAGGAAGAATGGCAGTCACGAACGATCTCCCTATACTTTATTCAGAGATGACAGATTGGTACAGTGTGTACCCACCTTAAGTTGTCGAGGGATGAAGGTTTTATACATGTGGATATTTTGTACTGTAGTGCTATAGTCAACAAAATTCTAAGTACCGTAGATGGAAGTAAAAGTGTAAGTAGTTGAGGACTGCAAAAGAGTGTTAAATAGTAAAAACAGACAATGTGGGTTATTTTTGTTATTGGTTAGAAGTGTGCTAAAGTGGGAGTGTTTAGCATCCAAAAGAGCTGAATTAAGACACAACAGCATAAAGTTGTAGTGATAAAGTGATTAGTGTAGCGACAATTGTAGGTCAGCAAAGTATTCAATGGTAGAGGATAATAGTGTTATGGGAGTTTGTTTGCGAGTCCGGGTTAGAATCAGAGGCAAAGGAAGTAAGGCTAGAGCTGAGAGAAGGGGATTGACCAGGAAGTTCTATTGTTCAGGTGTTGCGAACAGAAACACTAAAAGTAGTAATAGAGAAAAGGTAAGTATTATTAAGTAGAGAAAGTAATTAGATTGTGATCCGAGAGTGGAAAGGAGTTACTAGCAAAATGTGAGACAGAAAGGTTTTTAGTACAGACCAAGTCCAGGAAGTGACCATCATTATGGGTGCTAGTGTATGGGTCCACTGCTTGAGGTAGAAGGAGGAAGTGGAAAAAGCGAGAGGGAATTGTGTACTGGTGTCAATGTGACAATTAATGTCACCTAAAATGATAGCCAGGCAGTCAGAGAAGAAAGATAGAGAGCCAGGTTTCAAACTCTGTGAGGAAGGTTGCTGGAAATGGCATATGGAGGTCTGTATATGATAGGATAAGGGGTAGAAAAGTTGGACAGTTTGGACTTCCAATTAGGAAAATTAAATAGAGGGCAGTAAAAGTATTAAGTTTAAAGCAGCAGAAAGGGGACAAAAGACCTACTTCTCCATCCTGTCCTGAGGAATGAGGTGAATGAGAGAAAGATAGACCATCCTACATAACCAAGGCCTAGGATAAGTGCTAGGATAATTTTTTATTGATGCAAATATATGATTGTTAAAAAAAGCTTGGTACAGTGGTGTTTAAATAGAAAAAGATATTCTAAGTCACAGACATGTTTTGTGTTCATTTGTTTGACTTACTATGTATGGTGGGGTTTACCTTTTAAATCACAGAGCTTGTTTTCTCTGCACATGGCAGAGTCGCTTTTTGTTATGTGCTTAAAGGAGAACTAAACTTTTTAAAATCCTAATATGAAAGCTTTTCTCCTCAGAACACCTATACATTCTCCAGTAGGTTGCATTTAGTACATGTAAGTACTAGATTCTGTAACTAAGAATGCTTCCATGTTGCCAGTACAACTTCCAAATTCCAAATTTCCAAAAGAGCCAAATTCACTGTCTCTATGCAGTTTTTAGCTTCTCTTTCCAGTGAAAGATAATATTTCTAAATGTACCTCTATTTGTTGTTGCATTTCTTGTGGTGCAACATATAAATGCTTTTAGTCACAGGTTCAAATCTCCTGGCTTATAAATGTTTTTTCTGACCTTTTTTCATAGCAAAAGATAAAGATTCTAAATGCAGTTACCGGTACATTATCTGCATGTGCAGACGTGGTGGCTCACGTTTACAAGTGCTGTTTTTTTTAAACAAAAAGACCATTGAACATTAGGTTGCATGTTCGATTCCCCACACTTTCTTTTATTTTTTATTAAAATGTTAATATTTTGTCAAACAAGTGATAGGACGTGGAACTGCTCCTTCCATGTACTTAGAAAGTCTTTCGGTACAAGACGGTTTTAAAATCCAATCTTTATTTAAATACCTTTAGCTGCTGGGAAATGTAGGCTGGATGCCGGAACAAGGTGAGTAACTGGAGATTGGATGCAGGCAAGGTAAGTAACTGGAAGAACAACCGGTAAGTATGCTGGTACTGGAAAAACTGGTAGGTAAGTATGCTGGTACTGGAACAACGGGTAAGTATGCTGGTACTGGAAAAACAGGTAAGTATGCTGTACTGGATGGAACAACAGGTAAGTATGCTGATACTGGAACAACGGGTGGTAGTATGCTGGTAGAAACAATGGGTAAGTATGCTGGTACTGGAACAAGGGTAAGTATGCTGGTACTGGAAACAGGGTAAGTATGCTGGTACGGAACAACAGGTAAGTATGCTGGTACTGGAACAACGGGTAAGTATGCTGGTCTGGAACAACGGGTAAGTATGTGGTACTGGAACAAAGGGTAAGTATGCTGGTACTGGAACAAAGGGTAAGTATGCTGTACGGAACAACGGGTAAGTATGCTGGTACTGGAACAACAGGTAAGTATGCTGGTAGGCAGGACCAGGAACCAAGGCAGGTGAGTACTGAGCCGGGAGGTAGCTAAAGCTACAATCGGGCACTGGGTCCAGGAGGACACCGGCTTTTCAAATTTCGGGACCAGAGCGGCAGGTAAGTTCGTGACAAAAACAATGTTGACAATTCTTAACAACTGTATGAAATTCAAATTTTAATAAAGAATTCCTCTGTACGGAGGGGATTAAAAAAAAAGATTAGGTTATAGAGATTAACTAATACCTTTGTCACCTATTTGCTTTAAAAATACGGGACATATTGATCTTTCTCCTGTACCACAGTTTTATAATACTATACATTTATTTGACCCATTTTCATCTAGAGCCCAGAGTTTCTCATATTCATAATCTTATACAATAGACTCAGATATAAGAATCAAGTTTGGACAAACGTATATAGAGACAGTTAGAGCACAGAAAGTTACTAAGTGCTATTTTATGTTACTATTTGTATTTATTTATAATTTATTTATAATTGTTATTTATGTTTAAGAACTTTAAAAAAAATTTATTGAATCATATAAATGACAAAGATAGGTTCAGCATAAATCAACACAGTACTGTAGCTGTGAAAACAGTGCAGGTTTTATTGTGGAAACATGTGTGCCACATGTTTCGGTAAGGCCGTCCGTTACGGGCATGACCGTGACGTCACGGCCAATGGCTGATGGCCATTAAACGATCGAGACTCTACTGATGCTGCCCGTGTACGTAAAGGGCACATTGCAGCAGCAGAGGAGGTGGAGCCCATGGTGGTTGATCAGTAAGTCGGATTCCTCAGCCTGGGAGCATTATTAGACACAGAGAGTACAATGCATGGGAGCATTATTAGACACAGAGAGTACAATGCATCTGGGGTTTGGGGGGTCCTACTTATCATATTAAATTTAACGGCTGGTATTCGGAAGACATTATGATGATATAGCTGTGTTTCTCCCACCACCCTAAATAGGGGTTGGCATGTGTGGGGGCAAATTTTGCCCCTATTGATGCCCCTTGTACATACAAAAAAAGAAGTGCACATCCAATTAAATTGCTTATGATTTATAATACTATTGTATTGAGAAAGCCAGTCAGATGACTAGCGAAACATCTTCAAGAACTAACTTTAAAACCATTTAACTAACTTTAAAACCATTTGATCTAACTGAAAAATGATATACCATGACCTGGATGAATGAGAACCTTCACAAGCATATAACCCTTGAATTGTGACTTAAAAAGCCTGCTCATCTCTCTGGATAAATTTAAAGGGTATCTCCACTAAATTTAAAGGGTACCTCCCGTTCTTCTATTGAAGAACGGGAGGTAAAGGAGCTGTGCCTTACCTTCCGTTCTTCAATAGAACACACAGGAGCCAGGAGAGAAGGTAAGAAACTTACCCGCTCGCTCGCTCCCCCGGCACGTAGTCTGACAGGTCCCGACGGACCTTGTCTTCTATGCGCAATCTATGCGCATAGAAGACAAGGTTCGTCGAGACCTGTCAGACCAAGCGGTCCCCTTCAGGGGACTGCCACCCTGTACCCCTGAGGGGTACAGGGTGGCAGTGAGGGGTACAGGGGATCAGTGAGGGGTACATGGGGCAGTGATGGGTGCAGGGGGGGCAGTGAGGGGTACAGGGAGTCAGTGAGGGGTACAATGGGGGCAGTGAGGGGTACAGGGGTGCCTGTTTTACACTCAATGCAACATCCATCTGGGGTTTTCATTAACAGGCACAGCATGTTCTCTGGCTTCTTTCACATACTCATAACCCCCCCAGTTCTTTTCCCAGCGTTATCAACCCCCAGTTCATTTCCCAGCACTATCAAGCCCCCCAGTTCATTTCCCAGCGCTATCAAACCCTCCAGTTCATTACCCAGCTTTATCAAGCCCTCCAGTTCATTACCAGTGTTATCAAGCCTTTCAGTTCATTAGCCAGTGTATTCAGCTCAACAATATAAAATGGCAGTAGTGGTTTTTAAAATAGGTGTTACCTCAAAAAGTGGGTGTGGTTTTTAAAAGGTGGGCGTGACCAAAAATTCTGAGCTCCATTCTCCCTGCTTGTGGTGGTGCAGGGGTCACACATTCATAAGGAAACAGCTGCCCAACTAATTGGAAAGCACATTGGGGTTGTTAGGGGAATTGAAAAATGGTACATTTTTACATTTCCCTTTTTAAAAGGAGAATTAAACTAGCTATTTTTTTTAACATTAATAAATAGATAACACTTTTATATCTGCATTTACTACTCTATTAATTAATTTGGCTTGAAAAAGCCAAATTACTGTTCTTTCTATTTCTTCCGCTTTTTTGGAACGTATCTCCTCCCACAGTTTTTGAGCTAAAGACATGAAATTTGTTACAGACGTGCGGGGCATATAGGAGAAGTGTACTATATTCTAGCTAAGGAATCTGCAGAAGCGTTACGGCGTTATCGGCAAATTTCCGGACATTTTTTCCCATAGACTATGATGGTAACAATACTCAAATGTGGGTATTTCAAAACAGTAACATAAATACAAATGGTGATACCCCCAACCCCCCACACAGACCCAGGTACACCCACCTACTGACCTACCTTTCCATTCCCATTGAAGGCATATTTAAAGGATAACTAAAATCAAAAAAACTAATTTAGATTTATCCTCAATAAAATATAGTTTTATGGTTAGAAACACAAAAAAGACATACCCCCTCAACCAGACCCAGGTACACACACCTACTAATCTACTTATCCATTACTGTGGCAGCCATACTTAAAGGGTAACTAAAGTAAAAAAAAACCTAATTTAGATTTATTCTCAACTAGCAAAATACCCGCGCTTCGCAGCGGAGATGTATTCAAATAACCTTTTTAGTAAGAAAGCAATAATGTATCAAGATTGCTGTAATCACTCTGCACTTGATATATTAAAGAAAGACAATTCAATAAGCTTTACGATAATGCAACACTCATTAACTTTAATTTAATATATTTTTTATTCAACTACGAAATTTTGGTGAAAATAACCCCCACCACCCCTCCCCGTCCGCCCCCAATACCCCCCACAATTCCTCTCTGTCCACCCTCCAAACCCTTCCCCTTACACATCAGCCAGTCCCCGCACACACCCTGAAATTTTGGTAAAAATAGGTCCAGCCGTTAGTGTGCAGGAGTTTAAAATTCTATTCCCCCCCATTCACCCCCACCCTAAAAAAAATATTTTGTTAACCTTTTACTGGTAAAGGAGTATATGCATACAAAATTTGGTTGAAATCGGACCAACCATATAGATTTGTATAGCTTGTAAGCTAGGTAACCATAAGTCTGTGCAATGTCAGATACTCACCGTTACAGGTGGAATTTCGAAACAAAACCTGCTTAACTTTTGTAAGTAAGGTGCAATGAATGAGCCTGCCAAATTTAAGCCGTCTGCCTCCACGGCAAGTTGGAGAATTAGTGATGAGTGAGTGAGTGAGGGCTTTGCCTTTTATTACCTCCCCGTCCGCCCCCAATACCCCCCACTATTCCTCTCTGTCCACCCTCCAAACCCTTCCCCTTACACCTCAGCCAGTCCCCGCACACACCCTGAAATTTTGGTAAAAATCGGTCCAGCCGTTAGTGTGCAGGAGTTCAAAATTCTATTCCCCCCCATTCACCCCCACCCTAAAAAAAATATTTTGTTAACCTTTTACTGGTAAAGGAGTATATGCATACAAAATTTGGTTGAAATCGGACCAACCATATAGATTTGTATAGATTGTAAGCTAGGTAACCATAAGTCTGTGCAATGTCAGATACTCACCGTTACAGGTGGAATTTCGAAACGAAACCTGCTTAACTTTTGTAAGTAAGGTGCAATGAATGAGCCTGCCAAATATAAGCCGTCTGCCTCCACGGCAAGTTGGAGAATTAGTGATAAGTGAGTGAGTGAGTGAGGGAGGGCTTTGCCTTTTATTAGTATAGATAAAAGATAGTTTTATGGTTGCAAACACAAAAAAGACATAACCCCTCAACCAGACCCAGGTACACACACCTACTGATCCACTTATCCATTACGGTGGCAGCCATATTTAAAGGGTAACTAAAGTCAAAAAAACAAATTTAGATTTATCCTCAATAAAAGATAGTTTTATGGTTGTAAACACAAAAAAGACATACCCCCTCAACCAGACCCAGGTACACACACCTACTGATCTACTTATCCATTACAGTGGCAGCCATACTTAAAGGGTAACTAAAGTAAAAAAACGAATTTAGATTTATCCTCAATAAAAAATAGTTTTATGGTTTGTAAACGCTAACACCAACCCCCTCAACCAGACCCAGGTACACACACCTACTGATCTACTTATCCATTACAGTGGCAGCCATACTTAAAGGGTAACTAAAGTAAAAAAACTAATTTAGATTTATCCTCAATAAAAAATAGTTCTATGGTTGTAAACACAAAAAAGACATACCCCTCAACCAGACCCAGGTACACACAACTACTGATCTACTTATCCATTAATGTGGAAGCCATACTTTAAAGGGTAACTAAAGTCAAAAAAGCTAATTTTGATCAATAATCAAAAAACTTTGTTTTTTTAACCCCCAACGTGATACAGATATACACAGCTACTGACCTACCCCTCCATTACTGTTGCAGCCATACGTAAAGTAAAAAAAACTCATTTTGAGCAATCATCAAAAAAGTTAGTATTTTATCCCCCAACCTGATATGAATACACACACACCAACTGACCTACCTTTAATGCATGTGAAAAACTACAATGTCCTCTTCATTGACATTATTGAGTTTTAAAATCTGCAGCACAAACACACAAATTCCCTTCCAAAATGCAGTCTTTCAAGCCAAATTCAAAGTTTATACTCAAACTTTCCCTTCCTAGTTCTTTAAGTTATACGATAATCAAGTGGAAACTTATTACAGATGTATTGTCATATTTTGGTTTTTTTATGCTCTACTGTCAACAACCTAAAATACTAGTGCTGCAAGTACCTAATTAAACAGGAAATCTTTGGCAGTGGGACCTAGCCCAAAAGGTATAGCATTTGCTTATTGGCTACCATGAAAACATGGAAATTACCCAGAAGTCTCTCTTACTTTAAAGTGTATGTCCACCCTTCTTAACAACTTTTATTATAAAGTTCTGCTTCGTCCCCCCACCCCAACCACTATATTTTTATTACCAGAAACTTCCCCAAACATTACTTACCTTCCCTTCAATCATGTGCTGTGATTCTCACGTGCTTACCCTTATGGTGACCATAGATGATATAATCGCGGTTGTACGATCCGCGGGTGGCAATATTGTTGGACTGTGTATGAAGGATCGTCCAACAGTCTTTGACTGTTGACACGCATTGCGCTGGGATTCTCATGCACTAATGCAGACACTCTCAGTCACGCAGACACTGTCACACAGACACTCTCAGTCACACAGACACTCTCAGTCACACAGACAGGGCCGTTTTTAGGCATAAGCCACCTAGGCAAAGAGCTAGGGCGCCTATAATAAACCGCCCAGTGTTCTCCCTGTCAACTTACTGTGTTAGAACTGCTCTCCTTGTTTCAGCTGCTATAATTTGCAACATTGTAGTGAGTAGAGAGCCTGAACTCAGCTCCCTCTACTTGGAAACAATGTTGCAAATGAACTGAAGGTGAAGGAAGGAGGGGGGAGGATGAACTCAGCTAATAGTACTGAGAAGAACAGTTCTAAAATGCCAGGTAAAAGCTGCTGCAAACCTTAGTGGCCCCTGTGACTATCAGCCATGAGATCCCCATCCCTGCCTCTTTCTTCCTTCCATCCAACTCTCCAATTAGAACTTAGAGTAGGTGAGGAGTGAACAACTGGAAATCAGGTACATACTGTATGTATATCATGTCAATGCTGGCAGCTGAAAGGATTAAAGGTAATACTCTGCTGGCACTGAAAGTGTTAATATCAGTACTCTGTGAATGTGCTGGCACTGAAATTATTAGTAGGAAATTCTGCTGGCAGTGAAGGGTTAATGGTGATACTCTGCTGGCACTGAAAGGTTAATAGCAATACTGTAGGAAAGTGCTAGCACTGAAGGGCAATACTCTGGGATTGAGCAGGCACTGAAATTACTAGTAGGAAAGTCTGCTGGCATTAATGCTGGGGTTAATAGTAATACTCTGCTAGCACTAAAGGGTTAACAGCAATACTCTGGGGAAATGCTGGCAGTAAAAGTGTTAACGCCAATACTCTTGGAGGGATAGGCCACACTACTGCACTTTTTAGCGCGATGGGATTGCGTTCTGATCACGCTAGGGCACCAAAATGGCTAGAAATGGCCCTGCATGAAGACACTGTCACACAAACACTCTCAGTCACGCACATACTGTCACACAGTCACTCTCAGTCACGAAGACGGTAACATGCATGAATCATACACGGATACGCGCAGGCAATTTTCACATTTTTCTGAAAACGGAAAAGAACATCTCTATTTACAAGTGACAGAAAAAAAACATACAAGAAACTTTGGGGTTAGGAGAAAGATAAGGTGGGTGAAAAAAGGGTGCACTTTGTTTAATATTTATATGGCTCTGTCTGAAGCTTTTATATTAAATGATTTATGTAAATAAATGGCACAATATTTTGATAATTCATTGACATACGTTAAGATATGTTTTTGCAAACATGACAGGTTGCTATACTTTATTGGTCTAAATCTGGGTACACATCTTTCAATTCTTCTTCCCGACCGACCGTTCAGCACTTCCAACCAGTCGGCTAGGACGAAGGACTGTCGGTTACAGCAAAATATTTCAGCCTGATCAACCGATACACTGAAATGTCGGTCAATCAGGCTGCAATATCAGATGATGTGTACCCAACTTTACTTGTGCCATCTAACCGGACCCAGATCATTTTAACATTTTATCAATCTATGAAATTCATTATATTATATTATATATCATTTGAGTTCTAGAGTTTATGATTTTTAGGTCAGTTTTTTTTGTACACAGTATTTGGATATCTGCTTGTGAAGGTTTTCATTCATCCAGGTCATAGTATATCTGTAGTATTCAGTTAGATCAACTAGACTAGAAGTTTAGATCCTGGAATTGTTTTTTATACATTGTTATACATTTTCCTGTGTATTTTGGTCCACAGTATGTACAATGTTGTTTTGAATCCCTACCATGAGCAGTTTGAACAACACCTCTTAGCTACATGCAATGAACGCCTGGCATTTAGGAGGCCCATGACACCTTGGTGCTGTATGCTGATTGAGACACATTACAGGATATTTATTGTCACCAGATTCTCGCAGATATTTGGATATCGGTTTAGCTTGATTTACTTGAATATGCCTGGCAGCACAAACCCTAAGAGAGTCTTGATTAACTGATTGCTAATTGTACAGAATGAAATGTTTTGGGAAAACCATGATTTAATTTTTTTTTTAAATTGACCATTACGAGAAACTAATTCATCCCAACTATCATTTTTTGTTGATCTGCCCCTTATTTCTTTAGGTATCCAATGTGAAACATCTTACTTTTCAGCATTTCTGTAAGCAGTTTTTCTGTATGTGGAAAGGTTTGACAGTTGGTGTGCTGTATAATGTATGTTGACAGTATTGACAGTTGGTATGGGGGGAAATAGTCAGGTCAGTGGTCAGAGTCTGATCAAAAAAAGTACTTTATTGAAGGCATGTAGCAACACACACACCTCAGAATAAGTGCTACTTACACATATTTATTTATAGATTAAGATGACGCAACGCCATTTTTTTCAGTATACATACACTTTAAGGGCTTAATAGAATACATGTATGTAACACTTACTTTGTGGTGTGTTTGTTGCTGCCTGTCTTCAATCCAGTACTTGTTTTGCTCAGAGTAAATTTTTTCCCTCCCTCTTTTAACCACTTCCTTCTGACCTGACTTCCCCCCACATACCAACTGTAAAAGCTGCACATAGCATACAGCACCCCAACTTTCAAAACTCTGACATCATTCTTGCTACAGCAAAACTGCTACAGTAGCAAGATAGTAGCTTATGATAGTAAGGGACATGGTTGACAGCTAAACTGCGAGATGCACCATGTTGGCTATCTAAAGAAATAGTTACAGTAATGGGCAATTTAAAGAAACAAATTTGCCAGTGTACATACCTTTTAAATTATAAAACTTATAGTAATAGACTATAAAATGTAAAATGCAAAAATACCCGTTTATCTTCATCTAAAATGCGATATAAATTATACTTAAATACTCTTCCTTTAATGCCTGCACGATCTATGCAAAGTGGGGGGATCTCTTTAACGAATGTAATATTTTCATCTGCATCATTTAGATCACTGTATAATCTGCAGCTTAATGGAATCAAAATATGCAGCCGCCGTGTTTCTGGATCATTTAGTATGTTGTAGTTTTCTTCATTAAACATATATACAGATTCTTTTAATGCTGTAAAAAAAATGCCAGATGTTAAAAGTCATGTGGTGATTGAGAAGTAGTTTAATAATGCTATTTGTAAGGGGGAAATTTTTTTTTTATCAACATTTGCCTTTCATCACTTACCAGGTAAGACATACATATATTTAAAGGACAACAATACACCCCAGACCCCAAGAACATCAACGCTACCTACTATGAGGACATAAACCACATCCTTATCTTTGGTTGAAATTTAAAATGCTAGCCAGTTTGTAGCTCCATGAGTGTCTTCAATGTTCAAAACTTCAAATGAAGTTGATTGAACATGACTTAGAAATAATAAAGGTTTACCCAGTGCTGAGGACCTAGCGCTTTAGGTCCTCACTCTGTGTAGAGTTCATAGAAGGGGGGTGGGCCTGGGGGGTATTGTTGTCCTTAAATTGGGCAGGGAGGGCTGCTACAATCTTTCAAGTTAAGTAAATCTAAAGTAAATTTCTAGGGCAGCAGGAAGTAATGTGGGCTTGTCAATATAATTTAAAGAAGAACGAAACCCCCCCAGAACACCAATAAACTATAAACTGTAAATTTCCACTTCAGTAAATGGCATTCAATAAATGTAATCCTTTGAAGAACTGGATAAGAAAACTGTGAGCATGTGCAATGACTGGTTACACCTCCAGCCTTAAGCCACATTCCTTCTCTGCCTAATACTGTAATAAGATTGGCAAGGAAGCAGGAAGAGTACTTGTAAATATGGAGGGGAGGAATGGCAGCATCTAGTTGTTGTTGGTGGTAATGGGTTGTAAACTTAAGTGGTCATACATTAGGAAGATTTTACTTACCCGACCCACAACATTAGACCGATCCTGCTGGAACAGCCTTTCACTTTCTTCTCTGCAGCCGACAAATCCCATTCATTTTGCGATCGCATTTAGGTCGCAAAGCAGAACAGGGAAAGGCGGTTCCAGCAAGATCGGTCTCGGTCGGGTAAGTAAAGTCTTCCTAATGTATGGCCCCCTTTAGCCTGCACATTTGTTTAAGAAGGGAGAATATTTGTATTTATAAAGGGCAAATAGATGTAAATTTCTTATACTTACCTGGTAAAACAAACTTTAAATATCCAACATAATAGGACCATGCTAATCCATGGGCGACATTTAATTGTTTCTGCTCAGTAATTTCAGAAATAGTTGCATTAGTTGGATCCTGGAAAATATATATTAAACAAAACACATAGCTGCCAATGTTACAGATCTAATTTTTTCTGTGTCATCATCACAATCCATCTTGTAAATTAATGTTATTCTTAGTTTCTTCACAAACTGAAGTGTTGACCTGAAACACCTTATGTGGTTATCATATCAAATCACATTAGCAGACTATGTAGTCACTTTATATTCTAAAATCTTTTACTCCACATTCTAGTTATTTGCAGGTGACCATCCCAATAAGACCCACGGTTGCCAGATGTTCTGATTACATCCGACCAAAGGGGACATCCATAGTCTGGAAATCCTGATGCGTTTTTTTTTATGTCCTCCTGGCCATCACCAGAAAAACACCCAAAAAGCACACACCCCTTTCCACACACACCCCAAATGTGACAACTCTGCATAGATCTCATGTGATAGCAGTACATATGTTATATTCCCTAATTGTCTTTTCCAAATAAGAAAAATGTTTTGGGGCAGAAGAAACTAGACAAAAATATCAATAATAAGTCTTAAAAAATAAAATTTGTTTTATTTTTCAAAACCAAACTTTTGTCCTTCTCTAAACTTAAGGATTGCAAAGAAACATGTTAAAACATGAACTATCACAAGGGAGAAATCAGTGGTGCCTAAAATGTATTTTGCAGGCCTCATGAACCTCATTTGTAATTTCTTGTGGACCACAGGTGACCACAAATTTGGCCTAAATGTAGGTTAGGTTTTTCCATATTAGAATGTTTAAAAAAGCATTTAAATTGTTCATGGAGTTGTCCAGGATGCAATTAAAACACACAGTATGTCCACCTAGTCCAACCTATATAGCCTACTCAACTCATTAACCCTACCTAACAGAGGAAGGAAAAAAACATTGCTGAAAAGAGGGGGGAAATTCCTTCCTGACTCCAAATTGCAACCGGAAAGGATTCCTGGATGAACAAGAACTATCAGGGAGATTCAATATAGCCAAAGTCCATCTAAAACCCATGATAACCCAAAGTAATTTTGGGTAAACGTGGGCTTTAGACATATTTTAGAGCACAGAGCTATTTACAAATGTTTTTGCAAATAGCGCTGTGATACAGATCCAAAACCCCTTTCATTAAATTTTTGTAGCGCGAAACTTAACGGGGCCGTGTGTGTGCCTTAAAAGTTGCACTTCTTACAACTTGCAATGCAACACCAGACGTAATCTTGTTTACGTCTGGAATTGTATTGGGCGATTGCGCTAAGGTAAGTAACACGATTAATTCTTATTGAATCTCCCTGTATATGCATTATTACCACTGTCATTACCAGTAAATATGAGCATTTTTTGTACTCTTTTGTATTTAAGAGTCCGTTGAAGCCACATATTTAGGTAAAATGGGGTATCAAACCACTCAGCAGATCTTTGGCAATTATTTTCTTTAGTGTCTACACATTTTCTTTAATTTTCTTAGTCCCATGAATCAGTTGTGTACTTGTTTATTTTGCGAAAATATTTAGGAGCAAAATAACCAGACTATTGGACACAAAGGATGTAGGTTGTCATATAAACTGGCATACTTATATTTATATTTTATATAATATTGATTACATTAATACATTTTGAGGCCACAGTTTTGGAAAAAAATTTTTATTCATGGGGGGATTTCAATTAGCCTGATTGGAGTAGAGGAACTACCAACACTCCCAAAAGATCTCAAGTTCCTAAATTTTCTACATGAGCATTTTATGTCAGAGATAGGATAGTTTCTACTAAAAAAGATGCTTTGTTGGATCTAATAACCCTGAGCTCATTATGGACATTGATATTGTAGAAAGCTAAATAATGGAAATGTCACTACTATGGAGCTCCTATGCAGGCTGCGCGGGAATGGAAAAGGCACAGATGTGAGATGACGTAAGAGAGCTTGTATTTACACGGAGATACTCCTGGTCTGCAAAAAAGAATGTTGCCAAAAAGGGTAGTCGTTACTGGAAGATACTGGAAAGTTTAATAAGAGAACATATTCTAGAGTATGTTTCAAAGACTGACATAAGTAGTAACCAGCATGGATTTAGGAGGAATAGATCTTGTCAAACTAACTTGCTTGGCTTTTATGAGGAAGTAAGTAGAAATTTAGACTCTGACATAGCAGTAGATGTAGTATACTTGGATTATGCAAAGGCTTTTGATATAGTTCCCCAAAGGAGACTAATCTATAAGCTAAGGTCTGTTGGGCTGGGGAGGCACATGGATAGAAAATTGGTAAATGAATAGGATGCAGAGAGTAGTTGTTAATGGGGCTTCATCATTAACACTAAAGTGCTAAGCAATGTTCCCTCTAAGCTCAAATTGGCTGTATGCACAGAAATATATTTTCTGTGCACACACAGAGGTAAATTTTGTGCGCTCCATAACGCAGTACTTACATTCCAGAAGATTTTCGCATTGCGCACCACTTTAACCTGTGTGCGCAGGCAGGCCTGCAGAGATGTGTGTACGCGCATCTGGGGCATTGTTCACTAATAGAGCATGTCAGAGGACATGTGGATATCCCTTAAGACTTGAAGAAAAAAGGTTTAGGCTTCAAGTTCGGAAAGGGTTATTCACTGTGAGAACGGTAAAACTATGGAACGGTCTTCCAGTGGACGTTGTTATGGCAGATTCATTGGTGAGTTTAAAAAAAAAAAGCTGGATGAGTTTCTGCAAACAAGGAATGTTGCAAGTTACTGGTATTGATACATAAAGTAGAGTTAATCCAGGGAAATTTCCGATTGCCACTTGGAGTCAGGAAGGATTTTTCTTCCCCTTCATGAACGTATTTTAATGCTGTTTGGCTTGTTTTAAAGATAGAATAGCCAATAACATATTAAATTATGGTTTTGGCAGTGGACATTCACTTTAAGGAGAACAGTCTATGCTTATAAGTATGGATTCAGGAGAAATAGATTTTGTCAAACTAACTTACTTGGTTTTTCTGATAATGTGAATAGCAGTTAATGTGATGTCACAGGGTCTGTTAGCCTTGAAAAAACATTTGTACATTGGACAGTAAATTGGTTGTTATATCACGTACAGAGAGTAGTTGTTAACGGAGCTTTATCTATGTGGCATAAAGTTCTATGTGGGGTTCTTCAGGGTTTTTGTACTGAGGCCACTATTATTAAATCTTTTTATAAATGACTTATAGTGGGTAACAATGTGCTAATGACACAGAGCTTTGGAAACCTGGAAAGATTGTCAGAATGGGCTGCAAAGTACAGATAACATTCAATTTTGACAAATTGTTTCTGAGCTTAGTGAATCCCTGTTGAAAAAGATTTTCAGGTTCTAGTAGATAACAGACTTAGCTGTAGCAATCAGTGCCAGACAGCAAAAATTAGAGCTAACTGTCGTTCATATGTACATACTGAAAGGAGTGACTCACCTCCACCCAGTTCCACTTGCCCAGCAGTCTGTAGAACCCAGGATGAGGACCTAAACTGCCAGGTTCTCACCGCTGGGATCACCTTCTATCCTTCTATCCTCTGTAATACGTGTGATCAACTTCTGTCCTCTGTTATGCTTACTTGAAATTTGCATGGTGGTTTAGATCATTACCCTGGGTACTACACATCGGTGGACAGTGGTTTAGGTAAGTATAGTTGTCCTTTAATATAGGAACAAAGTACATCAACAATAATTTTTTGTGTTTTATTTTTTTAGAGATTAGTTTAAATATCGTTACACTGTTACAAAAACTACCTTTATCAGGTATCCTTCCACTCCTGAAAGCTAAATCCGGAGTCTCTCCGATTATTTACGGACACCAGCAAATATGGGCCTAAATTCTGGAAATAAAGGGACCCCAATTTTTACCCCGTTTGCGGACTTGCCTCCATTGTCCTGACCAGTGCACAAACCTAAATAAGGGATGTGCGATAGAGAGACAGAAGGAAGCTAAAGAAGGAAAGGAAACTGGAAAGCAGAGTCCCAATATTAGCTTGCTATTCTGATAACACATTATTAGAGACTGAAGAGGTGGGGTTCGCTGGTCTTACAGCTCTATTCTATTCTGCAGTATTTTCTCTACAAGTCTATCCTGTCAGATATGAGGCTGCAGGAGATCCTCTCGTGAATGAGCTGTATATATGTGTGGGCGTCTGTATGCGTGTGTGTGACTGATATGCATGTGTAAATGTATGGACTTAAAAAAGGTCTAAAAGGTTGGACTTTCTTTTTTCTAATACTATGTAACCATAATATTGTAATCATAGTAGACAACATTATGATGATCTTTCCCAGAATAATATCTTTAAAAAAAACGTACCTGAATCCCAGCAATCCAGCAGAATAACCAGCAAATAAGAATAAGAGGTATGTAAATCAAGAGAGGCAAACAGGGCAACAAGTTTTCTTCATAGAATATATAACACAGTATTGCAATTCCAAATGCAGACCACCATCCTGGGTTGAAACTTGCTTCCAGAGCCTTCCTATAATCCCCTTGATATCTTGAAAGAATAAAATTGGTTGCATTATACTATAGTACAGTATAGTATTATTTCGAAAGCCAGTTGGATGACTAGCGAAATGTCTTCAAGAAACAGGAGTCGATTTAACTGAATACTACAAAAATTATAAACCATGATGTACCACCATACAAACCATACACTTTTTCAATATTTTAATCGGTTTGAGGTAGAATGTTTTACCTACTGATATTTACCAGCCTAGTAACTTTATTTTCAATCAATATTATATCACAACAGAAATAGCAAAATGAATGGGAAAGGCAGTTTATCGATCAGTAAAATCTTCCATATTACGTTGTCATCAAAACACAAGGAATGTTATAGATAAAACTAAAAAATATGGGTTAACATCTGGTTTAAATGTGGACAAAACCTTTTTGTAGATGCCATTAAAGGCATCTTGACACAGCTGTCCCTCAACTGTAACCCCATTCTAGTGCTCTTAAGAACAATAACAAAGGCTCATTAAAGAAGAATTGTGGTCTCCACACAAGTGTACTTTATTAAAAAAAAAACTTTAAAGGTACTGTACACTAAAAAATATATAAATCTATTCATAAGTCCAGCCCTCAAATGAAAACTTGTCAAATGAAATCTTAAACTGTACTAGTTTGAAATCTGCACAATGTTCTGCCTCTTCTGAGCATGCTCAGGATCAGTACCAGGTCAATAAATTGCTCAGTTTGCATGAGGCATCCAGAAGCATACAGTAATGAATTCAGAGGACAAAGTAGGATATATCAACATATTTTAAAGAGGCCATTCTTTCTAAAAGATGTTATTATGAGGGTGAAGTTTTCCTTTAAGATAGTAAGGAACTTGATTGACAGCTAAAATGTAGGATGTGTCAGACTGGATATGGATACATATATGGGTAGAGCTATGCCTTACCTCCCATTCTTTAAAAATATATTTACCTTACAAGCGATCCACCGCTGCAGCAGTAAAAATGCAGCATGCATTATATTGCATGCGCGCTATAATTACTCTGACCAGGAATCGGTTGGGACCCTTCACTGCTGCAGCAGAGGATTGCGTGTAACGTATAAGGTTGAAGAATAGTTCACTTTTTGAGTGAACTATTACTTTAATGAAAAATGTTTTCAATGCACATTACTAAAATTTTGAGTTACCTGCTTTGCAAGTGTTTGAGTTCTTCAAAAAATTCACACACGTTTCTAATTAGACAGCAACACTGTCTAATTGCAATAAAAGTGGCCATGCTAAATATTATCTGAGCACATGTGTACTTTTTTATTCCTAAATTCCACACAACTAAAATGCAACACAGGATCAGTTTAGTTTTTTTTTTATAACCATAAATTTTATTGTTTCAAAGAGAAATAAATTATGCATTTCATACATTATACTGTTCAATGGTTTTTTATATAATTCTTTGTAACATTTTGAAATTATACATTTTCTTTCCAATTTTTGATATAATGTAACCTTTTCATAGATCTTTATTAGTTCTGACATTTTCCTCTTTTTCTAAGGAGTATAAATGGATTGGTAAAAATGAGGGATGGGGGGAAACTCTGTTGTAGTGGGGGAGTGTGGGGGGGGGGTCACAGGCAGGGTGTTCGTCTTTGTTTTTGGTAGGGGTTTATGGTTGGGTTTGCAGACATATATTGTAGTTTTTGGTTTGTTTCCTTAGTTTTTTTTTTTTTTGGATTTCATTGATCTTGGATCTATGTACCATTGTTCCTATATATGGTAGAATTTGGCGCGAAATTGTTTGTGAAATTGCATACCTTTTTTTCGTTACTGCATATTTTGTTAGTTGATGTTGTATATGGTTAGTTTGGGGGGTTTTGTTGTAAGCCAGTTGGGCTATTATGTTTGGGTAATTGTGAAGATGTGGTATAAAATTGTTCTTTGTTTTCTGGGGAAACCATCCAGGTCCATTAGAAGTAAAGCGAATTGGGGGGTGATTCTATATTTATGTTTAATAAATTTTGGATAAAGTGTTGTATTTTTTTAACCATGTTTTCTTTATTTTACAGCATTTCCATCAGATGTGCATCTATGTGCCTGGGATTCTTCATACATCTCCAGCAGTAGGTGAGAGTGAAGTGATTTTGTTCCATTTTGCTATTTGTTCTGGTGGTTTATGATATCTGATAATATTTTCCTTGATGTTTCCTAATGGTTTACACATCTGGATAGTTTGAAAGGTAGTATAAAAACTTTGGACCATTGTTCTTCTGTGAATATTTGGTTGAGATCTTTTCCATTTGTTGTATTGGTGTGTTTGTTAGGTTTTTTTTTTGTGCTATTGCAAGGTAAAAGGTTCCAATTGATTTGGTTGTTGTGGGTATTTTTGGTGGAAATATCATTTCCATGTTCTCGAAAGCTTTGGTGAAGTAATTATTTCTGGATTGGAAGCTGAGAATTTGTAGATGTTTGTAGAATTCTTTTTTAGGGATTTTTGTTATTTTGTTAGTTCGTTAAATGGTACATATGTACCATTGTGGAACAGCTGTTGTAGTGTGTTATTCCATATTGTGACCAGTCTATTTTGAAGTTGGGGATCAGGAGGTTGAAGCTGTTTAATTGTATATCCTTGAATAGGGGTATTAAGAATTTTTGGTTTTGGTTTGTTTCCGTTATTTCGATTTGCCGCCACAGCTTGGTTGGATTTTATCTTCTGACCACCACATCCTTGTTGGTCCAGTATGGCTGCTTGGTAGTAGTCATGTAGTATGTGGGAGAGCTATTTCCTCCTGATGTTTGGTTTTTGCTAGTGTGTTCCTTTGGGTTCTTGGTTTTTTTGTTGCCATATATATGTTGAAATTAGAGTTTGTGCTGGTTGAAATATTTGGTTGGTACTTTAATCGATATTGTTCTGAATGGATATAGAGAAATGTGGTAAATATCATATTTTTATTGCTGCCACTCTTCCCAACATTTACCACATTGTTGTTTTCAGGAGTTCATGAGGGTTTGATCTTGTTAGCAGGTGGGACGTAATTATTGTTATAGAGTTCTTGTTATCGTTTGATAGGTTATTCCTAAATATGTTAGTGTTTTGGCATTCCAATGTTATGGGTATTTGCTGGATAGACAAGATTTTAGGGCCGTGATACATTGATTGTTAATGCTTGAGATTTAGTTATATTATTTTGTAGTAGGATATTTTGCTGATTCTTTTATGAGATTGTCTATATGGATGAGTGATTGTATTAGGGTCAATATCACGTCGTCCGCAAATGTGCTATTTTGTGAGTTCTTGTTTTACTTTAATGCCATGAATGTTTTCGTTTTTCTTATTTTGGGCTAGTGGTTCTATGATTATGCGAATATTAGTGGGGAGAGAGGGCATCCTTGGCGGGTTCCATTTGTTATTGGATTGTTTCTGAGAGCATTTGTGAGACATATATTGGGCTGTGGGGTTGTGGGGTGTAGGAGAGCGTTGATTGCTGTTTTGAATTTAGTTGGTATATGGAATTTATCTATACTAGATTCATGTATGTCCAATTGATTCTGTGAATGCTTCTCTGCATCTAAGTTATAAACATTGAGGTTGTGTTTCTTTTTTGGGACCAGTTTATGAGATTAATGATTCTTCTTGTGTTGTCTGGGTTGACGGTTTGAGACAAAACCAACTTGATCTTGATGTATAAGTGTTGGTAGGTATTATTTAGTCTTTCAGCTAGGATCTTTGAGAATATTTTTAGGTCTGGTTTAGAAGGGATATAGGTCTATAGTTGGTAGTTATTGATGGGTCTTATTTTGTTTTGGGATAGGAATGATTAAGGCTTTTAGCATTTTGGGGGTGTGGTACCTTGATTGGAGATTGTCTCGTATATTTTTGCCAAATATCGTATTAGGATATCTTTGAATGTTTGTAGTATTGTGTTAGATAATCCGCCTGGTCCTGGGGTTTTGTTTGATTTTAATGACAGTATTGCTTTTCTGATTTCTTCTTGTGAGATTGGTTCGGAGAGGTTTTCTAGTTGTTCTGGTTTAGTATTGGTAGTTCAAGTTTTTGTAGGAATAGTTGTATCTTCTTTGGTTGGGTATAGTGTTCAGAGGATTTGTTTAGGTTGTAAGTTTGCGTGTAATATTCTCCAAATAGGTTGGCTATATCTTGAGGGTTTATTAATTTAGTTTTGTTGGTGGAGAGTAGATAAGATATTTTGTTTTTGCGTTGGTATTTTAATTGTTTGCTAAAGTTCTGTTGCTTTGTTGCCTTGGATATAGTGGTTGGTTTTAATCTGCGGATATAGTCTATCGTAGTCATAGAGGTTATGTTGATGTAGTTCTTGTTGGGTTTTTCTAGTTTTTCTTTGTTTTCTTGTTGGGTTGATTTTTGTGTTGTGATTCCATGGTTGTTAGATTCTGCATCAAGTCTAGTTTTTTTGGTTTCTTGGTTTTTAATTTGGAGGCTGTTTCGGGGGGGGCGTGGTAGGCACTGCACTGAATGGAAGCAAAACTGAAGTAGCTCCTTGTCAGTGTAACTTGCAGATCGATCAGAACAAAAGGAAACTAAAAAAAAGAAACACCCTCAAACTCACCCTGAAAACAGCCTAACAGCGGAATGGCTAAAGGTAAAAAAAAGATGAGAGAAAAACGGCAAAATGACCGAGTTCTACAAACCTGAAAACTTGCCGCGAACAATCCAAGATGGCGCCGACCAGCCCAGCAGCCGTGAGGAGGACGGAGAAAAAGAAGAAAACAGCTACAGGAGAGAAGGAGACATGGAACTGCCTATAAACACAAAAAAAGATAAGTTGAAAACCCAAACTGATTTAACTTACCAAATATGACTGACACATTAGCGATCAAACATATAATAATAATAGAGGACAACTGAAAAGGAGCACAACAATAAATCAGTTATGGATGAGCAATTAACCTAGCCCAAAAATATACTGGAACCAGACAGCCCTTAACAGTCTCCATTCTAAAGGAACTTTTGGAATCACCAAACAAAAGCCTTCATGAGAGACATAGCAGGTTCTGATGAAAGATTTCAGAAAAGATCTGAATGATCTAGAATCAAGAGTGGATCACACTGAAAACAAAGTAAAAGAGTTTACAGAGTATTTAATAACCTAGTAGATTCACATAATAACTTAGATGAAACAGTCAGATGTGTACTTTTTTATTCCTAAATTCCACACAACTAAAATGCAACACAGGATCAGTTTAGTTTTTTTTTTTATAACCATACATTTTTATTGCTTTTCAAAGAGAAATAAATTATGCATTTTCATACATTATACATGTTCAATGGTTTTTTATATAATTCTTTGTAACATTTTGAAATTATACATTTTCTTTCCAATTTTTGATATAATGTAACCTTTTCATAGATCTTTATTAGTTCTGACATTTTCCTCTTTTTCTAAGGAGTATAAATGGATTGGTAAAACTGAGGGATGGGGGGAAACTCTGTTGTAGTGGGGGAGTGGGGGGGGGGGGGTCACAGGCAGGGTGTTCGTCTTTGTTTTTGGTAGGGGTTTATGGTTGGGTTTGCAGACATATATTGTAGTTTTT
Organism: Hymenochirus boettgeri; assembly: GCA_019447015.1. Taxonomy (NCBI): domain Eukaryota; kingdom Metazoa; phylum Chordata; class Amphibia; order Anura; family Pipidae; genus Hymenochirus; species Hymenochirus boettgeri. The sequence continues at coordinate 54,006,478 of CM033471.1, read as the reverse complement.
GGTTTGTTTCCTTAGTTTTCTTTTTTTTTTGGATTTCATTGATCTTGGATCTATGTACCATTGTTCCTATATATGGTAGAATTTGGCGAAATTGTTTTGTGAAATTGCATACCTTTTTTTCGTACTGCATATTTGTTGTTAGTTGATGTTGTATATTGGTTAGTTTGGGGGGTTTTGTTGTAAGCCAGTTTCTGGCTATTATTGTTTGGGTAATTGTGAAGATGTGGTATAAAATTGTTCTTTGTTTTCTGGGGAAACCATCCAGGTCCATTAGAAGTAAAGCGAATTGGGGGGTGATTCTATATTTATTGTTTAATAAATTTTGGATAAAGTGTTGTATTTTTAACCATGTTTTCTTTATTTTACAGCATTTCCATCAGATGTGCATCTATGTGCCTGGATTCTTCATACATCTCCAGCAGGTAGGTGAAGTGATTTTGTTCCATTTTGCTATTTGTTCTGGTGTTTTATGATATCTGTATAATATTTTCCTTGATGTTTCCTAATGGTTTACACATCTGGATAGTTTGAAAGGTAGTATAAAAACTTTGGACCATTGTTCTTCTGTGAATATTTGGTTGAGATCTTTTCCCCATTTTTGTATTGGTGTGTTTGTTAGGTTTTCTTTTTTGTTGTCTATTGCAAGGTAAAAGGTTCCAATTGATTTGGTTGTTGTGGGTATTTTTGGTGGAAATATCATTTCCATGTTCTCGAAAGCTTTGGTGAAGTAATTATTTCTGGATTGGAAGCTGAGAATTTGTAGATGTTTGTAGAATTCTTTTTTAGGGATTTTGTTATTTTTTTGTAGTTCGTTAAATGGTACATATGTACCATTGTGGAACAGCTGTTGTAGTGTGTTTATTCCATATTGTGACCAGTCTATTTTGAAGTTGGGGATCAGGAGGTTGAAGCTGTTTAATTGTATATCCTTGAATAGGGGTATTAAGAATTTTTGGTTTTGGTTTGTTTCCGTTATTTCGATTTGCCGCCACAGCTTGGTTGGATTTTCATCTTCTGATCACCACATCCTTGTTTGGTCCAGTATGGCTGCTTGGTAGTAGTCATGTAGTATGGGAGCAGCTATTCCTCCTGATTGTTTGGTTTTTGCTAGTGTGTTCCTTTGGGTTCTTGGTTTTTTTGTTGCCATATATATGTTGAAATTAGAGTTTGTGCTTGGTTGAAATATTTGGTTGGTACTTTAATCGATATTGTTCTGAAGATATAGAGAAATTGTGGTAATATTATCATTTTTATTGCTGCCACTCTTCCCAACATTGACCACATTGTTGTTTTCCAGGAGTTCATGAGGGTTTGTATCTTTGTTAGCAGTGGGACGTAATTATTGTTATAGAGTTCTTTGTTATCGTTTGATAGGGTTATTCCTAAATATGTTATTGTTTTGGCATTCCAATCGTATGGGTATTTGCTGGATAGACAGATTTTTAGGGCCTGTGATACATTGATTGTTAATGCTTGAGATTTAGTTATATTTATTTTGTAGTAGGATATTTTGCTGAATTCTTTTATGAGATTGTCTATATGGATGAGTGATTGTATTAGGGTCAATATCACGTCGTCCGCAAATAGTGCTATTTTGTGAGTTTCTTGTTTTACTTTAATGCCATGAATGTTTTCGTTTTCTCTTATTTTTTGGGCTAGTGGTTCTATGATTAATGCGAATATTAGTGGGGAGAGAGGGCATCCTTGGCGGGTTCCATTTGTTATTTGGATTGTTTCTGAGAGCATTTGTGAGACATATATTTGGGCTGTGGGGTTGTGGTAGAGAGCGTTGATTGCTGTTTTGAATTTAGTTGGTATATGGAATTTATCTAATACTAGATTCATGTATGTCCAATTGATTCTGTCGAATGCTTTCTCTGCATCTAACGTTATAAACATTGAGGTTGTGTTTCTTTTTTGGGACCAGTTTATGAGATTAATGATTCTTCTTGTGTTGTCTGAGGGTTGACGGTTTGAGACAAAACCAACTTGATCTTGATGTATAAGTGTTGGTAGGTATTTATTTAGTCTTTCAGCTAGGATCTTTGAGAATATTTTTAGGTCTGAGTTTAGAAGGGATATAGGTCTATAGTTGGTAGTTATTGATGGGTCTTTATTTTGTTTTGGGATAGGAATGATTAAGGCTTTTAGCATTTCTGGGGGTGTGGTACCTTGATTGGAGATTGTCTCGTATATTTTTGCCAAATATCGTATTAGGATATCTTTGAATGTTTTGTAGTATTCGTTAGATAATCCGCCTGGTCCTGGGGTTTTGTTTGATTTTAATGACAGTATTGCTTTTCTGATTTCTTCTTGTGAGATTGGTTCGGAGAGGTTTTCTAGTTGTTCTTGGTTTAGTATTGGTAGTTCAAGTTTTTGTAGGAATAGTTGTATTTCTTCTTTGGTTGGGGTATAGTGTTCAGAGGATTTGTTTAGGTTGTATAGTTTGCTGTAATATTCTCCAAATAGGTTGGCTATATCTTGAGGGTTTATTAATTTAGTTTTGTTGGTGGAGAGTAGATAAGATATTTTTGTTTTTGCTGCTTGGTATTTTAATTTGTTTGCTAAAGTTCTGTTTGCTTTGTTGCCTTGGATATAGTGGTTGGTTTTTAATCTGCGGATTCGTCCTAGTCGTAGTCATAGAGGTTATGTTGATGTAGTTCTTGTTGGGCTTTTTCTAGTTTTTCTTTGTTTTCTTTGTTGGGTTGATTTTTGTGTTGTGATTCCATGGTTGTTAGATTCTGCATCAAGTCTAGTTTTTTTGGTTTCTTTGTTTTTTTAATTTGGAGGCTGTTTCGGGGGGGCGTGGCTAGGCACTGCACTGAATGGAAGCAAACTGAAGTAGCTCCTTGTCAGTGTAACTTGCAGATCGATCAGAACAAAAGGAAACCTAAAAAAAAGAACACCCTCAAACTCACCCTGAACCAGCCTAACAGCGGAATGGCTAAAGGTAAAAAAAAAGATGAGAAAAACGGCAAAATGACCGAGTTCTACAAACCTGAAAACTTGCCGCGAACAATCCAAGATGGCGCCGACCAGTCCCAGCAGCGTGAGGAGGACGGAGAAACAGCTACAGGAGAGAAGGAGACATTGGAACTGCCTATAAACACAAAAAAAGATAAGTTGAAAACCCAAACTGTATTTAACTTACCAAATATGACTGACACATTAGCTGATCAAACATATAATAATAATAGAGGACAAACTGAAAAGGAGCACAACAATAAATCAGTATTGGATGCAGACATACCTAGCTCCAAAAATATACTGGAACCAGATAGCCCCTTAACAGTCTCCATTCTAAAGGAACTTTTGGAATCACAAACAAAAGCCTTCATGAGAGACATAGCAGTTCTGATGAAAGATTTCAGAAAAGATCTGAATGATCTAGAATCAAGAGTGGATCACACTGAAAACAAAGTAAAAGAGTTTACAGATGTATTTAATAACCTAGTAGATTCACATTTTAATAACCTAGTAGATTCACATAATAACTTAGATGAAACAGTCAGCACCCTACAAAACAAAATAATTGACATGGAAAATAGAAGTAGATGTAATAATATTAAAATAAGAGGGATCGCAGAATCCATAAAACAACCAACCTCTGAGAGGACAGCTCAAAGGCAGAAACAATTTAACTTTTTTTTTTTATAACTTTGAGGGGACATTACAGGGGAACCATTTGGAGCTGGGATGTAAGGTAAGGATTTTTATACACTACATAGTAGGGCCAGTAGTGGGTTAAATTTTAGTTTTGGGGGTGGACATGCCCTTTAACCAATTTTCTACCCATGTACAAATGTGCCTCCCCAGACCAACAGACCTTAGTTTATACATTAGTCATCTATGGGGGACTGTATCAAAAGCTTTTGCAAAATCCAAGTCTAAATTTCTACTCACTTAAGCAAAGCAAGTTAGTTTGACATGATCTTTTCCTCCTAAATCCATGCTGGTTACTACTTATAATGTCAGCCCTTGAAACATACTCTAGAACAAGTTTAATAAGTTTAAAACAATAAGTTTAACCCTTATTAAACTTTCCAGTATCTTACCCACCACTGAAATTAAACTTACAGGCCTGTAATTACCCGGCTGTGAGCGACTACCCTTTTTGAATATTGGAATAACATCAGCCTTTTTCCAATCCAGAGGCACACCTCCGGACATGAGGGAATCAGCAAAAATAAGAAACAATGGCCTAGATAAAACTGAACTTAGCTCCCTAAGTACCCGAGGATGTATTTTATGCGGTCCAGGAGATTTATTAATATTAACCTTATTTAGTTCTTTCTGTACCATATCCTCGGTTAACCAAAGTGCACTTGCATCTTTTATACCATTATTGCTACTATACTCTATGATATCTGTACTTGGATCCTCTGTAGTGTATACAGAGGGGAAAAAAATATTCAAGACATTTGCTTTATTGCCATCCTCCGTAACTAACTTATCCCCATTAATTAATGGTGCCACATTCTCAGTCCTCATCTTCTTACTATTAATATACTTCAAAACATTTTTAGGCTTAGTGATGCTTTGTTCAGCTATCCTAACTTCATTATTCATTTTAGCTCGTTTGATTGCTTTCTTACACTCCTTGTTACACTTTTTATAATCCCTAAAGGCCCTTTCCATTCCCTCTGCCTTAAAAGTTTTAAATGCCTTTTTCTTCCTTTCCATTTGCCTCTTAACATCAGAATTCAGCCACATGGGCACGGATTTATTTTTTTTACATTTATTTCCAAAGGGTATAAATTTAGATGTGAACTGGCTTAAAATCCCCTTGAACCCAGTCCACTTCTGTTCAGTACCTTTACCTGATAATACATTATCCCAGTTGACAGTCTGAAGAGCTGCTTTTGCTATTTGCTGCATGTATTGTGTTAACAAAAGTTTTGTAGTGGAGCAATGTTGTCAGGGGAGTTTTTCATATTTTGGGCCTGAGCCCTTTAATTGAATTAAACTTTAATTGAAGTAAAACCATCTTAAACACTGCACCACCCTAAAGACACTATAGAGAATTCTGTGCAAGTTTGTTACACAAGGGTGATGTCTTCTGTAACTTATTACGGCTAAACATATGTAATGAGCCCCAATAAACACTAACAAAATATGTGGAAACAGCAAACTGAAACATACCAAAATACACAGTGCACCCCTAAGCAGTCACACATAGGGTTAAGCCACACTGGGTGTGTTTCTCGCACATCTCTTACTGCGTTTTGTGCGTGAGAATCACATGCCAGTGCATTACAATGAGGCCATACTGTATGCCTTTTGCTGTGATGCATTTTCAAAGCGCACTTGAACCACATTTTTTCTGCTGATGGCATACGCTCCGATAACAGAATATTAGGCAAATAACATTGCAAATGGACGGTAACACTTGTGAAACATCCTGAATTACGATTAGGCATTTCACACGTGTTACATATGTGGACAGTGTGGTCACAGTCTACTGTGTTATTTAGTGTGCCTTTGTGTACACAGCATAACATAATTAAATGGAAAGTCCATTGACTATACAGAATGCAAAACCAGGTCTGTTGGGGTTTTCCAACTAGAGATGGCCGAACTTCACAAAGTTCGGTCCGTTTTCGAACTTCAGTAAAAGTTTGAAAGTTCGAATTCGAACCCATTAAAGTCAATGGGGGAGTGACAGTTCGAAAAGTCCGGATGATTTGAATCTAAACTAACAAGGGTAACTTACTGTAAATGACTGTGGCACCCGGGAAATGGTCTGGGGAACATGTCACTATCACCAAAACTTGTTAAAACCCTCCTAAACACGAACAGGCAATTGTTGGGTTTTGTGCAAGCTACATTCCAGGGTTACGGCCAAATTCAAGGGTTACCGAACTCTCAGGGTTATTCAATAAAAGTTCTTATCGTTTAAAATTGTGCTAATTTTGCCCCAACCAATCAGATGTTAGCTTTCAAATGTTAAATAAGATCTGATTGGTTGGGGCAAAATTAGCACCATTTTAAACGATAAGAACTTTTATTCAATCTCCCTGTATACTTTTGAGGGTTAGCGAAAATGATCCAAAAACAAACGATACTTTCGAGGGTTACCGAAAATTGAAGGCTACATTCGAGGGTTAGTGAATGATACATTCTGGGGTTAGCGAACAGCTCGTAAATATAATTATCGAAAATAAACGCGCGAGCCCAGAAAAATGAACTAGTTCGAATAGTTCGAGTTCGTATGAACTCATAAAGTCCGGCTCGAACTCGGGTTAGAGTTTTAGTCCATCCCTATTTCCAACTAAGGAACCATTGCATGCTGGGTGTTGTTGTAGTATAGACCTTGGCTTGGAGTGCAGGCCTGAGAATGCTCTCTGTAGTTGTTGTAGTATCCAAACATCTGCAGTTAAGGTTGGATATCTGTTTGGGTTGCCACCTCTTCACTTTACAGCAATGCGGCAGTTAAGTTATTAAGCCTTCGCATCACAATTTGAATATACAAACCGAATATAACATGAACTATATTGTAATAGGAGATGACTATGTAACCCAGTCTATTAAGGTCCAGTTTTCCCTCATATTACTCAGCTGTCATGCGATTGTATGAAGAGGATGTACAATTTGATTGTACAATTTTCATACACACCAATAACGGGAGGATACGGAAACATGGACAGATCCCAATAAAGCTGTGTTGTGTTCGGGTGCCCCGGACTGGGCAGTGGGACACTTACTGTACTTTGTGTCCTTTATTGTATTATTGTCCTTTAAATGTTGTGAGGTTAGTGTTTATTTTTTCCACTACAATTTGCTATTTGGGCTAACAATTTCTACCTCCCGCCATTTAAAGGACAATAATACTTTCCTCCCCCTAGCTCCTCTTCTATCAACTATTAATATTAACCAGGGTGAGGATCTAAAACACTATCAGGGTTATTCAATAAACATTCTTATCGTTAAAAATGGTGCTTATTTTGCCCCAACCAATCAGATGTTAGCTTCCAAATGTTAAATAAGATCTGACTGGTTGGGGCAAAATTAGCACCATTTTTAACGATAAGAACTTTTATTAAAACTCCCTGTAGGTTTTACTGATCAGTTTCAAGAAACGTGTCTTCCCATTGGCCAGATTGTGGATTGTTAATAATGGTAGCAGAGGGGAAGAGTGAGCCGGAGCAGCAAGGAAAATGAACTTAAGTATAACAGCTGATTGGTTAAGTACCCAGGGATTTAGTTCCTCACCCTGGGTACTATTCAGTTGTGGAGCAGATAAGAGGCGAGTATAATGTATATGTAATAGTATATAATATTTATATAATGTATATACAAATAATAATATGTAATAGTCTTCAGAGTCTGTAAATTACTTTTCTGTGACCAGAGTTATAATGCAGATTTTTCTCCTCTCTTCTGTTTCCCTAATTATTATGAATTTAAACCACGTTCATTTTAAATTAGTCAAAGCAACTAAAATATTAATTTAAAAAATCTCTTTATTTCATTTTGCCAAAAAAAGTTTTAAACTTCTAAGAAAAAAAAGAATAGAAACATTCACAGTAGATACACACATATTCTAAACAGTCATTTGCTGCCATAGTGTTCCTCAAACACTGTATCCAGTTGTCTTAGTAACATAGTCATTGAGGTTGAATAAAGACATCCATCCATCAACCTATTCACCCTCCTTTTTAACCCAACCTAAAAGTTGATCCAGAGGAAAGAAAAGGGGGGGGGGGAATTCCTTCCTGACTCCAAATGGCAATCGGAAAGTATCCCTGGATCAGCCAGAAGTACATGTAATGTCTTAATATAAGACACATAAAGGTGTGTCTACTTGTAAATCCTTACAATCTAGACACTGCAATGCCCACTAATAACACTTTCATTTAACCTTTGAAGATGATTTACTAAATTAACTTAAAGCCATTGTTTCCTGCTTCTTGGTTGCCGTTGCTCTGTTGTGTGCAGGGGATAATTTGAATGCAAACTTTCAGAAAAGATGCGCTACCACTGTGCAACTCTGTTGTCCTTGCGTAAGCACGCTAAATGCATCAGGGTATCAGTCTGCCACATGGCCAAGGTGAAGGAGGAAGTAAGTCAGTTCCTGCCATGAAAGTGTAAAATAATGTGCAATAAATACTATACCATACAAAACCCCATTTCTTTTGGCTATAAGTTACCCTTTTAAAAAAGAGGCTAGGTCATCATAATGTAAACAGTTGTAAAGTTTCAAGTATTCAAATGAAAGGAACATGGGAGGAACGCAAACGTTTAAAATGTCATTGACCTTAAATCCTTGTATAAATATTAAATTATCCAAAAAAAACTGAAATATTTACAGCTTGCAGCTGTGCACAAAGACAAGGAATCGCCACAAATAAATACAAATATTCCAATGAAATGATATAAAAAATAAATACAATTAAAAAGAACATTTTTTTTTTAAAAACTCCAACAACAGTATAAATATATAAATAAATAAATAAATAGAACAACGTCATTAACAAGTCTACAGCACTGAAAATGCTGCTTCGAGGGTGTTTGATTTATAATGGATTCCACATCCTCCATGGCAGTTAAACTAGTAAATGATGAATGTCCCTCATGAAGTCCACCAGATCAGAAAGGATCAGAACCAAAGCTGCTTTCTCCTGGAAGGTGCTGGTGTCCTTAGGCAGTGTCAGTGCAGGGATGTCAGAGGTTGTGATGCCTTGTGTATCCATCTAGGGGCAAGAGCGAAATGTCCTTTATAGTAGTTGTACATACATAGTGAATAAGCAGGACCTGGCGAGGCTTTGCCTGAGGAAGACCTATACAGGGCTGATAAGAGGTTTGTACCCTTGGCTAAAACAAATTATTTATGCAGTTGGAATTAGTTGCTCAGCAAAGTTGGACACCATTGATGTTTATTGGGTTTTTCCTTTTTTTTTTACTTATGTTCAAGGCATTGCAAAGACTTCCTTTTCTTATATGGATAGGAAACTTAGTGAAATGACTGAATAACATGTTACAGAGCTGGTGTCTGATAAAAAGCTGGGGCTTCCTCCTGGCTCGTTCCCTGTCTCTGATAGGCTGATGTAGAGATAAACGGTGTCTCTGGCCTATCAGAATTTCTAGCATTCATCTGATGAGATAAGCTGTGTTGGAAGAAGAAATACTACAGATATGAGGGGACCCGGGATGGAAGGAGCACTGGATTATCTGCTTCTGGCAGCATTCCTTCCTATGCGTCACTTTCAGGTTTTACACCAATCCACTTACCTCTTCCATGATGTTTACAAGTAAGTCTCTGATGTCGCTCTCCAGTTTGTGAAGTTCTCTTTTGGGAAGATGACCAGGAAAGGCCAAAACCAACTTCTGGAAACGCATTAGTCCACTAGATAGATGAGAGAAGCAGCCCTCCTGAATAGAGCAAAGATAGCAAGCAAGACATGTAAATATAGGAATAAGATGCAGAAGTTTGCATTTCTTTTGTCACACATATTTTCATTTGGATAATTCTCCAGGGAAAGGTGGTGGACTGTGTTAGCCAGTCAAAATGTTTACAGGTAACCCCTTTGAAATAAAACAATAATAAAAGTGGTATAAAGGTGATAACTTTATTGGCTAACTAAGATAACCATAGCAAGCTTTCAGAACATTCCAGTTCCTTTATCAAGCTGATTACAATGAAGCTGTGGTGCTCTGATATTTATACAACATTCAGCTCATAGTTCAAATAACTAGAAAAAAGGAATATCAGTGTGGAAGGTGTTAAAGTCATATAAAGGGGTCTGCAAGGGATAAACAGATAAGGTACAAGATACTGTGGATCAAAGTGGCTGATATAAATAGTGGGAAGTGAAAGGAATTCCATGTAATTAACTGTCCCAATGTCTCTACAGATGTTTGTATTTCTGTCTTGGTGCTGGCAGTTCTTAATCTATATAGTTTGCCATAAATCCAGGGCCCAGGTTCAGTCCCTTCTCCAGAGAGTTGAAAGTTTTCATTCATTTGTACTCCCATACCTTCCTTTCATTAAAGGGCATGTCCACAAAACTAGAATTTAACCCACTACTGGCCCCACTGTGTAGTGTAATAAAATCCTTACCTTATATCCCAGCTCCAAATGGTTCTCCTGTAATGTCCCCCCAAAGTTAAAAAAAAACTGCCCACCAGGAGCCTGGCAGCGTCCATATAGGCCTCCTGTCTCTCCTCTGGGAGACTTTTTCCATGCGCACTGCAGCCATTCTCCCCCTCTTCTCCCTCCCTTTTTTCTCCCTCCCCCTATCTCAAATCCCCTTTTCTGTAGTTTAGGGCTCCCTCCCCCAACCGCTATAGTAATTTTTGCAGAAACTCCCTTGAACTCTACTTACATTAGCTCTATCCTCCGGCGTTCTGGATAGCCAGAAGCCGCGTCCGTGATTGGCTGCCTCTCAGCCAATCACGGACGCGGCTGCCAGTCTGGCCCCCTGCTTACAGTTTCATGCAAGCAGAGGGATGGCACTAAACGTCGGAGGAGAGAGGTAATGTAAGTAATGATCGGGGGAGTTTCTGCAAAAATTACTATTACTATTACTAAATTACTAAAAATTGTGCTGGGGGAGGGAGCCCTACATTACAGAAAAATTTCTAAAAAGGGGTGGACATGCCCTTTAAAGTTCCCCTTAGGCTGGGTACCCACAAAGGGACTATTTGTCACGAGCGAGAGCTCGGCCGGGATAAATGTCCGTCAGTCACGGCAATAGTGGCCGTGGCTGACATTTTGTGCAATCGACCGTGCGGTCCCATAGGGAACTGCATGAACATTCGTGATTTGCTGACACATCCGTTCGTCCGCAAGGGACGAACGGACGTGTCGGTAAATCACGATCGAGGTCTATCGAGGACGGTCACAGCCAGCTGCCCCACACCTGCAGATATTTTCGGCCAAACGACCAACCGATCCACGGCACCTTCGGTTGGCTGAAAATATCTGCTGGTGTGTACCCAGCCTAAAGTACCAAGATTCTTAGATCGTTTATGGAGTGGTGAGGGTGAAAATGGTTCCCAATGATTCTCCAAGAATCACTAGGTAGCTCTCACTTCATTTATACAAAACGCACTGGTAAGCACCCGGTCTAAATTATTGTAAATTCCTACTCTGAACAGCTAATGCAGTGTATAGACCCATGGCACTATTGTACGGTGCAGTGCCTGTAGCAGTATCTGCTCTTGTGAGCACTCACCAGGTTAAAAGTGACACTCTGACACTGGTCCAATGGAATATCATGAAGTCCAAGTTGCAGTCGAATTAGTCTCAGCTCTTCCTTCCTACACAGGCCATGATTGTTACACTGAACAGAAGAAATAACAGGTATTAGCACTGGTTAATTCACCATTATTGGTCACACAGAGCTCTTTTAAAGGAGAACTACAGCACATTATTTTTTTTTAAAAACAGTTAAAATGAAGTACCTGGGGCAGGGAGGTAGGGTTGTTTATTTTCTACCTCACAATAACATTTCTATAAGGAGTGGTAGCAAGAAGAAAACTGCTTCTTCCAGGCTTTCTGAGTGCTTCAGCTCTATCTTTAATACAGAAAAGTCCAGGACAGTTACCTGGCAGAAAAAAACTGCATCTGCTGTAGCTTCTCAATATAAAACAATATTGGGAGGTGGGAATACTCAATCTACTTACCTGCCCCAGGTTCTATTTATTTTTAAAAAGTACATTTTTTTTACAGTATAATTGTCCTTTAATCCTTTCCCTTGCAATTGGGTGTGTGTGTTTCAGGATCAGATGACCTAATGTTAATGAGTGCTTGATCTAGAGGGTGTAAATATAAAGGCAATGCCAAGATAAACTTGCAAAGGAAAGAAACAGATAAATAGGAAATTGAGAAAAACTTCTTAGTTGTGCCCAGTTCTCTGGTATTTTCCTGTTGGCTGACAGTATGTTTGTCACAGTCACATAAAAGGCAGGATCAGCATCAAGCATTGCATATAGAGATGTGTCTGAGATGCGCAGATGGAGGGACATGAGGAAATAAATGTAACTTTGTATTAGACAATGAAAAGTAAGATGCAGTTTAACCGTCTGTGGGCCACTGGTAGATGACTCAATGCACAGACGTTGCAAATGAGGTGCAGTAGCACATGTGCTGATTCCTACTTTGCACTAACACTCTGCAATACCCCTACAAGGGTTAAAAGGAGCAGATCTAAGTTTTGCATTTCCAGGTGGGACAATAAGAAGATACGCAGAAGCAGAGAACTTGCTATGTCAGAGTGGGCACTTACCATTATATCCTTCAGTTCCTTTGCGTCTCCCATGATTTTCTTGCTGAATTCCTGATTTATCTTTACAAACTCATTATCTTGTGTTAACCGTCCTGGCAGGGGAGCTGAGAGGACCACCACAGAGAGCCAAAGGTAGAAGAACAGTTCTGTAAAGGAAAGAGACAGTGTCAGACAGACAGGCAGACCCACACTACGAGAACCTATGCAGTGGTTCAGAGAGTGAATTTCTACATAGCCTGTCTTCTTTACTTTCCTTCTCACCACTCCCTTTTTGCTCTCCAGCTCCTTCCTCGTTTTACCCTTGGGACATCATACCTGACATTCCTTAATCTAGAAGGATCCTAACTGAAACTATGCAGGTTCCATAAACTTTCCTCTAACCGGATCACAAAATGCAGATATTTAACTACTTTAGGTCTGCAAAAAAAACACCCCTTTCCCAAATTAAAGGGCAGTTTGTTAGACTTTAATACTTAATTCCAGACACAATAACATAAACCTCACCCAGGAATCCTTCACTGCAGCTCCCCAAATGTTGGACTCTACTCACCTGTCAATGGGAAGATCATTTCTGGTTCTCAGAAGGACCTGACTATAGTGGACTGATTGGATAAGCTTGAATGATCCATTGTTGGGGCATTGGAAGGTTTTTATAGCTCTCTCAACTTCAAATGGAATTGCCCAAGTGATGTAACACAGATACACAGATAGAGGATTACAGCAACACTGCAGGGCTCTTACTGACTAATTTGATATCAGTTCACAGGAACTTGCTTCTTGGTCTATAGAAGGTATCTGTCATTAACGCGAGGAATTTCACAAATTATTTCTGGTCCTCACTAGAGATGGCCGAATTTCATAATAAAGTTCGGTCCATTTTCAAACTTTCTAACTTCAGTGAAAGTTAGAATGATACTTTCGAGGGTTAGCGGAAATAGAACCATAAATTCGAAGGTTACCGAAAACCATAAATTCGAGGGTCACCGAAAATCGGAGGCTACATTCGAGGGTTAGTGAACGATACATTCTAGGGTTAGCGAAAACGATCCATACATTCGAGGGTTACCGAAAACGAACAATACTTTCGAGGGTTAGTGAACTTTACATTCTAGGCTTAGCGAACGGCCTGTAAATTCGATAATTATCGAATTTACGATATTTATCGAAAATACAGCTGTGAGTCCGGAAAAACGAACTGGTTCCAACCCGAACTAGTTTGATTAGTTCGAGTTTGTCCGAACTCATAAAGTTCATCTCGAACTCGGTTTCGAGTTCGGGTTTTGTGTCCATCTCTAGTCCTTACCACCTGCCATCCACCATTTTCCTTCTGGAAATTTAGGGGCCATTTGCTCTTCACTTTATATTAAAAACTTGTTTATTCCTAAAAAAAATGATTTTATCAGTAAATCCAGAATACTGGGATATTTATTAGTTACAGAACATATAGTTACAGAACTATACTACACTTCTTGTATGTAGTTTTACAAAAGTGGGTTTGATCTAATGCTGTAATCCATCCTGACAGAGATTGTATAGATATGATCCCAGATGTGCAGAAAGGTGGAGCAGTAACAATGATGTACTTTAGTACAGATATTTCTTGAATTATTGGTCTGTGTTTTTGTCAACTGTTGCCTGCGTGGCCTTTAAAAGATCAGTTAAGTGACACAGCACTCCGAATGACATATCAACACATTGCATGATCATTCCATTATTATTTATAGCCCCCCATGACTGTTAGAGTTGTTGGAGTTCCCTCTCTAAACTCACACACTCAGCCCTGCACGCCCGCACACACAGGTTACAATAGTGTGCACAAAACAAATCGCACTATATACAGATGATTTATATTTGCACGCACAAACAATGTATAATTGGATAATTACCGTAAAAGGAAATTTGGATATGATACGGAGGTTAGACATTCCTGTAAAGAAGGGATATGTTTTTATACTGCTAATAATCTCTGTATCAGATATGGGCATGAACTAAAATCAATATTGTAGACACAATGGGCCATATTGCAATCCATAATTATAGAAGAGGAGATCCGCACAAACCGACACCAATACAACTGCTTACTGCTAGAAGAACAATCCTTTATTGGAATCTGCCCAACGCGTTTCGCACTTCTCAGTCCTTAATCATGGGCAAAATGGGCCATATTTATAAAGATGCTGTGATACCGTGCCTTTAACGACTGATATTTTTATAACCGCGAAAAAATATCAGTCGTAAAATTATGATTACGGTTGTACAATTATGATCACTATGGAACATTTACTTCTGGGATCATACATTTACGATAGCAATCTTAAAGGGTATCTCCACCCCCAAAATAAATTTCTTCTGTATTGTACCTGCACCCGCCAGGTTTATAAGTTAAAAAAAGCCCCCCCCCACCAAAAAAAGCCCTACTTTTAACACCTTAGTTCCCTTGGCTCGCTGCCTCTATTACTGCTCCATTCTCAAGTAGCAACAGGGGCCGGACCGGCAGCCGCGTCTGTGATTGGTTGAGTGTCAGCCAATCACAGATGCGGCTATTGGCTATGGAGAGAGTCGAGGAAACTAAGTTGGGTAAGTCTGTTTCTGGGCTTTTTTCCTAACTTATAAACCTGTTAATTAGGCTGGGGTGCCCTACACTACAGAAAAGTTTTTTTATTGCTAAAAGATGAAGCTGCTTGAAGGGATCTGGAGAGAAGGAGGGCTCCCCTGCGCATGCCAGAGTCCTTACTGGGGACAAGGAAGTAGCAGGCAACGGATGTCACACAGACAGCTCCTACTCTTCACTTTTGAGCAACCAAAAAAGAGCTGAGGAGTAAAGTAAGGATTTTTTAACACTACACAGTGGGTCCTGCACTGGGGCAAATTTTAGCTTTGGGGGTGGACATGCCCTTAAATTGTACGATTGCCCATACAATACCATTGCGGCAGTCTACTACCACATGGCATTGTACGGCCAAGTGGTCATGAATGTACAAAGTTTCTGAAGTTTCCGATACCACGGGTTAATAAATATGCCCCAATGTGGGCAATGCACCGATAGCCGCTATTAGATCCCCTGTGCAATGGTGATGTTATATGGGTGATAGTGGCTCTTGGTGTATTGCAAAGTACCATTAACTATATCACCACTTTTAATGCCAGACATTAGCTGGTGTTATAAAGTGATGAAATAGTGTGCTGCTATCGGCAAATAACATTGCTTGCAGCGGCTGTAAAACTGGAAAACTTCAGTGTTAGACACACAGCCGCCGCAATGAAGGAGTTAAAGTCATGTTTACAGCAGTTAGCGTGACAGCAGGAGCATTGCCCCTCTTGGTGCATCGCTGTGCAAGACATTATTTACTGTAGTAAGAACTGAACAATTACTAAAACAAACTGAACAAATAATAGCTATGCCATCTACTGGCTGAAAATGTTATTACAGTAAACATGCTGTGCTATTTTTAACATCCCATGGTTTATTTCCAGCTCATGGAAGATTCCAGACAATGAATAGTGGTTCATGGTGGAAAATGTGTTTCTTAATAGCATCCTCCCACAGGCTTACAGACCTAAAAATTTATTCTAAAATCTTAGCAACAAGAATACAAACATACTTACCAGAATTGATACCAGCAGATCAGGTAGGATTCATCCAGGGAAGACAACCTGGAGACAACACAAGAAAAATAATAAATATAATTGACTGGGCAAATAATAAAAATATCTCAACAATTATACTTACATTAGATGCTGAAAAAGCTTTCGACCGGATCAACTGGATGTATTTAGATATCATACTAGATAAATATAATATTACAGGATGGCTAAAAAGAGCGATTATGATATTATACGCAAATCCGACAGCGAAAGTACATATTGCAAATATGCTATCTAATTCATTTAAGGCTACCAATGGTACAAGACAGGGATGCCCTCTTTCCCCTTTAATTTTCAATCTAGCAATTGAACCATTAGCAGAAAAAATCCGAACAAACCAATGTATTAAGGGAATAAGAATAGAAAAGATAGAACACAAAATTGGGTTATATGCAGACGACATTATCCTCACAATCACCAACCCAATAACTTCCCTACCACACTTACAAAATACACTACAACAATTCAGTCATATATCTTACTATAAAATTAATGAAACCAAATCCTCAGTACTCCCTATAAAAATTTCAAACACATTACAAATATTCCTTAAGGCCAAATATGCATATAAATGGGAACCAGACCAAATAACATATCTGGGAATAAATCTAACAAATCACTCCTCGAAAATATACCAATATAATTTCGAACCTATATTAGCAGAAACTCAAAAAACATTATTGCACTGGTCAACCAAATATCTTTCCTGGTTAAATAAAACCAATATGGTAAAAATGATCTTACTACCCAAACTGCTTTATAAATTCAGAACATTACCAATCCAAATACCAAATACTTTTTTCCAAACACTAAACAAAATAATAAATAATTTTATGTGGAATAAAAAGAAGACACGAATAAATAATCTATCCATAACTAAATCGAAAAAAAGTGGAGGTATCGCCTTCCCACACTTTAGAGACTATTACTTAGTAGCAATATTAGAACAATCCAGATTCTATTGGGCACAAAAAAACGAACAAAAAAAATGGGTAGACATGGAAGAAAACAGTATTGAAAATAAAAACTTACCAGCATTATTAGGAGCTCTAGTGTTTAAACCAAAACTCCCAAGTTTTCCTCTGGCATCAGTGGAGACCACCCTGAAAATATGGAAAGAAATCATAAATTCACATAAACTCAAAACTCCCCTTACACAACTCATAACAATTGATAGTCTAATATACAACATACCCAATCTCAATATTAAAGAATGGAACAACATCAATCCAATACTTATTTCAGATCTAATCAAAAATAATACATTTCTCCTATTCAAGGAAGTGCAAAAAAAATTCCATATAAAGAACTCAGAATGGTTACAGTATAACCAAATAATAAGCTTTATTAAAAAGAAAGCAGTAATGGAAAAATACTCTATTAATGCTCTGGTAGAATACTCCACAAACCCGGAAAATATGAGGAAAGCAATATCCCTAATATATAAAATACTACATCAAAAAAATGAAACCACACTACTACCATGCATGAACAGATGGGAACAAGAACTACACAAGAATATAGACATAGACCAATGGAAAGAATCATTATATACTCCTTTTAAAATGACTCAATGCCTCTCACTATGGGAAACAGATAAAAAAATATTTTATAGATTTCATTTAACTCCATATGAGATTTCCAAATGGTTTACGTCATACTCTCCTAAATGCTGGAGAAAATGTACGGCTTTAGGATCCTACGAACATATATGGTGGACATGCCCAAAAATCAGGAAATGTTGGTATAAAGTGTGTAATTTTCTGACTACTCTTCTTGGGGTTTCAATCCCAGCCCAACCCACTCTAGCTCTGTTAAATATAGGCCTTAATAAATTCCCAGAAAATATGGAAACTATCATATACCATACATTTATGTCGCTCAAATGTCTGATAGTTAAATATTGGAGAACAGATAAAATCCCAAGAATGGACGAAATCTACTCATTACTAAACTATTACATGACATATGAAAAAGCATATGCAATAACTCAACAGAAATTTCCAATATTTTACAGGAAATGGGAAGCATGGTATATAGACAACAGATCATTAAAATATAAGAAAATGTAAACCATAAATGTTAATACCAGATAACACAACTAATTTTGCAATGGCGTTGATGGATGGCATGTCATCTTAGTTTAAGATCCCCAGACCAAAAATCTTACAAAGGACACTTGTAAATGCGAATCTATGTGGTTATCTATTGTAAATCTATTCCAGATTGTATGTAATTATGTAAAAGTATAAAACCTTTAAGTGAATATATAATGACTATCCGTGTGAAGACTATAATATGTTTACAATGTTTACATATACTGAATTGTTATAAAACAAAACAAATAAAAACAAATGTTATAAAAAAAAAAATTTAATAAAAATGATGTTATTACCAAAATTATTATATAAATTTCGCACTCTGCCCATTATGATACTCTGCCCATTTGGACTTTCTTCCAAACAATTAACCGAATGATTAATACATTTCTATGGGGAAAAATGGGAGGGATAGCATTCCCTATCTTTAAAGATTACTATAATGCGGCAATCCTAGACCAAACTAGATACTATTGGATTGAAATAGAAGAATGTATCCTTAAGAAAAATAAGCTCATAGAAATTATGGGAGCACTAACTTCAAATTCACATCTTTCCCTGCCAAATTACCAAACCATTCAAACAACGACAAAAATTTGGAAAGAAATAATCAAAATGCATAAACTAAAAACATCAATCAGCCCATATATAACAATAAACAGCCTACAATTATGTATCCCCAACCTCTACTTAAACAACTGGAACCTACCAAATACTATATTTCTCAATGATTTAATAACTCAACAAACATTCCAAGAAGCAAATCAGAAACTTAAAATTCCACAAAAAGAATACCTCAAGTACTATCAAATCACAAGTTTCTTAGCCAAGCAAAATATAATATCAAATATAACAACACACCCTCTAACAGAAATACTTACCTCGACAGACAACATGAAAATAAGCATTGCAAAAATATATAATTTACTAAACAACAAAAATGAATACTTATATACCAACTTCTCAGAAAAATGGGAAACAGACCTAAACAAAAAGTTTACTCCCGAACAGTGGATTTCAGCATTCCAACAACCATATAAACTCTCCAGATGCATATCCTTCTGGGAAACTGACAGGAAAATATTATATAGATTTTACAGATCCCCAGAGACATTGCATAAATGGTTCCTAAACTACTCTACACTATGCTGGAGAAATTGTTCATCGTCAGGAACACTGCTACATTTGTGGTGGTCCTGTTCAAAAGTAAGAGGAATCTGGTACAAACTTTTCAATTTCCTAAATGATCTTTTGGGATTAAATATACCCAGAACACCAGCCCTAGCCCTATTAAATATAGGACTAGAAACATACAATGACAATCAAAACACAATAATATACCATTCATTTATCGCAATGAAAAGACTATTGTTGAAATACTGGAGGGTGGAAAAAGTTCCAACCATGAAAGAAATTAAAAATCTATTAACGCAAAATATGATATATGAAAAAACATGGGTTGCTATTGTATTTTTGATCATTATGGCTACTCCTCTTTTTTTTGGAGTATGTGGCTTGGTAAATTATTGGGTAGGATTTATGATTTAGGAGATGTTCATCCCACAAAAACACACCAACAAAAGAAATATACCACCAACTACAAAAACAAAAACTACAATTACATCAATACAACATGCAAGAATTTGATAAATTTACACGCAGACTAAAATTAAACTACTATTCACAAGGCCCGAAAGCAAATAAACTTCTAGCAAATAAATTTAAAAATCATATAGCTAAAACAAAAATATCCTACATACAAGAAGAAAAAAAAGGCTTGATACATAATCCCCAAGATATAGCGAACTCATTTGCAGAATATTACTCTAAACTTTATAACCTTAATACAGACCCTAATACAAAACAACCCAATAAAGAAAACATACAAAAGTTTTTACACACCATAAAATTGAAATCCTTAACCAATCCACAATTACAAAATATTAGCAACCCTATCCAAAAATCTGAAATTAATAAGGTCATATTTGCCCTCCCAAACAATAAAGCACCAGGACACGATGGATTCATTAATGAATATTATAAAGCATACCTAGAGACACTAACCCCATATTTATTAAAAGTATATAATAATGCAATTGAGAAAGGAGAATTCCCATCCGAAATGACACAAGCCATAATTATCCCAATACCAAAACAAGATAAAGAACCCACTAAAACTTCAAATTTTAGACCTATCTCACTATTAAATACAGACCTAAAAATTTATTCTAAAATCTTAGCAACAAGAATACAAACATTCACTATTGTGTATAGTGCATTATTTATTTTTATTTCCAGAATGACATATCTTCCATTTGGGTCGATTATTGATTTCTGTAGTTGGGTTGCTATTGTATTTTTGATCATTATGGCTACTCCTCTTTTTTTTGAAGTTTGAGTAAAAACAAAATAAAATTTTGACTTTTTTAATTCATATAGAGCTAGACCACCTCGTCCCACGAAGCTCCACGTTTGGATCTGCAATGACAGGGGATTTAACTTGTCAGTTGTGGGAACCCAGCCATATTCCTGTCCGGTGTTAAAATGCATGTGGGCACATTGATTGGTCTGAATCACATTGTTTTAATTCTGGTATTTGGAACAGGAACTGTGCAGAAAAAGGCACCAAAGATGGGAACATGTTTTTCATCCGAATTGAATAATATTTTCCTTTTTATTTTATAATGTTTACGAAATCGGTGTAGATTTCCTGAGCTCCTTGGTGGTACTGAGATGTGCATGACCCCTGGATACCCCTGGTCACCCAATACACAGTAAATGTTTAACCTTTTCTCTAAGAACATGAATAGCCAATTATCCCTTTCAAACCTGATTGGAATTTACGAACCACATGGTCCCATCTAACTGTTTATATCTGTTTACTGGAACTATCCTATATACTAAAAGACAGCTGTAAATATGCAAGGACGCTGGACTATTTGCTTGAGCGCGTGTCACAATGTCGGAGGGAGGGGGGAGATGCGCGTGGAGGGAGGCGCGCTCAGGGTGTGTGTGTCACATGCGAGGTGCGCATGCCACGTTGTTTGCTAGTCTGAATCTAAAACAATATTATTTTTAGTACAGTCACCTTCATCATAACAGGTAGGCAGGGAAATACATTAACACTATTATTGTATCCATTGAGCAGTAAAGTCTTTGGGAGGAAAAATGCATTGCAGAGTAGAAGTCATATATGATAGGATATACAATTCCATAGGAATGTTATAGCCCATTTATATTTTGCGAAGTGTAATCATTTTCTATACTCAAGGTCCAGTTGTAGCATTGGGAAGAAGGGGAGTTTGTAAGTTGTCTCCTTGTTTTTCTGTTGTAGAGATTGCCTGTCTGAGGGAGTCAAATCAGACAAATTGTGCAGAGAATATAAATATTTGCACAGGTAGTAGGAGGCGGGGGTTGTACTCAATGGTAGGACAGAACAGGCAGCTCTCTGCTGCTAAACCACCTGGAAACTCCAAGGGGATTTATGTTTTCTGATCCAGAGAAGGGTAGGACTCCAGCTATATAGAATAGGATATCTGCCTGGAATTAAACAAATACTTCACTTGATGAGGTTTTATCCTACCAGTGAAAGCCACTAACCCAATTCTATTATGGAGTGTCACATGTGAGAGGGAGAGGTTGACGTCTCTCCCATCCTTGGGTTGTGGTAGAATGTGCATTGTTTCTGTATTCATATAGAAACAGGATTTTACTAATGTAATCTTCCTTCCCACTGTTTACATTGCTGTCAGTACTGATGTGTATACAAATATATGACCACACCAATAAGGAATTTGCCTGGGATTGTTGTTGGCCTTTATCCCCAAATCTAATGTTTTGAATTGATCTTTAGTGAATGGATGACAATACCAATTCATTTTTTTGTTAAAAAAATACCCATACCCAGATGGGATGAGAGGAAACTGTTTATTTAGATGTGCGTAAAGTAGTAAATACAGTATATTTAGTAATGGTGCATTTTGTAATTTTATTAACTTTAGGGTAAAGTTTCATACACATATGCGGCGCACGATGTGTACGCACGTCCTTTTCGGCACCCGCGATCGCACATGTGTACAAACCGTAACAATATGTAGGAGATTGCACATTAGTGAACATTGTTTTTGCCATTTGTCACTCTGAAATTGATAAGCTTGAATGATAACATTGACCCTCCAGTCTTATTACCTTGATCATTTTCCTGAAATATGTTCTATATGCATATATTAAACCATTGAATGAGAACTTCCATGATGCCATTGTCAAGTGACATCAATCTATCTGGCTAGCTAGCTATTTATTTTATAGTTCTCCTTGTGTTTAGAGATGTAAAGGAAAACCACCAGCCATCTGACCTTTCCAACTGTATTTTTGCTAATAATTAGAGATGGCCGAACTTCATTAAGTTCGGTCCGTATTCAAACTTTTGGACCCATTAAAGTCAATGGGAGAGTTATAGTTCAAAAAGTCCGGGTGATGGGTGATTTACAGCTAAACTAACAATGGTAACTTACTGTAAACACTTTTAAACACTTTGTAAACACGAGCGGGCAATTGTTGGGTTTTGCGCAAGCTACATTCGAGGGTTACGGACAATTTGAGGGTTACCGAACAATACTTTCGACCGATACTTTAGAGGATTACCGAAAAGGAACAATACTTTCAAGGGCTAGCGAATTATACATTCTAGGGTTAGTGAAAACGATGCATATATTTGAGGGTTACCGAAAACGAACGATACTTTCAAGAGATACCGAAAATCAAAGGCTAGATTCGAGGGTTAGTGAACGATACATTCTAGGGTTAGCAAAAACGATTCTTACTTTCGAGGGTTACCGAAAATTAATGATACATTTCAGGGTTAGCGAACTATTCATTCTAGGGTTAGCGAACAGCCTGTAAATTCGGTAATTTACTTGTTAAGTTCGACTTGAACTTGGGTTCGAGTTCTAGTCCATCTCTACTAATAATGGGAAAATATCAGACAAACCAGCAAAAAATGTATTTACTCTATTGTAATCTTTTAGCAACATTTGCTGGCAAATGTTATATTCAATTCCAAATAAATAACTTACATGTCAAAGATTTAGCTTGGTCATTGGCCACCCCCATAATTCGCTCATAGCTGTAACAATTCTGTTGCCCACAATGGTGTTTGAGATAGACTGCCATTGCATCTATGAAGACTCGACCATCAAGTAAATTTTTTATTTAGTCCATGACAGGGCTACCTTGAAAATTCCTTTTTATACCACCTGATAAGAAGGTGCTGCTAGAAATGTTCTGAACAAAACTTCTGTTTAGGTAATTCCTAAATAGGTATTAAAAACTGTGCCAAGGTCAGACCTCTATTGACCTTTCTTTTTCCCCAAACCACTGGCTCAGGCATGCTCATTGATCTTGACCCAGGGAGTGTGAAAGGTGCTGTACTGGTATTTTCTTTGTATCTCCTTGTGCTAAAGGGTGTAGGTGGGGTGAAAGTGACTTGCAGAGCTTGCTTACTTTGGGCCATCCTTTTTTAACCTAATTAACATATCAGGAGTTCCTGCATATAGATTCTACCTACAATGCATAGATTCAGACAGGTTACAATAACATAATCACCATTATTTAAATTGATCAACTTATGTGGAAATGTTGACTGTAACGACTGTCCCATTGGTTCTTACCTGACAAACTATACAAATTGGTTGCAGAATTGGTTGTTCCAGCTGATAGCGATTGTGCCTTTTGTCTCAAAACCAAACCAGGGATGCCAAACCCACCAACCATCCTAATGAGTTTTTTGCAGCCCTCACAGACCCACGGGTGGGGCTACACCCGAGGCCTAGTCAGTGATGCTAGTGTGGCCCCCAGCATAGGCCAGGTTTGGAACCCCTGAACTAAACTATTGCTCCTTATTTACAATTTAAAAAGGTAAATTGTTTCTGTGTATTTGCAAAGTATTGAAAGAATCTAGTGTGAATTTGCATCGCATGCGTATGGCCATCTTTGCTGTTTGTCGCCAGATCTTTTTGCTAACCTAAAGGTGGCCATACACATGCGATTTCCACAGCACGTGTGCCGATAGATTGCCGACAGATTGCATCGGTATCAGCCATCACACATGCTGTGGGGACTGCACACACGGACCCAACTAATCCCCATACACGGTATAGGGATTGGTCACCCATGCGGCCATACACAGATCAGATCGTCTCCCTTTACTTAAAATAAAGGGAGCCAATAATGGCCGATGGAGATTTTCTGTCGTTCCCGACCAACCATAATGCCGACTATGTTCGTTCGGCGGCACTACGATCGGTCGGGAAGAGCCCCTACACACAGACAATAATGGGTAAATCCTATTGCTCCCCGGTGGGATTTACCCATTATCGTTAGTGTATGGCCACCTTAAGAACATATGTAAAGGAGAACTATGCTCTTAAACCACTCCACATTAAAGTTTAAGTCTAGGCTGAAGTAATAGGCTGCCATCCTTACCAATGCAGCCTCCTCAATTATATATTGTCTTGTGGGTCAAATTGATGGTTCCAGCTCCTTATAGTTTAACTTGGAATGATGACTGTTAAGATGTTACTTTTTCATACTGTGTATGATGGAAATAGTAACGTTAAAGGAGAAAGTTTGTCTTTAAGCTTTAAACACTGGGAAAGAGAAATCCTTGAAGATCAACAAAAGAAAACAAATTAACTGGAAAAATTGAGCAAGGAGAGAAGATGAAAAAGGCAAGAAATGAAAGTAAAGGAGACAACAGGGGGCGAGGAAGAGAATAGCTGCTGAGTTTCTAGGTAAATTATGGTATAGAATTCCCCGGGGAACCTTCATTACCACAGTTTCGGGGAGGGACCATAACTAAAGGGCACATTCTGACATTACAGAGGGAAAGAAAACTGAGAAGACAGAGAGAGGGGGGGGGGGGTCTGCTAACAATGTATTAATTAGTCTGTAAGGGAGGTGTAAAAATTAGTGGTGGGGGTAAAGAGTTCCCCTTTGTGTTTGGTATGAGAGGATGTTATTGGTAAGGAAACGTTTGTTTTTCAAGTGGTTGTTAAACTACAACTCCCAACGCACCAGTGATAAACACAGTTGCTGAAATTTGCAGATCCCCCACAGCATAAAGGACAGTAATTGTCTGTCTCTAGATTCTGACATTGACATTAAGTTAATCTATTGTTAAAGGAGCGTAATGTGATGGTTTAATAATAGTGTCTGAATAGGTTTGCTAGAACCATTAGACTGTAATATCTCCCTTTACATTCATATTACCATCTGCTGATCCACAAATGAACAATGGGGAGGATTTATTTCAATGTTAGGGTATAATGGCACCTATCGGCAAATATAATTCTAATGGAGCCTATTGGCTGCTGCTTAAATTGTCACACAACTGATGCCATTGTGTTAATAAATGACTTCTGTTGGCTGAGCCTAAAAAAGTTTTCAAACATCCACAGCTGCAAATCCCTTATAGAAGGAGCGTCATTGGTCCGCTTGTGCCTATTTCTGTACGTTTTGCACATGAATTCAGGTCTATGGGAATGTAGAAAAAAGCATGGGCAAATGTGGACACAAGCGGACACAAACGCACTAATGCATTTTTGGTGCATTTTACCACAATCCTTTGGTAAAGTACAAATAGTAAATGCAGACAAAAACACAAACAAATGCAAGTGCAATGGGACCTAGCCTTGTTGGTAAATTGAGTGAGTTTAGCAATTTGTTTAATATTGGCCATAAAATTAGTGCAATGGACGAGTTATATGAGGTCAGTACAAAGGCAATATTTTGGTAGATTGAGTTGAATTTCTGACCAAACCATTAGTAACAAGTGATTGGACATTTCTGTAAATTAGAGGTGACCTTTTACTGTCTTATGTTGGTATTGGCAAAATAGTGGTGCAGCTTTTAAATGAGACCATCAGGCTACTGTTCGGTGATGCACCAAATGGCGCTATCGGTTACTTGGTGCAATTGCAGCAGACATGTTATATAGACATAATGGCTTTTGGTGGATTACCATCTGCACTATAACTATTGTGGGACATTAACACTAGAGATGGCCGAACTTTCGAAAGTTCAGTCCGTTTTCGAACTTTCGAACTATATGGAAAGTTCGAAAACGGACCCATTAAAGTCAATGGGAGTCAAATAGTTCGAAAAGTTCTAATGAAATACCATTAAAATATCAATGGTAACTTAATGTAAATGGCTGTGGGACCTGGGAAATGGTCTGGGGAACATGTACGAATATCCAGGACATTCGAAAAATCAATTTTACTCTCACTCGCACTATTTTCGAGTTCGTTCGCGCCTAGGTACCATGTACATTTTACTCGCGGATTGGATGCTCGCGTATAGGTTTTAACGGACACTTTGCTCGCGGATTCGATGCTCGCGTTCGTGCCTAGATACCATGGACATTTTACTCACAGATTCGATGCTTGCGTATAGGTATAACAGGCATTTTACTCGCACATTCGAATGGTCGAACATTCCGAATCCGGGTCCGGGATAGTTCGAGAAGTCCGATTTCGTTCGAATTCAAATAGTTCGGCTCGAACTCAAGTTCTAGTATATCTCTAATTAACACCAGATGTTAACTGGCATTAAAAAGTTCGGCAATCTATTGCGTTAAAGTGCTTGAACATTTCCTAGTGCTGCAGCCAGTGGTAAATCTTCCTGCATGTCTGGTAAAATGGAGCACGTTATACCGTCCTGTCCGGTTGATAAGATCACCCTGTGGTTGATGTATTTACAGAGATATAATTATGGTCATACAGAGTTCCAAATAAATGGTGATTTCTTCTTTTTTACACCGTTCTCATTTTGTGTGTAGCTTGCGGTGATCATTTCCTGTTAGCTTGTGTGAAATGTGTAGATGTCCCAATAAGGACACATACTATTATTAAGATTTGGAGATAATAGACAATATTACGGGTTTTTCTTAGTGTCCCAATATCATGACTGGTTTGTAGAACTGTGTGCATTGCTGCATTGTATTGTAACTACATGGTAATGTTCACAGTTCTTCGTTTACATTACTTTGATGTGTTTACATTCAAAATTGTATTATACTTGGTAAATTAGAGGATTAAACAGAAGTTACTCTTAGCAATGATGGGAGTCAAAGAAATTCCCCTGATCTGCTGAGCATTCTGCATATTAATGTAGAGGTTGTGATCACCTGTATTCCCCTCAACAGATAAGGAACCATGAGCTTTCAACTCCCAGGAAGCATTTAATCTTAATGGTACACATTCAACCTGCCTTCAACAGACAAGCACCCTAGGTCTGGCCTAATCTAATTTGGTTAAACCCGTTTATCTGGACATCTTTTGAAGGTAACAAACACAATTTGTTAATACTTAGCTGTTGCTTTCAGATCAGTTTTCTTTTGTCTAGAAATCCAGTCATAATCCTGACTTGTATTGTTCTAACTTTCCGGAGGTTTTGAGTTGCAAGAGAACTCGATTAACCTGAATAAGATCTAATTGTCTAAGACAGTAAAATAAGATAAAGTAAATAATATGATTTCTTTACAGATGCTTACAACACAGTCATCTGCTCTTTCGAATGTTTCCTTGCACTTTTCCCAAGAGAAATGGGCATTTTGTTGGGAGTAGCTCTGGGCACTATCAGTACGAGGAGTTGGAATAGATGGTTCACTAGTATGTGTTTTAAAAATGGCCTGGAAAGAACTGAGGATGCATAGCAGGGTCTGTCTGTGTGGTAAGCCACATTGAGTAGAGGCAGTTTCTTTCCATAAGCACTTACTGTAAATTATATCAAATGACAAGAGACACAATAAGTCTAGGTAAACAAAATGATTCAAGGTGTTTAAGTTGATACTTTGCAACTGGAACATTGGCTAGTTTGGCTTCATGAAAAAGAGAGCCAAATTGGCCATTATGCTGTTTGTCATCAGCTTGCTGGAGTGCAGTATAAGCCACAGCATCTGATGTCAGGCATGGTTACCAAAATCACTCTAAACTCTCAGGAACCATTATACCCCATTTTAGTAATTTTTTAGACAATAGCCTAATGTCTGGTTCAGATGAAGGGTAACGAAATTCCAGGAACCAGGTAGCCAATGGTTCTAGATATGTAAACATGGCGACTAACATTTTAAAGTGTTTTTTTTTTATTGATGTCTGCAAGACTGGCTACTTAAACAAGCTAAATTGGCTCCTAGAATTTTCTGAAAATAAAAATATCCACCTCTGGTTTAGATGAACAACATGAGAAATATAATGCTTGGCAATCAGTTGGTTACATAAGGGTAGAAATTTTAGACCAATTTAGTTATTTTTTCAGTTTTGTGGAAAAAGAAGTTCCAATTAGAATCTCCCTGTGTACAGTGAGCAGTATTTATTCTTTATGATTATTATGCCGTGGGTGTGGTCTCAACTAAAAACTAGAAGTTGGTCTACTAAGTTAGGCTGGTATCAAAAGAAAACCATGTTGCTACATTGTGCTTGTCTGACATCTGGCAGTGATGGGTTGTTCTTTTCTCCTTTGGCTTTCCAGGTCATTTAACCCGGGTGTATGGATTAATACTATTTGACCTTTTTGTGACACAACCAAATTGAGGTTCTATTGTATATGCGTATTAGAAAAGTTGGCCCATATTTGAACAGATGTATTCACTGGATCTGTCCATTCCTTGCTAGATTGTATTTTTTGGGTGCGTTAAGTTTCCATGGTAATATTATACCACGGGGTAAACAAAGAAATGTGCAAAAGGGGAAGTTCTGACTTTTGCCAAATATGAATATTGGATCTTTTCCCCTCAGGGATTATATGGGGCATAGAAAGAAGATATATATAATCATAAGGTAGGCACTGTTCTCAGCATTCCTATACTCTGGGGTGGAATATCCAGTAAAAGTTCTAAAGTTAAGAAGTATCACATTTTATGAAGGATAAGTATTGGGTGACAAACTAGATGTGTGTGAGCGGCGGGATTGTACGTTAGTCAGACAGCCTGTCTCTTCTACCCATAGTATATCCAGTCATGGAATATATTGACATAACAACCAACTGGGTAATGATTAGATAAACTAAATTCATGTTTTCACTCAACTCATGGCGTGAATTAACACAGAAAAAAAGGTGGTGGGAATTTTATTTTTACTTTATTCCTTTTTGCCTGTTTGAAATATAACACTATTGGGGGAATTTATAGACGAAGGGCAGAACACCCTGTGCTATAGTCATGCTTATCTGTTTACAGTGAGTTATAGCGACTTTGCGTGGGTTTCTCAAATCCCAAAAATCATCGAAGCAGTCCCCACAAGTTATTTAATATTGTGCTTGCACCATTTTTATGTGTTTTTTTTATACCAATGAATAGTTGCCTTTAAATAAAAGGGAATTTGGAATTTACTATGTTTGGATGTTAAAGGTTCGTACACATGTGCGATCGCGGGTCCCGACCCGCGATGCACGTTGTGTACGAACGTTCGTTTCGGCCGATAATCAGCCTGTGTATGGGCCCTTTATCAGCCGAAATGGCCGGTCGTTTGGAGATCCGTCCGGTTGGTCGGGCAATGATCCCCGACCGAACGCCCGTTTCGGCTGATAAAGGGCCCATACATCGTCCGAAACTAACGTTCGTACACATCGTCGGGACCCATGATTGCAGGTGTGTACGAACCTTAAGTTTAGGTAACCACTAGCAGGACATTTTATGTCCTGTTGTGTATCTTAAGTGGCAATGCGCACACGGCTATTTTTCGCTTAGGGAATATTATATCAATCAAGCCAGGAAATGCCAACCACTCTCCATAATACTGTATGAATAGAGTTTATGGAACTTATTGCCAGTAAATACAAACGTCCCCGTGGCAATAATATTTTATCAAACATTTCGTATCCTCACGGCCATTTATTCCTCTTTGTAACAACTAGTCACAATAATAGTGTGTGTCCTATCATCATGGTTTCCACAACACAAACACTGCAGTTTGGATGTCACTTGTACTTGTAGGATTTAAATTCTCTGGACACTGAACAAAATCTCTATTGCACTGTACGTCAGCTTTGTGTGTGTGTTGCCATCACTAATTCAGTAGTGCGGAGATGAAGACGTTGCATTGTGTTACCAAGTTCCTTTTAACATTAGGATTCAGACAACTCAATGAACAAATCTAATTCAGGGGTTGGAAAGTTTTTAAAAATTTAAAAACCTTTGAAAAACTTGTAGCCTGGGATGTGTCCAGTCTCTCCCCCGTAGGCCAGTAACAGCCTAAATGTTTATGGGGCAGCATCACAAAGTGTCTGTCTCCATAAATATTGCAGCCATTAACCTGTTTGCTTCTATTGCTATCATCACAAAGCACACTGCTTCTGGCAGAGATGGAAGATTAGTATAAGGAGTTGCACATTTACTGCCAGTACAGGGAAATGGACAGTACAGGTGTGGTGATTGCTGCAGTTTTATAACTATGCCAAAAAATGCCTGGTGTGCTACTTACCGTATAATAATGGTAAGATTTAATGAAATCTGGGTATTTGCAGCCTTTCTTGCCTATTGCAAATATATTACATTATATTACATTAGAGAGAGGTGCCTTGATGTTAGCAGTGGTCAATTTGTGAGGTAGGTGGTCCTTGAGCCCATTGTATATTTAAGTTGAAGTGATGTTTTTAAAATTAGCCCTCTAATCCATAGTCTATTTCACTTCCTTGGCGATTGTATCACACGAACCCTTAACAGTTCTAATCCTTATACACAATGAGCTGAACGTGAGTACATAAAGTGGTTGGGATTAAGGAGCCATTTCATGGTCAGATTGATGATTCAATATACTGTTATAGCACATTGCATCAGTGACTACACACTCATCCTGTTTTATATTCCAATGGGGCACTAGCTACAGATTCACTCCATTTACCTGCGGGTGTTTACAAGGGATGTCAGTTGCTGACATGACCATAATAGAGTGGGTTACTGCCATTGGCTCGGTTAGAGTAGGGTCATGGAGGCAGCACGGAGAGTGACAGCTGGCTCATTTGTTCAGCTTTAAACACAGTGCACACCTTATCCCTGTCAAATGCATCTTACACCCCTCACCCACAAACTTCACACTTGCGATGTCACCCACATGTGTTTCTTGTTAGGGGGAAGGGGACTGAAGTGCCGCACATGTGTTTAAGAGAGTTATTTAGTTATCATAGGCCAACACGTGAAAGAAAATAATTCTGGGGTCATTTTAGTATAATTTCCTGTTTCTGATGCAACTGGACATAGAAATGGATAAAACATAGGTCGTGGGGCTAGAATAAATTCAAACAATCTTCAAGATTAAGTCCTTGGATCCGCAGTAGCGGAATATTTGCTACGTTTTTGTATGTAAAGCCGTATATTGTATTGCAAGGGCAAGCTGCAATACACAATAAACTGTATATATGTATGTGTGTGTGTGCGACTTCCCGGCTGTCAGTGATTTGTTTAGTTAAGAAAACATTGACAATGTGAGTCTGATATTCAACCAGTAGTAACATCTTTCTATTCTCGAGATGGAGAGTCTCTGTTACTGTTAAGGTGACCATACATTAGGCCAATTTTATGTACAATCCGACATACAATCCGACATTTCCATTGATTGGTGGAAAAATTTTAAATTTTACTGATCTTACTGTGCGACATTAGATCGTTGTTTTTTTAAGTTGATTGTAGAGTTTTCTGAAGTTCCAACTAAATGTTGCTTTATAGTATAGTATAGTATAGTATTTGATGTTGAATAAAGACATACGTCCATCCAGTCCAACCCATCTAGCAATATCCTCATTTCCTGCCTAACTGTTGATCCAGAGGAAGGCAAAAAAAACCCACCAAATTTATGAAGGGGGAAAAAATTCCTTCCTGACTCCAAGTGGCAATCGGAAATTTCCCTGGATCAACTCTAATTTATGTATCAATACCAGTAACTTGCAACATTCCTTGTTTGCAGAAACTCATCCAGCTTTTTTTTGAAACTGACCAATGAACCTGCCATTACAACGTCCACTGGAAGACAGTTCCATAGCCTTACCGTTCTCACAGTGAAAAACCCTTTCCGAGCTTGAAGCCTAAACCTTTTTTCTTCAAGTCTTAAGGGATGTCCTCGTGTCCTTTGACATGTTCTATTGGTGAACAATGCCCCAGATAGTTTATTGTATGGCCCGTTAATGTATTTATACACAGTAATCATATCCCCACGCAAGCGCCTTTTCTCCAGCGTACATAATTGTAACTTTTCCAGTCTCTCTTCATTTGTTTTCTTTTGGGATTGTTCATGCCTGTAAGGAATAGAGTTCTAGTGGTGGGGGTTATAACTATGTACATTATTTTGGGGCAGGTTGTATGGGGAGTCTCCTTTGTTTCCTTGAAAGGAGATATGTTGGGGGATTGATTGGCCTCAGCCCGGCAGCTTTGAGGCGGTTTTAAGATATTCTTATTTGGAGTTTATGTCTGGTTTAGCGGTTATATAGTGTTGGGTGCATATAGCCAGAGTTACATTTGTTTTAACTTGATATATATTATCCATAACATTCACAATTTATACATAACATTTGCATTTATATTCCGCATATTATAAACTTTTTAATTAACATTATTAACTTTGTTTGGTTTGGGGTTTTAATACCCTTTTAAGTTTCATAGTAGTGTATATTAAGTTATTTAGCATTATAGCAATATCATTTATCTATATTTCTTATAACCTCTTAATGGTTCTTTGACTATAAACATGTAAGCAAGTAAATCATTTATGTTATTACACCTTCTATTGATATAGTTTCATTGTATATAATTGTCTTAGCTTTTACTTTACAGTTCTTGAGGGTTGTTTTGTTTGTAGTTCGTTGTCGGGTATTGTTGAGTAGTAATTCCCTCTGTTGGGTGGTCGTTCTTTTAGTATAGTATAGTATAGTATAGTATTTGAGGTTGAATAAAGACATACGTCCATCCAGTCCAACCCATCTAGCAATATCCTCATTTCCTGCCTAACTGTTGATCCAGAGGAAGGCAAAAAAAAACCACCAAATTTATGAAGGGGGAAAAAATTCCTTCCTGACTCCAAGTGGCAATCGGAAATTTCCCTGGATCAACTCTAATTTATGTATCAATACCAGTAACTTGCAACATTCCTTGTTTGCAGAAACTCATCCAGCTTTTTTTTGAAACTGACCAATGAACCTGCCATTACAACGTCCACTGGAAGACAGTTCCATAGCTTTACCGTTCTCACAGTGAAAAACCCTTTCCGAGCTTGAAGCCTAAACCTTTTTTCTTCAAGTCTTAAGGGATGTCCTCATGTCCTTTGACATGTTCTATTGGTGAACAATGCCCCAGATAGTTTATTGTATGGCCCGTTAATGTATTTATACACAGTAATCATATCCCCACGCAAGCGCCTTTTCTCCAGCGTACATAAAAAGGATTCCAAAATTGCACTGCATATTCCAAATGAGGCCTTACCAATGCTTTGTAAAGAGGGAGAATTACATTTTCCTCCCTTGAATCCATACCTCTCTTTATACAAGACAATACCATGCTGGCTCTGGCTGTTGCCGCCTGGCACTGCTTGCTACCTTTAAGTTTGTTATCCACCAAAACTCCAAGATCCCTTTCCAACAGGGATTCACTTAACACAGAGCCATTTATAGTATAAGTAGCACAAGGATTTTTAAGTCCAAAATGCATCACCTTACATTTATCAACACTGAATTTCATCTGCCACTTAGCAGCCCAATGTGATAATCTATCTAGATCCCCTTGCAACGATTGCACATCCTCTGAAGTTTTTAATGGTCGACAAAGTTTTGTGTCGTCAGCAAACACAGAAACCTTGCTGACAATACCCACTTCCAAATCATTAATAAATAGATTAAATAGAAGCGGCCCCAACACAGAACCCTGTGGCACCCCACTTAGCACTTTAGTCCATAATGATGAAGCCCCATTAACAACTACTCTCTGCATCCTATTCATTAACCAATTTTCTATCCATGTACAAATGTGACTCCCCAGACCAACAGACCTTAGCTTATTCATTAGTCGCCTATGGGGGACTGTATCAAAAGCCTTTGTAAAATCCAAGTAAACTACATCTACTGCTATGCCAGAGTCTAAATTTCTACTTACTTCCTCATAAAAGCCAAGCAAGTTAGTTTGACAAGATCTATTCCTCCTAAATCCATGCTGGTTATTACTTATAATGTCAGTCCTTGAAACATACTCTAGAACATGTTCCCTTATTAAACTTTCCAGGATCTTCCCCACCACTGAAGTTAAACTTACAGGCCTGTAATTACCCGGCTGTGAACGACTACCCTTTTTGAATATTGGAATAACATCAGCCTTTTTCCAATCCAGAGGCACACCACCAGACATGAGGGAATCAGCAAAAATAAGAAGCAATGGCCTAGATAAAACGGAACTTAGCTCCTTAAGTATCCGAGGATGTATTTTATCCG
The DNA here is from genome assembly GCA_019447015.1 of Hymenochirus boettgeri. Taxonomy (NCBI): domain Eukaryota; kingdom Metazoa; phylum Chordata; class Amphibia; order Anura; family Pipidae; genus Hymenochirus; species Hymenochirus boettgeri. The sequence goes on along the minus strand of CM033471.1, from coordinate 53,972,040 downwards.
GTCCAGGAGATTTATTAATATTAACCTTATTTAGTTCTTTCTGTACCATATCCTCGGTTAACCAAAGTGCACTTGAATCTTTTATACCATTATTGCTACTATACTCTATGATATCTGTACTTGGATCTTCTATAGTGTATACAGAGGGGAAAAAATTATTCAAGACATTTGCTTTATCGCCATCCTCCATAACTAACTTATCCCCATTAATTAATGGTTCCACATTCTCAGTCCTCATCTTCTTACTATTAATATACTTAAAAAAATGTTTAGGCTTAGTGATGCTTTCTTCAGCTATCCTAACTTCATTATTAATTTTAGCTTGTTTGATTGCTTTCTTACACTCCTTGTTACAGTTTTTATAATCCCTAAAGGCCCTTTCCGTTCCCTCGGCCTTAAAGGTTTTAAATGCCTTTTTCTTCCTTTCCATTTGCCTCTTTACATCAGAATTCAGCCACATGGGCGCGGATTTATTTTTTTTACATTTATTTCCCAAGGGTATAAATTTAGATGTGAACTGGCTTAAAATCCCCTTGAACACAGTCCACTTCTGTTCAGTACATTTACCTGATAATACATTATCCCAGTTGACATTCTGAAGAGCTGCTTTTAACCTGGGAAAATTAGCTTTCTTGAAATTAAATGTCTTTGTTAACCCAGCGCACTTTTCCTTTCGATAACAAAGTCCAAATGCCACTATTTCATGGTCACTATTCCCTAAGCCTCCAGTTACCTTTATATCTATAATGCGCTCCACAATGTTAGATATTACCAGATCCAACAGAGCTCCTTTTCTAGTAGGAACCTCAACCACCTGTGAGAGAAAATTATCCTGCATCAAATTCAGGAACTCATCGCCTTTTTCTGTGATGGCAGTTCCACCACACCAATCAATGTAAGGGTAATTGAAGTCCCCCATAATGAGCACACTCCCCAAACTTGCAGCCCTTGCCAACTGCATATGAAGTTGACTCACCTCCTCTCTGCTAGCATTTGGCGGCTTATAGCAGACACCAACAATGACATTACCTCCTTTCCTGTTGCCTAATTCCACCCATATTGCCTCCACTTTATCATCTATATCACCAGTTATCTCTTCTTTTAAATTTGGCTTCAATTCTTTTTTAACATAAACACATACTCCTCCCCCTCCTTTTTTTCTGTCCTGCCTAAACAAGGCATATCCTTCTATATTTACAGCCCAGTCGTGAGAACTGTTCAACCACGTTTCTGCTATACCTATTACATCATACTTTTCATTCAATGCCATCATTTCCAATTCACCCATTTTGTCAGCCAGGCTTTCTCGCATTTGCAAACATACATTTTAGATTATGATCCTGTAATTTATTCGTACACTTTAATACACCTGCCTCTCCATCCCCTATGCTAGCCCCACCCCCCTTTCTGCCCACCACTGGCCTATCTACACCCTGCTTTCCTCCTGGACTATCTATCCCAGTGAGACTGCTAATACCCTCCCCCCCAAACCTAGTTTAAAATCTCCTCCAACCCTTTAGCCATCTTCTCCCCTAAAACAGCTGCACCACCATCAGTGAGGTGCAACCCATCCCTACTAAAGAGCCTGTAGTCAACAGCAAAGTCTGCCCAGTTCTCAATAAACCCAAACCCTTCTTCCTTACACCACTCTCTTAGCCACGCATTAATGCTCCTAAGCTCCCGCTATCTCCCTGGCTTAGCATGTGGCTGCCCCTGGAGGTCCTTGCTTTTATCTTGGCCCCTAGCTCTCGGAAATCATGTTTAAGGACCTCACCTCCACCTCTAAATTTGTCATTGGCACCAATGTGAACCAAGACCGCCGGGTCACACCTGGCCCCACCCACTAATCTGTCTACACGATCCACCACATGCCAAACCCTAGCACCAGGCAGGCAACACACAGTTCGGCATGTAGGGTTTTGGAGTCCCCTACCACTACCACCTGCCTGCAATTCCTGACCCTTCGTTCCTCCTCCCTTGTATCAGAGATGGCAGTCCCCTGGGTGCTCAAGGGACTAGCCCCCTCCATACACGCTAATTCTGAGGTGTCCTCCTCCACTTCATTACCTAAGGCGGCAAATCTGTTGGGATGGACAATCTAGGAAGAAGCCCCCCTACTCTTCCGTCCCCCACTTCCCCTAGTAACCCTAACAAAACTACCTCCTTCCTCAACCTTCCCTGTCCCTCTTCCACCCACCTCTATACTGGCCCCAGCCAGTGCCTGCTGACCCCCCAGTTCTGCCAATCCCTGCAATGCTGCAAGCTGCCCCCTTAGACTCTCCACCTCAGCTTCCAAATGGGCAACCCACTCACACCTGACACAGACATAGGTTCCCCGGAACGTCTGCTCCAGGTTCCTGTACATGTGGCACGATGCACATTGCATGGTACTGACAAAACTGTCCCTACTAATACACCAACACAGTGACGCACAAACCTTGTTTAATTGTCCTTCTTTTTCTATGTCCTTGAGAGCAAGGTCCTTAAGAGAAAGGGACACTCACTAGTTCGTTTCACTCACAGGAAACTTCCTTTTGTTAGGTCCAGACCACAGGCCCAACAACTGTGAATCCTATTTAACTAATAGGCCCCAACCCCCACACCAATTAGTGCAAGAGCCAGAAAGAGAGGGGGAAAAAAAACACTTATTAACACTTTCACAGCCTGTTTGTGATTACAACAGGTACAATGCTAGAATATAGAAGTCCAGCACACCCCTTTAACTGGAAGAAGAAAGATTAGTCTGCTTACTGCACACTCAGTCCTGCACACATAGTCCTTAACAGTACAAACAATCCTTATTTTCAAACTTTCAAACAATCCTTATTTTCAAATTTTCACACACACCATACAACCATCAAATGATTAAGTGTCCTTCTTTTTCTATGTCCTTGAGAGCAAGGTCCTTAAGAGAAAGGGACACTCACTAGTTCGTTTCACTCACAGGAAACTTCCTTTTGTTAGGTCCAAACCACAGGCCCAACAACTGTGAATCCTATTTAACTAATAGGCCCCAACCCCACCACCAATTAGTGCAAGAGCCAGAAAGAGAGGGAAAAAAAACACTTATTAACACTTTCACAGCCTGTTTGTGATTCACATGTACAATACTAGAATATAGAAGTCCAGCACACCCCTTTAACTGGAAGAAGAAATATTAGTCTGCTTACTGCACACTCAGTCCTGCACACATAGTCCTTACAGTACAACAACTACTTTTTTCAAACTTTCAAACAATCCTTATTTTCAAACTTTCACACACACCAACAACCATCAAATGATTAAGTGTCCTTCTTTTTCTATGTCCTTGAGAGCAAGGTCCTTAAGAGAAAGGCACACTCACTAGTTCGTTTCACTCACAGGAAACTTCCTTTTGTTAGGTCCAAACCACAGGCCCAACAACTGTGAATCCTATTTAACTAATAGGCCCCAACCCCCACACCAATTAGTGCAAGAGCCAGAAAGAGAGGGAAAAAAAACACTTATTAACACTTTCACAGCCTGTTTGTGATTACAACAGGTACAATACTAGAATATAGAAGTCCAGCACACCCCTTTAACTGGAAGAAGAAAGATTAGTCTGCTTACTGCACACTCAGTCCTGCACACATAGTCCTTAACAGTACAAACAACCCTTTTTTTTAAACTTTCACACACACCATACAACCATCAAATGATTAAGTGTCCTTCTTCTTCTATGTCCTTGAGAGCAAGGTCCACTCACTAGTTTGTTTCACTCACAGGAAACTTCCTTTTGTTAGGTCCAAAAACCTCTCGGTGTCTTCATTGGGTATCTTTCAGTCTTTATTAGGTTTACCTAAATTATCTATAAAACAATTATATCAAAACAGTTATAACAGACATAAGTAAAATTTTGGCAAGATTATTATTTGTTTTATTTCAACAGTTCACTTTTGTAAGTGTTATTGTTATTCTTTGTTAGGTGATTATCCATGTCTCGGTGGCACCTTTGAATTTTTAATAGTCTTTTTTTTTTCCAGATTACCTATATTTCTTATAAACAGTTATTTCAAACATTGCAAACATTTTTATTATGTTGTTAGAGGAGGGAGTGTTTTGTTCCAGTAGATCAGTTTTTGGAGTAGTGTTGCCACTCTTTTTTAATTTTGATTGGAATGGAGTTTGTTTTTGTTGGTGTTGTTCGTTTAATTTGTAAGTTCCAGTTTTCGATTGTCTCTGTTGCTTCTTTTACTGTGTTGAGGATATGGGTTTTTCCGTCTTTGTTAATTATAAGTTTTACTGGGAATCCCCATCTGTAAGTTATTTCGTTTTCTCTTAGTAGTTGTGTGACCGGTTTGAATAGCTTCCTTGCTTGTATTGTGGTTGCTGATAGATCGGGAAAGAACTGTAGATTTTGGTATTGTTGTGGTATGCTTGTTTTTTGCCTGGATATCTGCTTTATTTTCTCTTTGATGTGGTAGTAATGGATTCTGGTTATTACATCTCTTGGTGCTGATATGGGAGCTGATTTTGGTTTAGGCAATCTGTGGGTTCTGTCTAGTATTATTTCTGTATTAGATGCTGAGGGTATGAATTGTTTTATCATTGTGGTTACAAATTCTGTGAGATTGTTCTGTTTTATTGTTTCTGGTATTCCTCTTAAGATGGCCATACATTAGGCCGATTTTATGTACAATTCGACATACAATCAGACATTTCCATCGATTGACCGAAAAATTGCACATTTTCCCATTCTTATCATGCGACATCAGATCGTAAAATCGATCGTAATTACGATAGGGAAAGTCGGTTTATTAAAACGATTGGTAAAATGATTGTAGTGTTTTCTGAAGTTCCGATTAAATGTTAATGTAATGTTACCTCACAATGGACGACATTCGACATTAAACACAAAACAAATTGAATGTCGAACAATATTTATTGTACATCTACATACAATTAACATTGTACATCTGTCTATCATAGTATCGTATAAGTATAGTGTATGGCCACCTTTATTCTCATATAGTTTCTTCTGGACCTGTCTTTCAGGTCTGCTATATTATTATTCATTATTTGGACTGTATCTGCAATTTCGTAGTGTTCATCTAGTAGATCATTAAACGAGGATGTAAACTCCATCATTTTATTCTCTACGTGGTCTGTGCGTTGCATTATTTCTGTTATTTCATTTTTTAGCGGTTGCAGAAAAATTTTCATGTCTGATTTGAAGGAGTTATATTGAGTAATTAGCATGTTTTTTAGAATATTTTCGGTTACTGGTATTTCGCTGGCTGGATAGTCCACCAGTGGGCATGTCTGGTTTGCTCTCCCTCCCCTGTCACTTCCCCCATATGTGTCATTATCTTTCCCATGGTTTGGGATTAAAGTGGATTGTTGTCCCATTTCAGTTGAATTTAACCATGTGTGGGGTGAGCTTGTCTCCTTTTGTTTCTGTGCTGAAGGTATTTCCCCTTCTGAGTCTTCCGATTGATTAGGGCTATATTGGTATTTTTGTAGAGTCCTCAAATGGGTCCCTTTCAATTATCTTTGTCAGAGGGCTCACTTTCTGGGGTATATGGTTTTTCAGGTCTGTCTGGTGGGGGGAAAGGGGTATCTGGACTTACAGTTTAGTTGATTAAGTCTGTTAATCGTCTCTCTGATGGGTTTACTTGTTGGAGTGATGTATAGGTGTGGGTTTTTGTCTCTGGTTTTGTCTTTTGACTGTTTTCTTTTTGTTTTCCCAGCCTCTGCCTCTGCTGTGTCCGGACTGTGTGAGGAGCTGGTGGTTCTGGCGCCATTTTGGAGCTCGCGGTCAGCAGGTGAGTTAGGCTCCTGAGCGTAGTATTCCGTCAGTTTGCGGATTTTAGTTTTATTTTTTCTGTTCTTTGTCATTTTGTGTTGGTTTTGCTTCCGCTTCTTGGTTTTTTTAGGGTCTCTGTACTCCTTAGTTTTTAGCTGCCAGGCTTGAGCTGCGAGGAGCGCCTAGTTCATGCTGCTACCTCGTTCCTGTGCAGGCCACGTCCCCTGGGCTAAGCAGTTTTAATTGCTCTTTTTCCTCTTGGCTGTGGAATAATCATTCTGTTTTGAGTCTTGTTTCTTTTTCTTATATGTGCCATCTGTAAAAAAAAAATGGTTAAAATTACAAAACAGAATTAGCTTTATACTGTATAGGTTTGCTATTATTTCTCTGGTCCATGCTTTATGTGGGCGATTACTGACTTAGGGACTGAGGCAAAACAGCAAGTTACTTTACATTTTACAAACAGGGAGTTCTTGAATTGTAGGTGGGCTGGGTGCCAGTATCTCTCTGTTCTTCTAGCTAGGTAGCACTCAAATGGCAGAATTACAGACCTACATCTTCACTGTAAGCTTGGACCAGGCATAGATTGGCATACAACATACCTGTTGCTGATTTTCATTGGCTTATTAAGCCATTGGCAAACTTTACCTTTCCCTCTTTACTTGCTGCCTCTCTCTGTTCACCTGCAATCTCATTCAATCCACTACTCCTGTGAGATTTGCTGGAGGGGAATCTCATTTGGTCAGATACTCAGGACTGAATTAGCAGAGTTCTGCTTCTCTGTATATAATGCAATGATTTAAAGGGCTAACACTGTTTAAAGGGCTACCACTGGCAAATTAATATTTGGGGTATTGAGCTACGGTCATATATCAATGTGTGACTACAGTATATATGTGGTTAATCTTTTGAAATGTTCCTTTGAACTTCTTGCACCCTTTTTTTTTAGCTTTTTCATTTTGTTTTAGAAGCATTCATTTTATGTGGATGTGGCATCTGAATTGTGTTTTCTGGGGTCATTGTGTGTCAATAATTAATTTTGAGTCAATTGCTGTACTTTTAAATGTTGTGCAATAAGGGGATATTGCTAAAAACTAAATTAATGTGAAGTGTTATACCCCATTGTTAAAGGGGAAGTTGATATATTACGCCTTAAAGTTAAAGAAAAAGTTGATATGATACACTTTAAAGCGTATCACATCAACTACTCCTTTAAGGTTTATCACACTAACTTCCCATTTAAGACATATCACACCAACTTCCCCTTTAAGGCGTACCACACCAGCTACCCCTTTAAGGCTTACCACACCAACTTCCGCTTTAAGGCGTATCACACCAACTTCCCCTTTAACATGCATCACACCAACTTCCCCTTTAACACGTATTGCACCAACTTCCCCTTTAAGGCACATTGCAACAACTTCCCCTTTAGTGCGCATCACACCAAATTTCCCTTTAGCGCGTATCGCACCAGCTTCCCCTTTATCGAGTGTCACATCAACTTCCCCATAACACGTATCGTACCAACTTCCCCTTTAGTGCGTATGGCATCAACCTCCCCGTTAGCACGTATGGCATCAACTTCCCCTTTAGCGCCTATTGCATCAGTTTCCCCTTTAACACGTATGGCATCAACTTCCCATTAGCGCATGTGGCATCAACTTCCACTTTAGTTTGTATCGCATCAACTTCCCCTTTAGCATGCATTGCATCAACTTCCCCTTTAGAGCGCATCGCATCAACTTTCCCTTTAGCGCGCATCACATCAACTTCCCCTTTAACACGCATCACATCAACTTCCCCTTTAACGCGCATCACATCAACTTCCCCTTTAGCGCGCATCACATCAACTTCCACTTTAGCGGGCATCCCATCAACTTCCCCTTTAGCGTTCATCACATCAACTTCCCCTTTAGTGGGCATCCCATCAACTTCCCATTTAGCATGCATCGCATCAACTTCCCTTCTAGTGCGCATCGCATCGACCTCCCCTTTAACATGCATCACATAAACTTCACAGTTCCAAGAATGCACAATGGCACACCGCTGTTGGCTCCTTGGCCAGACAAATATGGTAGGTGCAATCCTCTCAGCCCCCTACCTCCAGGGCTTCAACATCCAAGCAAGGAAAAAAGTAGAGGAGCACACTACTATAGTGAATGCTTCTTTTATTGGTGCAAAAACAACATACAACACTACTATTCACTATAGTAGTGTGCTCCTCTACTTTTTTCCTTGCTTGGATGTTGAAGCCCTGGAGGTAGGGGGCTGAGAGGATTGCACCTACCATATTTGTCTGGCCAAGGAGCCAACAGCGGTGTGCCATTGTGCATTCTTGGAACTGTGATAATTTGTTGATCTACTTCGGCACTTTGAGCACCTGCAATCATGTCATTTTCGGACATCGCAAAGACAACCAGAGAAAAGGCAGTAACCCTGGCCTACACTGAAGCGGATAACAAGAAAATCCTTGATTCCCTGGCGGAGGACACCGGTTCACTGTTGAAACCCTCAGAAAAGGATTGCCACCACAGACTGGAAACCTTAAGGAAACGGGAGGTCAGTCTACAATTGCATAGTCTAGCTTTAAGAGAATATGCGGTGGCAGAAAGGATTCCTAGAGGGCTACGTGTAAATCTCTGTCCACTTTTATGCCAGGATGATCCAGATTACATGTCTAAATGGTACATGATTCTCAACAAATGCAGCTTGGACTTAATCTTCCTGACCATTGAACATTTACAACCAGCAATAAAAAAAACGAAACAAGAGATTGCCACAGTCGAAACAGAATTAAAAAATCTTACCACAATTGATAAGCTGACTGAAATCACAGAGAAAATTGATGCATCCATGCTTGCTCTCCGGGAACAGCTTATACAGTTCAAACTGAAGAAGTTCAGAAGAGACACACGGGACTATGAGCTCAAACAGGTGTACAACTGGTCTAAAGCTCGCCGGGAACAGCGGAGACAAGGAGGAAACGGGGATGGAAGCAGAGCGTCCGGTCGCCAGGCAACCGCTACAACAGCCGGCAAGGGAAGGACACGTCATCACAGAGCGTCGGACTCCAACAGCACGAGTCCGGAACGCTCCAGCAGAGAGGGACGACGTCATCAACTGGCGCCCCGGTACCAAGACACCACGAGCACGGACTGCTCCTACGATTCCTCGAACACAGGGGAAGGTTTTTTAGAAATGGCCGCAGCACACAGCCCCAGACTAAAGCAAAGAAGCTCAGGAGGGGAAAGAAGCGCCACAGATCGTCCCAGGAGAGCCCCAGTGATGAACAGATCACCCAGAACCAGGAGACAGAAGCAAGCCAAGAGATGAACATCAAAGACTCACTGGTGGTAAATATATCTCATACCAGTTTAACTGAAATGCAAATTGAAGTGTTAAATAAAGGGTTGGGGTTTGTACCTACACATAGGGGAACACTGTTTGACTTTAAAATTGAATGGCATAAATTCCTGCGTTCTATTAAACTTAAAATGCACTTTTCTGGGAAGGAGTCAAATTATAATACCCCTATGTTTAGGAAAAAAATCAAACTTTGTGCCCCTAGTACTTAATAGCTCACTGGAGGTATTTAGTAACATGGTACTGAAAGAGGTTTCTGATTTAAGTTGGGAAAACAGGAATACAAATAAAGTTCATTATAAACTATCCCTTAAGGAGAAAAGAGCATTGCAGGATTTACAAAATAACGATACTATCATAATTAAAAAGGCTGACAAGGGAGGTGCTATAGTGGTCATGGATAAGACAGAATATATGGAAGAAGCCAATAAACAACTTAGAAACGTTACCCACTATAAATGCATCCAACAGGACCCCACATTAAGCATCAAGAAGGAAGTGGATATATTATTACATGAAGCATTCACACAAGGGGTCATTAATAACGACACTTTACAATTTCTAACTTGTGAATACCCAAGAACACCGGTTTTTTATCTCCATCCTAAAATACACAAAAACCTAACTCGACCACCAGGACGCCCAATAGTATCTGGCATGGATTCTTTACTTCAACCATTGGGTAAATTTATAGATTTCCACCTACAACCTATTGTAGCAAGTCATGCAACATGTTTGAAAGACACTACAGCTTTTTTGCAACATATTAAAACTTTAAATCACGTACAAAGTAATGCCTATCTATGCACTATGGACATAGAGGCTTTATATACATCTATCCCACATGACCAAGGACTACAAGCCGTGGAGGAGTGTTTACTAGACTGGGGATATGATACAAAACTGGTATACTTCTTACTGGACCTGCTAAATTTATGTCTAACTAAGAACTACTTCAAGTTTTCCAAATCATATTATATACAGATGCAGGGTACCAGTATGGGAGAACATTTTGCTCCAACATATGCCAATTTGTTTGTTGCACAATTTGAAAAAATGTATGTTGTTGGTAATGAACTGTTTAAGGATTTGATGAAAGGGTATGTAAGATACGTGGACGACATCTTCTTCATATGGGAGGGGGATTTAACCAGCCTTTTAGAAATGTCTGCACACATTAACGAAGCACATCCCACCTTAAAGTTTACCTTAATGCACAGTCAGGAACAAATCAGCTATTTGGATGTTATGGTCAAAGTAAATAATGGCATTCTGTCCACAGATATATATATAAAATCTACTGATAAAAACAACCTCTTACTAGCTGATAGCTTCCACCCAAGGGGTACCACCAAAGGGCTTCCATTCAGCCAACTATTAAGAGTAAAGAGGATAGTGAGTGATGATGACCTCTGTAGAACGAGATTGAAGGAAATGTGCAATAAATTTGAATCTAGAGGGTATGATAAACGGGCCCTGAGTGAGGATTGTAATAAAGTGATGCAGATGGAAAGATCCGAACTCTTAGAAATTAAAAGAAAAACCCAAACAGGAAACCCTAGAATACCTTTTGTTTCTAAATACACTACTAACTCTCACAAAATTCAGAGAATAGTTAAGAATAAATGGAAGATCTTGCAGAATGACAGAGAGTATGGTAACCTTTTCACAGAGCCCCCACTGTTCTCTTATAAACGTTCGAGCAATTTGGGAGATTTGGTAGTTCACACAGACATAGCTCCCACAGACGGTGAGAGAAGTTACCTCCTGGGTCCATTGAAAGCAGGTACCTTTCCTTGTAGGAAATGCAGAGTCTGCAATTCTATAATTTCTGGTGAAATAGTACATCATCCCAGCAAAGGTACGAAAATTAATTTACATGATTTTGCCACATGCTCTACAAAAGGTGTGGTATACCTCCTGAAATGCCCATGTGGATGGGGCTACGTTGGCAAAACAGAAAGGGAGGCTAAGATCCGTATAGGAGAGCACCGCAGGGATATTACTAATTATAAAGGTATACCCTCTAGGTATAAAACCCCAGTCAGCAGGCACTTCTTTGAAAGACGCCACAATGTATCACAACTAAAGTGGCAAATCCTAGAGGTGGTTAAAGCTAAAAGTAGAGGAGGGGACCATAGAAAGCTCTATAGAAGAGAGGCATTTTGGATTGAGAAATAGAAACCCTAACCCCGAAGGGTATGAATGAAGATGCAGGTCTAAGCAGTTTTTTCTAAGGGTACTCCCTATCTGTTGTTATTACATAACTGGTTTTAGAAGTTTATTGTCATACTATATTGAAGCAATCAGCTATTATATTTGTTATACATATTTATGTAGTTAGGAGTTTTAAACTATATACGTTTATCTCTACACGCTATACTCAGGCTTGGTACGCCATCTACTGGATATGAAGAAAATACAATTGTAACTCTAAGAAGATGGACATGTTTTTAAATTTTATTCCTTTGCAACATGTCTCTATCCCTGTACATTTGACCCTTGCAACATTTTAATCTATGCTAGTTAGCTATTGCACATGTAATGTAAATTTTACTTCACTTAGCATTAACACTTTATTACATAGAGACTAGGAGCACTTTAGTATTATGCACTTTATCATGAACCTTTTGAAAGTTTTATAATCTTAAATATGGATGTTTTTATATATTGTGTTTTTAGCATATCCATGTGAATTATGCACTTTAATATTGAAGTATCTTTTACACTTTTATGAAGCACTTTTACACTGTTTGAATTTGATTGTGATATGTATAGCCTCACTGTGGAACCCAGGGCTGTCAATCAACTTGCCACATGGCATGGGGGTGGAGCCTAAGGGTATATATATGGGTGTAGCACTCACTGCCAGTTATACCTGAGAAAGGGGCCTAGAGTCCCGAAACGTTGTATGTTGTTTTTGCACCAATAAAAGAAGCATTCACTATAGTAGTGTGCTCCTCTACTTTTTTCCTTGCTTGGATCACATAAAATTCCCCTTTAACAATGGGTTACAACATCTCTCATTAATTTATTTTTTATTGCAATCGATCAAATTGAATTATTGACACACAGTGTCCCCCAGAAAACACAACTCTGATGCCACATAAAATTTTTGCTTGCAAAAATTACACATGGAAAAGAAAAGTGAGTGAAAAGTGTGTGTTCGTGGCCTTTAATATTGGGGTTTCAGTAGTTTGTGGGGAAAAGAGACACCAGGTGTGAAGTAAAATAAACCCCTTACAGAGCAGTTGTATTACAGTGTCATCCCATTCACAGCTCTTATCGTAAAATGTGATTCATTACCTTGTGTTTCACAAATACATTTCATGGTTATCAGCACCCTTCAATGGGAAACTACACATTTCCTTAGCTGACTGTGATCTCCATGAGTAGCTGCCTGTCCAACCCCCAATACAAGAGATTTATCTTGGATTGGTCAGTTTACCTCTCATTCTTGACTCTGGGCGAACCACAAGTGTGAGGAGGTGACAGAGTGTGTAGTCAAATTACATTGTTCCAACACATGTTCTGCTGCTTCTCATGATTGACAGCTCTATCCTCCTATCACAGCAACAACAGAACAAACTGAAGCAAACGTACTGCCCTGAGCAATCTGTGACATTTGGAAGGCGTGCAATTAATTTGATTCACTCGATTCACCACCAGATGACAGCATAGTGGTTAATTTAAAAATGTTGAAAAAAGGGGGTAATCGCTGCCACCATGCCAAATTCTTAAGGCTTTGGCATTGCCCACAATCCCTCTTGACTCTCACTGACTAGCATCAGTCCTTCACAAGCAGAGTTAATTAGCATTTACACTAGCAAAGCATTTCATACACTTAAAAGTCCATCCAAACACAAATAAACTTATAGGAGGCTGAGTTCTTTTAGAGAATTAAAGACAAAACCTATTAAATTTTAGATTTAATATTCCAAAAGGTGGACAGTGCATATAATACAAAAATGAAAGAAATTGTGTTACAATAAAATGACATACGATATAGATACAAACAGTTATATAAAATAAAAGGATAAAAATATTAACAGACCCTAACTACTTACTAGAAGAAGTCCTGTGTCTCGGGGCGATAAGGAAACGTATGTTCCATATTCATTTAGCATGTCCGCTCAGTATGAACAAAGTTAAAGGGGTTACAGTGACTTTTTAAGCCCCTTGTTGTAACACCCCCCTCCTGGGCTATGCATAAGGTAAGAGTGTCCAGGAATATCCAGATTTACGACTAGCCAAAAGCATTCATTAACCCTCAGTTAAGCAGATTCTATATAACTTTTGATACATACAGTACATTGTACTGGGATATTGACCACATATTACTCTCCTGTAGTAATTATCAATTCCTACAATACCAAACATGGCCCGTGTGTAATACATATTTCCCCAGATATTAATAACTCCCCCTGTCAATGGAATAAGGCCTCCATGTTAGGTATCTTTTTAATGGGCCTACCTTCCTATTCACAAATATAATATTGGTTTTTGTAGCACATATTCCAATACTAAAATATATTTATATTACATTTATGGCTGTCCTTAAGGTGACCTCTTTGTAACTGGCTGTAGAGAATTCCAGATACATGGTTCGGCCCCACATTGTCTAGAAGAGAGGTTCTGGCTCTATGCTACACTAATCCTAATATAAACACTGGGGACTGTTTCCAGGGTGGAATGGCATTTTTATTTAAGTTAACCCATTCTTGTCAAGTCACTACACACTGGCATTTTTAAAAGTTGTAAAGTAGCCTATGCTTTTTTCCAGGTCTTTAAACATAAGTATACCAAGTCTCGTAAAAATTGGAAGTTTTTCAGGAACATACAAACATACATACATTGACTTTTATATTTATGGATACCAGTAACCTGCAACATTCCTTGTTTACAGAAACTCAGCAAGCTTTCTTTTGAAACTATCTCCCATTCAATACCAGGAGCTAAGATGCACACCGGAACGCCAACACACACGTGACTCTTCACTTCAAAAAACTTTATTCAACATGTGACATCCCAGTACTAAACTTCAACCTGCAATTTTATAAAATGCCTATTACTTCTAATACACATACATACGTATTATATTACATCCATTATATTACATCCATTAATATTAAGAAGTATTAGAAGTAAGTATTAGAAGTAATAGGCATTTTATAAAATTGCAGGTTGAAGTTTAGTACTGTTAAGGTGGATATGATTAATACAGCTGCACTTTATATTATGATATGATGGCACTTTTGTGTATTGTAAATTTTGCACAGATCAGAAAGGGTTAATTTACTGAAGGAGGGTATATAAGGCTAAGTTAAGCATGCTGGTTTCCTTTGGCCTATGAATAAGAGCGTGGATATGGTCGAAACGCGTAAGGCAATGGGAGTTCCTGTTGTGTTCTGGTGTGCGTCTAAGCTCCTGGTATTGGATGGGACGTTGTGTATTGCGGACGTGAAGCGATGGGTCCGGGGCAGGCACATGTTGTATTTGTGTACCCCGGGAGTTATACTTACTTATTTCCTTAAGATTGGTGTGTGACATCATGTTGAGGGCGGGGTGTGATGTCACAATGAGGCAGGGCCAATATTCTAGGGGTGGTGGGAGGCAGGGTAAGGGCGGAGTTAGGGGCATTCTGGGGCGTGGTCACAGAAAGGGGGCGTGACTGGGGAGGTGATTCAAGTCTCCTCTCAAGTCCGGGAGTCTGGGGTGGTCTCGTGGGAGACCACCCCAGAATGAGGGAGACTCCCGGATAATCGGGGAGGGCTGGGATACCTGCTTAAGACTTAAAGAAAAGAACATTGGCATTCTGGTGTGCGTCTAAGCTCCTGGTATTGGATGGGACGTTGTGTATTGCGAACGTGAAGCGACGGGTCCGGGGCAGGTACATGTTGTATTTGTGTACCCCGGGAGTTATACTTACTTATTTCCTTAAGATTGGTGTTCAAGGAAGTGAAGGACCTGGGGCATAGTGGCACCCGGGTCACCTTGTGAAAAGTGTGATTGTATATCTACATACAAACACTATAAAAATACCATATATATATTAGTATGGCTTTTGTATATTATAAAAGGGGTTAGAGCACTGTATCTATTGTAGTTTCTATCCAATGAACCTGCCATCACAATGTCCAATGGAAGACAGTTCCATAGTTTTACCGTTCTCACAGTCAAAAACCCTTTGCAAACTTGAAGACTAAACTTCTTTTCTTTAAGTCTTAAGCAGGTATCCCAGCCCTCCCGGATTATCCGGGAGTCTCCCTCATTCTGGGGTGGTCTCCCGCGAGACCACACGAGACTCACGGACTTGAGAGGAGACTTGAGTCACCTCCTCAGTCACGCCACCTTTCTGTGACCATGCCCCAGAATGCCCCTAACTCTGCCCTAACCCTGCCTCCCACCACCCCTAGAATGTTAGCCCCGCCTCATTGTGACATCACACCCCGCCCTCAACATGATGATCACACCACTCACCACTCCCCCTTTCCTACCCTGCCCAGAAGCCTGAAAGGGCAGGGTGGGATGTCTGCTTAAGAGATGTCCACGTGTCTTCTGACATGTTCTTTTACTGAACATTGTATTTGCATTGTGCACTGTGCATTGTATTTATCCACAGTAATCATATCACCACCCAAGCGCCTTTTCTCTTGTGTACTTAATTGCAACTTATCCAATCTGTCTTCATATTCAAGCTCCCCATTCCCTTTATTATTTTAGTTGCCCTTCTCTAAACCCTCTCCATTTCCAAGATGTTCTTTTTGTACACAGAAAATTGCACTGCATATTCCGAAATGAGACCTTACCAATGCTTTGCTAAGAGAAAGAATACATTTTTTTCCCCTTGAATTCATACCTCTCTTTATACAAGACAATACCATGCTGGCTCTAGTTGTTGCTGCCTGCCACTGCTTGCTACCTTTTTTGTTATCCAACAAAACCGCAAGATCCTTTTTCAACAGGGATTCACTTAACACAGAGCCATTTATAGTATAAGAAGTACAAAGATTTTTAAGTCCAAAATGCATCACCTTACATTTATCAACATTTATCAATATTGAATCTCAGTTTTTAATGGTTGACAAAGTTTTGTGTCATCAGCAAACACAGAAACCTTGCTTACAATACCAACTTCCAAACTTAGCAGCCCAATGTGACAATCTATCTAGATCCACCTACAACAATTGCACATCCTCTGAAGTTTTTTATGTGTTGACAAAGTTTTGTGTTGTCAGGAAACACAGAAACCTTGCTCACAATACCCACTTCGAAATCATTAATAAACAGATTAAATAGAAGTCCCCAACAAAGAACCCTGTGGCACCCCACTGACAACTTTAGTCCATATTGATGAAGCCCCATTAACAAGGATGTCTGCATCCTATCCATCAACCAACTTTCTATTCATGTACAAATATGCCACCCCAGCCCAACATTCCTTAGCTTAATCTAAATTCCTTAGTCTAAATTCCTACTCACTTCCTCATAAAAGCCAAGCAAGTTAGTTTGACAAGATCTATTCCTCCTAAATCCATGTTGACTATTTCCTACAAGGTCAGTCCTTGAAACATACTTTATATTATGTTCCCATATCAAACTTTCCAGTATCTTCCCCACCACTGAAGTTAAACTTACAGGCCTGTAATTACCTGGCTGTGAACGACTACCCTTTTTGAATACTGGAATTACATCAGCTTTTTTCCAATCCAGAGGCAAACTTCCAGACATGAGAGAATCTGCAAATATAAGAAACAATGGCCTAAATAAAACTGGACTTAAGCTAGGCACACACACTAGCGATAAATCCGACGGTATCGGGGCTTTATCACTAGTGTGTGTAGTGGTTTACCTGAATGAGCGCGCGGCTGCCAAACATTGGGGGAAATCTCTTTGATCCATTCACAAATACTATAGTAAGCTGTCAGTGTGACAACTTACTATAGCAGGTACTGTCAGGGTCTGGCCAGAGCACCTCTGTAGCTAATGAAAGGCAGCCGGGAGGGGGTTCCACTTCACTTCCTGGCACAAGCGGTGACGTCACATGTCCAGGTGCAGGTGGTGACGTCACACGCCGCATGTATGTGTGATGACGTCACTTTTTAAAACCGAGCAGGTAAGTGCTAACCGTTTTTACTCTGCTCAACGATTAGCTCCCTGGTTGCTTCCAGCCCTAGTCCTGTTGTTCTTGCTTCCTTACCTGTTGTTCCAGCGACCTGCATACCTTCCTGTTGTTCAAGTTACCTGCATACCTACCTGTTATTACAGTTACCAGCATACTTACCTGTTGTTCCAGTTACTAACATACTCACCTGTTGTTTCAGTGATCAGTTCTACTCACCCATCATCCATTATTGCAGGTCTCCAATGATACCTACCTTGCAATCCCCTGTTCCAAGTCTCCAAACTCTACCTATCCATCATCTACTGCTCCAGGTCTCCAGCAGTACTTACCTTACCATCCACTGCTCCAATTCTCCTGCTTTACATACCTCATCATCCTCCATTTCAGATCTCCAGCATCACCAGTCCTGTTTCAAGATACCGGTTCCACTACCTCTTATATTACCTTGACTGTTCCTGTTTCTCATTATCCTTACCTACACTCTTACCCTACTTAGTCCTGGGACAGCTGTTCCCCACCTCAGTGAGTACCCAGACTCAGCAGTAAGTGCTGCTACCTTCACCAATGAGGCTCCATTCAGAGTATCTGACAGATACTGAACTGTGATCAATCAGCTAATCGCAGTACCTACACTTAACCAGCAGAGTAATTCTATTTGTGAATGGCTCTCTCACACTGACAGTTTACTATAGGGGTACTGAACTGTGATCTGAATGGATATTGCAGTTCAGAACCTTATACTACGCCACCAGTATATGCGGGGTCACTCCTGTCTGTTCCTACTATGTAGACCCAGTTGTCTGCATGTAGCACTGACAAAGTGCCCCATAATTATTTTCCCTTTACTTGCAATCTCAGTAGGAAAGATAATGCTACGACCAACCATGGATCAGTCATTCGGCCAAAATATCTGCTGGTCTGAAAGCTAACATGATTGGTTGGGACAAAATTAGAACCATTTTTAGCGATAAGAATTTTGATTGAATCTCCCTGATAGTATATAGTATATATATATATATATATATATGTATGTATCGGAAACCTTATTACTCAAAGTTGGATAGGTCCTGAAGCAATAAAACTGCCACCATTGACATCGCGTCCTATCAGGCCAAACTGAAAATTTCTGTCTGATTGTTACTGGTTTTTTTTTACCACAGTAGAGGAAGCTACTAACTTCGGATCTCAAAGAGAATATATGCAACACTCTGCGGCAAATTTGCCACGCATGTTGCATGTGTATGGCTAGTTTTAGTGCTGGCCATACACTAGGCAGACGTTAGATAGATTTGAGATATCTTAAGTCTAAAGTCTGCATTTTACAAGCAGCAATTTTTATCTTGAGATAATCCCATCTGACTTATTCATTCTGTGATTTAAAATTGATTGTATGAAAAAATGGGCTAGGCGGTTATAGATAAATTGGACATTTGTCTTATGAGAGATCGTACATCTGTTTAATGTCTAACGTAGTGTATGGGAACCTTAAAGGGCATGTCCACCCCCAAAACTATAATCCCCCCCAGTAATGGCCCCATTGTGTAGTGTACCCTTTAATTCTCACTGCTTGGTGCAATCATTGTATTCTACTTCACCATGCCTACATAAAAATACCCTCTCTGACTAACATTCAATGGTTATGTAGGTTAGGTGCTATTTCTCTGGGAGGTCACACAAATTTTTTTGACGGAAAATCACAGTCAATCATGTGTTCCCTATAGACCGAACAATTGTTTGCAACAAACTTTTGCCATACCGACAGTGATTTGTCCTGGCTGATCAGGACAAAAAATTTGCTGGTGTGTACCCAGCCTTATTTTTATCAATCGAGGCACACTATTGAAAGGCACACTATTGAAGGTTTAGTTTAAAAGAGGGCAATAAAACAGGATTTTAATTCGTAGGGAAGCACACTCAAATAGAATATAATAACAAAAGTTCCATTTATTAAGTGCTCAACATACAAGCTAGGTACACAACGTTTCAGGGGGTCCAACCCCCTTCCTCAGGTTGATACTTACCTGATGTGGCACAGGCTACAGGGAGTGCACCTCATACCTGGCGGGTTTCCACTAAGCAATTGATTATTTAATAAAACAGGATGTTGATCAGTTAGACAAGGAAATAAACCTTTTTTTCATCTCAGTATGTGGTCAGCAGCAATCTACTGTTTCTTGTCCTATTTATATGTTACTGTACATGTTCCTTTAGAGAAGTCACTGCACTCATTTTGTATTATCACATATAGTGGGTTAACTAGAAATCACCAGGCCCCACACCAAAACTATAATTTATCTGTTGTAGGAAAAGTAAAGAACCGAGGTTGCAGAGGCTACACATATGGCTACAAAATAGCCCATTAAAAAAATGAACTGAAGAATTTAAAATGATAGAGGCTTTCAGAGGTATCTATTCTTTTTCCCCCCGAGATTGTTAAAAAATTATAAAGAACAGATTAACAATATACTGTAGAAGACACACAGGAGAGGGTTGTCACAAAAAATAAAAATAATACTGTAATACATTTAATAATACAGTTCGATTTTATACTGCTTAAAATAGATTAAATGTTTCTTACGCTAATATCTTGCTGCTGCAGAGCCTTCAGAAAAAGATGGTGAAATGTAAAGGAGGGGTGTGTTTTTTAAATTCCCAGTTTCAGACGTAGGATTTCAGAAGTGAAACTTAATTTTAAACAGTATAAAGTGAGCAGTTGGGGTTGGGCTTTGCCTTTTTTACACTAAAGCTTGCTACCTTAGAGAGCATAATTAAGAAATACATTTTTGGCCTAAAAAATTAATTTTGGTTGCATATTGTAATTTATAAAGCAATATTATTTGGAAAGATCATAGTCTTGAAGATTCTATCTTCCAAAATGACTATATCTTTTTCAAACTCTTCCAATGCCCTCTGCCTTTAAAAAACATCCAGGAAGACACAGCTAAACTTTTCTGGAACAATGGATTGCACATGACTGTTTAGCACCTGAAAAAAATTCCAAATGCTGCCCCCCCTCACTGTCGAAAGGGATGTGGTATAATTGAAAGTGGGTGATGCTTTGTCCGGAAGTGGGAGGGGCTTTATACTCATGACTGGTAAATGATACCCACAGTGACTTATATTAGATGCCCACAGTGATTTTTGATCTGCAGGGCTGACAAACATTCATTTTGATTAAATGAATTGCCAGTCAAAAGGGAAGGGGAGGAGTCATAGCTGCATTCTGTTGTGCAATGAAAGTTAAGGCTTCTCCTGCTATTTAAAGTGACAGTTCCTCCCGAAAATGTGTGTTTTTTACAAATGCCATTTTTGGGCCCCAGGCACATGGAAAAATGTTTCTGGCATCAAAACCGCTACCTCCCTACAGGGTAATGCTCTGTAATGTGCTTCACCTTGCCTCATTAGAGAGGCGGCCCTGATTGCACAGAATGGCTCATGATCTCAAATACTTCTCAGACTTTTGTAACTACAATTCTAGACAACGCAAATGTAGTACACTTCCTGCATTTTGCCATTAATGTTTGAAAAAAATATTTTGATTGCTAAAGGCTACTGTATTTTCAGTGAAGTGTTTCTTTAAAATGTAAGCTGCAGTGTCAAATACATATTACGCAGTGCCTAAATATTAAATCTACGAAGAGCACCAAAAGGCTATGTATAATGATATATTATGAACATCCAATAAAGTAAAAGGTCCATAGGGAAAAAGCAGTTCTGCTTGTCTGCTTCCAATGACTGTTTCAAGGACACTGTTTTGTTTTCTTGGCTCCAAATTCCGCTGTAAAACTCATCACTTTGCAGTAATTATGTAAGTGACTAAGCAATTCAAAAAGGTTGCTGCAGGTGAATTATTTAATATAGACCTGAACTAAAGAATATTAATATAATTACAAAAGAGTAAAGATTCATACAGACGTATGATTTTGGCCACAACACGTCCCCCAGCCATAACGGATACCCGCGGTGAAGGGCTGTCTCTCAGGGATCGCAGGTCATGGCCAAAAGCTTAAGCGTTTTAATCTTTCAGTTAGATATGTGAAATATGTTAGATGAAAAACATGCACAAATTATAGACACACACACAGCTTTAGTCACATACATTTTTACTTCTTTGCATAAGAGAATTTATGCATAAAGACATTAAGCCATGTTTATAGATGGTTTTAGTTTTACCCCTACCTCTACAAGTATTATTCACACTTCCATATTGGTGTGTATAAGTTGCATATTTACCAGTCCTAATAACTGTTTTGGAGAAAATAAAAACCATAGCATAATATTTCTGAATATGCATTAATAAAGAACATCTTAGAACAACAAGATTTTTTTTATTAAATAATATATTGGTTATATTTTATTAAAAAATATATTGGTTGTTTGCATTCTTTCCCTTGAATAACAGCGTTAAACTAGAATGGGAATGTTTAAGTATTAACTGAATTTGACATGCAATGGCTATACAAAGCTCCATTAACGTATGTTTGT
Organism: Hymenochirus boettgeri; assembly: GCA_019447015.1. NCBI lineage: Eukaryota > Metazoa > Chordata > Amphibia > Anura > Pipidae > Hymenochirus > Hymenochirus boettgeri. The sequence goes on along the minus strand of CM033471.1, from coordinate 53,950,303 downwards.
GTGTGTTGTGAGTAAATACGTGTATTTTTATTATTAATTTGCTTTTATCTTGTAATTTTAAGACTTGTTAGGATTACTGCTGTTCCGTTTCTCCCTGTGGTGGCACTGGACTCTTTTCCTGCATTTTCATTAACAACCAACAGAGGTCTCTTTAAAAGTAATGTCCACCCCTCTCTACAAAAATCTATATCTTGTACAATACCCCCCAAAAACCTGGACATCATTTTATATAAAATCTTTAATTCAGCTCCCAGCCAGAAATTTTATACTTACATGCTCCTCGATCCACCGCCACTTCCGGTCTCCTCACTCTGTATCCACTGAGGCTGCTGTGTTCTTTTTGTGTTCCCGAGCAGCCGCAGTGGAAACTCCTCCGGGAATGGCAGTCAGTCACTGCTGACACTGACTGCCTTATCCGGAAGTGCAGAGCCACGGCGGAGGATCGAGGAGGAGCATGTAAGTATAATATCTCTGGCTGGGAGCTGAATTAAAGATTTTGTATAAAACAATGTTCAGGTTTTGGGGGGTATTGTACAAAATATAGATTTTTGTAGAGAGGGGTGGACATTCCCTTTAATTATGATCATCATCCCCACCTGCTAGCTGGCTATTTAAGGACTCTACCTTCCTTTATTTATTACCAGAACCTCCTTTGTACCTGACTCTTCATCTGGTTTGGTGTATTCCTGATCCTGCTCTTAAGTACTCTCAAGTTTTGGACCCTGACTTTGGTTCTCGATCCTCCTCTCCAGTACCCAGATTTTGATGTTCGTTCCAGTTCCTAGCCTTACTTTTCATTGCCCTGTTCCTTTGTCCTGACTTATCCTGTTTGCTCCCCTGACCTTCCCTTGCCCATTGGTTATTCCTGTACCCATCCATCTTAAATATTTAGTTTTTATACTGAAGTCTTGCAGCAATTATCAGTTGTTTATTTAGTTCCAGATGCTTTGCATGTGTGTGTCAGAGAAACACATTATAAGTTAAAGGGAATGTCCACCCCCAAAATGAACATTTGTATATAGCTTAATCACCCCCCAAACCTAGATCTCGCATGGGTTAAAGTTCAATGCGAGGCTTCTAAATATACCTACCAGCTTTTGTTCCCTCAGCTGTCTTCTTCTGCTGTACCACAGCAGCAGAAGGGGCATGATGTGACATGATGTCTTAGTCAATCACTGCCGCCGCTGCTGGTCCGAGGGCTGGTAACCTTAGAGAGCATTATTAAGAAATACATTTTTTTTATTGCATATTCTAATTAATAATGCAATATGGTTTAGGAAAATCAGTCATGAAGATGAAAAAGACCCCAAAATAAAAAAATAAAAAAACTGTTTTGGGGATGGACATTTCCTTGAAGCCTTGTAAACATGTTAGATAATTGTGATCCCCATTTCCCCTCCCCATAGAGTAGTACAAGCTGCTTGCCTATGTGGCAATCAGTATGTTTGTATGGGGATAGGGTGATAAATCCTGTTGAAAGAATTTTTTACCTAATGAGTGTACAAGACTTTAGATTACCCTCCGATCAGCTGTATCTAATCAAGAGAGAAGTAATCAGCCTTGGTTACGTCTGCCAACTCAGGCAAATGTAATCAAGAGACAGGTAATCAGGCTTATTTATATCTGAAAACACAAGTAAATGTAATTAAGAGAGGTAATCAGCCTTTATCACATGTGTGAATATAGGTGAATGTAATCAAGAGAGAAGTAATCAGCCTTGATTACGTCTGTCTTCTCAGGCAAATGCAATCAAGAGACAGGTAATCAGGCTTGATTATATCTGTAGCACTGTAATGAATTTCGTGCCTCTAGCTTGAAAACTGTAGGAGGGGATCCAGTCCATCCCCATATAAACTTTATCTGTAGTATGGACTTTTATTTTCCAGCTGCTATTGCACAACTATGTAATTTATTCATATGTAGATACAGTATGTTTTGGTGATTTAATGTTAATTGTATACACGTGGTATATTAGTTATACACTTGTATTAACTTGCAAATGGTACTCTTAAAGGGATACATATATATTAAAGGAATATCTTTTATTTTGCCAAAAAAATATAGAGTGAAGACTCTGGGCGTTCAAGCTGCAAATAGTTTTATTAGTTACAACATACACAACATGTTTCTGGTGTAAAACCCTTTCTCAAATGTACCAACCACAAGTGAACATTCAATTTAACAGGTAGAACAGTAGGTGAGGTGAGGCCCCACCCCCAACAATAGGTAGGGGGATATAAGATAGATATAAGGTAGATATAAGTGTGTGTATATAATATATTATATATATATATATATATATATTATATATAAATAATTCAAAAGAGTCCGGAGCACTCCACGGATAAAACAACTATTTATTGAACAAACAAAAGGTAGGCCTGATACACCTACGCGTTTCAGCCCATGAGTTCCAGGCCGTCATCAGGGCCCGGAACTGATGGGCTGAAACACGTAGGTGTATCAGGCCTACCTTTTGTTTGTTCAATAAAATAGTTGTTTTATCCGTGGAGTGCTCCGGACTCTTTTGAAATATATTATCCATTACTGGAGCACCCCGGTCACGTCGCCTTTTATTTTTATACGATGATTAACCAAGAATAAATTTTCTACGAGTGCTGCACAGATTTGTTCTCTTTTCTATATTCATTGGAGGAATACAGGGGTCTCATTGTGCGTGCACCAACCCTGCAAATTTTCACTAGGTGGAGTGCTGCTGTTACACTTGTCTTTTGTATATATATATATATATATATATATATATATATTTATATATAATGAATAATGAAAAAACAGGTAGTAACCAACACTCCACAGGTCTTGTTCACAAGCTTTATTTCAAAATTAGTGCATAGTGCAAAAAAAGTTTAGCAACGTTTAGGCCTTGGTTTAGTGGCCTTTATCAAGCTTACATTCTTGATCAACTAAAAGGGTTTAAATACCCAACAGGTGATTAGTGGAGGACACTCCCTCTAACAACAATATTCTCAAATGCAATTACCTTTAAAGTGACAGTGCTCTATAGTTATTAATACCAGTGACAGATATAGTAATAAGTCGTGTTAATAATAAATATTAAATATTAAATATTAAAAAATTAAAATTTATGCTAAGAAGTGCTCAGAAGTGCTTTATAATTTAATTGAGAATTAAAATTGATTTAAAAGAGTTAATTGGCATGAAACAGATACTTTCTAATATTAATCAACGGTATATACTATTCATTTACTGACTACTATATTGCTCACTTATATAAATATCAAATTGTCAATAAATAAATAAATAAATAAGTCAGTGAAATTGAAGCAGTACAAATTGTTATCGTTCATCTATGAAGCATTTGAGAGAACAAAATTCGTTTAGTCCGTAAAATTCGTTTAGCCCGTTCAAGGTTTTAATCCAGAAAGTTTCTTTTCTTAACAACAAATTAGTCCTGTTTCCACCTCTTGTTAGGGGTGGTATATGATCAATACCCAAAATTTGAGGTCATTTATTTTGTGTCCTTTTTCCAAGTAGTGATTGGCCACAGGTTTATTGGTCTTAAGATCTCTGTAAGCGGTGTTAATGGCCGACCTATGTCCGTCAATGCGAAGTCTCAGCGTCATGTCTGTCTTTCCAACATAGTATAGATTACATGGGCAAATTATTATGTAGATTACATGTGTAGTTTGGCAGGTTATATGATGTTTAATCTTCATCTGTTTGCCTGTATGGGGATGTAAAAATATAGAACGAGGTATCATCGATGTGCAAGATTTGCATTTCTGGCAGCTAAAACAACCATTGGGTTTATTTATTAACCAATTGATTTTTTTGTATTTATTTATGGGGTCCGTTTCGACCAATATGTCTCTCAGATTTCTTCCTCTTTTAAAGGCAATGGTGGGTCTGTCAGGTAGTCGTGCTTTTAGTTTTTCATCTGATTTGAGGATGTGCCAGTTATCATGTAGAATATTTTTTATATCCTCCCCTACTGTAGAATAGGTTGTTGCACATACAAATTTCTTGTCTTCCTTTCTATCCACTATATAGTTGTTAGTCTTCTGTTCTGCTTTTATTAGGGCATCATTTAGTATGTGTTTTGGATAACCTCTTTCTAAAAATCTCTCTTTCATTTCTCTAAGTTGTTTCTGCCTTATATCTAAATTGGAGGTATTTCTCATCACCCTACAAAATTGAGATATGGGTAGTGCCTTTTTAAGTGAAAAGGGATGGTGGCTATTATAATGAAGCAGAGTATTTCTGTCTGTCGTTTTACGAAAAAGACTGTATTCCAGTTTGTGATCTGAAAGTTTTACATTTAAATCCAAAAAGTTTATATTGGTTTTACTAACCTTATAGGTGAATTTGATTGTTGTATCCATGTTATTCAGATCATTCACCATCCCGATGAATTGTTCCTCAGAGCCGCTCCAGACCATAAATACGTCGTCTATAAATCTACAGTAAAAGGTAAGATGTTGTTTATATGTTTCCAGGATGTGTTTCTTCTCATATTTGGACATAAATAGATTTGCATATGCCGGTGCCATGGCCGCGCCCATGGCTGTACCTGTGGTCTGTATATAATAAGTCTCTTCAAACCGAAAAAAGTTCTTTTTTAATGTGATTTCTAAGAGGGTTAAATTAAAGTCCTGCCATGTTTGTGTACCCACATTGCCTTCCTCAAAGGCTTACATAGTAACATAGTAATTAAGGTTGAATAAAGACATTCGTCCATCAAGTCCAACCTATTCACTTTTTCACTATTTTTTTTTTTTTTTCAGACAAGTTTGGATGTGTTTGGGTTAGTGTGGCCTGCGGCCATTAAACATTCCCTATAAGTTGATTTCAAGCCATCCAGAGACTCTCACCCACTCCCTAGAACTCTCAAGCATGGGATGACTTTAGCCCACCAGCCAGGGGCAATGGGGCTTCTCTACCCTAAAGCCACAAGGGGTTCTTGCTCCCACTGGGCGGATGTGGTTGACTGCAAGCCCTCACTGGAGGTCCCGGTTAGCCTCCCTCGCCTCTTAGCTTGGTCGGGGAGAATTCTTGGTATCTGCGGATGCCCCTCGCCTCCCTGTGGGTCTCGGGGAGCCCCCTGATCCTCACGGGCAGTTCCTATCTGCCATCAGGGTATGTGGGACCCCTTGGTCAAAAGCTTGCCAGTCGAGTGAGGCAGAAGAAAAGACTTCCTATGACACATGGTATTTCCAGGTGGTCTCCCATCCAAGATCTAACCAGGCCTGAGCCTGCTTAGCTTCCAAGATCAGACAAGTTTGGATGTGTTTAGGTTAGTGTGGCGTGCGGTCATTAGACATTCCCTATAAGTTGATTTCAAGCCATCCAGAGACTCTCACCCACTCCCTAGAACTCTCAAGCATGGGATGACTTTAGCCCACCAGCCAGGGGCAATGGCGCTTCTCTACCCTAAAGCCACAAGAGGTTCTTGCTCCCACTGGGCGGAAGCGGCAAACTGCAATCCCTCACTGGAGGTCCTGGTTAGCCTCCCTCGCCTCTTGGCTTGGTCGGGGAGACGCCTTTTCGGCGTCTAATGTAAGGAATATTGAGGGTATATTACATAGTAACATAGTAACATAGTAACATAGTAATTAAGGTTGAATAAAGACATTCGTCCATCAAGTCCAACCTATTCCCTTTTTTTTTTTTTTTTTTTTTTTAACCCTACCTAACAGTTGATCCAGAGGAAGGCAAAAAAACCCAGCTAAAAAAGGTGGGAAACAATTCCTTCCTGACTCCAAACGGCAATCGGAAAGTATCCCTGGATCAACCAGATCTATATGCATTAATACCAGTAATTCTCAATATTTTTTAGTTTTAGAAACTTATCCAGGCCTTTTTTAAAGTTATTCAATGAACTTGCCATTACCACCTCTGCTGGAAGACAGTTCCACAGTTTCACCTTTCTCACTGTAAAGAAACCTCTCCTAACTTGAAGATGAAACTTCTTTTCTTCCAACCTTAAAGGATGTCCACGAGTCCTCTGATATGACCTATTAGTGAACAATGCACCAGAGAGTTCACTGTATGGGCCATTAATATATTTGTATAAGGTTATCATGTCCCCACGCAACCGCCGCTTCTCCAATGTAAACAGCCCTAACTTGTCTAATCTGCCTGCATATTCAAGCCCCTCCATTCCCCTTATTAATTTAGTTGCCCTTCTCTGAACTGCCTAAATTTCCAAGATGTCCCTTTTGTATATGGGATTCCAAAACTGCACCGCATATTCCAAATGTGGCCTTACCAGTGCCTTGTAAAGAGGGAGAATAATATTTTTCTCTCTTGATTCCATTCCCCTCTTTATACAAGACAATATCTTGCTAGCTCTAGCTGTTGCTACCTGGCATTGTTTGCTACAGCTAAGTCTGTTATCTACCAGAACCCCCAAATCTTTTTCCATTTCAGATGCACTTAACACAGAGTTATTTATGGTGTAGGTGGCACAGGGATTATTAAATCCCAAATGCATCACCTTACATTTATCAACATTGAATCTCATCTGCCATTCTGCTGCCCATTTTGATAATCTATCTAGGTCTGCTTGCAGCACTTGCACATCATTGGAAGTTTCCAAAGCTCTGCATAATTTAGTGTCATCAGCAAACACAGAGACCTTGCTCTCAATGCCCCCTTCTAAGTCATTTATAAACAGATTAAACAGAAGCGGCCCCAGTACAGAACCCTGAGGAACTCAGCTTAGAACTTTAGCCCACATAGATGTAGCTCCATTAACCACCACTCTCTGTTTGCGGTCCAATAACCAGTTCTCTATCCATGAACAAATGTTTTCTTCAAGGCCAACAGTCCTCAGTTTATACATTAGTCGCCTATGTGGCACAGTATCAAAGGCTTTTGCAAAATCCAAATATACCACATCCACAGCTGTGCCTGAATCTAACTTCTTACTCACTTCTTCATAAAAACCAATTAAATTTGTCTGGCATGATCTATTTCTCATAAATCCATGCTGACTACTACTAATAAGATGATCTCTGGAGACAAAGTCAAGGATATGATCCCTTAACAAAGTTTCCATCACCTTCCCTACCACTGATGTTAGGCTTACAGGTCTATAGTTACCAGGCTGTGAACGACTACCTTTTTTGAATATTGGTATTACATTGGCTTTTTTCCAATCCAGCGGCACATCCCCAGACAAAAGCGAATCTGAAAAGATGAGACACAGTGGTCTTGCTAGAACTGAACTAAGCTCTTTTAAAATCCTAGGATGCAATCCATCTGGTCCTGGCGCTTTATTGATATTAACTTTGTCTAATTGATTCCGTACCATATCCTCTGTTATCCAATGTGAAAACTCTTCATTTCCTCCCTGCACATTGTTACAATCCCTACTGTAAGGATTCTCAACAGTAAAAACCGATGTAAAAAAACGGTTTAGCAGATTAGCCTTTTCGGCATCCTCTACAACCACCTCAGCTCCATTATTTAATGGTCCCACATTCTCAGTCCTCATTTTTTTACCATTTATATACTTAAAAAACATCTTGGGGTTGGACTTGCTTTGTTCGGCAATCCGTATTTCATTTTCTATTTTAGCTAATTAGTTTAATTGCTTTCTTGCACTCTTTATTACAACTTTTGAAGTCCCTGTAAGCCTGTTCTGTGCCTTCTGCTTTCAAAATTTTAAAAGCCCTTTTCTTTTTTTCCATTTCCCTTTTTACCTGAGCATTAAGCCATGCAGGAGTGGACCTAATTTTTTTACACTTGTTTCCTAAAGGTACCGATTTGGAAATGTTATAGTTTAATATCCCTTTAAAAGTGGTCCACATCTGCTCAGTATCTTTACCTAGAAACAGTTCCCCCCAGTCTATGAGCAGGAGCGATTCCTTTAAAAGCATAAAATTAGCTTTCCTAAAGTTAAAAGTTTTTGTTAAGCCAGTGCACTTTAGTTTTCTGCAACCTATATTAAATGACACTATATCATGGTCACTATTCCCTAAGCTTCCCATTACCTTCATCTCCAAAATGAGCTCTGGGTTATTAGATATCACCAGATCCAACAACGCATTCTTTCTAGTAGGAACTTCTACCATCTGTGAAAGAAAATGCTCATATAGGAAATTTAAGAACTTTATACCTTTTGAGGTGCTGGCAGTTCCATTACTCCAATCTATTTCAGGGTAGTTAAAATCCCCCATAACCAGAACATGCCCCATACCAGCAGCCTTCGCCAACTGCATATGGAGATTCATTTCCACCTCTTCCCCGGCATTTGGCGGCTTATAACACACTCCAACAATTAATTTACCTACCTTCTTGCTTCCTGTACACAGTTCCACCCATAATGTTTCTGCCGCATCGTTTGCTCCCCCATCTATTCCATCTTTTAAATTTGGCTTCAATTCCTGTTTAACATACATACATACTCCTCCTCCTTTCTTATTAACTCGGTCATGTCTAAATAAGGAGTACCCTTCAATATTTACTGTCCAGTCGTGTGAATCATTAAGCCATGATTCTGCTATACCAATTACATCATACCTTTCCTTTAACGCTATTATTTCAAGTTCGCCGTTTTTTCCAGCCAGACTCCTTGCCATTTGTAAACATACATTTTAGATTATCAATTGATTTACTTCCATACATGGTCGTACATGCCTCCTTATCCTCTATGCTCCCCCCTCCTCCTTCTCCTCCCTCCGTTGTGTTACTAGCCCCCAGATCCCTAACTTCTCTATCTACCCCTGTGTAGTTAAACGTTCCCTCCCCCCCCATACCTAGTTTAAAATCTCCTCCAACCCCCTAGCCATCTTCTCCCCCAAAACAGTTGCACCACCACCATTGAGGTGCAATCCATCACTACTAAAGAGCCTGTAGCCAACAGAAAAGTCAGCCCAGTTCTCTAAAAACCCAAACCCCATCTCCTTACACCACTCTCTTAGCCACGCATTTATACTCCTGAGCTCCCGTTGCCTCCCTAGCGTAGCATGTGGCTGCGGTAGTATTTCTGAAATCACTACCCTGGAGGTCCTTGCTTTTAACTTGGCCCCTAATTCTCGGAAATCATTTTTAAGGACCTCACCTCCACCTCTAACTTTGTCATTGGCACCAATGTGAACCAAGACCGCCGGGTCACTCCCAGCCCCACCCAATAATCTGTCTACACGATCCACCACATGTCGAACCCTAGCACCAGGCAGACAACACACTGTTCGGCATGCAGGGTCCTGGCGACAGATTACCCTATCTACCCTTCTAATAATAGAATCCCCTACCACTACCACCTGTCTATCCTTCCTAGCCCCCAGTTCTCCCTCCCTTGTATTGGAGATGGCCGTCCCCTGGGTGCTCAAGGGAAAGGCCCGCTCCATACATGCTGCTTCCGAGCCATCGTCCTCCACATCTTCACCTAAAATGGCAAATCTGTTGGGATCGACCAGCTGGGAAGAAGCCCCCCTATCCTTCCGTCCCCTACTTCCCCTGGTGACCCTTACAAATCTATCTTCCTTCTCCACCTTATCTGCCCCATCTCCACCCACCAGTTTACTGGCCCCTGCCAGTACCTGCATTTCCCCCAGGTTTGCCAAGTCCTGCAATGCTGCAAGTTTACCCCTTAGACTCTGTACCTCAGATTCCAAATGGGCAACCCACTCACACCTGACACATACATAGGTCCCCTGGGGCGGCTGCTCCAAGATCCCATACACGCTTCTTTTATGGTTTGAATTCCTTCCTGGTGGGGGATGTTAGTATATAAACTAGTAACGTCCATAGTGGCTAAAAGTACCTCTTTACCATCCGGGATTGACATCTTTTATTTTTGTAATGAAGTGTGGTGTATCTTTCACATAAGAGCTTGTTTTTTGCACAATAGGTTGTAAACTGTTATCCAAATATTTACCTAATGGTTCGAGTAGACTTCCTCTTGCTGAAATTATTGGGCGCCCAGGTGGTGCCTCAAGGGATTTGTGCAGTTTTGGCAGGGTGTAGAATATCGGACAGATGGGAAATTTCTGAAAAAGAAAATCACCAAGTTGTAAATTTATTATACCAGATGATAGGGCATTATCAATGATGTTTTTAATATGCTTCTGTATTTCAATTGTAGGATTCTTATTAAGTTTCTGATATACATCTCTTTCTTGTAACTGTCCCAATGCTTCATTTCTATAATAAGAGTAATTTAAAATTGCAATTCCTCCTCCTTTATCCGCAGGTCTAATTATGATGGTGTTGTCCTCCTTAAGTGTTTTAAGTGCCTGATGTTCATTGAAAGAGAGATTTTGGTGTTTTTTTTTCTTAATGGATTGTTGTTGTGTGATATCCTCCTTTGTTGTCTGTATAAAACTTTTAATGGCAATATTATTAAGTTGTGGATCCATTGTACTTTTCAGCCTTAAGGTGTTGGCTTCAGTGTAATTAAACGATAACAATTTGTACTGCTTCAATTTCACTGACTTATTTATTTATTTATTGACAATTTGATATTTATATAAGTGAGCAATATAGTAGTCAGTAAATGAATAGTATATACCGTTGATTAATATTAGAAAGTATCTGTTTCATGCCAATTAACTCTTTTAAATCAATTTTAATTCTCAATTAAATTATAAAGCACTTCTGAGCACTTCTTAGCATAAATTTAAATTTTTAATATTTAATATTTATTATTAACACGACTTATTACTATATCTGTCACTGGTATTAATAACTATAGAGCACTGTCACTTTAAAGGTAATTGCATTTGAGAATATTGTTGTTAGAGGGAGTGTCCTCCACTAATTACCTGTTGGGTATTTAAACCCTTTTAGTTGAACAAGAATGTAAGCTTGATAAAGGCCACTAAACCAAGGCCTAAACGTTGCTAAACTTTTTTTGCACTATGCACTAATTTTGAAATAAAGCTTGTGAACAAGACCTGTGGAGCGTTGGTTACTACCTGTTTTTTCATTGTGTATTGGAATCCACAGACCAACAGCTCCAGGCAAACTAAAGAGAACACTGGGTGCACACTACTACCATTTTCTATATATATATATATATATATATACACACTTCAGAATAAGAAACATTTCGAAATTTTCATACAGTAGATTGAAATAAAAAACTGCTGCCTCTGATCATTTCAAAACAAATGCCTTTCCAGATCAAACTAATAAATACATGCTTTGTTCAACACTAGACCTAAAAATTCTTCATTTGGGAGCACATGCATTCTAAAAAGCCTAGCAGTACAGGGGACACATAATTAGTGTTCCCATTTGTGCATTCCATGTGCTGTGTCAAACGTGAAATGTAAAAATAATTACTTTTTTTTTGGGGCATTAGCCCTTGCCCGTTTGTAATGTGAACATTACCTTTGGTACAGCTCAGTCATTTTACAAATGGGTTCCTTTTGTCTAGCAATAATTTTCATGTTTCTCTTTCTATAGGCAAAAAGCTGTCCTATAAATAATGTCAGTAGTTCACCTGCTCTAAGTTTTTTGTGCCTTCTGTTTTGTTACCAGGACAACATTTTTATGACAAAGGTTTACAACATACAATAAAAAAACAGCATAAGATGAACTGTTTACTAATGTAATGGAGACCCTCACTGCTATATTTAAAACTTATAAACTCAATTAATGTACCCCTAAACCACAAAATGTTCTTGGATAGCGCCCCTCTCATGAAACCATCAATTCCCACAAAAGTCAAAGGGGTACAAATAAACAAACTTCACTTTCAAATGGGATGGGTAGAGGATTAGAGGCTATTTATAAATATATCATGGTTTTGGTATGTTAAAGATTTTTTAAAATTGGATCTATTAAAGGGTAACTCTGGTCTCGAATTCTTCCACACTTGTAAGAATTATATAAAAAAAAGCCTTCCATCACACCTCCAAAATAAAGCCTAAATTACATCACTAGATGTAATCTAAACTAGATGTAATCTAAACTTGTGAGAAGTTATTGCTGGAAAGGTTCAGCAATATTACTTCCTGCATAAACACATCCTGTTTTCAACCATGTGACCAGCCTCAGCCTGCAATAATAGGCTCTCCTTCTCAACTGTCAATTTCCCCCCCCCCCCCCCCCCAAGTACTTGCTGATTTCCCCAGCATTAAAGGGGAAGTTCAGTGCAAATACATATGCTTTTCAGAAAAAAGAGGAGTATTTTTCAGTTGCTCAGTAGAGATCTGAGCATCTTTGACCCATCCAACAGCCAATCAGTAAAAATTACTGTTGGGAACATTCCAAGGAAGTGGTGCATCCTGGGAAGAATAAGGACCGTTAGAACCTGAAATGTCAGCTCACTAATGTCAACAGCATGGAACAGCAAGGGGTATGAAATCAACTGATTTTTCAAAATGGGAGAGAATATGTAGAATAACTAATAAGGCATTACACAATCTAACAATTTAACAAATATTGATATTTTCCACTGAACTGTCCCTTTAAGTCTTAACTGAGCATGCTTCTCCCCCGGGGAGACGGGGCGGGACAGAGGTCAGGTGATGTCACTCAACCTACTGGAAGAAGGAAGTTTGAACATTCACCCCAATGTAATGTCTCACAGGCTCCAGCCAGAGATGTGATTGCTGGCTCATTTTAAAAGAAACACTGCAGGCTTTCATTTAACCCTAATTTGTTTTGAGACCACAGTTGCCCTTTAAGATACATACACACAGGCTTTAGTTGTCTTAAAGGGCATCTATATCAAAAAATAGGTTTTATTAAATTGACCATAATTGGAAACTATAATTCTTCCCAACCACCACTGTATCATTTTTTTGTTGATCTGCCCCCAATTCCTTTAGATATCCAATCTAAAACGTATTATACTTCAGCTGTCAATGAAGTTCCTTGCTCTCAAAAACTATTCTTCTGTGAGTAGTTTTACTGTATCTAAAGGGTGACAGAGTTTTGATAGTTGTAATGCTGTATGCTGTGTGCAGGCTTGACAGTTGGTTTGTGGGGAAAAGTCAGGTCGGATAGAAGTGGGAGTGGTTAAAAGAGGGAGGGGGGATACTGCTCCAAAACTAAATGTGTGCTGGATTAAAGGCATGCAGCAACACACGTAAATCAGAGTAAGTGCTACTTACATGTATTCAATTATAGATTAAGATGAGGCAAAGTAATTTTTTCAGTATAGTGTCCCTTTAAAGGACAGCTAAAGCCTCAGAACAACATGGAATTGGAAGGTAGATATCCTTGTTATAAAAGCACCTTTCATTTTTTGATATGGCGGTTGAGAAATGTAGCTTTCTAACATGAGGTTTGTGTTTTATTTCCCAGATTTCCAGTATCGCACAGTGTGGTCACTGACCATTATTATGTTCTTTACACATGCTCAGTCCTGAGATACGGCAGGAACTTGTTACAGTTGGTCACACCCACTATTAGCCTCTAGCCAATCTTTACATGACAGAATAAGCAAGGGAGCATGTGACTGAGGTCAGGGGTGTGGCCAGTCACTGTACATACACCATTATTTCATCCAGTTCTTCAAGTGGTTACATTTACTTTAATGCCATTTACTGTATTGCTATTTTACAATTTATTAGTGTTTTAGAGGGTATATTCTTGAGTGTAAAAATGTGGGTTTATTTCTCCTTTACTTGTGTGTTACTGCATGCAATCCAGCACATGTTTTGCTCAGGAGCAGTAACCCCTCTCTTTTAACCACTCCCACTTCCATCTGACCCGACTTCCCCCCCCACAAACCAACTGTCAAACCTGCACACAGCATTCCAACTGTCAAAACTCTGTCACCACTCCAGCAAAACTACTCACAGAAGAATAGTTTATGAGAACAAGACACTTGATTGACAGCTGAAATGTAAGATGTTTTGGATTGGATATCTAAAGAAATAGGGGTCGGATCAACAAAAAAAATTATACAGTGATAGATAGAAAGAAAGAATGATAGTTTCCAGTAACGGTCAATTTAAAGGGTATGTCCACCCTAAAAAAAAATGTTTGGCCATAAGGTAGTTACCCCCTGGCCACCCCCAACCGCCGTGAAATTTATTTTAAATTTTTTTTATATCACTTCTTACAGCCCCTTCTCTCCCGCGGCGTCTCTGATCCAGCTTCCTGCTTGTGGAAGTTGCAAGCAGGTGCTGGACCGGCAGCCATGTCTGTGATTGGCTGCCTTTCAGCCAATCACAGACAGGGCTGCTGGCCCGGCCCCTGCTTGCAACTGCTGTCAATGGAGACACTGCAATTTCATAGATTTTGAACAAGCACTACAGGAGAATCCTAAGGAGCAGAGATGTAAGGTAAGTTTTTTTTTTAAAACTACACGGTTTTCGGGGTAGACATGGCCTTTAAAATAAAGTATAGATGCCCTTTAAATTGCACCTATACTGGAAAAAAAGTTATTTTAAAGGTCATGTCCACCCCCAAAACTATAATTCCCCCCACTACTGTCCCCAATCTGTCGTGTATAAAAATCCTTACCTTACATCCCAGATCCAAATGGATGTCCTGTAATCCCTCCCCAAAGTCACAAAAACTGGCCAACAGGAGTACTGCAGAGCCATATAGGACTCTACCTCCTGAGAATTTTGCCATGCGCAGAAGAGCCCTCCCTCTCCCTCCCAATTTGGGAGGATATGATTCCGTTCGTTTTCCTAATTGTTATTGAAAAGAATCATATTTAGTTACATATTGCATAACAAGAACATTTGCATTTTACAATTCTGAAAGAACTTTAAAGCAAACATATACAATACATTGCTATGTTATCCTGTATTATCTGTGGTGATTCCAGGTTTTTGTTTCCTTTTCTTTGTTTTTCTTTTAAATTTAAAGAGTTGGGGAGGTTTGGGGTGGGTGAGGATAGATCTGGGGGGATTGGAGTTTTAGGTAGTGAGGGTATATTGGAGAGGGAAGGGGAATGGGTGCATGGGTTGGTAAGGGGAAACCTTAATGTTTATAGGTTTGATATCTTAAGTTTACAGTTCTGTAACCTTAACTTCTTTCAACTATTTTTTAATATAAATATGTCTAGAAAAATGTTAGTAGGATAACTTACATTTATGGTTAGTAACTTTCTTTTCTATCCAGTATTGGTTTGCTCGCTTGGTCAGGCTCCTCCGTCTGCTAGAGACTGGACACTCGTTGTGCTTCCTGGTAGAAGAGGTGGATTAAGTGGTCCCTGTCCCTCCAGGGAGTTGCGTCTGTGATTGTGTTGTGTTTAAGCCATACTTCACAGATTTTGTCAAATTTGTGTATGGTGTTCCATACTAAGAGTATAGGGCGTTCGTTGTAATAGAATTTCCAGATTTTGTTGATTAAGTGTTTTAGGAGTAGAGATGGCCGAACTTTCGAACAATATGGAAAGTACGAAAGTTCGAAAACGGACCCATTAAAGTCAATGGGAGTCAAATAGTTTGAAAAGTTCGAATGAAATACAATTAAAATATCAATGGTGGGGGCGGGGCCTGACTATGCACCAGACTGGACAAGCTGTAGCTGAGCTCCGGTAAAGCCAAGGCCCAAACGACAAAACGGCAGACTTTAACAATCTACCCCGGTAGCCTCTAACCCTCAAACAATCATGGGACCTAGGAACAACCAAAAAGAGCCCAAAAATGACAACCAACCTGATCTAGCAGGCTATGTGATCCGCGGCAATCAGGCCCAGCAAAAAAATGGCGGCGGCAACAGGCCCCAGGAAAATAACAAGGCACAGGTCACCAGGAAAGACCTAGACGAACTCTTCAGGAACTTGGAATCGGTAATCACCTCTGCCCACCAAAAAACTGTAGCGGAGGTGAAAACGGAGGTGGCGGCCCTGGGCGAGCGAGTCGCCGCACTAGAAACCAACCATGAGGCCACAGCAAGGTATTGCAGCCAAGTGGAAACGGACATCAAAGACATAAGAACCCAGCTCCAGCACCTTACAGACCTCCAGGAAGATTCAGACAACAGATCCCATCGGAACAATCTCCGAATCCGCGGGATCCCAGAAAAGGTAACAGACCTACATGCCACACTGACGGCCTACTTCCACAAACTGGCTCCAGACCTAACGGAACCACAATTCCTGATGGACCGGGCCCACTGAGCCCTCCGCCCACCCTCCCTACAGGACGGCTCCACCAGAGACATTATAGTGAGACTCCACTATTTCCAAACAAAAGAGCGTATCCTAAGGGAGGCCAGACTTCAGGGCCCACTGAAGTGGGATGACACCCCAATCCACATCTTCCAGGATTTAGCACCCCGCACCCTGGCCAGGAGAAAGGCCCTTAAACCTATCTCGAAATCTTAAACCAACATAAAATCAAATACAAATGGGGCTTCCCGTTCCACCTCATAGCAAACCATGAGGGGAAAACAGCCACAATCCTAACCTCCGAAGACGTACCCAAACTACTCCAAAGAATGGGCATAATGGCCGACATCCCAGATCCCCCGAACAACAAAACGGACCGCATCGAACCCCCCCGACCGGAGTGGTCAACCCAACAATAATCCGGACTCACCTCCACTACCAACTTCCCCTTAACATTTAAACTCCCTGTCGATCACTCCGGCGACTAAACAACAAGGCACCCCGAACTGTCAGGACGTACAACAATTCTCCCCAACATAAATTTTGTCCCATTCCCCCATGGACCCACAGCTATCGCCTTATGATCGGACCCCTAAGCCCACACAGAGACCTTGAACCAGAGAACGAGCTCGCCAGCCGGCAGATGCTCCCACAGAACCCTAACACCTACCTCTCCAGGCATCAACTGGACCGCATCAAACCCCCCCGACCGGAGTGGCCGACCCAACAATAACATCTCCATCACCAGCTCCCCCCAACATCTAAACTCCCTGTCAACCACTCCGGCAGGTAACAACAAGGTACCCCGGCAGGCCAGGACGCACAACAATTCTCCCCAACATATGCCTTACCTCACCCCCCCATGGTCCCACAGCTATCTCTCTACGACCGGACCTCCCAGTCCTCACAGAGACCTGAACCAGAGAACAAGATCGCCAGCTGGTAGACGCCTCCACTCAACTTCACCATCTACCTCTCCAGGCCCCAACTCAAGTCTAACGCATGGAAACCCCAACCTTCTCCGACCCTACCAAGACCACCACAAACGATCGGACCTCCAAACTCCAACAGCCTCCACCAGGATACACCAACCTGTACCGAACTAAGCCCCTTTATGTCGGGGAACCCTACCCCTCTGGACAACTCCCAGAATAGAGATGGTACCAAACCCCCACTCATTACTCTCCCCCACGATTTCACCCATCCCCTTGAACCCCAGAGGCCTCCGGATCCGACCACCCCCCCTTGGCTGAGCTGAGGTGACGACTCCCTCACGCCAACACCCAACCCCTTAGGCACCCCCCCACTAACACAGCATAATCTTGCTGTATTGTAAATGAAGCAATGAGGCTGATTATACCTCAAAAGTCATATTTTGTATATATGTTTATGTTTTATGTTATAAATCGTTTAAATGTTGTTAAGCAAACTCTAATGATATATTTTATGTCTTCATGTCAGCTCCAAGGTATTACAAAAATTTTCTCGCCGTTGGCTCGGCCCCGGGCGTCTCCGGCCTGCAGTCACCAAACAGAACACAGCACCTCAAAAAATACAAGGTAAGCCCTCCACCTGGACCAGCGACACCCTATCTACCCAAACCACACAGTAATGTCATCCACTAAAGATCTAAATATTTGTCTTCTCACACATAACGCCAAAGGTCTCAACAACCCCACCAAAAGGAGAATGGCCATCAAATACTACGAAAAATAGAAAGCCGACATATGTCTTCCTCCAAGAGACACACTTCCTAAAACACAGAGAACCAAAAATACTTGGTTAGCAAAAAATACAACCAAATATATTTCTCATCAGGCGACGCTAAGAAAGGTGGAGTGGCCATTCTTATCCACAAACGCCTGCTGTTCAGAAAAGGGGGATTTGATAGAGATCTGAGGAGCCGCTACCTGGCCCTGACGGGCTCCATAGGCCAGGTCAAATTGACACTAGTAAATATATATGCTCCCAACACTGCCCAAAAACAATTCCTAACTGACCTTGAAACCAAACTCACCACTCAATCCACAGGCCATCTAATAATCGGAGGCATCAACCCCAAATTGGACAGATCCACCCCCTCCTCAACATCCCACCCCACCCACTCCTCCAAACCCCTCAAAACCTTCACCCAAAACCTTAATCTATGGGACACCTGGCGCCTTACCCACCCAAAAGGAGGACAATACTCTTTCTTCTCTAATCCCCACAAAATATACACCAGAATCGACTATTTCTTCCTCTCACCATCCCTGATCCCAACAATCACAGACTCAGACATATCCCCTATCACTTAGTCGGACCACGCCCATGTATCCCTGGACCTACAGAACATTCTCAAACAATCTCCTCTCCCCCTATGGAGACTAAACGAATCACAACTGACCGACCCTAGTACCTGCACCGACATAGAATCATCACTACACCACTACTTCCAGGAGAACATATCAGATACAATAAACTTCTCTACCGTATGGGCCACCCATAAAGCGGTGATCAGAGGTCAACTAATCAAACTAGCATCACAAAAGAAAAAAAATACCCAGCAACATATCCTCACCCTTACACAACAAATCAGGAACCTGGAACAGAAACACTCCTCAACGCATAATGAAACAGACGCCACTACTCTCGAAAGTCTACAAAGCAGACAAAGCCATCAGACTAACCAGACAAAAATACTATACCAAGGCAAATAAACCCGACTCCATGCTGGCCCGCAAACTTAATGACAGGATGTCCCAAAACAAACTGCTACCTTTAAGACAAGTAGACGGCACGCTATCATATAAGCCCAAGACAATTGTTAAACTATTCGAAACTTACTACACCAAACTCTATGATGGAGAAACGGCTAGAACCGACGACGTCTGGAAGGACGACCTCATTAACTTACTAGCCCCTCTACAACTACCAAAGCTATCCACACAAGACAAGGACACCCTTTCCTCCAACATATCCCAACAAGAAATAAAAAGGGCATTCAGAACCTGAAACCAGGGAAAGCTCCAGGCCCGGACGGATTCACGGCAGGATACTACATTCCAGAAAACCCTCATCCCCCACCTCCTATCCTTATTCAATCTGACTCTTCAAAACAACGCTCAAATCCACCCAGACCTACTGAGAGCCACCATTACAGTAATACCCAAACAAGACAAGGACACTACATGCTGCAAAAATTACAGACCCATCTCCCTAATTAATACGGTCATTAAACTACTGACAAAAATTCTAGCAGACAGACTGAACAACATACTCCCAAACATCATCCACATAGACCAAACAGGCTTCATCAAGGGCAGACAAACAACCGACAACATTAGACGTACCCTCCAACTTGTGCAAATTTCAGCACTCTCCTCCTCTCCTACACTATTTCTAAGCCTAGATGCCGAAAAGGCATTTGACAGAGTGGACTGGAGGTACATGGGAGTGGTCCTGAACTACTTAGGGTCCCCCCCCCCTTCACACATATGATCAACAATCTATATTCAAGACCAACAGCCTCAATCCATAACATGGGCTTTTCCTCCCAATACTTCCCTATCCTAAACGGGACCAGACAGGGCTGTCCCCTATCCCCTCTCCACTTTGCCTTGTGCATTGAACCCATGGCTCAAGCCATCAGACTCCATACAGAAATAAAAGGCATACCGGTGGGTCACCACACCTACACAGTGGCCTTGTTCGCAGACGACACATTACTCTCCATTCGCGATCCCCTCCTTTAGAAAATCTCTAGGGGTAATCTCAAGAGTAACATCTCCTTTTTTCCTACAGTTTGCTAAAGTTAATTGTTAAGTCTCAGGTTTAGCCCATTCTATCAAGATAGTAACAACTAATTCCAGATGCTATACCTACGTGGCCCCCCCTTTCTTCTCTTCCCCCTCTCTAACCCATCCCTACCCCCCCTCCCCCCCCCCATACCTCACCACACCCCCTCCCCCCCCTTCCCTCCCCCCCCACTACCCACCCCCCATACCCAAAATTAGGAGGTGTGGAGTAAACAAACAGGTTTACCACCACAAAAGTTGATGAATGTACCATGCACAAAAACCAAAACTATGTAACATACCATTATGACAACTGAATTATACAATGTATGTTTATTATGTCAAATAACAACCTCAATAAAAACTTTCATGAGAAAATATCAATGGTAACTTATTGTAAATGGCTGTGGGACCTGGGAAATGGTCTGGGGAACATGTTCGAATATCCAGGACTTTCAAAAACTCGATTTCACTCTCATGTGCGCTACTTTTGAGCTCTCACGTTCGAACATTCGATAATTATCCCATGAACGATTTCGGATTCGAGAATTTGTTATTTACTCACGTATTGGTACAATAGACATTTTACTTGCGGATTCGATATTTACTCGCGTATAGGTATAATAGACATTTTTCTCGCGAAATCGAGAATTCGATATTTACTCGCGTATAGGTATAATAGACATTTTACTTGCGGATTCGAGAATTCGATATTTACTCGCGTATAGTTATAATAAACATGTTAGCGGATTCGATATTCCATATTTACTCGCGTATAGGTATAATAGACATTTTACTCGCCGATTCAATATTCAATATTTACTTGCGTATAGTTATAATAGACATTTTATGTCTATAGAACAACAGTGGAAAAATAAGCTTTAGGCTTGAAGGCTAGAAATGCTGCACATAATACATTACATTGAATTTACTGACCTATACAGTTGCAAGAAAAAGTATGTGAACCCTTTGGTAAATATATGAATTTCTGCACAAATTGGTCATAAAATGTGATCTGATCTTCATCTAAGTCACAACAATAGACAATCACAGTCTGCTTAAACTAATACCACACAGATAATAAACCAATAACCAAATTCCACACAATTAAATGTTTCCATGTTTTTATTGAACACACAATGTAAACATTCACAGTGCAGGTGGAAAAAGTATGTGAAACCTTGGATTTAATAACTGGTAAAAACCTCCTTTGGCAACAACTTCAACCAAAGTTTCCTGTGGTTGCAGATCAGACATGCACAACAGTCAGGAGTAATTTTTGACCATTCCTCTTTACAGAACTGTATCAGTTCAGCAATATTCTTGGGATGTCTGGTATAAATTGCTTTCTTGAGGTCATGCCACAGCATCTCAATCGGTTGAGGTCAGGACTCTGACTAGGCCACCCCCACCCCATTCTGTTGTTGATTTACTTCTATGCTTTGGGTCGTTGTCCTATCTATCCAGGCCCTGACACAGTCAAGCTGCCCCAAACCATGATGCCCCCACCACCACACTTCACAGTTGGGATGAGGTTTTGATGTTGCTGTGCTGTGCCTCTTTTTCTCCACACATAGAGTTGTGTGTTTCTTTCAAACAACTCAACTTTGGTTTCGTTTGTACACAGAACATTTTTCCAGTACTGCTGTGGAACATCCAGGTGCTCTTTTGTAAATTTTAAAAGTGCAGCAATGTTTTTTTTGGACAGCAGTGGCTTCCTCTGTGGTATCCTCCTATGAAATCCATTCTTGTTAAGTGTTTAACGTATCGTAGATTTGCTAACAAGGATGTTAACAGATGCCATTCTAGGATTCTTCTTCATCTCATTGAGCATTCTGCGCTGTGCTCTTGCAGTCATCTATACAGGATAGCCACTCCTAGTGGGAGTAGCAACAGTGCTGAACTTTCTCCATTTATAGACAATTTGTCTTACTGTTGACTGATGAACAGCAAGGCTTTTGGAGATATTTTTATAACCCTTTCCAGCTTTATGCAAGTCAACAATTCTTAATCTTAGGTCTTCTGAGAACTCTTTTGTGCGAGGCATCATTCACACCAGGCAATGTTTCTAGGGAAAAGCAAACCCAAAACTGGTGTGTGTTTTTTGCAGGGCAGCTGTAACCAACGCCTCCAATCTCATCTCATTGATTTGACTTCAGTTTGCTGACATCTCACTACAATTAGCTCTTGGAGATGTCATTAGTCTGGGGGGGTTCACATACGTTTCCCACCTGCACTGTGAATTTTTACATGGTGTGTTCAATAAAAACATGGAAACATTTAATTATTTGTGTGGTATTAGTTTAAGCAGACCGGGATTGTCTATTGTTGTGACTTAGATGATGATCAGATCATATTTTATCACATGTATGCAGAAATCCATATAATTCCAAAGGGTTCACATACTTTTTCTTGCAACTGTATAGGTCAAAAAATTATAGGTCAGTAAATTCAATGTAATGTCTTATGTGCAGCATTTCTAGCCTTCAAGCCTAATATTTTCTTTCAAGCTTATTTTTCCACTGTTGTTCTCCTTTAATTGTTTGTGCCTTATTACCCTCAAATTTGCTTCCCTTATCTGTTGAATTAATTAAAGGGATCTCAATATAAATTTACTCTCCTGGGGGGTTGCTTGGGACAAGTATCAGAGTATGATTTTTTTTAATATTCAATTCCATTACACGCTTTGCTATTCTCCTATGAACAATTACCTTTTATTCTTGAATTAGGGGTTTCTTTTGTTTTATTATTTATAACATGTTATGTAAAATCATAAAATATTCTTGAAATAAAAAAATGACAATTATTCCCCACTGAATTTGTGCCTGAACTATTATGCCTCATTCACACATACGATCGTGGGGGCCACCCGCGACGCGTACTTACAGTCATTTCAGCTGACAATCGTGCCATGTATGGGCACTTTGTTGGCCGTTTGGTTGGGGCTAGTTGCCCTTTTTGCCTGGCAGTTGGCACCCAAGATCGTGCATGTATGCACCTTTTTTTTTAGAAACTGTGCAATTTACATTTCACATCCAGTTAACATAAGATTTTGATATAATTGTATCTTATATCCATGTATTTATATATGTATTTATATTATGAATTCTCGAGTATATTTTGTATCACTTTTACTTGCATAAACTATATATATCGGTTAACAGTGTGTCATTTGGGTTATTTCAACTTTATATTTTGTTCACTTATCATTGCTGTAGTATTTGTGAGTACCCACTGTAGCTAGTAAGATAAGGTTTAAGGAGGAGTATAGTTAGGAGGAAAGAAAAGAGGAGAGTAGAAGGTAAGAAAAGATAAAAAAAGGAGAGGAAAGATAAGCCGTCCCGGGAAATGATCAGACCTCTTATGTTCCTAGTTGTTTCCCAACTCAATCCAGGGTTTCCATACTTTATTATATTTGTTCGGGGATCATCTATGGAGATAAAGGATTTTATGGTATGCCAGATCATTATTTATTAGTTGTATCCATTGTTTGCTTTTCCATGGAATTGATGATATCCAGTGCAAGATTATCATTTTCCGTGCATAGAATAGCAATTCCAGGGTCAATGTTCTCTTGTGTCTAGACCATTCTTTTTTATCTAAAAGGATACATTCTTCTGCTCTGTGTGGTAAACATATAGATAAGCTGAGATATGAGATATGAAATTACCCTGAAGTTTCTGTTCCTTATTTGCATATACTGAAGGGGAACTGCGAAAACCTAATTCTCTCCCTAACTTATTTAATTTATTAGTGACACACTGCAAAACCAGAGGCCTTCACTACACTGATAATGGCTCAAGAAAGCCTAAACCGGTCTGTAGTTGGCACTCTTGTTTTGCATTTAGCTTGTAGAATGTTGAAGAAACCTTTTAAATGGTATAGCTTTCCTGAGAGCTGCCTTGGAAATATGAACATTTTCCAAATGCCTTGCTGTTCATCAGTCCATGGTAAGACAAATTGTCTATAAATGGAGAGAGTTCAGCACTACAAGACTACAAGTGCACGGTGCAGAATGCTCAATGGGATGAAGAAGAATCGTAGAATGTCAGCTAAAGTGTCTGACATCTGCTAACATGTTAGCAAATCTATGATACATTAAACACTTAACAAGAATGGATTTCATGGGAGGATACCACAGAGGAAGCCATTACTGTCCAAAAAAACATTGCTGCACTTTGCATAAGAGCACCTGGATATTCCACAGCAGTACTGGCAAAATATTCTGTGGACAGATGAAACCAAAGTTGAGTTATTTTAAAGAAACACACAACACTATGTGTGGAGAAAAAGAGGCACAGCACACCAACATGAAAATCTCATCGCAACTGTGAAGTATGGTGGTGGGGGCATCATGGTTTGGGGCAGCTTTGCTGCATCAGGGCCTGGACAGATTGCTATCATCAAAGGAAATAAATCCCCAAGTTTATCAAGACGTTTTGCAGGAGAACTTAAGGCCATCTATCCACCAGCTGAAGCTCAGCAGAAGATGGGTGTTGCAGCAGGACGACCCAAAGCATAGAAGTAAATCAACAACAGAATGGCTTAAACAGAAGAAAATACGCTTTCTGGGGTGGCCCAGTCAGAGTCCTGACCTCAACCCAATTGAGATACTCTGGCATGACCTCAAGAAAGCAATTAACACCAGACATCCCAAGAATATTGCTGAACTGATTCAGTTCTGTAAAGAGGAATTGTCAGGAATTACTCCTGACTGTTGTGCATGTCTGATCTGCAACCACAGGAAACTTTGGTTGAAGTTATTGCCAAAGGAGGTTTAACCAGTTATTGGTTAATTATCTCTGTAGTATTAGTTTAAGCAGACTGTGATTGTCTATTGTTGTGACTTAGATGAAGATCAGATCACATTTTATGAACACCTTGTGCATAAATTCATATAATTCCAAAGGGTTCACATAATTTTTCTTGCAACTGTAGATGCATCAGTAGTTTTATAATGACAATATATCCATATGAAGTTTTGAAGATAAACAGTTGGGGGCCTCTATATTTCAGCTATATAACTTGCTCAGTAGCTCTGAATTTTCCATGGTACTTTGTTTCTTATGGACTGTGAAACATTTTTCATCCTTTACGCACATTTGCAACTTTTCTAACGCATGTTGCAGACTGCATTGGATTCAATGCAAGTAATTAGTTTTAATTGATTAATTAAATACACCTAAAAGGGAGCTTCAGACTGCAGTTTTTAAAGGGGAATATATATTCATATGGAAGAATGTTATTTATTTTAACAAATCACTGGTGTTGGTTAATTTGGGCAGTTTCAAAGGTGTCTATATTTAAATGTACAATCTCTCAATTTAATGTTAATTAAAAACAGCAACTTTAAATGCTTACTAAAATAAATTATTATGCCTTTAATCAGGTGGTAAAGGATGGTGGGACTCGTAGCAACAAATATGAGCTTTTTATTACTGAATTTTTACATGCTAAAGGGCATCTCCACCCTCATTACAAAGTTTTAATATGTTGTACTGCATGCCCTCCCACCCCCAACTGCTATATTCTGACTTTAAGGGAGAACTAAACCCAAAACACAAAGTCAGCTCCACAGACTCTGTAACTGTCATTTAGTAAAACCATTTGTTTCTCACCTCTAAATTCAGCCTCTTAGTGTAGAAATAATTTATAGAACATTTCTGAGTACTGGCAATCTATGATGTCACGGCTGGATTCTAGTGT
This sequence comes from Hymenochirus boettgeri, assembly GCA_019447015.1. Classification (NCBI taxonomy): domain Eukaryota; kingdom Metazoa; phylum Chordata; class Amphibia; order Anura; family Pipidae; genus Hymenochirus; species Hymenochirus boettgeri. The sequence continues at coordinate 53,924,803 of CM033471.1, read as the reverse complement.
TGCCTCTTCCTGGTGGTCCAGGTACCAAAACTCCTTCTGCACATGCTAACTAGCTACCTTGTGTTTGTTTCCCACTCCCCTTATGCTAAGCTGCAAGTAACAGTTGAACTCAGAGTCCCCACCTGCCAGTGTCTCCCAGCCAATCATCAGAGATAGCAGTGAATATTATAAGAAGATTTTCCTGCTCAAACAGTGTGGGGGAAGGTGTTAACCCTTTTCATATTTATTTAGGAAGCAACTTGTTAACCCTTTATATTTGGGAGCATTTCTGCTAGAGACTGTCAGGCTCATTTACCCAGACTCGCTGGGCAGATATATGGAGTTAAAGTCGTGCTAGCCAGTGACTTTAACTTCATATTATCGTTGGATGCGGGGGTTATGCAAAAATCACCTTCGCGTCTGACGCTCGCGATTCAATATCACGTTTGCGCTAGTTTTAGTGCAGGACTTTAACTCCAGCAAATAGGCGTTTAAGTCCCGCAGTGGGTAAATCCCGGTAAGGGAATTCACAAACGTGATATTGAATTGCGAACAGGACACTTACCCAAAACAATATCGGCTCTGGGTAAATGAGCCTGTGTATCTTTGTATGTGTTTATTTCTGCACTCTACCATTTATATTAGTGTGTGTATTGCTGCAATGCACATTAAGGGCACAGCAACACTGCAACGCACCTGAATTGCACAATCGCACGCCATTTACATGCACTTGCGATTTGTGCATTTTCAGTTTGAAAACGCAACTTTTCGGTGCATTGCTGCAATTTCAATACAATTGGAAAATCGCAATTGTCTGAAAAATGCGCTTGAGTGGCCTAGCCCTTAGAAGTGTAATGCAAGCTGCATTGATTTTAGTTTAGCCATACAGCATGTATTTAATGCTTTGCAGCAGGTCAATTTCCTGAGGCAGTGGCCCGACTTAAGTGATGAGGATGTGATGAGAGGATGCACGTTCGCAATAATTTGTGCTCGCTTCCGTGCATGGGTGTTGCACTTCCACAATTCTATACTAGCAGAGCGCATGCAATACAGACCAAAAATGGTGATCGCATGCACTCCAATAGCACACTGAAACGCATAGCATGTAGTGGGGCCGGTCCCATAGGCTATTACATGCTGGCACTCCCACTAGCATAATCAGATTGCAAACCGCAATCCAAAACGCACTAGTGGGAGTAGCCCTAGAGTCTTAAAGGGAAAGGTGGCAACCCCAGTAGAATTGAACTGACCACTTTAAAAAGTACACTTATAAAAACAAAACAGCTCAGAGCTGCAGGTGCTGCATATTGACTTGAACATGGTCTTAGCACAGCTCTGTGCAAAGCATTTTACAGGCCACCTTTCCCTTTAAGACCCAAACACGTATTAAATCTACATATTGCAGTGCTAAGTACCACTGCATTAAATATAAACTGTATCAGTCTGCATCATGCTTCTAAAGAAAATACTAACAACCTTTTGTTTTAACCATAAGAACTTTTAATACATAGGCCTGTATATGTGTTTGGGTCTTAAAGGCAAAGGTGGGAACTCTAGTTGTTAGAGGGTTTTTGTTTATGCAAAACTTCCCACAGGCGGCCCACCTGCTGCATTAATTTGTATAAAATGTTTGCATCCCGCTAACAGTACCCCTTTAATTGGCATTCCCTCCAATAATTCCTATTAATATATGCATTTATAGAAACACGAAAATCTATATTCATACTTACCATTGATTTTCTTTTCCTGTGCTGAAGTAAGTCAGTGGGCAACGATGGATTAAGTCCCGCCTCCCCGCGAGTCAGGTGTTGTTTAGCCCCCCCAGGTGTCTTTTAGTGGAGGGGTTGGAGCTTGCCCACTGACTTGCTTCAGCACAAGAAAATCACTGGTAAGTATGAATCTAGATTTCCGTGTTTCCTGTGCTTGCACAAGTCAGTGGGCAACCATGAGATATACAAAAGCAAAAATAGAGGGGATGGAAACAATATGTTATAATGCTATTTATTTATTTTGCTGCAAATGTATTTGATAATAAATCCAATTTATAGAATTTTAAGAAGGTATTTAAAGAGGACTGAGAGGCAGCTCTGCAGAGCTCCTCTGGGGATGCACCAGCAGAGAATGCCCAAGAAGTGGAGATCGCTCTGGTTGAGTGAGCCTTAACTGACTGAGGCTCCTCTTTAGGTTTTATCTTGTAGCAAAGCCATGCCTTCCATTATCCAATTGGCAATGGTACACTAGGATACCTTAAGTCCTTTCTTTGGACTAGTAAAGGAGATGAAGAGATTATCGTCTTTCCGGAAAGCTTTCGATCTCTCTATGTATGCACTGATACACCTTACTGGGTCTAGGTTGGCGATAGAGTCTTCCTCTGGCTGCCCTTCTATTTGAGATAGTATAGGAATAACAATCTCTTGGTTGACATGGAATTTGGTAACAACCTTGGGTAGATGAGTGAAGCCAGGTCTCAGAATAATCTTGGTTTTTTTTTTAACATTAACAGAATAATCTTGTTAGTATGGAAAAAAAGATATGGTGGTGATATTCTAAGAGAACTGATGTCAGAGACTCTTTTGCTTGATGCCAAAGCAAGGAGTAGGACTGTTTTGAATGTAAGTTCTTTAAAAGGAATATCTTGTAATGGTTCGAAAGGATCGAGGCATAACACATCCAGAACCAAGGTAAGATCCCAAGGTGGAATGGGTGTTTTGATTTGCGGTTTTAAGTGTTCAACTCCTTGAAAGAATCTCTCAATCAAAGGTTCTGTGGCCCATTGATGCTGAGTCATGGCTGAAATTGCAGATAATTGTCCCTTGAGGGTGGAGAAGCTTAGATTCTTTTGAAATCCCTGCTGAAGAAATTCTATCAGCACGAAAGATGTTACTTTCTCAGGATTGTGACTATTGGATTGACACCAGTCCACAAATTTGTCCCATATCCTATAGTATTTAGTGGATGTAGACGTCTTCCTAGCTGCTAACAGGGTTGATGTTGCTTCATCTGAGATGCCTAGTTCTTGGAGATTCCTCCTTTCACCAGCCAGGCCGTGAGCTTGAGCTTCATGAGGTAAGGATAGACAAACGGACCCTGTGTGAGCAGATTGGGACCTGCAGGGAGCCTGTAAGGTGGGGCAATCGTCATATTCAGAACTGTCGAAAACAGTTCTCCTGGGCCAATAGCTCTTACCTGCTCCCTGGAAATTTTCTGAAGGATTCTTGGAATTGATGGGAGAGGAGGGAATACATATATCAATTGGTAATTCCATGGTATAGTTAGAGCATCTATCGTTACTGCCCTTGTCGTGGAGTAGCGTGAGCAGAATAACGGAAGTTTGGTGTTGTTGACAGTGGCCATCATGTCGATCTGGGGAGTTCGCCATTTGGCACATATGTTGAGGAAGGTTGGAGTGTGGAGTTCCCATTCCCATGGCAGCATCTTTTGATGACTTAGGTAGTCTGCTTGGATGTTGAAAGTTCCTGGAAGGTAAACTGCTGAGATGGTTTTCAAGTTTGTTTCTGACCATAGAAGAATCCCTTCCATAAGGTTCCAGAGCTTCCCGTTGCTTGTTCCGCCAAGTGTGTTTAAATATGAGACTACCGTGGTGTTGTCTGAAAGGATCTTTATCGCATGTCCCTGGATTAATGTTTGGAATGTCTGTAGAGCGTACCATACTGCAAGAATCTCTCTGTAGTTGGATGACATTTTGGATGTTTGTTTGTCCCAACTGCCCTGGGCAGTGTGGCGACCTAAAGTTGCTCCCCATCCCTTCAGACTTGCGTCTGTAGTTATGGTCTCCCAAGTTGGTTCCGTCAACTGTTTTGGTTTGAAGTTGTGAGGGTTTAACCACCATCTCATCTTCTCTCTTATGGTTTCTGGGAGTAAAATTAATTCCTGTGAGGGTTGATCGTGTTTCCACTGAGACAATAGGCAGTGTTGTAGTGGCCGTAGATGTAGGAGAGCCCATTGTACTGCTTCTTGCGTATAGATAAACTTCCCTATGATCCTCTGGATAAGGTTGGCAGGGGCTGCAGGGAACTTGATGAGGTTGGAGATCAGATGATGTATCTCTATTGTGGTAAGGTTATCTGAAGCTGTGTGGTGTCTATAAGGAATCCCAGATATTCCAGTTTCTGGGTAGGATTTAGATGAGATTTGGAAAATTTTATTAGCCATCCGTGTCTCTGTAGGGTATGTAAGATGGTCTGTAAATGGGCTTCTAACCTCTGTAGGGAGTTGGCAGCAACCAGGATGTCGTCTATGTAGGCAAAACATCTCAATCCGTGTATTCTCAATGGTTCTAGCGTTGTGATGAGTATCTTTGTGAATACTCTGGGGGCTGTGGAAATTCCAAACGGCAGAGTGGCATACTGGAAGTGATTTTCAAATATGCTGAATCTGAGGTACCTTCTGTGTTGGGGAAAGATAGGGATATGGAGAAAAGCATCCTCTAGATCCACTTTCCATAGCCAATCGGATTTTTGAAGATGTTGACTGACAACTTTGAGAGACTCCATCCTGAATGGCTTGTTTTTAATAAAACTGTTGAGGAATCTGAGATCTAATATAGGTCTGAATTCTCCTGATGCTTTCCTCAGGAGGAAGATGGGTGAGTATATTCCAGTTCTGTGTTCTGAGGTTGGTACTGGTTCGATCACTCTTTTTTGAAGCAGAGTTAGAAGAATCTGCTTTAGGGCTTTGCAGGCAAGAGGGGTTTTTGGTTCTCTTGACTTCCAGAATTGATTTCTGGGTGGTCTGTGTTTGAATTGGATTTGTATCCTTGTATGGTTGTTTGTAGGACCCACTGGTTGGTAGTGGTCCTTGCCCACACATCCTTGAAATGCTGTAGTCTGCCCCCTACAGGATCATGGTGGGCTAAGACACCTTCATAACAGTTTATTCCTGGTGAACTTGGCTCCTTTAGGACGAAAGGAAGGAAAAGATGTGCTTTGTTTCCAATTTTTGGGAAAATCTGTTCCCCCTAGTTTATATGTCTTTGCCTCCTGGTAGGACATCCTGTTTTGTGGTAGAATGGTTGTAGGTCGTCTTGGTTTAAATTGAGGCAAGAATATCTTTTTATTGTCAGCATTTTCAGAGATGATGTCCTTTATCTTCGGTCCAAATAAAAATTCACCAGTGAAGGGTAAATTGGATAAATTATGTTTGGATAGGGTGTCAGCCTTCCATTGGCGAAGCCATAAAGATCTTCTTGATGTTACTGACAATCCCATCAATTTTGCAGCTTGATATAATCCATGGAGGCTTCAGACAAAAAAATTAGCAGACATAACTTTTGAAGCATCTCTCTAATCTTTTCTCTGGGGGTACCATTAAGAAGAGCTTGGTCTATATCCTCCAGCCAAAACTTATTGGCTCAGGATATACCTGTAGTGGCAATAGCAGGTCTGACTGCTGCTCCTAGGACTGAATAGGATCTTTTTAATAAAGAATCCTGATGCCTCTCCATCGGGTCTTTTAGAGTGACTCCGTCATCAATGGCAAGTGATGTTTTTCTTGCTATACCAGCAACAGCTACATCTACATGGGTGCAGAGTCTCAAAACTTAGAATCAGAGGGGGAAATGGATAATTCCTTAGGAATTGTGATGGTGTAGAAAATCTTCTGTCTAATGTCTTTCATTCATCCAATAAAATCTGAGAAATCTTCTCATGTACTGGGAAATAAACTCTGGAATCTGATTCCTCCTGGAACAGTCTATCCTGTTCGGGTGGGGGTTCCGGGGATCTACTAATAAAGTGCTTCTCATAAGGGTAATCAGGTTTTCTACTGAAGTATGATCAAGATTAGAAGCAGGTGGTTGTTCATCTTCTAACTCCCCTTCAGATGTCTCTTGATTAGAGGTTCCAGGTGCAGCCAGAGACTGAGGCTCTGTTTGTGTAGTAGGGGCAGAAGTGATTAATGGAAGAATTTCTCATCAGGCAGGGGAGGGTTGCAGCATAGAGTACATTCTCTCCTGGAGGACTTATGGGAATGAGCGTCAGAAGTTCTCCTGAGGAAAAAAGAAAATAAGTAATACAGATAAAAATATATATTACAGGCAGACAATCCAAACCACATGGAGAATACTCTCAGATGTAGTTGCTCACCCCCTGGAAGATGATCTGGAAGATCATAAGATAAAATACATGGAGGCTTAGTAACTGCATAAAAAACGAATATGCAGGACAAATGGATAATACTCACTGCTACAAGATAATTGCAATGCCTCAGGGCTGCTGGCAGATAGGGAGATCCACACAGAGAGGTACACCAAACCGGACCACGCTGGAAACAGTCGCGGTTGTGACGTCACGCACTCGCGCACGCCACTCCTAAGTAGAGAAGGTGGCCGTGCACTCTGCAATTGGGGGATTGTACCCAATGAACTGCTGAAGCAGCCAGTTCCTACAAAGTGAGAGCTGCTTTGGTAATTTCGGAGGTGAGTGATGCACAGAAAAAAACAGTAATAAAAAAAGACACCGGGGGGGCGGAGCCCATATTTATTGCTAAACAACACCTGACTTGCACAGGAGGCAGGACTTAACCCATGGTTGCCCACTGACTTGTGCAAGCACAGGAAACAACATGGTGCAGAGCTGCAAGTGGCATACCCTCCAACATTCCCCTTTAATGCGTACACTTATAGAACATGGTGCAGTGCTGCAGGTGGAGGATAATATAATGACCCTGATCTTAGCACAGCTATGTGCAATGCATTTCTCTGTGTAATGCATTTCTTAGCTTAGCTCTGTACTACAGATTGTTGTTTTTATACAGGCAGCTGAATTAAAAACACACTCTTTCCTACCCTCGCTTGTGAAGGTTCTCATTCATCCAGGTCATGGTATATCTGTTGTATTCAATTAGATCAACTGGACTTGAAATGTAGTTCTTGAAGACGTTTCGCTAGTCATCCGACTGGCTTTCTCAATTCAGAATGACTGTTCAAGAATCTGTGGCAATTATGTACCCTGGAAAATCCCACTGTGAATGCTAATTGGGATTTTCCAGGGTACATAATTGCCACAGATTCTTGAACAGTCATTCTGAATTGAGAAAGCCAGTCGGATGACTAGCGAAACGTTTCCTACCCTCCAACATTCCCTTTAATAAGGTACACTGATGAAATATGCATTGCACAGAGCTGTGCTAAAATCAGGTTCACTTCACTATCCTCCCCCTACAGTTCTGCATCATGTGGTTTCTATAAAAACACACTCTTCCTACCCTCCAACATTACTTTAATAAGATACACTGATGAGAAATGCATTGCACAAAGCTGTGCTAAGATCAGGTTCACTTCACTATCGTTCCCCTAAAGTTCTGCACCGTATGGTTTCTATAAAAACACACTCTTCCTACCCTCCAACATTCCCCTTTAAGAAGCTACACTTTCCACTAATTTTTCTGCAGCTGACAGGGAGAGCTAGAGCCCTTCACACTACGGGCCATATTTATAAAGGTGTGGTATTGCCTTCTTTAGCGATTGTTAATTTATGATCACTATCGGAAATCTTGTAAATGTACGATAGCGAACGTAAATCTACGACCGCCCGTAGTATATCATTATGCTAGTTTACAGCATGGTATACTACTGCCACGGTCGTACAGTAACGAAAACCCGTGGTATCGCAAGTTTTTAAATATGGCCCTCCAACACTTAAACAATACATTGCAGGTGAAACATACAAAGACACAGGTCTGTAACTGTGAATAGTGCAGGTTTATTGCAAAACATGCGTGCTACATGTTTCTGACCCACTTGTCCTTCCTCAAGTGCTTGAATGGGTCTGAAACATGTAGGATGCATGTTTTGCAATAAACGTGCAATTTTCACAGCTACAGACCTGTGTCTTTGTATGTTTCACCTGCAATTTATTGTTTATATATCGGATTTGGTGGAGTGAAAGCCGTAGAGGAGACATACATTATTTCAGATCTGGACACACTGGATACCCAGACCTATATACATCACACTACAATTCTGCTACTTGGAAAGTGTTAATCAGCTGCACCACCAATTTGAATATTGATGATTTAATATATTCCTACATCATAGGGGTTAAGAAGTGGGAGTGGATATCACACTGGTAATGAAAATGTAGTCATGGCAAAAGTACTGGCAGGCAAGGGAAAATGTCAGCTTCAGAGTTGGGGAACAAACAGAACCTAAAATGAGCTCATAGAGCTAAAGGAAAGGCCCCTGAGTGTAATATTCCATGCTCAGAAGGATGTTGAGGCAAGTAGTTTCTAACTTAAACTTAGATTTTTTGGGTTTAGTTCTCCTTTAAAAATCGATTCCAATCTCAACTTACAGCTCCTCGTTCCAGCACCATCCTGGTCAGCTCCCCTGCCCGCCAGAACTACAAGCAGGGGGCTGGACCCGCAGCCGTGGCTATATTGAGAGGCAGCCAACAAGGAACTGTAAGTAGAGATTGGAATAGATTTTTAAAGTCAGAATATAGTGGATGGGAGAGCATGCCTTGCAAGATAACTAAAGCTTTTTACACTATATAAAGGCCAGCCAGGGAGGGATCGGGAGGGGGGTGGTGGGGGTGTCAACTACACGTCAGCAGCAACTGAGAGGACACAACAGAGGCAGAAACATTTTGGACAGGAAGACAGCTCCTACCCTTCAGTTTCCTGGACTTTGAAGAGGTACTACAGGAGAACCATAAGGAGCAGGTTCACTTTATTATCCTCCCCCTGCAGCTCTGCACCATGTTTTTTCTATAAATGTACCTTTGTTGGAGGGTTTCTGCACAATATTGAATATGTTGTAGCTCATCATTTATCCTTTAGCATACACATCAATATCCTCCTTAAAACTAAATGCTGTGCAGGGTCTGCTAAAGTCTTTACTATCCTGAAATATGCTTTAAAGAGAGGAAATAAACAAATAACAGGGCTACAGACATTCAGCACATTTTAAAGATAATTATTAGAGGGGTATGTATTAACCTGGGACATAGAAACCAAGTGCCGTAGACCTTATAGTTTCCTGGAAAAGGATTGTTTTGTTTATCTTTCCTAGTAGAAAAAACAAGCAACCATAACTATATTTTATAAATATTCATTTTAAACAGGATTTAGCAAGTTTGGTCTTTTACAATCCACATGCACAGTTTTAGTGCACATAAAAAGTGCATTACTATTTCTAATCTAGTGTAGGTCCGGTATTAATGGGTTCTGATAAGAAAGTATACATGCCCAAATAGCATGGCTATTGGGCATGTGCAATACCCAGTGGGGAGGAGCCAGGATGGCAGCCCCCATGGGACAACTTTATGGCAACAATTCTTCTCTGTCGTTGGGCTGATGTCATTCTGAGCAGTGCATTATATACAATGCAATATGTACTTTGTTTGTAGCCCAACTTGTTTTTTTCCTTTGGTTGTCCTTTCAAACATCCTAAAAACAATTAATAAAAAATACCCAATTCAATAAGTATGACTTGTATGCAGTTTCCAAACATAGGGGAATTTATGTGTGACGGTTTATAGCAACCATAGATTAAAATCAGATTGGCATTGGCGTGGTTGTGAGATGGGCACCTTTTTTTAAACTATATTTGTATAGCACAGGCTGTAACACTGCTTCTGTACACTGCTGGACTTGGGACCTAGGCTGATGGCTAGGTTATCTTGTGGCTAATCCTGTTCTGGTCTCTAGCATGAAGAGGATGATGTAGCAGAAGTGCTTCTTAATTTTAATTTGCATCCAAAAAATAAATACCCTGGGATGTCCCTATCAACATATAACAGGGAGAGGCTGTTATATGTTGATTGGGACATCCCAGGGTATTTATTTATTAAAATAAATATTGATTCTTGTACAAGTCATTTTGAATTAAGAAAGCCAATCGAATGACTAGACAAACATCTTCAAAAACTAAACTTCGACCCAGTTGATGTAATTAAATACCACAGATATACCATGACCTCAATGAATGAGAACTTTAATAAGAATAGGAGTGCAGCCCTGTGTCTGAATGAAGGCAGAAGTGACAGGCTAGGGTTAAAAAGCAATTGCTTAAAGTGGATTAATGTTGAGAATGAGAACATACAGGCCTATGTAACAAAAGTTCTTATTGCTTAAAATGGTGCTAATTTTGCCCCAACCAATCAAATGTTATGTACCATTTGAAAGCTAAAATCTGATTGGTTGGGGCAAAATTAGCACCATTTTTAAAGATATGAACTTTTAATACATAAGCCTGATAGTCCTCATTTAAAGAATATTTAAGGGGTATGTCCACCCCATAAACAAAAATTCTTCTGCTGATTGGAAGCCTAGACCTTTCATGGTCTAAACAACTCAATATGGCCTCTAAATATACTTACCAGCCCTCCTTCCCACTGTGCATGGAAGCTAACAGAAGGGGCAGGACCGGCAGCCGCAACAGTGACTGGCTGAGACATCGCCATGGTAACAAGGGCTGGTAAGTATATTTTTTTAAATCCACGGGCAGGGACCTCGCTTCCTCTTGTGGCACAGCTCTAGCATATATTTATATAATGTATATATTTATGTACTGAACTATTTATGTATTTTTGTCCCCCTTGTATGACTTTCTTGTATTTTGTTATTGTACAGCGCTGCCTCCCCCAGTGGCACTATATAAATAAACTATACAAACATATTTAGAGGCCGAATTGAGGTGTTTGGACCATGCAAGATCTAGGTTATTGGAGGTTTCCAGCTGAAGAATTTTTGTTTAGGGGGTGGACATACACTTCAATGCTTATAACTGCATTGATAATGAGCTCAATGAATTTTCACATAAAAGGGCTTGCTTCACTATTTTAATTGAAAATGTAAGCTGACACACTAGTGCAAAGACCCTTAAACTATGGCCATCCAGATGTTTGAAAACTACAACTCCCAAGATTCCCTGGGTTCCCTCTATAGTTGAAGAATGTTGCAATTGGTGAGGGCTATAGTTTGAGGATCTGAAGTAGTTCAATAATGCAACATACTACAGGCTTTGTTAAAATGTCAAAGCTCATTCCCTTCTATCCAATCATATTACTTAACAATTGCATGTGGTAATTTGTGTAGGGCATGACTGGTAATCTCGGCCTGGGTTAGGGGGTGGGGCGGCTGACCGCGGGTCAGACCGCCAGGTCTGACCCGCGGTCTATAAGACCTCCTGCCTTACCTGGGCAGGCCGGAGTGTTTTCACGGGCAGAAAGTCTTGTGCCAGAGGCGCGATGACGTCAGTGAGAACCGGCGCTCATGCAGATTGGCTGCGCCAGGTCTTGCGAGAAAGGAGAGCGTGACGTCAGGACTGACGTCACGCTAGCTATAAAAGAGAGTGTCCACGAGGTCCCGGCACCATTTTGTTTTCCATTGCCAGAAAGACAGAGGTTCTTTCTCAGGGCAATATAAAGCGATAGGCTTTCATTAGCCAAAAATGGCAAATAGGAGCACTGAAGACATGCTGCAGAGGGTAAGGGAGAGGATCAGCGCTGAAGAGGCAGGCTGGTTGCAGGACATTTTAGAGGCAGATCCACCCATTGTGCAGGACGTGAGTACAGGGTTTAATCTCACTGCTGGGCCTGCCAGGCGTATTTCTGGCCGCCAGACATGTGCCCCTTCATGCTTGAGTCCCAGTTTCCCACACACCACTAGGAGGCGGAAGGGGCCTCAGTCTCAGACCAGGCAGTTGGGCGCTACTAAGAGGCATATTGCGACAGAGGGCCTACTGAGGGCACACCTCACAGTAAATACAGGTGGCCGTGCCCCTTGGATGCAGAGCTTAGCCAGCCCAGCTGTAGCAGCAGCAATGGCGGGAGCGGTAGCCAGGGATGCACAGGAGCCAGTACTGGAGGAAGTGTCAGATGGGGGCGAATTTGTGGACGCCAGGTCCACAGTTAGAGGGCTTACCCCTGCTCCCACACGGATCAGGGAGTGTGAAGAAGGGGCTTCATCAGGAGACAGGAGCCGGCGCAGGAGGGACGAGAGAGGTCACAGGCGCAGGGAAAGAAGGGGGAGATCTTATTCAGAAGACAGTAGTGTGGATTCATGCAGAGGTAGGCACAGGCGTCACCAGAGGAAAGAGAGTCGCAAGTGCCACTCACGCTCCAGAGATTAGAGCAGACATAGGAGGTCCAGATAAAGGGGAAGAACTTCCCGCTCCTCGACATCCGATAGGAGCAGGGCATCGATGGCTGCCTCAGGGAGGGAGCAGAAGAAGGAGTGCCCAGCAGGAGGAATGACGACATCAGGACGGGGGTGATACTCAGGGGACGTCAGTTCTTGGATCGGTGCCAGCTTCACAGGGCGGTGAGTACACTTGTGCTGGGGCTTGGAGGAACGTGAGAGGCGGTAAAGGGGGTGAACTGGTGCAGGTGTTAAGAGCTTTAATGGGTAAGATTGACACCATACTGTCTGGCTCTGTAGTAAGTCCAGCCCCAGGGGGAAGCACAGGGGTCCCGTTTGTGTCAGAAAATACTTCAGAGGAAGCATTGACGGAAACCTACTTTTGTGGGGTCAGCCCATTGGCGGTTCACTTGAATAATGATATAAAAGAGAAGATTTGGAAAAATGAGTTTGTGGACATTTGGTCCCTGATAACCTCAGATATGGTGACTGTGGATAAAGAACTGGTACAATCTGAAAAAGGGGAAAAGAAGCCAAAGGTGGCTAAAACTTTTGGCAATTGGCTACAGGCCTTCTGTGTACTAGCAGGGGTTATTGACCAAAAATTCCCCCAAAAATGTTCAGAGCTTTTTGTCTATTTAGACTTGATATTTGGGGCCTACAAGACGCACGGGGGGAGCGCTTGGTGGCAATACGATGAGGAGTTTAGGATCAGCGCTGAAGGGGCAGGCTGGTTGCAGGACATTTTAGAGGCAGATCCACCCATTGTGCAGGACGTGAGTACAGGGTTTAATCTCACTGCTGGGCCTGCCAGGCGTATTTCTGGCCGCCAGACATGTGCCCCTTCATGCTTGAGTCCCAGTTTCCCACACACCACTAGGAGGGGGAAGGGGCCTCAGTCTCAGACCAGGCAGTTGGGCGCTACTAAGAGACATATTGCGACAGAGGGCCTACTGAGGGCTTTCAACACCATTCACACCTCACAGTTAATACAGGTGGAGGTTCATCAGCCCCAATTGTCCGCCCTGGAAGAGTTGTCTGGGCCCCTGGCCCCCTCTACTTCAGCATCATCGAGGGGCAGGGGAAGCCGTGCCCCTTGGATGCAGAGCTTAGCCAGCCCAGCTGTAGCAGCAGCAATGGCGGGAGTGGTAGCCAGGGATGCACAGGAGCCAGTACTGGAGGAAGTGTCAGATGGGGGCGAATTTGTGGACGCCAGGTCCACAGTTAGAGGGCTTACCCCTGCTCCCGCACGGATCAGGGAGTGTGAAGAAGGGGCTTCATCAGGAGACAGGAGCCGGCGCAGGAGGGACAAGAGAGGTCACAGGCGCAGGGAAAGAAGGGGGAGATCTTCATCAGAAGGCAGTAGTGTGGATTCATGCAGAGGTAGGCACAGGCGTCACCAGAGGAAAGAGAGTCGCAAGTGCCACTCACGCTCCAGAGATTAGAGCAGACATAGGAGGTCCAGAACTTCCCGCTCCTCGACATCCGATAGGAGCAGGGCATCGGTGGCTGCCTCAGGGAGGGAGCAGACGAAGGAGTGCCCAGCAGGAGGAATGACAACAAGAGCTTTAATGGGTAAGATTGACACCATACTGTCTGGCTCTATAGTAAGTCCAGCCCCAGGGGGAACCGCAGGGGTCCCGCCTGTGTCAGAAAATATTTCAGCGGAAGCATTGACGGAAACCTACTTCTGTGGGGTCAGCCCATTGGGGGTTCACTTGAATAATGATATAAAAGAGAAGATTTGGAAAAATTAGTTTGTGGACATTTGGTCCCTGATAACCTCAGATATGGTGACTGTGGATAAAGAACTGGTACAATCTGAAAAAGGGGAAAAGAAGCCAAAGGTGGCTAAAACTTTTGGCAATTGGCTACAGGCCTTCTGTGTACTAGCAGGGGTTATTGACCAAAAATTCCCCCAAAAATGTTCAGAGCTTTTTGTCTATTTAGACTTGATATTTGGGGCCTACAAGACGCACAGGGGGAGCGGTTGGTGGCAATACGATGAGGAGTTTAGGAGAAGGCTTGCCGTCAGGCCCGAAGTGGGCTGGAACACAAAAGCCACGGACTCCTGGCTTTGCATCATGTTGGCACAAAGGGCGACGGGGACCCCATCCATGTCCCATAGTGATACGGTAGTTTCATTTAATTTTCAGGACACGGGGAAGAAAGTCTGGCCCCTGCTGGCTATTTAACGAAGGTAATTGCAGATTTGGGGCAGCTTGCAAGTTCAAGCATGAGTGTTCCTTTTGTGTGGGGGGGGCATGCAGCAACAAAATGTTTTTAAAAATCACGCATCCCCGGGAAACGTAATCTTGGCAGAAGGCAGGGGGACTCCAGTGATCATGGAGGCAATGGAGCCTTGGCTGGGGGCATACACTCAGAGAGTAGCGGCAGGCCTCATCAGGGAGGGATTTAAGTTTGGTTTTCGTATCCCATTTGATTTTTCTCAGTTCCCAACGTTTGCAAAAAACTTGAAGTTGGTCAGGGATACTCCTGACATAGCGAGGAAAAAGATTCAGACCGAAGTTGAATTAGGGTGTTTGGCGAGCCTGTTCATTAAGCTGCCTTTTTCAAACTTAAGGATATCCCCATTAGGGATAGTTCCTAAGAAAGAAATCGGGAAGTTTTGTTTAATCCATCACCTATCCTACCCAAAGGGCAGCTCAGTGAATGATGGTATCAACAAAGAGGAAGCATTAGTCTCGTATGTGTCGTTTTACAAGGCCGTACATCAAGTGAGAAAGGCGGGAATAGGCGCTCTGTTAGCTAAATCAGATATAGAATCTGCTTTTCGCAGATTGCCAATATACCCCAATTGTTTTCACTTGTTAGGCTGTCAGTTGGATGGATATAACTATTATGACAGATGCTTACCGATGGGCTGCGCCATTTCTTGCTCGTTATTCGAGGTGTTTAGCTCATTCTTAGAATGGGCAGTATCATTTGAAACTGGTGTAATGTCATACATTACCTGGATGATTTTTTATTTGTGGGTCCAGGAAATTCAGATCAATGTTTGTTCTTGTTGAATTCCTTTCGTTTTTTAATGAAAAAGTTTGGGGTACCTTTATCAGTTGAAAAGACGGTTGGCCCTATGACAACGTTATCCTTCGTAGGGATAGAGATTGACACAATCAAGATGGAGTTTAGACTTCCGGGTGAGAAGGTTAAAGACATGTTAAAAGCGATTTCAGCGTTTTTACAAGTTAAAAAAGTAACCTTGAGGCAGTTGCAATCGGTTTTAGGTTCACTGAACTTCGCTTGTAGAGTGATGCCAATGGGCAGGGTTTTTTCTAGGAGATTGTCTTTAGCTTCTCGGGGAGTCTCATCCACTTATCATAACATTCGAATCACCAAGGAGTTGCACGCAGAGTTGAAGGTTTGGTATTCCTTCCTAGAGAATTACAATGGTAGAACTTGTTTTCAGGAGGAGGAGTCAACTAGCAGGGACCTGCAATTGTATACGGATGCGGCTGTCTCCGTCGGTTTCAGGGCTATATTAGGCAGGGCATGGTGCACGGCTAGTTGGCTTGATTCTTGGAAGGGGGGAGAGCAATGTAGGAACCTCACACTTTTGGAGCTTTTTCCCATCGTGGTGGCAGTGAAGTTATGGGGGGAACAGATGCGGGATAAACATATCCGTTTCTGGATCTTACTAGCTCTTCTCAACCTGTTTTATCCTTACTGAGGCACCTGGTGCTTAGGTGTTTAGAACTGAATGTGCTGTTTAGGGCGAGACATGTACCAGGGGTTCTTAATTGTGTGGCGGATGCCTTGTCTCATTTTCAGTGGTAAGAATTTTGTTGCCTGAAACCAGACGCCAAACATCAGGGTCTGGATTTCCCGGAGTTCCTGTGGGAGATAGCGGAGGGCAGTTGATGCAGTTGGTCCAATCCTCAGTGGCCCCTTCGACCTGGATAAGCCACGGTAAGGCATGGGGGGAATGGTTGGGGTTTGTAAAAGGAAGGGAAGTTAACAGTAATTCTCGTACCAGGTTGGAGGTAACACTGGATTACTTGGAGCATCTACGTTCAGCGGGGTCGTCAGGTTTGGTATTTTTCACAAAATCTCCTAGTAGTTCTTTGGATTACTGTGTCTGGAATTCTCCATGTATGTATGAAAGCTTGGCACCGTAACATAGCTGAAGGAGTGTAGATTCCAAAAATATATAGTTTCTGGGGTGTATTTCCAAGTTTCGGGGCTGTTTCCTTTGAAAAAGCGTAGGCTGTTCAAATTACAGAGCACTTTGATTTTTTCTTGTGATTACACTTGGGCATACGTCCCATTTGAGCTAGTTGGTGGCTACGTCTCTGCGTGCACCCAGGCATATGGCATACCGTTTGATTCAGGACATGTGGAAGATTGACATTTATTGGGGTTTTTTTGCTTGTCAAGTGGGTTTAGATAGGATTTTAACCTTTGAATCATCTAATTTTTTTTTTCCACAAAATCTCCTAAAAACACAGACAGGGTTATTCAATAAAAGTTCTTATCATTAAAAATAGTACTAATTTTTCCCCAACCAATCATTTGAAATCTAACATCTGATTGGTTGGGGAAAAATTATCACCATTTTTAATGATAAGAACTTTTATTAAATCTCCCTGAGAGTTCTTTGGATTACTGCGTCTGGAATTCTTCATGTATGTATGAAAGCTTGGCACCGTAACGTAGCTGAAGGAGTGTAGATTCCAAAATTATATCGTTTGTGGGGGCTATTTCCAAGCTGTTTCCTTTGAAAAAGCATAGGCTGTTCAAATTACAGAGCACTTTGATTTTTTATTGTAATTGCACTTGGGCATGCGTCCAATTTGAGCTAGTTGGTGGCCACGTCTCTGTGTGCACTGCATAAAAGAATGACACCATTGTGTAGCTGAAGGCGTGTAGATTTCAAGAATATATAGTTTTGGGGGGTATTTCTAATATAGAGGAGCGTGAGTCTGACAAATCTGAAAAGTTGCTGTAATTTTTGTCGATTCCACGTACGCATGTGTAACCATGAATATGCCATACCGTTTGATTTGGGAGATTGATATTTGGTAACTTTTTTTTACATTTCATGGGATTTTGGCATGATTTCTACCTTCAAAAGTAGATTTTTGTTCATTTTTTCAGAAAATCTGCGAAAACTGCTAACTTCTACGAAGAACTGCGCTCACACCATTGATGGTATGAATGAATAAATAACAGCATTACATAGTTGAAAGTGTGTAGATTTGAGGAATATATAGCTTGTGGGGGGTAATTCTGAGTTCGGGGGGGGTGTTTTGCGGGAAAAACTGCAGATTGTTCAAATGCAAAGCTGGCTAATTTTTTTGCTGCTACTGACATTTGGCATTGGTTCAGCTCTGGGTTAGTTGGTAGCCATGTCTCTGGGTACACCCATGAATGTGGCATACCATTTTATTCGAGAGGGGTTAGGCTTTCATATTTGAGATGCATTTGAACTTTCCTCTGCAGTTTTTAGCTGAAATTCGCATTTGATATTGTCTGACTTTACAGTTGAGCAAAAAAGGAAAATAACTTAGTATAGTATAGTATTTGAGGTTAAATAAAGACATACGTCCATCCAGTCCAACCCATCTAGCAATATCCTCATTTCCTGCCTAACTGTTGATCCAGAGGAAGGCAAAAAACCAAATTTATGAAGGGGGAAAAAATTCCTTCCTGACTCCAAGTGGCAATCGGAAATTTCCCTGGATCAACTCCACTTTATGAATCAATACCAGTAACTTGCAACATTCCTTGTTTGCAGAAACTCATCCAGCTTTTTTTTTAAACTGACCAATGAACTTTCCATAACAACGTCCACTGGAAGACAGTTCCATAGCTTTACCGTTCTCACAGTGAAAAACCCTTTCCGAACTTGAAGCCTAAACCTTTTTTCTTCAAGTCTTAAGGGATGTCCTCGTGTCCTCTGACATGTTCTATTGGTGAACAATGCCCCAGATAGTTTATTGTATGGCCCGTTAATGTATTTATACACAGTAATCCTATCCCCACGCAAGCGCCTTTTCTCCAGAGTACATAATTGTAACTTTTCCAGTCTCTCTTCATATTCAAGCTCCCCCAATCCCCTTATTAATTTAGTTGCCCTTCTCTGAACCCTTTCCATTTCAAAGATGTCCTTTTTGTACGCAGGATTCCAAAATTGCACTGCATATTCCAAATGAGGCCTTACCAATGCTTTGTACAGAGGGAGAATAACATTTTTCTCCCTTGAATTCATACCTCTCTTTATACAATACCATCTCTCTTTAAGACAATACCATGCTGGCTCTGGCTGTTGCCACCTGGCACTGCTTGCTACCTTTAAGTTTGTTATCCACCAAATCAGTTTTAGTTTGGAGGGGTCTCCTGTTCAGGAAAAGTGGGGTATCTACATATACAGTATATACTCGAGGTACCTAGTTTTACCTAAAAAGGAGAAAAAAAGAGATTGACTCGAGTATAAACCGAGGGTAGAAAAAAATCCTACATAGTAACCCCTACTAGTACCGTATTTGCCACTTAAGATGTTTGGAAACTACAACTCCCAGCATGTTTTAATTGCTGGGTGTTGTAGTTTTCAAACATCTGCAGAAGCCAATACTTGCAAATAGGTGTAAATCCTCCTTTATAAAACACTAAATTTGGTTAAAGACCAAAAAAGTATCCCGTTATAGCACTCGTGGAATCTTACACACTTAGCTTAATAATGTTACTTATATAGTAACTGTATCAACAATAAAAGTGTCATTATTTAAACCCGTGTAGTTCTTTATTGCACTTATAATTAAATTACAAATTACAAAACCTTAAATCCACAATATCCAAACAATTCTCATTAAGCAATCTATAAATATTTCACAACAGTTAAAGTTAAAAGCAAATATACAATGGCACATGTTCTAATGGATTTCATTTCATGTTATGCATAATTGTTGTGCCCCTGTGCTGTTAGTGATGTTAGTGGCCATGGAACCGTGCACTTTTCTGGGTTTTTATTTTTGTAAAGACCAATATTCAATTGAATTGACTATTCCACAGTCACAGATTCTGGCAAATGCTCTTATTTCCAAAAGTAAGGTAGGTATAACTACTAACCTGCTGGACCTTCGGCGGTGTGAACACACCACTTGTTGCTTCGACCGGTGGGACTTAGCCTGACGGATGTTCCACGTCTCCCGTTGTAACTGGGCGGGCTGTTTAGACGCGATTCCCAACTCACCGACTTTATCCACTCCTACCACCTGTCGGAAGTGGTTGTTGTTCAGTGTGTCATCTAGCCTCTAAGACGAACCAGGATCTCTTCGCCCACCTAGAAGTGTAGAGTGGTGGTCTCTTACCTCCGCGTCACCAGCGGGTTGTTTGTCATGCATACCTACAAACATCTATCCACATGTTGCCTTTGAAAGTTATCAGTGTTTATCCAACGCGCGTTTCACCCCAAAAAGTAGGCGGGGCTTGAAGAAGGCCCGTCTAGAATTTTTGGGCTCCCAGTTAACACGGGGAGACGAGAAATCCGTCAGGTCAGACTAAGTCCCACCGTCGAAGCAACAAGTGACGTGTTCACACTGCCGAAGGTCCGCAGGTTAGTGTTATACCTCCTTACTTTTGAAATAAGAGCATTTGCCAGAATCTGTGACTGTGGAATAGTCAATTCAATTGAATATTGGTCTTTACAAAAATAAAAACCCAGAAAAGTGCATGGGTCCATCAGCTGGAACATTGAATGTGTAATCGGGCCACTTTATGCATAATTGTTGTGCCCCTGTGCTGTTAGTGATGTTAGTGGCCCGATTACACATTCAATGTTCCAGCTGATGGACCCATGCACTTTTCTGGGTTTTTATTTTTGTAAAGACCAATATTCAATTGAGAGCCTGTAGCCGACAGCAAAGTCTGCCCAGTTCTCAATAAACCCAATAAAAATGTCCCCACGCAACCGCCGCTTCTCCAATGTAAACAGCCCTAACTTGTCTAATCTGCCTGCATATTCAAGCCCCTCCATTCCCCTTATTAATTTAGTTGCCCTTCTCTGAACTGCCTCAATTTCCAAGATGTCCCTTTTGTATATGGGATTCCAAAACTGCACCGCCCAAGATCCCTTTCCAACAGGATTCACTAACAAAGAGCCTATTATAGTAAGTAGCACAAGTATTTTAAGTCCAAAATGCATCACCTTACATTTATCAACATTGAATTTCATCTGCCACTTAGCAGCCAATGTGTATCTATCTCGATCCCCTTGCAACGATTGCACATCCTCTGAAGTTTTTAATGGTCGACAAAGTTTTGTGTCGCAGCAAACACAGAAACCTTGCTGACAATACCCACTTCCAAATCATAATAATAATAGATTAAATAGAAGCGCCCCAACACAGAACCCTGTGGCTCCCCCACTTAGCACTTTAGTCCATAATGATGAAGCCCCATTAACAACACTCTCTCGGCATCCTATCTTTAACCAATTTCTATCCATGTACAAATGTGACTCCCCAGACCAAAGACCTTAGCTTATTCATTAGTCGCTATGGGGACTGTATCAAAAGCCTTTGAAAATCCAAGTAAACTGCATCTACTGCTAACCAGAGTCTAAATTTCTACTTATTCTCATAAAAGCCAAGCAAGTTAGTTTGACAAGATCTATTCCTCCTAAATCCATGCTGGTTACTACTTATAATGTCAGTCCTGAAACATACTCTAGTCTAGAACATGATCCTTATTAAACTTTCCAGGATCTTCCCCCACGAAGTTAAACTTAAAGGCCTGTAATACCCGGCTGTGAACGACTACCCTTTTTGAATATTGGATAACATCAGCCTTTTTCCAATCCAGAGGACACCACCACGGGCATGAGGGAATCAGCAAAAATAAGAAACAATGGCCTAGATAAAACTGAACTTAGCCTTAAGTACCCTAGGATGTATTTTTATCGGTCCAGGAGATTTACTATATATACCTTATTTAGTTCTTTCTGTACCATATCCTCGGTTAACCAAAGTGAACTTGAATCTTGATACCTTTATTGCTACATAATCTATGATATCTGTACGGATCTTCTATAGGTATACAGAGGAAAAAAAATTATTCAAGACATTTGCTTTATCCATCCTCCGTAACTAACTTATCCCCATTAATTAATGGTGCCACATTCTCAGTCCTCATCTTCTTACATAATATACTTAAAAAAATGTTTAGGCTTAGTGATGCTTTTCTCAGCTATCCTAACTTCATTATTTAATTTTAGCTAGTTGATTGCTTTCTTACACTCCTTGTTACAGTTTTTATAACTCCCTAAAGGCCCTTTCCGTTCCCTCGGCCTAAAGGTTTTAAATGGCCTTTTTCTTCCTTCCTACCTTGCCTCTTTACATCAGAATTCAGCCACATGGCGCGGATTTATTTTTTACATTTATTTCCCAAGGGTAAAATTTAGATGTGAAACTGGCTTAAATCCCCTTGAACACAGTCCACTTGTTCAGTACCTTTACCTGATAATACATTACAGTTGACTTCTGAAGAGCTGCTTTTAACCTGGGAAAATGCTTTCCGAAATTAAATGTCTTTGTTAACCCAGCGCACTTTTCCTTTCGATAACAAAGTCCAAATGCCACTATCATTGGTCACTATTCCACTAGCTCCAGTTACCTTTATATCTATAATGCGCTCCACAATGTTTGATATTACAGATCCAACAGAGCTCCTTTTCTATAGGAACCTCAACCACCTGTGGAGAGAAAATTATCCTGCAGCAAATTCAGGAACCTCATAGCCTTTTTCTGTGATGGCAGTCCACCACACCAATCAATGTCAGGGTAATTAAAGCCCCCATAATGAGCAACACTCCCCAAACTTGCAGCCCTTGCCAACTGCATATGAAGTTGACCCACCTCCTCTCTGCTAGCATTTGGCGGCTTATAGCAGACACCAACAATGACATTCTACCCCCTTTCCTGTTGCCTAATTCCACCATATTGCCTCCACTTTATCATCCATATCACCAGCTATCTCTTCTTTAAATTTGGCTTCAATTCTTTTTTAACATATACACATATACTCCCCCTTTCCTTTTTTCTGTCCTGCCTAAACAAGGCATATCCTTCATATTTACAGCCCAGTCGTGAGAACTGTTCAACCACGTTTCTGCTATACCTATTACATCATACTTTCATTCAATGCCATCATTTCAAATCACCCATTTTGTCAGCCATGCTTCTCGCATTTGCAAACATACATTTTAGATTATGATCCGTAATTTATTCGTACACTTTGATACACATTCCTCCCTATGCTAGCCCCACCCCCCTTCCACCCACCACGTGCCTATCTACACCTGCTTTCCTCCTGGACAATCTTATCCCAGTGAGACTGTAATACCCTCCCCCCCAAACCTAGTTTAAATCTCCTCCAACCCTTAGCCATCTTCTCCTAAAACAGCTGCACACCATCAGTGAAGTGCAACCCATCCCTACTAAAAGAGCCTGTAGCCGACAGCAAAGTCTGCCAGTTCAATAAACCCAATAAAAATGTCCCACGCAACCGCCGGCTTCTCCAATGTAAACAGCCCTAATTGTCTAATCTGCCTGCATATTCAAGCCCCTCATTCCCCTTTATTAATTTAGTTGCCCTTCTCTGAACTGCCTCAAATTCCAGATGTCCCTTTTGTATAGGGATTCCAAACTGCACCGCATATTCCAAATGAGGCCTTACAGTGCCTTGTAAAGGGGAGAATAATATTTTTCTATCTTGATTCCATTCCCCTCTTTATACAAAGACAATATCTGCTAGCTCTAGCTGTTGCTACCTGGCATGTTTGCTAACAGCTAAGTCTGTTATCTACCAGAACCCCCAAATCTTTTCCATTACAGAGCAACTTATAACACAGAGTTATTTATGGTGTAGGTGGCACAGGGATTATTAAATCCCAAATGCATCACCTTACATTTATCAACATTGAATCTCATCTGCCATTCTGCTGCCCATTTTGATAATCTATCTAGGTCTGCTTACAGCACTTGCACATCATTGGAAGTTTCCAAAGCTCTGCATAATTTAGATATTCCTGAAATCTACACACCTTCAGCTATGTAACGCTGTAGTTCGTTCATTCATACCATCAATGGTGTGGGCGCAGTTCTTCGTAGAAGTTTGCACTTTTACCAGATTTTAAAAAAAAATGAACATCAAACAACGTTCAAAAAGGTCGAAATCATGCCAAAACCCCATGGAATGTAAAAAAGGGTACCAAATATCATCCCCCAATGTCCTGAATCAAACGGTATGCCATATGTGTGGTTACACACGCGGACGTGGAAGCGAAAAGCCACAAAGTGAGACAATGCACGATGGCTCAGAAACAGCGAAAATATTTAGCCAACTCCGAATTTGGACAGTCTGGCATTTTTTTTCCACAAACACCCCCCCGTAACTTAGAAATAACCCCCAAAACTATATATTCCTGAAATCTACACACCTTCAGCTATGTAACGCTGTAGTTTGTTCATTCATACCATCAATGGTGTGGGCGCAGTTCTTCGTAGAAGTTCGCACTTTTCTGAAAAAATGAACAAAACAACTTCAAAAGGTAGAAATCATGCCAAAACCTGATGGAATCTAAAAAAAGTTACTAAATATCAATCTCCCAAATGTCCTGAATCAAACGGTATGCCATATGTGTGGTTACACACGCGGACGTGGAAGCGAAAAGCCACAAAGAGACAATGCACGATGGCTCAAACCGAAAATATTTACCAACTCCGAATTTGGACAGTCTGCAGTTTTTTTCCACAAAACACCCCGTAACTTAGAAATAACCCCACAAAAACTAATATTCCTGAAATCTACACACCTTCAAGCTATGTAAGCTGTAGTTTGTTCTTCATACCATCAATGGTGTGGGCGCTTTCTTTGTAGAAGTTCGCACTTTTCTGAAAAATGAACAAAAAACAACTTCAAAAGGTAAATCATGCCAAAACCTGATGGAATCTAAAAAAAAGTTACTAAATATCAATCTCCCAAATGTCCTGAATCAAACGGTATGCCATATTGTTGTTACACATGCGGACGTGAAGCGAAAAGCCACAAAGTGAGACAATGCACGATGGCTCAGAACACGAAAATTTTAGCCAACTCCGAATTTGGACAGTCTGCAGTTTTTTCCACAAAACACCCTGATAACTCAGAATACCCCCCACAAACTATATATTCCTGAAATCTAAACACCTTCATATGTAGCACTGTAGTTTCTTTCATTCATACCATCAATGGTGTGGGCGCATTTCTTCGATAATTTCGCATTTCTACACATTTTCTGGAAAAATAGAGAAAAATACATTTCAAAGTTACAAAATCACACCAAAACCCCATGTAATGTAAAAAAAACTTACCAAATATCAATCTCCTAAATGTCCTGAATCAAACAGTGTGCCATATGTGTGGTTACACACACTGACGTGGAAGCGACTAGTCAAAATGTAAAACATGCGCATGACCAATAACAGCATTTTCCCAGTTTTCCAAACTGAACACCCCTCTAACTTGAAATACCCCCGCAAAAACTATATATTCTCAGAATCTACATACCTTCAGCTACGTAACGCTGTAGTTTGTTCATTCATACAATCAATGGTGTGGGCGCATTTCTTCGTAGAAATTCCATTTGTCTGAAAAAATGAACAAAAAACTTCAAAAGTTAGAAATCATGCCAAACCCCGAAATGTAAAAAAATTTACCAAATATCAATCTCCCAAATGTTCTGAATCAAACGGTATGCCCTATGTATGGTTACACACGCAGACGTGGAATCAACTAGCCAAAAGTGAGCCAATGAACAGTGGCCCAATTACAGCACTTTTCAGATTTGTCAGACTAAACACCCCTCTATATTAGAAATACCCCCCAAAACTATATATTTCTTGACTCTAACACACTTCAGCTCACAATGGTGTGATTCTTTTATGCATACCACCAATGGTGTGGGTGCAGTTTTGTGTACAATTTCGCTTTCTTACCATTTTCAGGAAAAATTTATAAAAATCACTTCAAAGTTAAAAATCATGGCAAATTTCCATGTCATGTAAAAAAAACTTGTCAATTATCAATCTTCCAAATGCCCTGAATCAAACGGTATGCCATATGCGTGGTTCACACAGGGACGTGGCCACCACCTAGCTCAAATGGGACGCATGCACCATTGTAATTACAAGAAAAATATCAAAGTGCTCTGTAATTTCAAACAGCCCCAAACTTTGAAATGCCCCCCGCAAATAACCCCCCCACTAAATATCAATCTCCCACATTTTCTGAATCAACCGGTATGCCATATGCGTGGATGCACACAGAGACGTGCCACCAACTAGCTCAAATGGGACGCATGCACAAATGCAATTACAAGAAAAAATCAAAGTGCTCTGTAATTTGAACAGCCTACACTTTTTCTAAGGAAACAGTCCCGAAACATGGAAATTCCCTCCACAACTATATATTTTTGGAATCTACACGCCTTCAGCTACGTTACGGTGCCATGCTTTCATACATGCATGAAGAATTCCAGACCCAGCGATCCAAAGACACTCGGTGTTTTTACGAGATTTTGTGAAAAATAAAATGAGATGATTCAAGGGTTGAAATCCTACCTAACCCCACTTGACCAGCAAAAAACCCACTAAATAGCAATCTCCCACATGTCCTGAATCAAACGTGTGGCCATTTGCGTGGGTGCAAACAGAGACGAGGCCACCAACTAGCCAAATGGGACGCATTTAGAAGTGCATTTACAAGAAAAATTTTTAAAACGCCACAACCCACCCCCACACACACACATCCTCCCCCTTTTAGTGGTATTTTAGTGAAGTCGGTTAGTATGGAGAGTCACACACACGTTTTTGCACACCTTTACTGATCCTAAAAATTCAATACGGTCTTTATTTGGTACCTCGGCAAATTTCCTTATAAAATATAGGCTTAGTTTCCCTTGAAATCGAACAATAAGTATCCGGTTTACTTTACCGATATCACTGGGGACATTGGGGAGCTTGGAGAGACAACTTTTTTCTAATTTAAGTTTTAGGGTAAAAAAAAAAAAGGGTGTGTGTATCACTTAAGAATTTTTTGTGTTTATTTCCCCTTTTTTTCCCCGATCATTCCCAAAGATAATCATCAGATCATCTTAGGGAATGATACCGAACTTGGAATACGGCATAAATGCCCGTTTTCCAATTCGAAATCCGATCGGAAAAATCACTTCCCGGAAATCATTTTCCAGAAGTGATTTTTCATTCATTGGCAAAGATCAATATTGGTGATCAGAAGTGATCACCAATATTGATCTCTGTCCCCATTTTTTTTCTAAGTCTTCGCTAAGTAGCAAAGACTTAGAAAAAATCCTTTTTGTGAATGGAACTTTGAGTTCCATTCACAAAATGTATAGAAAAGCTGGCAGCTTGACAGCTTTTCTATACTAGGTACTGCAGCATGATCAAATTGAGATCAAGCTGCAGTACCTCAACTAGACCACCAGGCAGTCTCCTACCACTTCAAGGGAGACCCCGGTGAAGGAGGAAGCTCCGTGACGTCACCGGGGTCTCCCTTTCCGCTTCCTGTAAAATCAAATGCGAATTTCAGCTAAAAACTGTGGAGGAAAGTTCAAATGCATCTCAAATATGAAAGCCTAACCCCTCCCGAATAAAACGGTATGCCACATTCATGGGTGTACCCAGAGACATGGCTGCCAACTAACCCAGAGCGTGACCAGTGCCAAATGTCAGTAGCAGCAAAAAAAAATTAGCCAGTTTTGTATTTGAACAGTCTGCAGTTTTTCCACAAAACACCCCCCCAACTCAAAAATACCCCCCACAAACTATATATTCCTGAAATCTACACACCTTCAGCTATGTAACGCTGTAGTTCGTTCATTCATACCATCAATGGTGTGGGCGCAGTTCTTCGTAGAAGTTTGCACTTTTACCAGATTTTAAAAAAAAATGAACATCAAACAACGTTCAAAAAGGTCGAAATCATGCCAAAACCCCATGGAATGTAAAAAAAAGGTACCAAATATCAATCTCCCAAATGTCCTGAATCAAACGGTATGCCATATGTGTGGTTACACACGCGGACGTGGAAGCGAAAAGCCACAAAGTGAGACAATGCACGATGGCTCAGAAACAGCGAAAATATTTAGCCAACTCCGAATTTGGACAGTCTGCAGTTTTTTCCACAAAACACCCCCGTAACTTAGAAATAACCCCCAGAAAACTATATATTCCTGAAATCTACACACCTTCAGCTATGTAACGCTGTAGTTCGTTCATTCATACCATCAATGGTGTGGGCGCAGTTCTTCGTAGAAGTTCGCACTTTTCTGAAAAAATGAACAAAAAACAACTTCAAAAGGTAGAAATCATGCCAAAACCTGATGGAATCTAAAAAAAAGTTACTAAATATCAATCTCCCAAATGTCCTGAATCAAACGGTATGCCATATGTGTGGTTACACACGCGGACGTGGAAGCGAAAAGCCACAAAGTGAGACAATGCACGATGGCTCAGAAACAGCGAAAATATTTAGCCAACTCCGAATTTGGACAGTCTGCAGTTTTTTCCACAAAACACCCCCGTAACTTAGAAATAACCCCCACAAACTATATATTCCTGAAATCTACACACCTTCAGCTATGTAACGCTGTAGTTTGTTCATTCATACCATCAATGGTGTGGGCGCAGTTCTTCGTAGAAGTTCGCACTTTTCTGAAAAAATGAACAAAAAACAACTTCAAAAGGTAGAAATCATGCCAAAACCTGATGGAATCTAAAAAAAAGTTACTAAATATCAATCTCCCAAATGTCCTGAATCAAACGGTATGCCATATGTGTGGTTACACACGCGGACGTGGAAGCGAAAAGCCACAAAGTGAGACAATGCACGATGGCTCAGAAACAGCGAAAATATTTAGCCAACTCCGAATTTGGACAGTCTGCAGTTTTTTCCACAAAACACCCTGATAACTCAGAAATACCCCCCACAAACTATATATTCCTGAAATCTAAACACCTTCAGCTATGTAGCACTGTAGTTCGTTCATTCATACCATCAATGGTGTGGGCGCAGTTCTTCGTAGAATTTCGCATTTCTACACAATTTTCTGGAAAAATAGAGAAAAATACATTTCAAAGTTACAAAATCACACCAAAACCCCATGTAATGTAAAAAAAACTTACCAAATATCAATCTCCTAAATGTCCTGAATCAAACAGTGTGCCATATGTGTGGTTACACACACTGACGTGGAAGCGACTAGTCAAAATGTAAAACAATGCGCAGTGAGCCAATAACAGCATTTTCCCAGATTTTCCAAACTGAACACCCCTCTAACTTGGAAATACCCCCGCAAAACTATATATTCTCAGAATCTACATACCTTCAGCTACGTAACGCTGTAGTTTGTTCATTCATACAATCAATGGTGTGGGCGCAGTTCTTCGTAGAAATTCGCATTTGTCTGAAAAAATGAACAAAAACAACTTCAAAAGGTAGAAATCATGCCAAAACCCCAAGGAATGTAAAAAAAAGTTACCAAATATCAATCTCCCAAATGTTCTGAATCAAACGGTATGCCCTATGTATGGTTACACACGCAGACGTGGAATCAACTAGCCACAAAGTGAGCCAATGAACAGTGGCCCAATTACAGCAACTTTTCAGATTTGTCAGACTAAACACCCCTCTATATTAGAAATACCCCCCAAAACTATATATTCTTGGACTCTACACACCTTCAGCTACACAATGGTGTGATTCTTTTATGCATACCACCAATGGTGTGGGTGCAGTTTTGTGTACAATTTCGCTTTCTTACCAGATTTTCAGGAAAAATTTATAAAAATACAATTCAAAGTTAAAAATCATGGCAAATTTCCATGTCATGTAAAAAAAACTTGTCAATTATCAATCTTCCAAATGCCCTGAATCAAACGGTATGCCATATGCGTGGATTCACACAGGGACGTGGCCACCAACTAGCTCAAATGGGACGCATGCACCAGTGTAATTACAAGAAAAATATCAAAGTGCTCTGTAATTTCAAACAGCCCCAAAACTTTGAAATGCCCCCCGCAAATAAACCCCCCCACTAAATATCAATCTCCCACATGTCCTGAATCAAATGGCATGCCATATGCGTGGATGCACACAGAGACGTGGCCACCAACTAGCTCAAATGGGACGCATGCACAAATGCAATTACAAGAAAAAAATCAAAGTGCTCTGTAATTTGAACAGCCTACACTTTTTCTAAGGAAACAGTCCCGAAACATGGAAATTCCCTCCACAAACTATATATTTTTGGAATCTACACGCCTTCAGCTACGTTACGGTGCCATGCTTTCATACATGCATGAAGAATTCCAGACCCAGCGATCCAAAGAACTCGGTGTTTTTACGAGATTTTGTGAAAAATAAAATGAGATGATTCAAGGGTTGAAATCCTACCTAAACCCACTTGACCAGCAAAAAAACCCACTAAATAGCAATCTCCCACATGTCCTGAATCAAACGGTGTGCCATTTGCGTGGGTGCAAACAGAGACGAGGCCACCAACTAGCTCAAATGGGACGCATTTAGAAGTGCAGTTACAAGAAAAATTTTTAAAAACGCCACAACCCACCCCCCACACACACACTCTCCCCCTTTTAGTGGTATTTTAGTGAAGTCGGTTAGTATGGAGAGTCACACACGTTTTTGCACACTTTACTGATCCTAAGGAAAGAGAGAGATCCACATATATTTTGTTGCGTTCTGCTTTTATATTATGTTAGCATTAATGTACATATTGTTGTAATCTTAAAAATTTATTTCCATTATGTTTAATGTGTTCATTTCCTTTTTCTTATTATTTTGGGGGTATCAAGGGAATTTTGGAAATATAAGGGAAATTCAGGGATAGAGGGGGTTAGAGGAATGTTGGGAGGCATAAGAGAGTATTAGTGATAAGACAAGAAAAACATTTAAAGGAGAACGAAACTTAATTTTTTAATGTGAAATCTTTTCTACCCAGAACACCTATACATTGAAAAGTTTTTCTCTAGTAAGTTGCATTTAGTATATGTAAGTACTACAAAGATTTTGTAACAAAGAAGGCTTCCATGCTGTTACCAGTACAACTCGTAGCCTATGTTGCTTCAAAGAGCCACGCCCCCTGACCCCAGGATTCTTGTCTTTAAGGACAGAGTTTCTACTTCTGTTTATAGTGAAAGATAACCTGTACCTTTATCCATTTTGAAGCGGCTGGTGGTGCACCATGTAAATGCCATATTTTAGGAACATACAGTTTCAAGAAGTCGCAAGTTCAAATCCCCTTGTTTTTTGGTTTGTTTCCATCATGTTTGTGAAGCTTTTAGAGTCAGGATAGAAAGTCAGTGAGTAAGGGCATATCTAAAACAAATATTTTAAAGTAATTTATGACCTTTGAGTCCTTACATTTTTAATTTTAAAGGGCATGTCCACCCCCAAAACTGTAATCCCCCCAACTACTGGCCCCATCGTGTGTGTATCCTTATCTCACATCCCAGCTCCATAGGGTCTCCTGTAGCCCCCCCCCCAAAGTCCCAAAAAGAATTTTGGCATGCGTACTGCAGCCCTTCTCCCCCTCCCTCCCCCTCCTCTCCCTCCCATTCACATCCTCCCACTCCTCCCCCTAGCATAAAACCCCTTTAATACAGTATTCCCCCATGTCTCCCAGCCCCAACCGCATGGTTTTATTTTTAGAAGCTCCCCAAACTCTTCTTACCTCTCCTCTTCCTCGCTGCTCACTGAATGACCGGCAGCCGCGTCCGTGATTGGCTGCCCTCAGCCAATCACAAACGCGACTCGCGGTCCCGCCCCTCTGCAGCGCGGCGAAGGAAAGAGGGGAGTAAGTAAAAGTTTGGGGGTCTTTCTAAAATAAAAACCATGCGGTTGGGGCTGGGGGACCAGGGGGAAGGCAATATAAAAAATAAAATGGGTGGACATACCCTTTGAGTTTTATTTTAGTCAACATTTACTTTTAGTAATTGGTGGTATATATAGGAAGAGTTATATATTTAGAGCTGTTCGTGTCTTATTCTATTTTTTGATCAGGAAGTTAATGGCTTCTGTATTGATAATAGAGTATTATCTGCAAACTTTGATACCTTGTAGATCTTTTTGTTGTATCAAGACCTCCACTATATAAAGCTGGGTACACACAGCAAGATTTTTGAAATGACAGACAGGATCTGCACAGCATAGGGAGACGCTCAGGACTGTGTGTTTCCCTTGGCCGTGGCAGTCTCCCTCTTCGGCGCGGCGCCAAGCTTGTTCAGGAAATTTTAGATGGCTAAAAGCTTTTTAGCATCTAATGATTATACTTTTGGTAATTTCATTTGTTTGGATCTATACATTAATTGTAGAAGTCTCTAATACTGTCTGTTGTTTGCCTGGATGAATTTCTTTTTGGTCTGGGAGGATAGGGGCCAGCCTTTGTACAAATATTTAGTGATGCGTTTGAGGTCAATAATAATAAGTAAGATGGGTGATAATTCTGGCAAAGGGCTGAATCTTTATCTTGTTAGATATCACCACATATCTCTTGTATTAAATGTTGATGTATTGGTTCCTTGCCTTCTAAATACAATTAATTAATGTGTCTTAATATTGTATAATATCCTGCAGTAATTCCAATCCAGACCCAGAGCTTTACCCTTTAAGACGTTTTATTGCTTCTTCTATTGTTTCCCAGTAACCAGTGCTCTAAGGCTTACTGTTTTTCAGTTAATATGGTGAAGTGTGGTAGTGTCTTTAGAATTGTATATATATAATTGTTTATACCTCATATTGAAGCGAAAGCTTCAACTACGTGAAGGGGGTTATGGATCTATATAACATCTACATTATTTATTACGGTACATGAATCTGTACCCAGATAATTAATATAAGTTCTCTTCTGTTTTTGGAAAAGGTATTTGCCTCCTTCCTTTTAAGCTATAAGCTAAAGCTGTGTAGAGGATGCAGCAGGTGAAACAGCAGTCAATCATTGGCTGTCATGTCTCTGTCACAGCATTGATTGACCAACAGTAGTCAATCCTATCCTAGATATCACATATTACAAACAAAGAAAAGAAGAATTAAGGCTAAAACTAAGCTTTATTATAAAATCTATTAAAAATCACAAAAACAATGCTAAAATGAACCAACTTGCCTAAAAAAGCCCTCACCCCAGATGGTACATTCCCGCACTTTGTGTCATAAAGGTATAATAATCGTCAGCCCTATAAAACTTTGGTCTGGTAGTCATCAGAGGTCCGTGCATGGATCAAAACGTAACAACGAGTATTGAGGCTGAATCTCGGAAAAGACACACATAGTGGAGACCGTGGGGGGGGCAGTACTCCAAACGCGTTTTACCCTTTTTACCCTATCGGCTTTGTCAATGGCGCTGTAGCAGTTAAAGAATCACAACTATTTGAAAGCCTCACTGCCCAATCAGCAGCCGGACAACTTGGCCTGCGTGGCACGTCATCGTGATCACGTGAGCCAGTGTCTCCGGATACTCGGAATTACTCAGTCAAGATTTGTATATCGTAGAATATCGTAGAGCAGAAACAAAATAACAAAGGGAAAAGCACAGTATATGCACAATGGCAGAGACCAGGTCAGTACTTAAGTTGAATTGCAACTAATAATACAATCTTAAAATCTTCATTACAGACTCCCCTTTTATTACGGCTAAGAGATGTCCGAATCGAGAGACAAATTAGTTCATAGCCATTTTGGACGGCAACCGTTGACACTAACAGAGGAATGAAACTCCTAGGAACATACCTTTCCATGGGATGCACATATTGTCAATATATGGACTCTCTGAAATTTATTACTACAACTTTGACGGTACATATAAATTTGACATCTGAAAGCATTTTAATTGCAAATCAACAAATGTTAATTTATGCCTCATCAATCGTAATATGTAGGTAAATCTCAACAACAACTCAAGCAAAGGTTGGCTAGTCTTTATTATCCAATATCACGACTTGCAGGACTAGGACTGATACACCACACTAACTAGTGTGGCTGAACATTTTTTAAAACATCATAGAGGTAAAATTGATGGACTGGAATGCATGGGGTTTACTAAGATATCATTAAGTATCAGAGGAGCAATCATAATTACGCACCCCTACAGTCTGAGACGAGATTATTTTCAATCTCAACAAACTGGGTCCAAATACCTCAATGAGGAAATTGATTTTGTACCTTACATCTAAATAAATTAATTTATTACAGCAGTATCTTTTTTGGAATTATGGCACCCATGGCTGATGGACGTGATTGGATTCAAGGGATCATTGTGGTATGGTGATCACGAGAAACTTTAACCGCTTGGTGGCCTCTTATAAAGGTTTATTCTTCCAGCATTTCCAGAACTCTTAATGGATGCTTTCTTTGGGCACTGATGGAGTCTTGGGTATGGATTTATTCCTGACTATTTTTTATTATCTTTTAGACATTTGCCTTGAGGATGAACAAATCGCTTTACTTTGGTTCTTGCAGGATTTTTGGATCATGTACTCCTGGAGCCTTTTGGATCCTGTTACACGATTGCGTGAAACTGTTGACTTACCTAATAGATTGTTCTGTTGTATCAATATATGGGTTGTAGCAATACGAAATCTGTGTATACATATGTATATATTATGTTTGAAATTACTGATTTAGCACTTGTTGGTAGAAATTGCTCTACATACCAAGGGGGATAAGCGTTTACAGGAGCTTGATAGCTTGATTTGTCACATGGTAATTGATATACAAACCTTTGACTGAGTAAATGATCACAATGACTTGGTCCGGCTGCTGATGGGGCATGGAGGCTTTCAAATAGTTGTGATTTTCTTAACTGCCATAGCACCATTGACAAAGCCGAGTGAACACATTTGGGGTTAGGGGAAGGTATGACAATTGAACAGTGGGTGTGGACAAAGGAAAAGCAGTCACAGGCTGCAAACGGTCACAGCGCGAAAACAGGCAGGGATCAGGAACCAGAATAACACAGAGAAAATACACCACAAGTTAGGGCAAACCAATAACTATATGGGCACTGGAGTAAGAGAAAGCAGGAAGTAAAATAGGAAGAGAAGGTCAATGAGAGGAGTGGCAAAAACAAACTGAGAAAGGATTGGAAGGTAAGGATTTGAATTTGCCTCCAAACACTAACAGCAATCAGCTGCATCTAGGAGAATAAGGCTATAAGAAAACTCGAACTTGACTATGCCAACGTCCGAATGTTAGAATTGAGGAGGAAAAGATGGAACAGTGCTGGAGCGGAGGCGAATACGACATTACCTTAATCTTTTGAAGAATAGGATATGGACCAATGTACTTTGGACCTAATTTGTCACTATGGCTGTCGAAGAGATAATTTGTGTGTCTATAAAGACTAGATATTCTGGATACTTTGAGGATGACAATCACACAATCTTTTTTTGTCGAACTGTAGCTTGTTTTAAATTTGATTGAATCTGGCACCAGATTTGAGACTTATATGTAAAATATCCTTGAGAGCTGGTAATTCCGAAGAGGACCTGAAAAAAAGAAGACTTTTTTGATGCCTCCTATGATAACACTAGAAGGGAGATTTTTAGTAGCTAAATAAGTGGTGTTTATTGTATGAGAATTCAGCACACGGCAGAATTCTGCCCATTAGACACAAATAGGATATGAACCGAGAGCCGTTATTGCAAAATTGTGTCTTAAGTTCCATTAATGTCTTAACGGGGATTATCAACACTTAACGTGACTTTTAGACGTACATTTCGATGCGTGGGTTATTTGTCGTCTAGACAATGCAGTAATGTACCAAATTTTAACACCATTATGCGTGACATAACATAATATTTAAGAGCGTTTGTAACGCACCACAATATGGTCTTAATCAGTTAACTGAAAAAGTCCTATGTACAGAGAGGCGGTATAACTGTATGTGTGCAATCTATTATGGATTTCACCCTCACGATTGGCCCATTTTGTAATGTAATAATGGTTGATGCAGACCATCACAAATGCATGTGTATAGCAAGCAGCTTTTCTTTATGTTACTGATATATGCAACGCAAATATTGTTGCTTCATTTATATTTATGAATGTATGTTCATAGTGAGCTATCGTGTGTGTTGATAAGCCAATTAGTTAACTACTTAGCTAGCCACTACCTACTACACAAACCGACCATAACAAATAACAGGAGCAGATTTTGTTAAAGGGGAAGTATGAGTTGAACTTATTTCTCTGTATTTAAAGTCAATATATAATAAGTGGCCTATGGATGTTTCTTGTTAGAGAGAGTACTTGCATTGCTTATGTACCATAATTTATGCAATTCTACTACTAAAACACACGCTAAGCTCTTACGTGACTTTCTGCTATGTATCAAGTCTTACACAACTTTGTACTAAAACACACGTTAAGCTCTTATTGTGACTTTCTAACGCAAACACTATGTCCTATTAATCGCAAATGGTTTAGAATACAAGTAACGCTCGTTAATTTACACCATCTTTGCGATAGCGCTCTCGACATAGCCCTAAAAACATCTTCGGTATTGCTCCAAAGACTGATTGGTCTTTAGGTCTGACCATTAGATTCGAGATAAAACCTGAGAAAAATGCCAAGATGAGAAGAAATATGTTCCAAAATTTTGAGACGAACTGTACCCCCTATCAGAACCTATATTTTTCAGGAATGCCATGGAGACCTGAAGGACAGGGCCAATTTACAGTGAAATCCATAGATATGTGGGTCCCGGATCTCTGGTTTAGAAAGTGACATAAGAATACCAGATGGGAACTGCTGGAGGACCTGTAAGTCTAAGTTCTGGCATAAAGAGAGTTAGAGGGTTTCCCATGGGGAACATCAACCTGGAAGTGGTTTAAACTTTCAATAGGTCAGGAGACAACTGAGTGGGCATGAGAGCCCATAGGACACATCAGCAGACAGGATAGATTCTGGAGGAACCTCTGACTAGAAATGGTCTCTGAAAAGGTACAGGACAGGGCTTTCACTTCGGGCTGCATCTCTGCCCTTTACCTCTCTCACCAATGTAACAAGTCTCTCCAACCTGGAATGTAATTTGTCTAAATTCTGTCTTGTGATCTGCTCTTTAGGATAATCGGACTGTGCCATGTTGTTAGTCACACATGGCGTAACTAGATTTTTGTCTCCTCCATGACAAATCCGGTCAAATCACCTCTATGGTCCATTTGTCATTTAGGTGGAATTGTCACTCATTGTGGCAAAAAAAGGTTTTTCGCCCCCTTTATCTCAGCTGTGAGCTTAAAAACGTGATCTCCTTCATATGTTACCCGCTTCCATCCTGATGATGACGGTTAGACTATTTATGGAGAAAATTACAGTATTTTATAAAGTTTACGTAATACTGTACAGTGTATATAAAAAAAAAATAAAATGGTAAAGAAATCAATAAAAGCCTCAATATCTAAATACATCCCTTCTACTAATTTCATATTTCCAAAACAATCACATATATTTGAAAACTCGGCAATCTTACAGGGTTATTCAATAAAAGTTCTTATCGTTTAAAATGGTGCTAATTTTGCCCCAACCAATCAGATGTTAGCTTTCAAATGTTAAATAGGATCTGATTGGTTGGGGCAAAATTAGCACCATTTTAAACGTAAACAGGGAGATTCAATAAAATGGTGCTTATTTTGCCCCACCAATCAGACTTATAACATAATATGAATTGTCGGTAGTAGTTGGCAAAGTACTAAAAAAATAGCTTGTGTGCCAACCAGAAGGACCCAATATGGATTGCACAGCACCTTTGCGAACTAAATAGCCTATCAAAGGGACTTTGGATGCATCAAAGAGGCATTTCTCAAATTTAGCATTTAATTTATGCTCCCAGAGAGGTCTTAAGTCAATTGAGTAAGTTTTGGAGTAAATTAGAAGTCACTGAGGTAAACTACTACTGAGATATAATTAGGGGAATGTTCTTACCAATTTAGGGTGATTAAGATTTCTGCGATGAGTGCAAGTGGGTAGTGATTCTTGATGGTTATTTTATTAAGTCCCCTATAATCAATGCATGGCTGTAATCTCCTTCCTTCTTATCTATAAAGAAGACCTGCTCCGCTTTTGCATTTTAGATGGGATAGATTTTATTGCATGGAAGTTTTAGCAGGGTAAAGAGGATAAGAACGGCCTCTAGGTAGTAGGGTTCCAGAAAGGAGAATACTGGGCAGTCAAAAGTGATGTGGTTTTAATATTTCTGCTATGATTTGAAACAAGTTTGTAATTGCCTAGTCTAGCTGGAAAGATATTGTCCTTGATAGGATGACTTAGAAAAGAACTCTAACTGTAGATGATTCTATTATTGATGGCCATAAACGGATAGCTGGGTAAGAGAAGATGTAGAAGAGTAGAAGAGTAGGAGAAGAAAATGAGCAGTCAATGAAATTACCAAGTCTCTGGATTCTACGAAAGCTTGAGTGGAAAATGTCTTAAAATTAAAGATAAGGTGTCACAGGCAAGAAAAATTTGAAGAATCCTTCTGAAAAGAAGCAGATTTAGTATACAGTATGTATGTATGTAAAATTTATTTTTAAGCACCCACTTGGGAATGCAGCACTGTAAAGTAACAAAATACAATAGTCATAAAAGGGGGATAAATACATAGACAGTACATAAATATATACATTATTTAAATATAAGTGCTAGAGCTTTGCCACAAGAGGAAAGGAGGTCTTTTCCTAGTAGAGCTTACTTGGGGTAATATACAGAAACGATGGAACGGAAATAAGTGTTCTCCATATCTAGGCCCGGAGTTTCCCAACTTCAAAGGACAAGATATGGAAAAGTGCCCCCCGTGCAGCACAGTAGAGTTAATTTAAACATCTAAAAAACTTTTCTTCAGCACAAAGATGATTGCCCCCAATCTTTATGAGTTTAACCAAAGAAAGAAGTATTAGGATTAGAAGATCAAGGTAGGGACTTGAGTGGGTAGGGCAAAGTCAACGATTTTTTAGCTTGATGCTTAATCTGTCCAGGCAAAATGTCAAGGCACTGAGATTCTTTAATTGTGGGGGCTGATCTATTAAAATCAAGTCAACCTTGGTACGATCAAAAAACTGTAATTAAAGCCTTGCTGTCCAGGAAGTCTCTGCAGCAAAGGTAACGAATTCAATCACATATTGTCTTACTGGGTGAGAATCTGGAGAAGCTGCATAGCAGGTGAGGAGCCTGCTGTGGTTCTGCCTGGAGCGTTGAAACTTTCTTAAAGGGCAACTGTGGTCTCCAAACAAGTTAGGGTTAAATGAAGCCTGCGTATTTCATTTAAAATGAGCCGACAATCACATTTCTGGCTGCAGCCTGTGAGAATTACATTGGGGTTCAAATTTCCTGTTTCCAGTAGGTTGTGTGACATCACCAGACCTCTGCCAAGCCCTCCACCCTCTGGGGCGAAGCATGCTCAGTTAAGAGGTAATGCTAGGGAAAATAGGAAGTGCTTGGGGCAAAAACGACAGTTAGATGGGGAGCTTATTAATCAGACAAGAACTGGCCACATGACTACAAGTGGTCACATGGCTGAAAACAGGAAGTATTATTGCTGAACCTTCCAGCAAATTTTATCTAGAGATGTGATTAAGGTTTTATTTTCAAGATAAGATGGAAGGCTTTTTATATAATCCTTACTAGTTTCGAAGAATTGGAGACCACAATTACCCTTTTAACCCTTTCACTGCCAGGAGATTTTCATTTTTTTTTGCGTTAACTGCCAGAAGAATTTTCAGGATTTTGCCCTCAATCGCTTTAGACTAATTTTACAGTAGGAAACCTTGCAGTAAATCAGGAATATTATACATTGTTTTTTTCAGCACAAAGTCTACTTTAATATGGTAACAAAATTTTGTAACTTTTCTGGAAATTTTACTGGAATTATGGTAAATATGAAAAAAAAATAAAAAATTTGCAAATTTTCATGGATTTTTCCCATTTTTTACTTATAGTTACTTAAGTTACACACAAAAATCTTACTGTTTCTAAAAGCTCATCTCCCGAGTACAACGATACCAATATATGTAGGTACCCAACGTTTCCTGTACAGGAGACCCCCCCAAACTAAAACTAAGCACCTCCTAGAATATTACACCAAATTAAAATGTGTAACCACTACTGACAGTTACATAGAATATCTACCAAATATCTAAAATATCCCCCCAAGTGAGATATTTTTAGAAACTACACACTCGCAGGATTTTACAGTGAGGTTAGTTTCGATCAAATGCAGATACCCGACGCAGCTCTTCGTCAAATGTAAGTTACTTTCTCACATTTTCCTTTTTTTCTCCTCAACTGTAAAATCAGAGACAAAATCAAATGCGAATTTCAGCTAAAACTGTGGAGGAAAGTTCAAACGCATCTCAAATATGAAAGCCTAACCCCTCCCGATAAAAACGGTATGCCACATTCAGGGTGTACCCAGAGACATGGCTGCCAACTAACCCAGAGCGTGACCAGTGCCAAATGTCAGTAGCAGCAAAAAAAAATTAGCCAGTTTTGTATTTGAACAGTCTGCAGTTTTTCCACAAACACCCCCCCAACTCAAAAAATACCCCCCCACAACTATATATTCCTGAAATCTACACACCTTCAGCTATGTAACGCTGTAGTTCGTTCATTCATACCATCAATGGTGTGGGCGCAGTTCTTCGTAGAAGTTTGCACTTTTACCAGATTTTAAAAAAAATGAACATCAACAACGTTCAAAAAGTCGAAATCATGCCAAAACCCCATGGAATGTAAAAAAAAGGTACCAAATATCAATCTCCCAAATGTCCTGAATCAAACGGTATGCCATTGTGTGGTTACACACGCGGACGTGGAAGCGAAAAGCCACAAAGTGAGACAATGCACGATGGCTCAGAAACAGCGAAAATATTTAGCCAACTCCGAATTTGGACAGTCTGCAGTTTTTTCCACAAACAACCCCCCGTAACTTAAAATAACCCCCAGAAACTATATATTCCTGAAATCTACACACCTTCACTATGTAACGCTGTAGTTTGTTCATTCATACCATCAATGGTGTGGGCGCAGTTCTTCGTAGAAGTTCGCACTTTTCTGAAAAAATGAACAAAAACACCTTCAAAAGGTAAAATCATGCCAAAACCTGATGGATCTAAAAAAAGTTACTAAATTCAATCTCCCAAATGTCCTGAATCAAACGGTATGCCATATGTGTGGTTACACACGCGGACGTGGAAGCGAAAAGCCACAAGTGAGACATCACGATGGCTCGAAACGGCGAAAATATTTAGCCACTCCGAATTTGGACAGTCTGCAGTTTTTTCCACAAAACACCTCCGTAACTTAGAAATAACCCCCACAAACTATATATTCCTGAAATCTACACACCTTCAGCTATGTAAAGCTGTAGTTTGTCATTCATACCATCATGGTGTGGGCGCAGTTCTTTGTAGAAGTTCGCACTTTTCTGAAAAATGAACAAAAAACAACTTCAAAAGGTAAAATCATGCCAAAACCTGATGGAATCTAAAAAAAGTTACTAAATATCAATCTCCCAAATGTCCTGAACAAACGGTATGCCATATGTGTGGTTACACATGCGGACGTGGAACGAAAAGCCACAAAGTGAGACAATGCACGATGGCTCAGAAACAGCGAAAATATTTAGCCAACTCCAATTTGGACAGTCTGCAGTTTTTTCCACAAAACACCCTGATAACTCAGAAATACCCCCCACAAACTATATATTCCTGAAATCTAAACACCTTCATAGCTATGTAGCACTGTAGTTCGTTCATTCATACCATCAATGGTGTGGGGCGCAGTTCTTCGTAGAATTTCGCATTTCTACACAATTTTCTGGAAAAATAGAGAAAAATACATTTCAAGTTACAAAATCACACCAAAACCCCATGTAATGTAAAAAAAACTTACCAAATATAATCATCTCCTAAATGTCCTGAATCAAACAGTGTGCCATATGTGTGGTTACACACACTGACGTGGAAGCGACTAGTCAAAATGTAAAACAATGCGCAGTGAGCCAATAACAGCATTTTCCCAGATTTTCCAAACTGAAACCCCTCTAACTTGGAAATACCCCCGCAAAACTATAATTTCTCAGAATCTACATACCTTCAGCTACGTAACGCTGTAGTTTGTTCATTCATACAATCAATGTGTGTGGCGCAGTTCTTCGTAGAAATTCGCATTGTCTGAAAAAATGAACAAAAACAACTTCAAAAGGTAGAAATCATGCCAAAACCCCAGGAATGTAAAAAAAAGTTACCAAATATCAATCTCCCAATGTTCTGATTTGTAAAGACCAATATTCAATTGAATTGACTATTCCACAGTCACAGATTCTGGCAAATGCTCTTATTTCCAAAAGTAAGGTAGGTATAACTACTAACCTGCTGGACCTTCGGCAGTGTGAACACGTCACTTGTTGCTTCGACCGGTGGGACTTAGTCTGACCTGACGGATGTTCCTCGTCTCCCCGTTGTTAACTGGGGAGCCCAAAAATTCTAGACGGGCCTTCTTCAAGCCCCGCCTACAATTTTTGGGGTGAAACGCGCGTTGGATAAACACTGATAACTTTCAAAGGCAACATGTGGATAGATGTTTGTAGGTATGCATGACAAAACCCGGCTGGTGACGCGGAGGTAAGAGACCACCACTCTACACTTCTAGGTGGGCGAAGAGATCCTGGTTCGTCTTAGAGGCTAGATGACACACTGAACAACAACCACTTCCGACAGGTGTGAGAGTGGATAAAGTCGGTGAGTTGGGAATCGCGTCTAAACAGCCCGCCCAGTTAACAACGGGAAGACGTGGAACATCCGTCAGGCTAAGTCCCACCGGTCGAAGCAACAAGTGGTGTGTTCACACCGCCGAAGGTCCAGCAGGTTAGTAGTCATACCTACCTTACTTTTGGAAATAAGAGCATTTGCCAGAATCTGTGACTGTGGAATAGTCAATTCAATTGAATATTGGTCTTTACAAAAATAAAAACCCAGAAAAGTGCACGGGTCCATCAGCTGGAACATGATGTGTAATCAGGCCACTAACATCACTACAGCACAGGGGCACAACAATTTGCATAACATGAAATGAAATCCATT
Organism: Hymenochirus boettgeri; assembly: GCA_019447015.1. Classification (NCBI taxonomy): domain Eukaryota; kingdom Metazoa; phylum Chordata; class Amphibia; order Anura; family Pipidae; genus Hymenochirus; species Hymenochirus boettgeri. The sequence continues at coordinate 53,882,558 of CM033471.1, read as the reverse complement.
AGAACATGTGCCATTGTTATTTGCTTTTAACTTTAACTGTTGTGATATATTTATAGATTGCTTAATGAGAATTGTTTGATATTGTGGATTTAAGGTTTTGTAATTTGTAATTTAATTATAAGTGCAATAAAGAACTACACGGGTTTAAATAATGACACTTTTATTGTTGATACAGTTATTAATATAGTAACATTATTAAGCTAAGTGTGTAAGATTCCACGAGTGATATAACGGGATACTTTTTTGGTCTTTAACCAAATTTAGTATTTTATACATGGCATTTTTATTTTTATCCTAAGCACCACCGATAACTCGGTAGTTAGAAACTTCACCATAAGACTTGCCTAGATAATTAATTTTCTATGATCCGTTTCAACTTTACTTATTTGTAAATCCTCCTTTTTTGTGCATACAGTTCACATATAAAGAAGGTTTTACTCTTATTTGTAAGTATTGTGTGCCCTGGTGTCCCTGTGGTATTCTCCTACCTTGTCAGGCGGCCGCTCGCTCCTTGCTCCACATCCTCTGCGCTTCAGGATGATGTCACTACTCGGCGCCGCAATGTAAAACCCCATAAACAATGTCTGAAATTGCACTCCTAATTTTCAAATTATCTCACTTTTTGGCATGGTTCAGCAGTATGGCAGATCCACATTGTTTCACTGTCATGGGTAATCACAGGGTTAAATTCATGTTTGAGTAGTGTAAACGCTGAGCTTTCTTTCCCATAGCTATTCCCATTTGGTGTTGACTTAGCTGACCTAGCCAGTTAACTGATTCCCAGTTAAATTATAGGAATGTATCCATTCCTATAGAGCGCATATATTGATCTCAGCCAAAAGAGGAACTAGTAAGCATTGTGCAGGAGGGTGGTGAAAAGTGTAAATGTAAAAATGTTAGTGGCAACATTTTTTTTTAAAAACAGTGGCAACTTAGGATTTGGCCAACAGAGCATTCTGGGAAATGGAGTCCAGAAGCCTAGTTAAAGCAGCAGCCACTCTATACAGCCCACTGTTTAGACCAGCACACCAGGGGGGGTGTTAGTGACAGGGATTTCAGTGTTCAAATGATTTATCCAGCAAGTAATGCAAATGAAGTTGTGGTACCATGTCAGAAAGATGGTTGTGTTGGAGATTATCCCTTGTTAATACAGTGACCAGACTGCTATGGGTAACAAAATGGATCCCAATACCAGCACAGCTTGTACCTATAGCTTTGTGACTGGGGGGAGTGTACAACTGCAAAAAAGAAAATATGTTCCCCAGCAATGCAATGTAACATATAAAAGGAGAAAGCCACCATGGCACAGCCACGCCAAGGGGAGTTGGTCGCAAGGGTCTAGGTTGTGTACAACCAATCCCTATGCGACATCTAAGGGGGGAGGTGTAACGAACAGGAGTGCAATGTAAAACCCCATAGACAGACATCCCACCCTGCCACTATGTACTTGTGGGCAGGGGGGGAGAGGGGGCTTGGCGGTGCGGCGTGACGTCATTTATGTCACGTCGTGGGTGGGACAAGGGGTGTGGCAATGTGACATCATTTACGTCACGCCGTGGGTGGGTGAGGTGGGAGGAGGTGAGGTTGTGGGCGTGACATGGGCGGTTCAGGGGCGTGGTGCAGGGAAAGGGGCCGTGACGGGGAGGAGATTCGGGACCCAGGGAGGGGTGAGATATCTGCATAGACAATGTCTGAAATTGCACTCCTAATTTTTAAATTATCTCAATTTATTGGCATGGTCCAGCATTATGGCAGCTCCCACATTGTTTCACTGTCATGGGTAATCACAGGATTAAATTCATGTTTGAACGGTGTAAACTCTGAGCTTTCTTTCCCATAGTTATTCCCATTTGGTGTTGACTTAGCTAACCTAGCCAAAGGTCTGACTTCAAAGGGACAAGGTGTGAAGTCCCTGTAATATGCATACACCTCTGCAGACTTGAGGCCTCCAAATCAGCATGTGGTTTGATAAGGTGGGCAATTTGACCTCTGTGTTAACCCTGGGAGAGATTATAACACAAGGTTTTTAACCCTTTCACTGCCACAGATCGTATATTCACGATCTGTGCAGTGAATGCACAAACTGCCACAGATCGTGAATATACGATCTGTGGCTTCCCCCCTCCAAAAAAATTTTTCCCCCCCTGCTAGGGCCGATCGGGGGGCAGCATTCAACTGCCCCCCTAGTCCCCTCGATCCCCCCTCGGTTTCGTCCAAATCCGAGAGGGGGATCAGGAGATATCCTGCATTGAAGTTTTCCCTACCTTGAAGCTGCCGGTCCGGAGGAGGAAGCTGAATGGGAGACCCCGGTGACATCACAGAACTTCCTCCTTCACCGGGGTCTTCCCATATGGAGGTACACTGCTGCCCCCGGTGGTCCAGTGGAGGTACTGCAGCATGATCTATGGAGATCATGCTGCAGTCCCTAAGTATAGTAAAAGCTGTCAAGCTAACAGCTTTACTATACATTTTGTGAATGGAACTCAAAGTTCCATTCACAAATAGGATTTTTTTCTAAGTCTTTGCTACTTAGCGAAGGCTTAGAAAAAAAATGGGGACAGAGATCAAAATTTGGTGATCACTTCTGATCACCAATTTATTGATCTTTGCCAATGAATGAAAAATCACTTCCTGGAAAATGATTTCCGGGAAGTGATTTTTCCGATCGGATTTCGAATTGGAAAACGGGCATTTATGCCCGTATTCCAATTTCGTTATCATTCCCTAAGATGATTTGATGATCATCTTTGGGAATGATCCCCAAAAAATAGGGGAAATGCACACAAAATTAAAATCTTAATGTTTAACACACCTTTTTTTTTAACCTAAAAACTATAAATTAGCAAAAAAAATTGTCTTCCTCCAAGCTTCCCAATGTCCCGGTGATATCGCTAAGTAAACGGGCATATATTTGTCCGATTTCAAGGGAAACTAAGCCTATTTTAGTGGGAATTTTGCAGAGGTCCAAAAAAAGACATAGATTTAACTTTAGGATCAGTAAAAGTGTGGCAAAAAACTTGTGGGACTCTCAGTACAACTGCTTTCACAAAATACCACTAACAAAAAAAAAGGGGAAGTGGGGAGTGGGATAGTGGGGGGGGGTGGGTGTGGCGTTTTTTTATTTTTTCTTGTAATTGCAATGCGCGCGATCCCATTTGAGTAGTTGGTGGCCCGTCTCTGTTTGCACCCACCCATATGGCATACCGTTTGATTCAGGACATGTGGGAGAGATTGCCGTTTAGGGGTTTTTTACTTGCCAAGTGGGTTTAGGTAGGATTTCAACCATTTGATCCTCTTATTTATTTTTTCAAAAAATCTCCTAAAAGCACGGACTTCTTTGGATCAGGGTCTGGAATTCTTCATGTATGTATGAAAGCATGGCATGGTAACGAGATATGAAGGTGTGTAGATTCCAAAAATATATAGTTTGGGGGGGAATTTCATGTTTTGGGACTGTTTCCTTAGAAAAAAGTGTAGGCTGTTCAAATTACAAAGCACTTTGATTCTTTCTTGTAATTGCATTTGTGCATGGTTCCCATTTAGCTAGTTGGTGGCCACGTCTCTGTGGCATCCACGCATATGGCATAAGCTTTGATCAGAAACATGGGGGAGATTGATATTTAGTGGGGGGGATTTATTTGTGGGGGCATTTCCAAGTTGGGGTGTTTGAAATTGCAGAGCACTTGAGATTTTTTCTTGTAATTACACTTGTGCATGCCGTTCCGATTTGATCTAGTTGGTGGCCACGTCTCTGTGTACATCCACGCATATGGCATACTGTTGATTCAGAACATGGTGGAGATGATGTATTTAGTGGTTGGGTTTATTTGTGGGGGGCATTTCCAAGTTTTGGGCTGTTTTGAATTACAGACAACTTTGACTTTTTTCTTGTATACACTTGTGCATGTGTTCCATTTGAGCTAGTTGGTGGCCACGTTTGTGGTGCACCCACAACATATGCATGACCGTTTGATGCAGGATATGTGGGAGATTGACATTTAGTGGGTTTTTTTGCTTGTCAAGTTGTTTAGGTAGGATTTCCAATCCTGAATTCATTATTTTATTTTCACAAACCTCAAAAACACAGGGTCTTTGGATCACTGGGTCTGGAACTAGTTTCTGTATGTATGAAAGCATGGCAATCGTGTAACGTAGCTGAAGGTGTGGAGATTCCAAAAATATATAGTTGTGGGGGAGGATGGAATTCATGTTTCTGGGACTGTTTGCCTTGAGAAAAAGTGTAGGCTGTTCAATTACCGAGCACTTTGATTTTTCTTGTAATTGATGTGCATGCATCCATTTGAGCTAGTTGGTGCCACGTCTCGTGTGTGCATCCCACACATAGGGCTAACCGTTTGTTCAGAACATGTGGGAGATTTATATTAGTTGGGAGTTTTATTGTGGGGGGCTTTTCAAGTTTTTGGGGCTTGTTTGAAAATTACAGAGCACTTTGACTTTTTTCTGTTTTGTACTACACTTGTGCAATGTGTCCCATTTCTTGAGCTAGTTGGGGGCGAATGTCCCTGTGTACATCCACGCCATAATGGCATACGTTGATTCAGGGCATTTGGAAGATGATAATTGACAAGTTTTTTTTACATGACATGGAAACTTTGCCATGATTTTTAACTTTAATGTATTTTTATAATTTTTCCTGAAAATCTGGTAAAAAAGAGAAATTACATGAAACTCCGCCACACCATTGGTGGTATGCATAAAGGAATCACACACATTGTGTAGCTTGAAGGTGTGTAGATTCCAAGAATATATAGTTTGGGGGGGTATGTCTAGTATAGAGGGGTGTTTGAGTCTGACAAACTCTGAAAAGTTTGCTGTATTATCTGGGCATTGTTCCTTGGTCTCCTTTGGCTAGTTTAGAGTCCACGTTTGCGCGTGTAACCACTACATAGGGCATACCGTTTGATTCAGGACATTTGGGCGGACATTTATATGTTGGTTAATTTTTACACTACTGGGATTTTGGCATGACTTTCTACCTTGAGAGTGTTTTTTTTCAATTTTGTTTAGAAAAATCTGCTAAAACTGTGAACTTCTACCAGAAGAAACTGCCCCGCGCTCCCAAATTGATGGTACGACAATGAAACAAACTACAGAATTTTCGTAGATAAAGGATGTGTGGATTGAGAAATATATGGTTTGTGGGGGTTGTTTGTGGGGGAAAAATTGCAGAGCTGTTCAAATCAGATTTGAGCTGAATATTTTGCTGTTTCACTTTGGTCTTTTGGTTCCACCGTCCACATCGTGTAAAACCACAAATATGGCCCCAGTACCGGTTTGATTCAGGACTTGAGGGAGATGTCAGATGATTTTTTTAGTAGTTAGCTTTTTTTACATCCATCGGGGTTTTGGCTATTGTATTTCTACCTTTGCAGCTTGTTTTGTTCCCCATTTTTTCGACAAATGCGAATCGTGCATGACTCGAAGAAATGCGGCCAACACCCATGGATGGTATGAATGAACAAACTACAGCGTAGTAGTGCTGAAGGTAGTAAATTCTGAGAATTATAGTTTTGCGGGGGTATTTCCAAGTTTAGAGGGGTTGTCAGTTTGAAAAAATCTGGGAAAATGCTGTTATTGGGCTCACTGCGCATTGTTTTACATTTTGACTAGTGCTTCCACGTCCGTGTGTGTAACCACACATATGGCATACCGTTTGATTCAGGACATTTAGGGAGAATGTATTTGGTAAGTTTTTTTACATTACATGGGGTTTTGGTGTGATTTTGTAACTTGAAATGTATTTTTTTCTCTATTTTTCCAGAAAATTGTGTAGAAATGCGAAATTCTACGAAGAACTGCACCCACAACATTGATGGTATGAATGAGAACGAATACAGTGCTACATAGCTGAAGGTGTGTAGTGGATTTCAGGAATATATAGGTTGTGGGGGATATTTCGAGTTACGGCGGGGTGTTTTTGTGGAAAAAATTGTAGACTGTCCAAATTCGGAGTTGGCTAATATTTTCGCCGTTCTAGATATCGTTTGCATTGTCTCACTTTGTGGCTTTTCGCTTCCACGTCCGCGTTTGTAACCACACCTATGGCAGACCGTTTGATTCAGGACATTTGGGAGATTGATAGTTAGTAACTTTTTTTAGATTTCATGAGGTTTTGGCATGATTTTTCCTTTGAAGTTGTTTTTTTTGTTAATTTTTTCAGAAAAGTGCGAAATCTACGAAGAACTGCGCCCCACACCATTGATGGTATAAATGAACGAACTACAGCGTTACATAGCATGAAGGTGTGTAGATTTCAGGAATATATTTTGTAGGGGTTATTTCTGAGTACGGGGGTTTGTTTTGTGGAAAAAAAACTGCAGGACTGTCCCAATCGGAGTTGGCTAAATATTTTCGCTGTTTCTGAGCCATCGTGCATTGTCTCACTTTGTGGCTTTGCGCTTCCACGTCCGCGTGTGTAACCACACATATGGCTAACCGTTTGATTCGGGACATTTGGGAGAGTGATATTTAGTAACTTTTTTTTAGATTTCATGAGGTTGTGGCATGATTTTTACCTTTTGAAGTTGTTTTTGTTAATTTTTTCAGAAAAGTGCGAACTTCTACGAAGAACGTGCCACACCATTGATGGTATGAATGAACGAACTTCAAGCGTTACATAGCTGAAGGTGTGTAGATTTCAGGATATATTAGTTTATGGGGGGTTATTTCTAAGTTACGGGGGTGTTTTGTGGATAAAAACTGCAGACTGTCCAATTCGGAGTTGGCTAAATATTTTCGCCGTTTCTGAGCCATCGTGCATTGTTCTCACTTTGTGGCTTGTTCGCTTCACGTTGCGTGGTGTACCACACATTATGGCATCCGTTTGATCAGGACATTGGGAGAATTGATATTTAGTAACTTTTTTTTACATCATGAGGTTTTGGCATGATTTCTACTTTTGAAGTGTTTTTTGTTCATTTTTTCAGACAAATGCGAACTTCTACGAAGAAACTGCGCCCCCACACAATTGATGGTTGATGAAATGAATAATTACTGCTTTACATAGCTGAAGGTGTGTAGATTTCAGGATATATAGTTTATGGGGGTTATTTCTAAGTTACGGGGGTGTTTTGTGGATAAAACTGCAGACTGTCCAAATATCGGAGTTGGCTAAATATTTTCGCCGTTTTCTGAGCCATCGTGCATTGTCTCACTTTGTGGCTTTTCGCTTCCACGTCTGCGTGTGTAACCACACATATGGCATACCGTTTGATTCAGGACATTTGGGAGATTGATATTTGGTAACTTTTTTTTACATTCCATGAGGTTTTTGCATGATTCTACCTTTTTGAACGTGTTGATGTTCTTTTTTTTGAACATTGGTTAAAGTGCAATTTTCTACGAGAACTCGCCCACGATTGATGATATGAATGAACAAACTACAGCGTTACATAGCTGAAGGTGGTAGATTTCAGGAATATATAGTTGTGGGGGGTATTCTGAGTTGGGGGGGTGTTTTGTGGAAAAACTGCAGACTGTTCAAATCAAAACTGGCTAAATTTTTTTTTGCTGCTACTGACATTTGGCACTGGTCACGCTCTGGGTTAGTTGTAGCCATGTCTCTGGGTCCCATAATGTGGCGATACCGTTTATTCGGGAGGGTTAGGCTTTCATATTTGAGATGCGTGTGAACTTTCCTCCACAGTTTTTAGCTGAAATTGGCATTTGATTTGTCTCCGATTTTACAGTTGAGGAAAAAAAAGGAAAATGTGAGAAAGTAACTTACAATTTGACGAAGAGCTGCGTCCGGGTGGGTGGGTACTGCATTTTGATCGAAACTAACCTCACTCGTAAAATCCTTCAGGGTGTGTAGTTTCTAAAAATATCTCACTTGGGGGGATATTTTAGATAATTTTGTAGATATTCTATGTTAACTGTCAGTAGTGGTTAGACATTTTAATTTGGTGTAATATTCTAGGAGGTGCAGTTTTAGTTTGGGGGGGTCTCCTGTACAGGAAAAGTGGGGTACCTACATATATCTGGTATCGTTGTATTCGGGAGTATCTGAGCTTTTAGAAACATTAAGATTTTTGTGCGTAACCTTAAGATAACTATAAGTAAAAATGGGAAAAATCCATGAAAATTTGCAAATTTTTCATTTTTTTTACATATTTTACCCATAATTCCAGTAAAATTTCCAGAAAAGTTGCAAAATTTTGTTACCATGTTAAAGTACACTTTGTGCTGAAAAAAACAATGTATAGTATTCCTGATTTACTGCAAGGTTTCCTACTGTAAAATTAGTCTAAAGCGATTAAGGACAAAATCCTGAAAATTCTTCTGGCAGTTAACGCAAAAAAAATTGAAAATCTCCTGGCAGTGAAAGGGTTAAACTACCACAAGGATACCATCCGATATGGCCTCTGGTGGATGGGAGAATTCCGTGGAACCCAAACACCATATCTCTAGGTCTTAGGGTATCCCAAAAACCCACTTTAAACTATTGTACAAATGTATATATTGTTGCTGTGTCATGTTTGGTCTTGTTAGTTTTGTAAATTCATGAGGGTGAGAAATATTGGAGTAAAAAAAATGTAAGTTGTTTATTTTCCAAGGTATAGGTACTGACAGCATTGTTAGTTTTTTGAGTGGCCCATACTGAGGGTAATAAAGTTTTGGACATACCCTGAGCCCAACCTTCACTTTTAGGTGATTGGCTAAGGAAGCCTGGGTACCACCGTGTCAGAGGCAGATAAGGAGATGCACAACAATAGAAGGGAGTTCGTCATATGATCTTTAATAACATCTAGCCAACAGAATGGACCATATTGGCTTACATCAGGAAATATTATTTGGACTTTTCCCATATCTGGATTAACAAATTCTGGACTCATGGACTTTTCAGATGCCAATTATCTTTAAGTATTCATTCTTTTATCCATTTCTTATACCCTCAACTGTGTGTTACCATTTTTATGTTCAGTAAATTAATTTAGTTTTTCTTTATATTTTTTATGCACTATTTTTGTCAACTTTTAATAAATGATATAAAATCATTTATAGGCTAATTGTCCTTTTCTGAGTACATTCCCAAAACAAACCTGTGTCTCTGAAGTTACGCTACTATAGAGAAGTATTGTTTAGATATATATATATATATATATATATTTATATATATATATATATATATATATATATATATATATATATATTTATGACCTGTATTTATATTTATATATAAATACAGGTCATTCCGCTGTTTTCTCAGAATGTGGTGCATTGCAGCCCGGAGGGTTCGTGACACCTATGCCTTATATTTATCTGAATACATCAGTACAATATATTGTATCTAAATATTAGAGTATTTTAAAAGGAACAAATATCCCAGTAACTATCAAAAATAGTGACTTTATACCAATACAATACAGTTAAGCGATGTTGAACACAGATATAGCTAACAACAGATGTTAGGTTTTATGTCACTTGGACTTAACCCAGCTCAGCCTTGAAAGACATAAATACCAACTCACTCTGTAAACAGTATTTTCTGTTCCCTGTTACGTGACGCGTATAACTTCCGGATAATTTGTCTCAGCCGTTTCCTTGGAAACCAGGGCTGGGCGGGGTCAGCGCAAGCACCATAGAGATGCCAAAACGAAAAGGAAATACGTCAAAGGGAAGTGGTTTTGTTTGTCTTTTGAAGCTGGTATCCTTTATACAAGATGGTGGCCGAGTTCGTTGGACAATTTCAGAATTTCTCAGAAAGTGATAAACAATGGAAGGCAAGAAAGGAATTCATCGTTAAAAATATAAAGCATTATCCAGAAACCAGCGAACTGGATCGTTTACTGGCTTTATCGATGGTCTGGGCGAATCATGTTTTCATGGGCTGTCGGTAATGATCGTTATTAAAAACAGTATTTATATTTCATGTAATGTTCCAGAAAGGTAAATAACTTATAATGTTGGAAGATGCTTGTGCAAACGCTAGATTATCTGGGTTTAGTCTTTAGCATCTGTAGAAGAAAGCTAAATAGGAAGGGTCGGCTGTAGTCCACATGGTAGGAATCACTTACACAAACAGAGGGTTTCAAATCTTTTTCCTTCCTGTTAATTCATTCTTATTTTCTATTAGGTACAATGACCAGCTTTTGGAAAAAGTTTTCAGTATGGCAGAAGGCATTGAAGTTGAAGACGCTCCACATTTTACCACTAGAGATGAAATAATAAAACAGGTAGAGTTAAGCTTATTTATTGTTTTTGCTCCATTAAATTAAATCTTAAAAAAAAACTGAAATAGTTGTGCGGTTTTAAAACCAATCTAAAGCCACGTGATATTGTTTACTGCATTGTCTCACTGCTTAGGGGTTCTCATCAATGTTCCATGTACTATACATTATATACAGCAACTCTTCTCATTTAAAGATAATGTATATCCAAAGTGATCTTGGGTCCAATTGTCTTAAAGGGCATCCACCCCCAAATCTAAAATTTAACTCACTACTGTTCCCACTGGGAAGTTTAAAAATAAATCCTTACCTTTATCCTCACATGCTTATGGTTCTGCTGCAATGGCAGGAAACTGAATAGTAGGAGCTGCCTTCCTGCAAAAATGTTTCTGCCCCCTCCTTGTCCTCTGAGAGGACAGTGGCATGCGCAAGAGAGCCCTTTTACCCTGATCCCCCCCCCCCCCGTGCCTGCCTTTCCACCTAGCATTAATTCCTTTAGCATATTGTAGCTCTCCCCTGCCACCCCTCAACTGCCAAGTTATATCTTTAAAAGAAAAAAAGAATCATAAAAAAATCAGAATCATACTTACAGCCATTGGCTCCCCCGGCTGCCTTCATAGCCGGTAGCTGCGTCTCTCAGAGCGCTGCTGGAGTGAAGGCTGTAAGTAAAGTTAAGATGGCTTTTTTTTTTAAAAAAATTACTAACGCTACGGGTGGGGGTGGGGAAGGGCATGGGGGCTACAATAGGTAAAGAGTTACTATTTAGGGTGGACATGCCCTTTAGAGGATATATACACAGGGAAATTTGTTTTTTTTTAAATTGCCCATTAATGGAAACTGTAATTCTTCCCAACTATCACTCTTACAATGTTTTTCTTGATCTGCCCCCTATTACTTTAGATATTCAGTATGAAACATCTTAGCTGTCAATCCAAGTGACTTAGTTTCAAACTTTTCTATTGTATTATATAGTTTTGCTATACCTGAAATGGTGACAGTTTGTATGTAAACAATGCTGCCTCAAAGGGATTACTGAGCATGCTTGTCCTCAGAGTCAGAAAGTCTGTCAAGGGGTTGGGGGACTGAGCTTGAGCAAAGCAAGTACTGGATTGAAGTCATGCAGCAACACAAACACATCAGAGTTAGTGCTACTTACGTGGATTAATTTATAGATTGAAATGAGAATTTTTTCAGTGTACAACTCCTTTAAAGGGGAACTGTGGTCTCCAAACAAGTTGAGCTTAAATGAAAGGCCAGTTTCCTACCTTTAAAACAAGCCATCAACCACCTCTCTATGTGCTCCACAGCCCAAGATATAAATAAACTACTTACCAGAAAGTTAATGGGTGGGAGGCTGTGTGAAAATACCCACAGAGAAGGTAAGGGAATCTTTAGCTCTACTCTCTCACTATGTAAAAACTCTGCCTGAAAAGGCTGTTTTCACACCGTTTTGTGTCTGTGGGGGGGTCTGAGTGCATCCGTGAGTGGGTGGGGCCAAGCCACCCGCGGGGGGGCTGCAAAGGGAGGAGGAGACACAGGGCAGATTGACTGTCATCCACTGACATGGTTTCAGAGCAGGAAGTGCAGGGGACCTGGTGATGCTGCTGCCATATCACACACAAAAATGTAAATATCTTCAAAACTATGCAAAATAAATTGCAAAAATTCTCAGGAGAGCAATTCCTGTCGATTTACCTAAAGTAATTTTTGGACCACAGTTCCCCTTTAAGCTCACAGTCATGTTCAGACAGTATCGGTGCTTCATTATGACTGTGTGTAGGGCATTTTCCGCACTATCGCAAGGCAGACGAAAGTTCCTGCCAGCCTTGCGGTCTTCCAGAAAAGAACAGAAATTTCCCTTGGCCAATTTGAAAGCTAGCATCTGATTGGTTGGGGCAAAATTAGGACAATGTTTAAGGATAAGCACTTTTATTGAATATCCCTGCAAGTTTATTAAATAGTTAAGCTTATTTAATAAGAGGTGAAGAAAATGTTTGCTATTAATTTGCAGCAACCAATCAAATGTTAACTTTTTACTGGTCTACTACAGTTGGAAAACATTAATAACATCTGTTTGGTTGCTGCAGATTAATAGCACAGGCAACATTTTGCAAATCTTACTAAATAGTTTAAATGTATAAATGCTACTCGGTTTCTTTTTTGTATATTCTCAAGTGATGTCTTGGAAATCATTTATTGTGAATAAGTTCCTACAAATTATACTTAATTCGGAAAGTATATTGCTAAAAAATTAATTTTAATGCTGTTGTAAAATATAAGGCTATGCACACACATTAACCTGCCACCCTGGCTTAGAATTTTAGAATTTCTCATTTGTGGCTTAAAAACAGCGATGTGATGACATTGTGTCTTTTGTAAGGAAATTTAAAGGGCATGTCCACCCCCAAAACTATAACCCCCCCCCCCATTAATGGCCCCACCATGTAGTGTAATAAAATCCTTACCTCACATACCAGCTCCATATGGTTCTCCTGTAGTCCCCCCCAAAGTCCCAAAAACTGCCCACCAAGAGGATAGCAGAGTCCATATAGGACTCTGCCTCCTGTCTCGCCTCCGGGAGAAGTTTGGGATGCGTACTTCAGCCCTTCTCCCCCTCCCTCTCCCTCCTGTTTTGCGATCCCTCCCCCTACCATAAAACCCCTTGCCCATATCATAGTATATCTTCCCCCAGCCCCAACCGCTAAAAAATAATTTTAAGAAAGACCCCCGAACTCTACTTACCTTCCCTCTCTCCCCCGGCATTCTGAGAAGCCGGCAGCCGCGTCCGTGATTGGCTGCCTCTCAGCCAATCACGGACGCGGCTGACGGTCCCGCCCCCTGCTTGCAGTGTCTTGCAAGCAGAAGGCTGGGCGTCGGAGGAGAGAGGGAAGGTAAGTAAACATCGGGGCACTTTCTGATTTATTAAGGATTGTTACAACTTATGGGAATCGAATTGGCAGTATCCCTCAAATGTAGCCTCTGAATTTCAATAACTCTTGAATGTATAGTTCTATTTTTGGTAACCCTCCAATGTAGTGTTCGGTAACCCTCAAATTGGCCATAACCCTCGAATGTAGCTTTTGACTATCGATAACCCTCGAAAGCATTGTTTGATTTCGATAACTCTCAAATGTATAGTTCTATTTTCGGTAACCCATGAATGTATCGTTCAGTAACCCTCTAATTGGCCGTAACCCTCTAAAGTAGCTTGCACAAACCCGAAAATTGTCCGATCGTAGGGAAACAAGTGTTTACATAGGTTCTGGTGATAGTAACATGTTCCCCAGACCATTTCCCAGGTGCCACAGCCATTTACAGTAAACTACCTTGGATATTTTATCTGTTATTGATCCAAACTTTTCAAACTAATAGCTCCACATTGACTTTAATGGGTTTGTCTCCAAACTTCCGAACTTTTACTGGAGTTCGGAAACAAACCGAACTGCAATAAGTTCAGCCATCGCTACTGATGACATAGCTAAGCACTGGTTATAACTGATGACATAGCTAAGCACTGATTATAACTGATGACATAGCTAAGCACTGGTTCTAACTGATGACATAGCTAAGCACTGGTTATAACTGATGACAAGCACTATTTAGAATGATATAATTTACAGAATATTCAAGGCTCTTTTTTATTATATTGCGAATAATGCACTTGTAAAGGATAAGGATATCTGAATTCACTACAATTACATGACCATACAGACCATATATATAACTGGGTCTGCAATTGTTAATCTTAGTATGAGATGCAGTTCTGGCAACTGAATTTATTATGTTTCATGGAACACTTCTCTAAGCTAGTTGCAAAGTATGTGAGGTTAAGGAAAAAAACAGAAGTTCAGTCTCTGCAAAACCATTACAACCTTGACTGGGGAAATAAAATGTTAACCCTTTTCTTCCTCCCCAGACAGGCCAGCTGCCAGTTTAAACTCTGAGTTCTGCATAAAATCTTTAAGAGTTTTTCTTGTAAAACCAATGTTCATTGGGCTGTGGTTTCATGTTATAATATTTGTTCTTTTAACACTTCATAGATGCAAAGGGTAAAAAAGAAAAGCCAAAGAAAGAGAAGCCCCCAAAACCCACTAAGAAACCCAAAGAGAAAACTCAGAAAAAAGAAAAACCACCAAAACCCACAAAGAAGCCAAAAGAGAAAAAGCCCAAACCAACCAAAGCACCCAAGGAGAAACCACCTAAACCCACCAAGAAACCATCGGGAAAGAAGCAAGAGAAGCCACCTGAAACACATCGGGAGGAAGAGGAGGAAGAAAAATTAAGGATACCTCAAATAGAAGAACCCTATGTCCCTGAAAAAGAAGATACATATAAGGAACCAGAGGTTACGGAAGAAGATGAGGATCAGAAAAGAAGACTACTAACCCCAGAGGAGACGGACAGGAGACCTGAGATCACCAATACTGAGGATGAGATTGAGATTCCCCAAATTACTTATGAGAAGGAGGATTTAAAACCTGAGGAAACAGATGATGGGTATGACAGGCCATCAATAACTGACAATAGAAGAATATATGGAGGAGAAGAATGGGAAGAAGGTAAATCCTTAAAGTAACATGGATAGTGCAACGGGTTTGGAACACTATGTGCACAGGTTAGATAAATCTCATTTGGAGCAATCCTTAAGGTTAGTACACACACGTGTCTTTGTGCACCACACACAATGGCCATTCCTTGGCTACTTGTTCGTCAAGCCCTGTGTGGATGTCACTCATGTGTACAAGTCGCAGGATTGTTTATTACTGATCTTAGCAGTGAGATCTGGTTTATAGGATGATTGTCAGTTGTACTTCAAAGAAGACATTTTTGTATTATAATTTATAAAAAATTATAAAAAAGGTAATGATAATTTAGTTTTGATTTAGCTCTGGTGACAATCAAGGGACAGTGGAGCTTTTTTCACCCAAGTAGTGACTGAAAACTGGTACATATGGGCAATCTTTTGATTGGATCAGCTGGGGATCGAAAAAAGGCCGAGCTGATTGTTCCCACTGGTTGAGGCCTGTTAGAATAATTATCAGTTGACCAATAGTTATGTTGATTGAGCCTTGTTAACACACCTTCAAAAAACTCAAACCATAGCCAAGTGGGAGCAAGTCCTATATGTCCTTGGAACCAATCTCTGTCAAGGGCACAAAGAGTTCTTATTTATCAACGACTGTAGGGTTGGGGCCACTGATGTTTGGTGTGGTCACAGGAGCAACAAAATGTAAGGTGAACTAGACCATTCAGAATTATCGTAGAACAATGTTCAACGCCCCTACTAAATGTAAAGCTTTTGTTGACATTTTCCCACCCAAAAGTGAGAATTTATTTAACTGCTTACAAGTGAACACTTTATTGGCTTGTCAAACTATTAGTGTTCTTTTATTAACATTCTTTAATGTACGAGGTACCTGTGTCTCATCTTGTCTGACCTTAAGCAGTGAGTTACTAAAGGCAAAATTCCTTTTCCTTTTTATGGAGCATTCCCTGGTTGTAAAAGACACTCGTTAGGTCAGGTGCCTAATTAACAACTGGTTGGATTCCATATGTCCCATTTGCAGTATAGCTGAGGTTTCCCTAGAGGTTCCAGGCCTGGTAACTGTCAATTGAGACAGGAAATGGGTCATTTTTTACTGTAAAGAAGCGGAGTTGTGTCTGGCTGCGTTCTTTTCCATATGTCTAGCCATATAAACACACCTATTCTTCTGCAAGGCAGTAAAGATAAAAAGCCCTCGCTGAGAGATGTAAATTAGGTGTGATCATGCTCTATTGTAATTCTGTTATGTTAAAGTATTATGATTATATATTATACAGTAATCCAGCACCCTGGGTGGCCAACTCTGCCTATATGTTTGTGTTTACATGTGTTTTCTCTTGTGTTTGTATTTTTATAACAGTATATGTATAGAAATAATATGGCCAATGGATCAGTAATGGAGCAGGTTGATGTTAGCACATCTACTTATGTTGGTATTTATTGTTTCTGTCCCAGAATTCCCTCTGCCGCCACCTCCTGAGCCTGAGGAACCAGGCAGGGAAGAGCAACAGCCTGGTAAGCTAAGGAAGATCAGCAGCTTACAACAGTTTAATGCATAAACTCGGTGACATCATTAACATTGTGATGCAGATGGAATAATGATGAAATAATATCCTTCCTTTCTGTACATCTGTACAAATTGGAAATTTACCATTTATGTAACACCTTATCCTAACTAGTAACCCACGGTCATTCCCATAGGAAGGATACTTCCTGCTAGTTTTCATTTTATTGGGAATGATGTCTGTTTGACTAATGGATTGGGCCTTTTGTAGTATCTATTCTTATTAGTTGATGGTTGAGGGGGGGTATCCTCCGGAACAATGGGGGTTCTCTTAAGGGACCTTTTAGGGATCCTCAGGGGGTACTCTCTCCAGCCTCCCGCCTGAAGAATGGCCATAAGCCAGAAGCGTTTGAAAGCCTGGTCTCTCCTAGAACACCTACGCGCACTGGGTTGAACGTGGTTTAACTCCTGGCACATCCCCTTACGGGAACCGGATCAATTTTTTAGCCTCACCGCACTATGGCTTGGCCATTTGGCACTCCCCCTTTTTATTTATTTCCCATATTTCCCATATCGATTGAGACTTTATTTATTTTATATATATATTATTTTTATTTATTTATTCACTAGCTCTTATCCCCTTCACCCCTCCCAATAAATTTCTTTTTAGTATTGTTTGTTCACTGTGTGGCAGGACAGTCTGGGTCCTTTTTGGGACCTCAGATTTCCCCAGTCAAACCCTTTCCGGAAACCTTCTGGTGGCAGCTGGAAGTTGAAGGAGAGGGCAGTATTGGTGGGGACTCCCAACACCTTCTGGCAACAGGAGTTCCCAAAGATCCCCTATTGGTGGTTCCAGTTGCGGCTGGGAAACCGATGGGGGAAATGGTCCTAACCACTGTAGGAGCACTTGTGTGTTCACTTGCGGTGTTAGGCATGAAAGCACCAGTCCGGGCTTTCAATAAAAAAAGGGGGGGGAAATTGGGCCTAAAGAGTGAGCCTTTTCGTAACTACCATTGATTCTTTAGGTTATGCTTAAAGGTTTTACCACAATATCCAGTTGTCTTTCAGTTAAGCCAAATATCCAGCAGAGCACTAGGGATAAAAGGCATTTGTTTGTCTGTGAGGCATTAAAGGAATGTGTTATTGTTTTGTGGTGCCTGGCAGTAAAGCAGAATTCAGCAGGGGGCCTTCCTGTTCTTTTACTTCATAAAATCATCTTGAAACAAATATAAAAAAACACGTGTAATACAATATAAACCTCTGAATATCCCTTGCAGTGAGCCTACAACTGCCATATTTATCAGGGAGGTAGGAGACCATACTCCAACCTCCTAATTTAGCCTATAACCCCCCCTCCCCCCAGTAAACTGATGACAGCATACTGCTCCTCTTTCTGCCACATAGTTTGACTTTTCTTCTATGTTTAAAGGGGAACTGTGGTCCAAAAATGACTTTAGGTAAATTGATAGGAATTGCTCTCCTGAGAATATTTGCAATTTATTTTCATTGTTTATTTTGCATAGTTTTGAAGATATTTACATTTTTGTGTGTGATATGGCAGCAGCATCACCAGGTCCCCTGCACTTCCTGCTCTGAAACTATGTCAGTCAATTTGCCCTGTGTCTCCTCCTCCCCTTTGCAGCCTCCTGGTCCCTCCCACTCATGGACCCCATGGTCCCTCCAGTTGCAGGCCCCCCTTGGCCCATTCTCTTACAGCCCCATGTGGCCCGACCCACCCGTGGGTGCATAATCCCCACCCACTCATAAGTGCACAAGCCCCACCCACTCACGGGTGCCGTGGGCCACTCAGACCCCCCCCCTACAGAAAACTCTGTG
This sequence comes from Hymenochirus boettgeri, assembly GCA_019447015.1. NCBI lineage: Eukaryota > Metazoa > Chordata > Amphibia > Anura > Pipidae > Hymenochirus > Hymenochirus boettgeri. Next base: position 53,864,485 of record CM033471.1, on the reverse strand, counting down.
GAAACAGCCTTTTTTAGGCAGAGTGAGAACTCTGCCTGCAAAGGCTGTTTTCACATAGTGGGAAAGAAGGGCTGTAGATTCCCTTACCTTCTCTGTCAGGACTTCACACAGCAGAGAGGATGAGGGACTTCCTGTCTCCCTCACACACTAAGGGAGTCTGAGGCTGTGCTCACCGGCGGCACTGCAGGAGAAGCCTTAGGAATGTCACATGTCAGCCTCCCACCCATTAACTTTCTGGTCAGTCATTTCTTTATATCTTGGGCTGTGGAGCACGTAGAGAGATGGTTGATGGCTCGTTTTAAAGGTAGGAAACTGTTTGGAGACCACAGTTCCCCTCTGAAAATAAAGAAACCAAGCCTAAATAGAGGTGGGGGGGTTCGACACCAACGGTCTGCCATGTACAATGCTGTTTTAACACCTTACTCTGGGCGTTCCTATAACACCTCTTAGCCACTATCTAATCACACCCTTAACACCTGGCTGTGATATGCTAATTGGGATTTTTCAGGGTACATAATTGCCACAGATTCTTGTACAAGTCATTCTGAATTGAGAAAGCCAGTCGGATGACTAGCGAAACGTCTTCAAGAACTACATTTCAAGTCCAGTTGATCTAATTGAATACAACAGATACCCCTTTAATATAGTTTAATATAATGCAGCTGTGTCTGGGAGGCCCTAAAGGGTCAGTATAGTTGCCCTCTATATTTATATATATATATCTAGATGAGAACCAGAAATGTATCTTGTGGTCATTTTCACTAGTATCTGTTTTCTTCTGCCAGAGCCTAAAGGAGAACTTCCGACTACAGACTATAATGAACACCTGGAACGAGAGGACTACGATGATTGTACGAGCGATGAGTGGTCATCACTCTTTTTCTATCTTTTTAAATTTCTTCAATACTTAAACATTTGTTTTTTCTGGTTTCCTGTCTTCTTTCTCATTTTATGTTTATCTTTGGGATGAACTTTCTCTCCTACACCAATAATTTTATTGCCTATTTTTCTATAGATGGCTACATCAGACGCCAGAAGAAGCCTCCAGTGGTCCCACCAAGGAGACCAGAAAGTCCTGTTGTCGAACACAAACCTCCACCTAGTAAGATTATTTTTCTTATCCTAGGAAACAGACTTAGGGCGATATTTATAAACTATACATACATATATTTTTTAAGGAACTATACAGCTTAATTGTCATACCGCTCCTTGATCACAGGTGCAAAATAACACTAGTGCCGGCAGTTTGGTGACTGTAACCTTGTCTACATCATTGCGTACATCTGGACAAATACAGAAAGCGTGGGATTTTATTTCAGTTATTTAACATTTGCCTCTATCTTATTATGGTTGTACATTTACAACTGGGGACGTAAATAGATGACGGACTGTAAAGTAGAACTTTACGTCCGCATCCTTAACGTTTGAAATAAAGCCACGATATCTGATCTTCCTGAAACTGTGGATTATTAATACAGCCTTAATGACTAGAATTGGTATTAGTTTGCAGCAGCTACACTAGCCCTTTTCTTCTGTGGTGCCTGTCCTAAAAGCTTTTTACAGTTAGACGGTGATTGACAGTCATTAAGTGGCTATACCGGCACATTTATAGGGTATATTATTTCCTTACATGGAATGTATTCCTTGGCTTTTACAGCCGGTGCCATATAAATAAACGGCTCTGGTTTTTGGAACTAGGAACTGATTGCTAAAGAGGTTTGTGGATTTCGAAACCATTTTAACATCCAGTTTCATGTGATCTCCCATAGAGAGACATGTTCTGTCCTACTGAATTCTTGTTCGGTGTCCAAAGTCAATACTGGGAAATCTATTTTATGCAAGAAGTCCTGACGTGTTCTCAGAATGTGTTACTCGAACATGGGATTTGTTATGGCAGGAGATGTGCTTAGGATAGTTAATGGAATATTTAACCAAAATATAAATAAGCCTGAATGGATTCTATATTTCTAAATTTAAAGGGACACTATACTGAAAAATGTACTTTGCCTCATCTTAATCTATAATTGAATACATGTAAGTAGCACTTGCGCGTGTTGCTGCATGCCTTCAATCCAGCACACATTTTGTTTAGGAGCAGTATCCCCCTCCCTCTTTTAACCACTCCCACTTCCATCTGACCTGACTTTTCTCCCACAAACCAACTGTCAAGCCTGCACACAGCACACAGCATTCCAACTGTCAAAACTCTGTCACCATTCCTGCTACAGTAAAACTACTCACAGAAGAATAGTTTTTAATAGCAAGGAATTTGATTGACAGCTGAAAAGAAGTTTTAGATTGGATTTCTAAAGAAATAGGAGGCAGATCAACAAAAAAATTATACTGTGGTGGTTGGGAAGAATTATATTTTCCAGTTATGGTCAATTTAAAATAATCTATTTTTTCGTTATAGATGCCCTTTAAAAGTGAGAAGTATATTCCCTTTTATAGCTAATCTTTAGGTGATTATATGTACAGTTGTCTACTAAGATGCAGAATTCTAGATGCCCCTTATAGTAAATGGAGCAGCCTTACATGTAACAATCCAATTGTACAATATTCGTTATGGGATGACAATAACTGATGGCATAGCTAAGCACTGAGTGTTACTGATGACATTGCAGAGCACAGATTGTAACTGATGACATAGCTAAGCACTGAGTATTACTGATGACATAGCTAAGCACTATGTATTACTGATGACATAGCTAAGCAGTGATTATTACAGATGACATCTCTGAGCACATATTATAACTGATGACATAGCTGTTCACAGATTATGGGGTGTATTATCCCTTATATAAAACCACACTCTAATAGTAAAGATTTAGAAGGGAACTGCACAGATTATGACTGATGGCATAGCTAAGCACTGAGTATTACTGATGACATTGCAGAGCACAGATTGCAACTGATGACATAGCTAAGCACTGAGTATTACTGATGACATACTGTAGCTAAGCACTGTGTATTACTGATGACATAGCTAAGCACTGATTATAACTGTCAAAATAGTTTAGCACAATGTACAAGGATATTATTTACAGGACTTTCATGGCTCTTGTGCATTACAGCTCTCGCTTTGTATTCCAGGGAAACCAATACCGCTACCCACACTCCCTCCTGATTATCCTGATTTTAAAGTGAATTACGATGACTGTAAGTACCTGTCAGCAGACATTGTGTTAGGTTCACTTAAAAGTAATAAAAGTCAGTTTCTACATGGAGCTTCACTGGTATGATCCCCAATGGTTCTGGGTTGGGACAAAGAAGTTTGCCTATCTGGAGCAGGCCATTTACAATTATCTATAGAATCTTGCACATGAGGAAAATAAAACATCACAATTGTCAGGATTATGTCAAGGTACCGTATCTTTAGAATCTAGAACATGCATCTCACCCCAGGACTAGGTCAAAGTTACAGTAATGAGATACCAGCAAAAATCTACTCTACTCTACAGCAAGAGATACAGAACTGTGCTGTATGTATGGGCAGTAACACGATAAAGAAGAATACAATTTAAAAAGTGCAGTATTTTCAGATAGCGCCCATTGTAATGTCATAACAGAAAAGGGGTTGCTCCTACATAGCACAAGTCCCCCTCCCCAGTTAAATAATAACCCTCGCTGTTATAACAAAGGACATGGCATCATGTTAAATAATTCCAGAAATAGTGGCAACATTTTAAAATATTGCTGGAAATGGCACCCACATACATTCTAGGAAGGAAACAAAATGATGGCCATTATTAGAATGGGAGCAGTATTTCCAGTCTTAGTTTAGAACATGTGATATTTCCAATGGGATTTAGGAATGACTGCACAGTACATTAATACAGGTGGATCTGTTGTAGGCTTTTCTCTATGGATACCTGGTACCGTGATACAAAACTTGTACAAGACAAGAAATAAAATGATCATCCATAGATTTCAGATTATTTATGTTAACCCTATCCTTTTGTTTCTCTTCAGATGACTACACTTTGCATTTAAGACCGCCCATACGAAAGAAGGAGGAAGAGGAGGGAACAGATGAAGAGAAGTATACATCAAGTAATTAGAAAATCTCCCGCGGCCATATATAAATACAGCACACACAATGATAAAAATGGGCTGTGTTGCAGACAACTAAGAAGGATAATGTATAAAATGCCACACAGGAAAGGACCTAAATCCCCACTACAAACCAGGCGAACCATTAGATTTCTTTGCTTGTTGGCTTGTGACATAACTGACTTGTACACTTCTTGACCTTGGCTACAATTCCCCGCAAGGATTGCCTTAAATAATTAGTGACAGGCGTCTCTGTTCTTACAGACTACGATTCTATTTCTGCCCTGGCAGTTCCCCTTTAAAACTTTATTATTAGAGTGTGGTTTTATATAAGGGATAATACACCCCATACGCACAAGGCCGTTGCATGGCAGGGAACTGTTCCTCCGAATCCCTTACACACAGTCTTGTCTCCATTAATATATTATTTGCATTCATTGCTTAAAGGGTATCTCCACTGGTAAAAAAAAAAAATTGGTATTCAACTTTAATTAGGAACGGGAGGTAAAGGAGCTGTGTCTTACCTCCCATTCTTCAATAAAACCTACAGGAGCTGGGAGAGAAGGAAAGGAACTTACCCAATCGCTTGCTCATCCGCCGCATAGTCTGACAGGTCCCGACGGACTCTGTATTCTATGCACATGCGCATCGCATTTGTGCATGCACATAGAATACTAAATCCGTCAGGACCTTTCAGACTATGTGGCGGAGGAGCAAGTGATTGGGTAAGTTCCTTATTACCTTCTATCCTGGCTCCTGTAGGTTTCGTTGAGGAACGGGAGGTAAGACACAGCTCCTTTACCACCCGTTCTTCAATAATACTGAATATCAATTTTTTTTTAATGTCAGTTAAAATGAGCTGAACACACCTGATCTATGGCATTTTACAATCTTTAGCAGCATCGGGGTTAATCACTCATCAATGTAACTGACTTATTTAGGCAGCAGACCTGGATACCTTTCCTACGAGGAAAGACTTTCAGGGTTATTCAATAAAAGTTCTTATTGTTAAAAATTGTGCTAATTTTGTCCCAACCAATCAGATGTTCACTTTCAAATGTTAAATAAAATCTGATTGGTTGGGGCAAAATTAGCATCATTTTTAACGATAAGAACTTTTATTGAATTTCCCTGTTTGTGTCTCCCAATCTGCTCTCTACATAAAGTCACCACAGGAAATGTAACTGACATACTGATACTGATACACAATGTCATTAACCGGGTCTGTGCTCGATGCTATGTAGCTGAAAGGTTTTTATAAGACTATATTCCACTTTTATTGATATTTTTTTAAGTTCTTTTACTCACTGACTTCGCAATCTAAATGCACGAGCTGCTACCTCCATTACCCACAATTCAGTTCCCTATTAGGCAGTGATGATTCTTGGTCTTTTGATCACTTCAATGGAAATAACATGAAATATATTCTTAAGAATAAACCAAAGCTATTAGTATCTTTAATATTTTTTCACTCTGTGATTATTTGGTAACAGAATTCCTTGGTAAATTCTACTGTCCTTGCATTTTGCAGTAACTAATATTTTTATTTTATTTTCCTGTTACAGAGAAACATCAGAAACCAACAAGCAGCAAAGAAGAGCGGGAAAGAGAGGAGCAAGAAAAAGGTTGTGATAGAAGAAAGAAGATAAAAAACATATAAAGCAAGGGGGACATGGGATGGGGAAGAGGGGTGGGGCAGATAACCAAGGGCAAGTGTAGGACAGTGTAAAGGAAAATGGCACTGCACAGAAGGTGCACACAGATCAATATTTTGGCCTGACTTACTGCTTGGTGAGATATTTTGATTCAACAGGTTAAAATATTACAGTAACCAGAATTTTGACTGTGACCTTTTGACCCAATTGTTTTCCAAAATCAAGTGAAAATTGATTGGACAGATCTTCTGAGTGATCTTTCAATCGTTAGGTATTTCAAAAGAATAAAACAGATGTACCTAGTCTGGAGATGGCAAACAGAAGGCTTTAGAGACCCCCATGGAACAAACCAAGTATGTAACATGTACAACTCACTTTTATATTGCAGACAAGAAAAAAACCTCTGAAACGTGGGATTCAAAAGAAGAAGTGGAAGAGTTTCCAAAAGAGAGAAAAAGTAATTACTACCCAGAGAACATAGAGAGATGTACAGATAGTGAACAGATGTGTCTCCATTTCCATTATTCTACTGTAGACTTCTACTCTGTTATAGAAAGTCACATAGCAATACCTGTGCACCATATTTCCACTGACTTTTAGCTCTATGGGACAAAGCTAGGCACATTTCCACCAACTGTTCTAAATTCTGTGAGTCACACTTACTTACCTTTGGCTTTCTTCACATTAATTATTACCTATACACACACATCTCTCATTCCATTGCTTCATTGCTATTCTCACCATATTTGTCTCTTGTGGCCTTTGCATACAGTTACCCCGCACAGGTTTAGGTTCAGTTCACAGCTACTTCTTTCTGCTTTATTCACATTGATATCCGTCTTTCCTCTTGCAGAGTGCCCACCCATTGGGATGGAGTCCCACAAGACTGAAGATGATCAGATTCTTGCTTCCTCCATGTTGCGTCATGGACTCCATGCACAGAGAGGGAGACTCAATATGCAGGTTTGTTCAACCCTCAGTGCAAGAACATAAGAGGGTGTCAGTTATGAATATTTCCACCAAACACAATGCTGTGTATAGTGTGTATAAAGTTTTTTTTTTTAAAAATCCAGTTAAAACTGATTCTGCCAGTCTTCCTCCTGGCTTCAGCACTATCTTTAGTACAGGATTAGTCCTGGACTAACCTGACAAATGAAAACTGAACGTGCTGTAGCTCCTTAATGAAATGATATTGGGAGGTAGAAATAATCAACCCTACCTCCCTACACCCGGTAATTTCCATTTTTATAAAGTAAAAGGAAAGTATAGTTATCCTTTAAATATTTGCCTGGAAATCTCAGGACTGGGCAAATGCAAGGAGCCAGGTAACCAATGCACCTGAAATATTGCTTATTAAAACAAAGTTTTTAGGATATTCTTTCAACATCCTACACCATGGCTAATCAAGAAAAGTAGCTCCACGGATTGTTTGATTGGGTGGTTGTGTCAACCAGTCAAATAAAACTCTTACTTCTGTTAGTGACTTACTTGTATAATGGACTTGTTCTTATTTCACATGTCCCATGAAGCGTTGCCTCCCCTTACTTCCCCTTTCAGGCAGGTTCTAATGAGGATGATTTTTTTGATGGTGCGTGGTGTGCAGAGGATGAGAGCCAGGCACAATGGTTGGAGGTGGACACAAGGAGAAGCACTTTGTTCACTGGAGTAATAACACAAGGACGAGATTCTCTTATCCAGTACGTTTTACCCTAGTATATTCTTATTTGTTTTTTCTTACCCAGTTCTTAAACCTTTTGTTACATTGCCATAAAAAGCCATTTTCCCAGCTTGTCTTAATTTCCCTTTTATACTTCCCACTGTAGTGATGACTTTGTAACCTCCTTCCATGTGGGGTTCAGTAATGACAGCCAGAAGTGGACTTTGTATAGCAATGGATATGAGGAGATGGTAAGTGAATTTGCAACATTCCTGGGATTCCTTAATTTGTAACTATAAACACATGTTCTCTTCTGCATGTTTTGTGCAGACAGATAAATCCCCTAGTATATAAATATTTGTATGCTTAGAAGCAGACCTTGTGACAATCTGGTCACAGTAAAGGAGAACTAAAGTGTTTGCATAATATTGAATCTAAATGTTATCCCAAAAGTCTCTGCATTTATGTTTGCAGAATTGATTTCTGAATAAAGATGTACTGTAGTAACTGCGGTTGAGGATATCAGATGATATCTGTAGCCTTTGATCCAAATCTAATCTGAGGTTTACATGCTCAGCTTAAAAGGCAAATTCCTCTTCATGCTATTGATTGATTCATCCATCACCAAGTGGGAAGGAGGCTGCTTTCTGTACTTATCCACTTGAGATAGACCATACACCTTTTCTGCTTGTCTATGCTTGTGGGCTTGTGTGTTCTCTGTTACAGTTTATGGAAAATAATTATGTGCAGTGGATATATTTTTTGTTACATGGGCTGGTATCACATTAGTGCTATTACTGCTGGCAATTTCTCTGTCATCGGGTAAGCATTAGTGCTCTAAACTTTGGCAGTTTCTCATTCTTTTACCCCAAGGAGACCCACAGATGTTATATAATTGTCAGACAGTTATGAACCACCACATTGTCCGACAATCTAACTTGTGTATAGGCTTGTACCAACATTGTTAATTGATCTGTTCCATCGAATCATTTATCAACGCCAGGGAGTGATGCTATTGTTCTACTTTGTTACAGGTTTTTCAGATCACTCCATCACATTTCCATTTAAACATAGTAGGCTGCTTGGCTATTGCGGAGCGGCCTGTCTGTACAGGAATCTTTAAGTAATTTTCTTTGGGACGGTTATTTCCCAGACAATTATCTGTACATCTGCTTTAGAATTCTGGTGTGACAGTCATAGTTATGTCTTGAATAACATGGGAACGCCAGACGATACAAACTAATGATTACACGCTGTAATCTTGGAAAGTCACCAATAGTCACCTATAGATCTTCAATGTGCAGAGAAATAGATTTATGGTTGATTTGGTCAGTGATTGATTGTAGGACCCGCTTTCTGGTGGTTTTAATATCAAGTTGTCCCTTTCATTCCTTCCACAGATGTTCTTTGCTAATGTGGACAAGGACACACCAGTGCAAACAGATTTTCCTGAGCCAGTGGTAGCACGATTCATTAGAGTATACCCACAAACATGGAATGGCAGCTTGTGTATGCGTATGGAGGTACTGGGATGTCCTATATCCAGTAAGGACCCTCAAAACTGGTATATTTTATACACGTAGCAGTCAGGCACCATTTGGTAACTTTCAAAGCTCATTTATTACAGATTTGATAAAAGGATTTTACAGTGCACTTATCCTTTAAGGGCAGTAATCATTTGCATCCAATCAGCATTTAGCTGATTTAAGTTTGGTCTAGTGCAATCACGATAATGCCAGTAAATGTTTAATTTGCATTATCCTTTTGTGCACTTACATACTCACAACATGTTAGTAAACATGCAGGGAGATTGCGGGTGCGCAAGCCCCCCCACCCACTCGCGGGTGCGCAAGCCCCCCCACCCACTCGCGGGTGCGCAAGCCCCCCGCCCCCACTCGCGGGTGTGCAAGCTATAGATAGATAAATGCCCTTTATAGATGCTCTTTAAAGGGTATGTCCACCCTTGAAAATATTTTTTTTGTATGTTATTCCCCCAGCCCCAACCGCTCTATTTATTTTATTAGAAAATGCCCCAAACTTTACTTACCTCCCCTCTTTCCTCTGCCGCGCTGCCAGGCCCTCTGCTTGCGAGAAAATGCAAGCATAGGGGCGGGACCGGCAGTCGCGTCTGTGATTGGCTGAACGGCAGCCAATCACGGACATGACTGCCGGGAGTTCATTTTGGAGGAGAAAAGAGGGGAGGTAAGTAAAGTTTGGGGCACTTTCAAATAAAATAAATAGAGCGGTTGGGGCTGGGGGGGACAGGGGGAATGACATGTAAAGGGATTAACACTAGGGGGAGGGAATCCTAATCCAGAGGGAGAGGGAGGGGAAGAAGAGCTGCAGTAGGCATGCCAAACTTCTCCCGGAGGCCAGGTAGGAGGCAGAGTCCTATATGGACTCTGCTATCCTCCTGGTGGGCAGTTTTGGGGACTTTGGGGGGGACTACAGGAGAACCATATGGAGCTGGGATGTGAGGTAAGTATTAAACTACACTACATGATGGGGCCAGTAGTGGGGGATCATAGTTTTGGGGGTGGACATGCCCTTTAACCTGTTTTAAAGGACAACTAAAGCCATCTTTTTTTTATTCTAATTGAAGATTTAGTATCAACCTGCAAAGAGATACTCCACAAGTGCAAATAGCCTAATAATAAACAGAATGCGCGGTCTTTCGGTTATGTTTCCATGGATATTCTACAATTTATTTTTTGCATTCTTTCATTCTTTCCAGCAACGCCGTTAGCTCAAGAATATGAAATACTTGGAAAAACATCACAGAACCAGAGAATAACTGTATATATTATTTAAGTCTTTATTGGCTTCTGACAAGAAGATGAACTTTTTTTTAGCATTTTACATTTTAAAATGTTTTCATACACAGCAAAAAAGGATTTTTTAAATTTTTTTAATACAGACATTATAGTGAATCTTAAATCCTGTAAAATAGAAATATCTGTTTTTCATTCAGAAAATGGAAAGGTCTTATGTCATTGTCAAAAAATATACAATCCCATCTCAAAATACAGATATAGCGTACTGTTAATTTTGTATTATTTTGTGATACCGTGCCTTTATAAACAGACTTCAAAATGACATGCATTATCTTCTACTTAGATCAATAAAAAAAGCAGGAAATATTAAGTTCCAGCTTTGGCAATTCAACAAATTACATATACTCGAATATAAGTCGATCCGAGTATAAGTCGAGGTACCTATTTTAATCCCATACAGTAATAGGCAAATCCAGTATGGCTATTACTGTATGGGAATTCTGCTGTCCATTTAAAGGGCAACTAAAGCCTCAAAACAATACAGAATCAGAAGGCATATTTTTAACAATAGATAAAATGGTCCTGGTTATGTATTGTTTTAAGCCATTAGTTGCCCTTTAATCTCATACAGTAACCCCCATTCCTTGACACTCCAGATGTTTGAAAAACTACAACTCCCAGTATGCTTTATTTGCTGGGAGTTGTAGTTTCAGAACATCTTCAGTGACAAGAATTGGGCTTTCTGTATGGGACTACTGTCCCACCCCAACCCCCAGAGTGAATGTACATGTGCAGAGAAGGCCAGTGGATTAGTGTATTATGGTTCTTACACTAACCTCTTATCCTTTAAGCCGACATCCGCTCGCTCCACTTCATTGCTCTTGCGCCTGACGTCTCATTTCCCAGCGCCGTCTTCCATCAGATTAGTGGAGCGGAGCGTTGCGGATGCCGGCTTACTGGATAACAAGTTAGTGACTCGAGTATAAGTCGAAGCTGGATTTTTAGGCTTTGTAGCCTAAAAACCTCGACTTATTCTCGAGTATATACGGTAAGTGGCGTCTGGACTGGTTTCTACTTTAAGGTTAATACCGTATATACTTGAGTATAAACCGAGGTACCTAGTTTTACCTAAAAAAGGAGAAAAAAAAAGATTGACTCGAGTATAAACCGAGAGTAGAAAAAAATCCCACATAGTAAACCCTACTAGTACCGTATTTGCCACTTAAGATGTTTGGAAACTACAACTCCCAGCATGCTTTAATTGCTGGGAGTTGTAGCTTTCAAACATCTGCAGAAGCCAATACTTGCAAATAGGTGCAGTATGCAAATAGGTACAGTATGCACAAATAAAGAAGGTTTTACTCTTATTTGTAAGTATTGTGTGCCCTGTGTCCCTGTGGTATTCCCCTACCTTGTCCGGCGGCCCCACGCTCCACATCCTCTGCGCTTCAGGATGATGTCACTACTCGGTGGCGCAAAGTGAGAGGCGCCGGGTAGTGACATCATCCGGAAGCGCACTGAGGATGCGGATCGTGCGGCCGCCGGACAAGGTAGGAGAAAGATTAACTCGAGTATAAACAGAGGTAAGATTTTCAAGCTTTTTTTAAAGCCTGAAAACCTCGGTTTATACTCGAGAATATACGGTAAGCTACCTAGGGGATGTGCCGATTCATTTTAGAAAGGCTGTGCAATTATTATTGTGGATTTGAACAGTCTTTAAGGGAATAGTTCCCATGGTAAGGGAATAGCTATAGAAACTAGAAACAGGTTATTACTCAAGACTTTAACTCAAATGAGCTTATTTAAAGCTGTTCCTCTGATTGCAAGAACCACTCGAAGCCTCCCACCTTTAGGCTCTGATCTTTAAAGTGGAAATCTGCAAGATGGGGTCGGCGGAAATTATTTTGTCTGGCCTGATCTTCGTTTTTTACGAGCAACCAGATATAAAAAATTTGATATGAATTAATATACATTTGAACAATAGCAGAGTACAAAAATAAACTTGATTTAATAAAAATTGTGCTGAAATACACATTTTGGGGTCCTCCCCTTCTGGTAGCTGGAATTCACTCCCAATTAACCTGTGCATTTCTTGTTGCCACATCACGTCAGCACCACTGAGTATCCTGGACCACTACAGAGTGGAGCTGGGATGCAAGTTTTTATACATATAGAGCAAGCGTTCATATATTTATAAAGTCATGGTCAGATTGCCAAATTAAAATTCAAATCAAATGTTTATTCCACTAAATAAGTTCCTGGGTTTTATATCGGATACCGAGAATAAAATTCCTGGGTTCCATATAAGACAGAAAGAAAGTTCAGGTGTCTTTGCCAAAGGAGAAAAAAAAATAAAAGCATAAAAAACCATGCTTAAACAACATTCATTCCTGTCATAAAAGAAACATGCTTCATGAAAAACAAAAAACATGCTTCTTCTCTGTGACAATAAGTAACAAGACATCCTTTAAAGTTAGATACGTTGATTGCAACTTTCTACTCTGTTCAAGAAGGTGGTTCAGGATCAGTGATGGTGGTTGAAACCCACTCACTTCAAACCGGTCTCTCTTCAGGTATTCGAAAAAATCATAATTACCACAGATACCAGCCCCAAGGGTTTGGGCTGATTTGTGGGAACAACATGACCCAGGGTATGTGGAACAAGAAGTGGTTGACCAGTAATAGAATATTACATTTATAAAGTCTGTAATAATTAATTTGGACAGTGCTACAGTGGTAGCTTTTGTGAACAAAAGAAGGGGGAACTTGTGTTGGTTTGTGGCTAGTAGCCCAAAAAAAATTTATTTGGACAGAGAAATCTTACTTATATTTGACCAGTTTATATTTCATGGTCTTTCAACCTTCAGGCAGATTGAAAACAATATCTAGGATACTGTGGCAGTTTAAATCAATGTTGTGGAGTTTGAAGAAGCGAACATGCACTGTTCAAAAACAGGAATGTAACTTTTACAGAAATTTTATGATAAAAAAAAGTAATCTAGAACAGAAGCATACTTTTCTTCAATCACCATACCATCTGAACATAATTTTCTGCATTCTTAAACTGCATAGAACCATAAACCATTAGAAAAGAAGGGGTATCCAAACACTTACTACTCAGGAGCACACCCATCCACCCAGGCCGTGGCACTCAGGCACTTCCAATGCTGCTCGGCCAGCAGATAATCAGAAAGGATCCATCGCTGGATTGTCTGTGTTCAAAGTCTCATGTAGAGTATAGATTTCCTTCTATATCTGTTTGTGTCTATTTTTTTGATGATTGATAATTAGACCCATTAGTTTTAATGAGCATTCAGACAAGGTGTTATTCCACGATTCAATAAAGGATTGATCTTTATTGAACAACTTTTTCAGACGTAATCCCCTGGGTATCCTATTGGCTTTCAAATACTTATCAAGCATATTAATGTCCCACCATGTTTTTACTTCTGATTCCAATAATCTTTGGAAACATTTGTATAGAAAGTCAAAATCATCTTTTACACCAGCATATTCATTATAGTTTTCATAGTCTGTGTCCGAAAACAAAGTATCAGCTAATTTGGTGCGATCCCTCAGGTTCTGTTCATTAAACAAAGCACCCACCCGTGTGGCCATAGTGTAACCGGTGCAAACAAATAGGAGCAATTTGGAAAAAAAGGAAAAATCTATTGATGTTTATTCCAGAATAAAAAAAGCCGGTATAATACGTGTGATCTAACTGTATGTTCTAAATATGCTACAGGTCATAAATGATTTAGTCAAAGAGTATGGATATTTAAAGACAAAGAAGGGGGAGGGTAGCTACCACTGTGGCAGTGTTGGAAAGTGCCGATATACATACATTAGAAAAGAAGGGGTATCCAAACACTTGCTACGTGGGAGCACACCCATCCATCCAGGCCGTGGCGCTCAGGCACTTCCAATGCTGCTCGGCCAGCAGATAATCAGAAAGGATCCATAGTAGGTACAAGTAGGCAGCTCACGGAGAGAAAATCAACTTATTTTATCCATTAAAAACATCACATATCCGGTCATTACTACAGGGTGGAGGTGCCGTCTGACATGTTTCGTGACAAGTAGTCACTTCATCAGAGACGTGAACCAACCATGGCTAAACATCCTTCAATTGTCTTCAATGTCTTCAATTAGAGCATCATGCATTGCACATTCTCAATTGCAAAACTAAGTTTGTGGTTTATTTAGCGACATGCGACTGGGCTACAATATGTGGGAAAAACCATTAGGTGTGCCTCCCAGAGAATAGCAGAGCATGTTAATGCTATATACAGAGAGAATGAGGACTTCGCCATTTCCAAACAGATATACACATCATGCAGCGATCCAGAGGATCCAATAGAACGACCGATGAGAGATCGGGACAAGTTATAATAAGAGGAGGAAGAGGGGAAAGAGGAGATCCACCCAAAACACGACGGGGAACAACATACTCCAAACGCAGAGTGTAACAGCTAATCAGTCTTTGCAGTATGGACATACCGTGGAAGATGCTACACAGGTCTGTAATACCCATGATGGTCTTGAATTCAACAATGTTATTAATTTATCATCGTATACATTATCATCCGATGAACTTAAGGTTCTTAATAAGGGTAATATAATACATGTAACGTCTAGATGCATACACCATAAAGTATAATGGGTCTGGGAATACCCTTATTCAGGGGGTGCTAGGGGCAAATTATTTATTAACAACATTATAGGGATAGACCTAAAAAGAACCCCTAATACTAGCACTCCTTTCCCTTGAAACCCCAATTGAAAATTACCATCAGTCACATAGCCCTTTGCAATCCAAAACAGTGGGAATAAACGGATCAGTATACTATAATATAGAAAGCATACATCTTTATTATAACACAAACAAATATATCATAAAAATCGGGCGTCCCCGATATGTGGCTAGAATGTCGTAAAAGCGCCTGATGCTAAGCACCGAACCATAAGCCCAATGTCCTATATCATATAGGGTCTCCTATTCCTGTATAGATAGTTATTATCCAACGGTATATAGAAAGATGTATATAATATATATGAAATATATAGAAGTTGCCACCCAAACATTGGACAGGTCATATCCAGAGATATATCGCTTTATCAGAAGGTTCAATACGTAGAAACCAGGCAAGGTAAGTACAGTTGTTATATTAACAGAGACACAATATGGAGTTATACGGAGTAACACTCATTGGGACTTGTTACAGCAGGTAAATAGGGAGTCATGTTATGATCCGCTATATTCACAGACACCATACAAGCTGGTATACTTGCCACTCAGCCATCTCCCACTGAATCCTGCTGTTTCTTCACCCGAACTCTGTTCCATCAGATGCTGTGTCAGTTCACTGTTCCCTTTGTTGTTCCATTTCACCTCCGTTCCTAATATTCACTGGATCCTTTTTCCCCATAAGGACTTTGGTCCGGTCACCTGCACCAGCATCAACCGACGTACGTAATCTCGCGGCTTCCTCAGGGTCTCCTCTTAATAAGGGACTGTCGTATGTCCCTACTACTAAATTGGATAGTTTTGAGACTCATCGATTTGAATAGGTTCATATGCAGACTGGTGTTATTGAGACATTTTAATGATTCTACCCCATTGGATGATTATGTACCTATTTATAATATCAATGATGACTTTGGAGACAATATCAGTAACCATATAAATAGTGATGTTGTTAGTAGTACTTTAAATCAGACTGACTCAGCCAATATTAATACATTATGTGAACTATACACTAAAAGTAACAAACCATTAGAAGTTTTACACACGGATCTGAAATTGAAGTCCTCCTTTTATCCGTTTCATAGTAAAAGTATACAAATAGATACTTTCTATAAGCTGGTTACTAGAGAATTGGAAAATATAGGCTCCTCCTTTGTCAAACAAAATATTAACCTAAAAGAGAGATTGGCTCTCAAACAATTGGAAAATAATAAGAATATTGTTATTAAGGCTTCTAACAAGGGGGGGGTCTATTGTAGTTATGGATGCATCATATTACGTTAAAGAGGCCATGCGCCAACTATCTGATAGGAGACACTTATGCTTTGCTGGGAAGTGATCCCACTTCCTCTTTCTCGACATAATTACAAGTTCTCCTTAATAATGAAAGATCCTTATCGATTTTAAATGATGATGAATTTGAATATTTATCTGTATCAAATCCGGTAGTGCCAATCTTTCATTGGTTACCAAAAGTTCATAAGAGTCATTGATGTTAAAGGGAGACCTATTGTCTCGGGCATCGGTTCCCTGAATGAGCACCTGAGGGGGGCAACCTGGACGTCCAAGTCTGGCCGCAAATTCTCACTGGAAGTCACGTGGAGCTTCCTTGCCTCGTGGCCGGGGGCACACTGGACGGACCCGGCTATTACTTTCAAATGATCCAGTACTAAATCAGTTTATTGAAAATCATCATATAAAACAGCTAAAAGAGGGGCTAACTTGTTAACTAAAAGCCATTTCACTAGAGGTTGCAAAAGTACTGGCACAGGTTTAAGACTTACACCGTGGGGACTGCAGCTTAACACCATTAATGTAATATTTGTTTACAGTGCTCCTGTTTTTACTTTTCATGGAAACAAAATAAAGGGAGAGCCAATATCCTCAGCACTTTCTAGCTTTCCATAACAGTTCGAATAAGCATCTAGTCTGCAATGCCATTGAACAAGTTTCACCACATCCACGAGTAGAAGGGAATCTAGATCAATGTATTCTACAACGTGAGACCTTTTGGATATATACTTTGAATATATACTTTGAATACAATAAACCCAAGAGGAATTAATGAGGAATTTGATTTCGCTATGTTAATTTGATGGAATTAAGGGCACAATAGAATGCCGTGTTCAGCATATAACATCGATTGCGGCGGCTGTGTGGTTAACTTTTAAATTAGCCAAAGGAGATATAACATCGGTTAGCGTGATAAACTCCAAAACAGGAGTGGTGCGCCCTTTGGTGAATCGCCTGTTTGTATATATTATGGATACAGGTGTTTCCCTTTAAAGGGAAAGTTCAGTGGAAAAATTCATTATTTTAAAAATCTAACAGGGAGATTCATAAAGTTCTTAAGTTTAAAATGGTGCTAATTTTCCCCAACCAATCACATGTTAGCTTTCAAATGTTAAATAAGATCTGATTGGTTGGGAAAAATTAGCACCATTTTAAACGATAAGAACTTTTATGAATAACCCTGTAAGTTTGTATTATTCACAACTAGTTATTTTACATATCTCTTTCATTTTAAAAAATCAGTTGATTTCATACCCCTTGCTATTCCCTGCTTTTGACATTAGTGAGCTGCCATTTCAGGTTCTAACGGTCCTTTTTTCCAAGAATGCAAACCTCTTTGGAATGTTCCTAACAGAAATTTCTACTGATTGGCTGTTGGATGGATCAAAGATGCTCAGATGTCTAATGAGCAACTGAATCAACCCAGGCCATGGGTCATGGGCAAGACCATAATGGTCTCATTAGGGGTCCTGCAAACAGGAAGTCAGTATTTTGTGAAGCATTAAACACACAGACAAAATGCTGAATGGTGCAGGTAAAGTCATTTGGATGGAAAAATACTGCTTTTTTTTGTTAAAAGTATATGTATTTGCTCTGAACTTCCCTTTCAATTACTTTGACTTTTGACAGCTGTGACGCTGAACAACTGAACGAGATTTTGAAACGCAAAACTATGGCTACACGGGTGATTTCGGGTATGTGACTTACACAGTCACTACCGGGTGACTGTGTAGGTCACGTAGTGGACGGATAAGTATCGATCTACACTGTTACTTATTGACTTATTGCTTTTAGGAGGTATATAGGGAGATTAGCCCACTATGCACTTTGAGAGTATTATGTCTATTTCAATTGTTTTTAAGTTTTGATGTTCACCTTATGTACCCAATAAAGACGATGTATATATTTATGCACAACCAAGAGAGGTTCTATGTATAAACTTTTTCTCTTCTCTATTACATTATAATAATAATTTTTTTTTTTTACAAGCAACTCCCTTCACAAGTTGTGGTCATTAGGTTTGTGCCAATACATTAATGAGTGGTGCTCCTGATCCTATTTTTATAATAATCTATATACTGGTATAAAAAGGTCAATGTATGTATAAATGTTCCAGAAAAATATCCAAATAGCTCTGACAATTTTGGTCAAAATTGGTTACCAGCGGCTGCCGGCTGCTCAGAACGCCGGAGGATAGAGGGAAGGTAAGTAACTATCGGGGCACTTTCTATGAAATCTGTTACGGGGTTGGGGCTGGGGGATCAATATATATATATATAATGGGGATTTTACACTATTGGGAGGGAGAAAAAACGGGAGGGAGAGGAAGCGAGAGGAGGGGGGGAGGACTCTCCTGCATATGCCTCAACCTTGTCGAGGTTGAGGCAGAGACAAGCGCAGGATGAGTTACTGGGAGCTTCTACACTGCAATTTTCCTGGCTTTGGGGGCACAGCATGGCAACCATAAGGAGCTGGGATGTAAGGTAAGAATTTTGTACACTACAGAGTGGGGCCAGTATGGGGTTAAATTTTAGTTTTGGGGGGGGACATGCCCTTTAATATCGGATCATCTTTAAAGGGCATGTCCACCCCCAAAACTATAATCCCCCAACTACTGGCCCCACCATGTAGTGGAGTTTAATCCTTACCTCACATCCCAACTCCATCGGTTCTCTGTAGTCTCCCCCCAAAGTTCCAAAAACTGCCCACCAGGAGGCCAGAGGTCCATATAGGACACTGCCTGCTACCTGGCCTCCGCGAGAATCTGCCATGCGTGCTGCAGCCCTTCTCCCCCCTCCCTCCCCCTCCCTCCCCCCTCCCACTCCCCCGTTCTACATCCCTCCCCTAGCGAAAATCCCCCTTAAATTGTGCTCCCCATGTCCCCCAGCCCCAACGCATGTTGTCTTACTTACCTCTCCGCTTTCCTCCGCTGCACTGAATGACCGGCAGCCGCGTCCGTGATTGGCTGCCGCTCAGCCATCACAGACGCGAATGCCGGTCCCGCCCCCTTGCTTGCATTCTCGCAAGCAGAGGGCCGGCAGTGCGGCGGAGGTCGAGGGGAGGTAAGTAAGAGTTTGGGGGGCTTTTTAAAAAAACTAAACAAGCGGTTGGGGCTGGGGGACATGGGGGAGCATGATATAAATTTTTTATTTTGTGGGTGACAATAGCCTTAAAAATGCACCAATACTTGGATATGATCTTTGTTACATGAGGGGTACAAGCTGAGTGGGTCGTAGTAAAATATGGGAGTTAGCTCTTTATTACTCACCTCATTTTCTACGTGACATTATTATGGCAAAACGCTTCTTTAATAACCCATTTCTATCATTGAAACCGACTTCTCATAGGCTACTTTAATGTCCTGTATGTAATATCCCTCTCTATGAGTCTATCCCAGAGAGACATAGCCTCATCTTGAAATGACTCCCATGTAGAGCAAATACGACGCAGTTGTATAAACTGGCTAAATGGAATTCCTTTAATAGTATTCTTAGAATGGCACGAATCAGCATGCAAAAGAGTATTCCTCGTTATCGGTTTTCTAAACAGATTTGTTTCGATATGATTATTAATGATGTTAAATCTCACATTTAGAAATCAATTTCCGTAGGGTTAGTATGGAGGGTGAACGTTAGACCCCATTGTGTATTGTTACAATAATCTAAAAAATCAGAGATCCCTTCTACCCCACCATTCCACACCATAGGATGTCATCTATATATCTAAAATATTGATGACATTGTCCTTGTAAGGACATTGATGGTCTGTATAAAAGATGCTCCCAGATTACCATAAAAGATTTGCGTACGACGGTGCAAATTTGCGCCCATCGCCGCCCCAGTTCTCTGTACAAAATATGACCCATTGAACATAAAGTAATTTGATGTAGTAAATATACCAAGGAGTCAATAATAAAACCTTTTTGATTCTCAGGGTACAGATCAAGTTCCCTTAGCCAAATTTTATTGCATTAATGCCTTTATCATAGTTTATAGAAGAATACAGGGAAGCAACATCCATAGTTATGATATCTGTCGTATCTCTAATGTAATTGGGAAGTAATGGGACCATGGGTAACAGAAGTCGATCAACATATTCACTCAGGTATTAATGCAATAAAATTTTGGCTAAGGGAACTTGATCTGTACCCTGAGAATCAAAAAGGTTTTATTATTGACTCCTTGGTATATTTACTACAATCAAATTACTTTATGTTCAATGGGTCATATTTTGTACAGAGAACTGGGGCGGCGATGGGCGCGAAATTTGCACCGTCGTACGCAAATCTTTTTATGGTAATCTGGGAGCATCTATTTATACAGACCGATCAATGTCCTTACAAGGACAATGTCATCAAATATTTTAGATATATAGATGACATCCTATTGGTGTGGAATGGTGGGGTAGAAGGGATCTCTGATTTTTTAGATTATTGTAACAATACACAATGGGGTCTAACGTTCACCCTCCATACTAACCCTACGGAAATTGACTTTCTAAATGTGAGATTTAACATCATTAATAATCATATCGAAACAAATCTGTTTAGAAAACCGATAACGAGGAATACTCTTTTGCATGCTGATTCGTGCCATTCTAAGAATACTATTAAAGGAATTCCATTTAGCCAGTTTATACAACTGCGTCGTATTTGCTCTACATGGGAGTCATTTCAAGATGAGGCTATGTCTCTCTGGGATAGACTCATAGAGAGGGGATATTACATACAGGACATTAAAGTAGCCTATGAGAAGTCGGTTTCATATGATAGAAATGGGTTATTAAAGAGAGCGTTTTGCCATAATAATGTCACTGTAGAAAATGAGGTGAGTAATAAAGAGCTAACTTCCCATATTTTACTACGACCCACTCAGCTTGTACCCCTCATGTAACAAAGATCATATCCAAGTATTGGTGCATTTTTAAAGGCTATGTCCACCCACAAAATAAAAAATTTATATCATGCTCCCCATGTCCCCCAGCCCCAACCGCTTGTTTAGTTTTTTTAAAAGCCCCCCAAACTCTTTCTACCTCCCCTCGACCTCCGCCGCACTGCCGGCCCTCTGCTTGCGAGAATGCAAGCAAGGGGGCGGGACCGGCATTCGCGTCTGTGATGGCTGAGCGGCAGCCAATCACGGACGCGGCTGCCGGTCATTCAGTGCAGCGGAGGAAAGCGGAGAGGTAAGTAAGACAACATGCGTTGGGGCTGGGGGACATGGGGAGCACAATTTAAGGGGGATTTTCGCTAGGGGAGGGATGTAGAACGGAGGGAGTGGGAGGGGGGAGGGGAGGGGGAGGGAGGGGGGAGAAGGGCTGCAGCAACGCATGGCAGATTCTCCCGGAGGCCAGGTAGCAGGCAGTGTCCTATATGGACCTCTGGCCTCCTGGTGGGCAGTTTTTGGAACTTTGGGGGGAGACTACAGAGAACCGATGGAGTTGGGATGTGAGGTAAGGATTAAACTCCACTACATGGTGGGGCCAGTAGTTGGGGGATTATAGTTTTGGGGGTGGACATGCCCTTTAAAGATGATCCGATATAAAGGGCATGTCCCCCCCCAAAACTAAAATTTAACCCCATACTGGCCCCACTCTGTAGTGTACAAAAATTCTTACCTTACATCCCAGCTCCTTATGGTTGCCATGCTGTGCCCCCAAAGCCAGGAAAATTGCAGTGTAGAAGCTCCCAGTCACTCATCCTGCGCTTGTCTCTGCCTCAACCTCGACAAGGTTGAGGCATATGCAGGAGAGTCCTCCCCCCCTCCCTCTCGCTTCCTCTCCCTCCCGTTTTTTCTCCCTCCCAATAGTGTAAAATCCCCATTATATATTATATATATTGATCCCCCAGCCCCAACCGCCGTAACAGATTTCATAGAAAGTGCCCCGATAGTTACTTACCTTCCCTCTATCCTCCGGCGTTCTGAGCAGCCGGCAGCCGCTGGTATACCAATTTTGACCAAAATTGTCAGAGCTATTTGGATATTTTTCTGGAACATTTATACATACATTGACCTTTTTATACCAGTATATAGATTATTTATAAAAATAGGATAGCAGAGCACCACTCATTAATGTATTGGCACAAACCTAATGACCACAACTTGTGAAGGGAGTTGCTTGTAAAAAAAAAAAATTATTATTATAATGTAATAGAGAAGAGAAAAAAGTTTATACATAGAACCTCTCTTGGTTGTGCATAAAATATATACATCGTCTTTATTGGGATACATAAGGTGAACATCAAAACTTAAAAACAATTGAAATAGACATAAATACTCTCAAAGTGCATAGTGGGCTAATCTCCCTATATACCTCCTAAAAGCAATAAGTCAATAAGTAACAGTGTAGATCGATACTTATCCGTCCACTACGTGACCTACACAGTCACCCGGTAGTGACTGTGTAAGTCACATACCCGGAAATCACCCGTGTAGCCATAGTTTTGCGTTTCAAAATCTCGTTCAGTTGTTCAGCGTCACAGCTGTCAAAAGTCAAAGTAATTGAAAGGGAAGTTCAGAGCAAATACATATACTTTTAACAAAAAAGAGCAGTATTTTTCCATCCAAATGACTTTACCCTGCACATTCAGCATTTTGTCTGTGTGTTTAAATGCTTCACAAAATACTGACTTCCTGTTTGCAGGACCCCTAATAGAGACCATTATGGTCTTGCCCATGACCCATGGCCTGGGTTGATTCAGTTGCTCATTAGACATCTGAGCATCTTTGATCCATCCAACAGCCAATCAGTAGAAATTTCTGTTAGGAACATTCCAAAGAGGTTTTGCATTCTTGGAAAAAAGGACCGTTAGAACCTGAAATGGCAGCTCACTAATGTCAAAAGCAGGGAATAGCAAGGGGTATGAAATCAACTGATTTTTTTAAAATGGAAGAGAATATGTAAAATAACTAGTTGTGAATAATACAAACTTACAGGGTTATTCAATAAAAGTTCTTATCGTTTAAAATGGTGCTAATTTTTCCCCAACCAATCAGATCTTATTTAACATTTGAAAGCTAACATGTGATTGGTTGGGGGAAAATTAGCACCATTTTAAACGATAAGAACTTTTATTGAATCTCCCTGTTAGATTTTTAAAAATAATGATATTTTCCACTGAACTTTCCCTTTAAAGGGAAACAACACTGTATCCATAATATAATACAAACAGGGCGATTCACCAAAGGGCGCACCACTCCTGTTTTGGAGTTTATCACGCTAACCGATGTTATATCTCCTTTGGCTAATTTAAAAGTTAACCACACAGCCGCCGCAATCGATGTTATATGCTGAACACGGCATTCTATTGTGCCCTTAATCCATCAAATTAACATAGCGAAATCAAATTCCTCATTAATTCCTCTTGGGTTTATTGTATTCAAAGTATATATTCAAAGTATATATCCAAAAGGTCTCACGTTGTAGAATACATTGATCTAGATTCCCTTCTACTCGTGGATGTGGTGAAACTTGTTCAATGGCATTGCAGACTAGATGCTTATTCGAACTGTTATGGAAAGCTAGAAAGTGCTGAGGATATTGGCTCTCCCTTTATTTTGTTTCCCATGAAAAGTAAAGAACAGGAGCACTGTAAACAAATATTACATTAATGGTGTTAAGCTGCAGTCCCCACGGGTGTAAGTCTTAAACCTGTGCCAGTACTTTTGCAACCTCTAGTGAAATGGCTTTTAGTTAACAAGTTAGCCCCTCTTTTAGCTGTTTTATTATGATGATTTTCAATAAACTGATTTAGTACTGGATCATTTGAAAGTAATAGCCAGTGTCCGTCCAGTGTGCCCCCGGCCACGAGGCAAGGAAGGCTCCACGTGACTTCCAGTGAGAATTTGCGGCCAGACTTGGACGTCCAGGGTGCCCCCAGCCCCGCCGTGAGGTGAAGGAGGCTCCCTGAGACTTCCAGGTCTCCAACGGCCACACCAACCTGAACGCACCTGATCTTGTCAGATTTCAGAAGCTAAGCAGGTTTGGGCCTGGTTAGTACTTGGATGGGAGACTGCCTGGGAATACCAAGTGTCCTAGGCCTTTTCTTCTGCCTCGCTCGACTAGCAAGCTTTTGACCAGGGGGTACTGCGTACCCTGACGGCGGACAGGAACTGTCCACGAGGATTGGAGCACTCCCCGGGACTTTTAAGGAGAATGGGGTCCAACCACAGATGCCCAGGGTACCCCCAGCCCTGGCCGCAAGGTAAGGAAGGCTCCCTGGGACATTCAGGGTGGTTGGGGGCTAACCGCAGCTGCCCTGGTTGCCTCCGGACGTGAGGTGAGGGAGCCTCCCTGGGACTTTCAGGGCCCTTGGTTGGAGGGGGAGTAAGATCCCTTTGTGGCTGGAGAGTAGAGGAGCCTCATTGTCCCTGACTGGTGGGTGAGCATCGTCCCTGGCTTGAGAGTCCTGGGGAGTGTGCGAGAGTCTCTGGCTCGTTTGAAATAAGGGACTTCCAGGGAGGTTGGGGGCTAACCACGGCCTCCCAGGGTGCCCCCGGCCGCAGGGCAAGGGTGGATCCCTGGCACTTCCATTGGGACCTGGACGTGTTTCCGGGTGAATCTGAGTTCCAGTTCCGGCTAGCCACGGCCATCCAGGGTGCCCCCAGCTGCGAGGCGAGCAAGGTTCCCTGAGAGTTTCAGGGGGGCCTTGCGGCTAGCCACGGCCTTCCAGGGTACCCCAAGCCCCTTGCAACGTACGGGAGGCTCTCTGGGACTTCCATGGAGGTTGTGGGCTAGCCACAGCCACCCAGGGTGCCCCCAACCCCGTCCGTGATGTAAGGAAGGCTCCCCAGGACTTCCAGGGAGATTGGGGGATAACCACAGGTGCCCCAAGGCCCAGCCTCCAGGGAAGGGAGGCTCCCCGGGACTTGCAGGCCCCATGGCTGAAGGGGGAGCAAGAGACCCTTGTGGCTGAAGGGTAGAGGAGCCCCATTGTTCCTGACTGGTGGGAGAGCGGCTTCCCTGGATTGAGAATCCCGGGGAGTGGGCGAGAGTCTCTGGCTGGTTTAAAATCAGCTAAGTGGGCATGTCCTAGGGCCAACAGCCACACCAACCAGAACGCGCCTGATCTCGGGAGCTAAGCAGGCTCGGGTCTGGTTAGTACTTAGATGGGAGCCTGCATAGGAATACCAGGTGTCGTAGGCCTTTTCTTCTGCCTCGCTCAACTTGCAGGCTTTTGATCAGGGGGCTCTGAGTACCCTGTTAGCATACAGGAACTACCCACAAGGATCGGTGGCTCCCCGGGACTTCCCGGGAGGTTAGGGGCTAATTGTGCCCCCCAGAGTGCCTTCAGCCCCAGCCGCAAGGCTAGGGAGGCTCCATGGGATTTCCATGGGGACCTGGACGTGTTCCCATCTGAATCTGACTTCCTGGGGGGTCTTGTGGCTAACATTGGCCATCCAGGGTGCCCCCAGAACCAGCTATGAGGCAAGTGAGGTTCCCTGGTACTTCCATGGGGGTCTTGCGGCTAGCTGCGGCTTTCCAGGGTGCCCCCAGTCCCACCCGTGAGGTGAGGAAGGCTCCCCGGTACTTCCAGGGAGGATGAGGGATAACCACAGCCGCCCAGATTTCCCCCTGGCCTGGCCGTGAGGTGAGGTAGGCTCCCTGGGACATCCAGGCTCCATGGCTGGAGGGGGAGTAAGCGCCCCTTGCGGCTAGAGGGCTGAGGAGTTCCATTGCCCCTGGCTCGTGGGTGAGCGGCATCCCTGGTTTGAAAGTCCCGGGGAGTGGGTGAGAGTCTATGGCTGGTTTTAAATCAGCCAAGAAGCATGTCCTAGGGCCAAAGGCTACACCAACCTGAACGTGCCTGATCTAGGAAGATAAGCAGGCTCGGGCCTGGTTAGTACTTGGATGGGAGACTGCATGGAAACACCAGGCGTTGTAGGCCTTTTCTTCTGCCTCGCTCGACTTGCAGGCTTTTGACCAGGACTTCCAGGGAGGTTGGGAGATAACTGTGGCCTCCCAGGGTGCCCACAGTCCCGACTGCAGGGCAAGGGAGGATCCCTGGGACTTCCATTGGGACCTGGACATGTTCCCGGATGAATCTGACTTCCAGGGAGGTCTTGCGGCTGTCCAGGGTGCCCCCAGCCCTGGCTGCGAGGTGAGCAAGGTTCCCTGGGAGTTCAAGGGGGGTCTTGCGTCTAGCCGTGGCTTTCCAGGCTGCCCCAAGCTCCGGCCACTATGTTCGGGAGGCTCTTTTGGACTTCCATGGAGGTTGTGGGCTAGCCACAGCCCCCCAGGGTGCCCCAAGGCCCGGCCGCGAGGTGAGGGAGGCTCCCCGGGACTTGCAGGCCCCATGGCTGGATGGGTAGGGGGGGAGGCTGGAGGGTTAGGGTAGAGGAGCCCCATTGCCCCTGGCTAGTTGGTGAGTGGCATCCCTGGCTTCAGAGTCCTGGGAGTGGGGGAGAGTCTCTGGCTGGATTGATATCAGTCGAGAGAGCATGTCCTAGGTGTGATGAACAGGTGTGCAATGTAAAACGCCATAGACAATGTCTGAAATTGCACTCCCAATTTTCAATTATTTCACCATATTGGCATGATCCAGCAGTATGGCAGCTCCCACATTGTTCCCTGTCACAGGGTTATATTCATGTTCAGCTGTAAGCTCTGAGCTTTCTTTCCCATTTGGTGTTAAATTAGCTGACCTAGCAAGAGGTCTGACTTCAAAGGGGCAAGGTGTGAAGCCCCTGTAATATACAAACACTGTCACAGACTGGTAGACACCAAAACAGCAGGGAATCTCCTAGTACAGAACACAGCAGAAACCAACTGGCAGATCAAAGGTAATTCATATTCCTTAATAATTCAGAATGTAAAATTATTTCAGGTTTTCATAAATACCCCCAGTTTATCCAGTGATTAATTCTGCATTTATAGATACCTGATATAATATCATAGCCCGAGCCAAACTTGAGATATTATCCTTCTTAGGCCTACAGTCCATCAGAGGTGTCATATTTGGTCTTGTTCTGTTGGGTAAAATTAGTTATGGACCATCACGATATTTTTTTGAATGTGACATGTATGGTTCACCGATTATGGACTGGAGGGGAAAAAAAAAATAAAAAATTGGATAAAATTGGAAAAAAATTGGATGTAAATAGAAGAAAAACAAATAAAAAAGAAATAATTACAAATAAAAAAATAAAAATAAAAAAAAAAAAAAAAATAAAAAAAAAATAAATAATTGGAAGAATAAATTGGAAATATAAAAGAAAAACTAATTGGATAAATAATTGGAAATAATTAATTGGAATTGGTAATAATATAAAAATCGAAAAAAATAAAATTGAAAAAAATAATAAAATAATGGAAAAAAATAATTAATAAATAATTAAACGAATAAAATAAAATAATAAAAATTGGAAAATCTAATAATAAATAATCATAAAAATAGAATAAAAAATAAAAGAAAAGAAGAATTGGACATTATGAAAAAATAAAATTGGGAAAAAAAAAAAAATTGGATATTAATTTAATGGAGAAATTATTAAAAATAAATAAATAAAAAATTAAATTAATAAAAAAAAATAAAATTGGGAATTAATATAGAATAATTGGATATAAAATTAAAAATAACAATTGGAATGGAAATGAAAAAATGAATTAAAAAAATTAAAAAATTAAAAATAAAAAATAAAAATAATAAGAAAATAATGAAAATTAATTGGGAAAAAAAAAATAAAAGAAAATAAGAAAAAAAAAGAAAATAAAAATTAATAAAATAATAATAATAATAATTAATTAAAAAAAATAAAAAAATATAAAAAAATTGGAAAAAATAATAAAAAAAAAAAATAATTAATTGGAAAGAAAAAAATGGATAACAAATAATTGGATATTTAATAATAATTGGGAAAAAACAATTAAAAAAAAAAAAAAAAAATACAAATTAACATAAATTAAAAAAAAAAACATAAAATTGGAATTTAAAATTTCCTCCAAAAATAGGAACCAACCTTCGGGGGCAGAACCAAGTCCACCCTCTAGGGACCAGACCCCTCCCATTTTCGACAAAGGATAAAAGTGGAATTGGGTCTCTGCTCAGGAGTCTGTCATAACATCTACAAATAACATCTAGCAACAGGACGGACCGTATTGGCTTACAGCAGGAACTATTATTTGGAATTTTCATATTTGGACTAACAAGCTCTGGACTCTGCTCACGGACATTTCAGATGCCATTTATCCTTAAGTATTCCTTCTTTTACCCATTTCTACCCTCACTTGTGTTACCGCTTTATGTTCAGTAAATTGCTTTAGTTTTTTGTTATATTTTTATGCACTATTTTTGACAACTTTTAATAAATGATATAAAATCATTTATAGGCTATTGTCCTATTCTGAGTATACCCCAAAACGAACCTGTGTCTTCGAAGTACGCTACTATAGAGAAGTATTGTGTAGGTATATAGGTATACTGTATAACTGTGTATAGAATATTAGGGGTGAATAACCAATTTTCTTTCAGGTTGTTAGAAGTAGGGGCGCTGATATCCCCATAGATATAGGTAACAGGTCATTCCGCTGTTTAATCGGAATGTGGTGGCGGCGAGTATATTGATAGTTAGTAATATTAATTGTGTAATATATCGTTTGTTCACTAAACCCACCGGGTCTGATCTGTTCCGTCCGCCTGTCGGTTGCTTGGAGTGTGTTTTTCAGTAACGGATAGGTGTTTGGGCGTCTTGGACCTGGGGGTTTGTGACACTAGGGTCAATGGCCACACCAACCAGAATGCTCCCAATCTTGCCTGATCTTGGAAGCTAAGCAGGCTCGGGCCTGGTTAGTACTTGGATGGGAGACCGCCTGGGAATACCAGGTGTCTTTGGCCTTTTCTTCTGCCTCACTTGACTGACAGGCTTTTGACCTGGGGGTCCTGCATACTCAGGGAGGTTGGGGGCTAACAGCGGC
Organism: Hymenochirus boettgeri; assembly: GCA_019447015.1. NCBI lineage: Eukaryota > Metazoa > Chordata > Amphibia > Anura > Pipidae > Hymenochirus > Hymenochirus boettgeri. The sequence goes on along the minus strand of CM033471.1, from coordinate 53,835,397 downwards.
CTACCAGTGTGCCCCCAGCCCTGGCCACGAGGCGAGGGAGGATCCCTAAGACTTCCATTGGGACCTAGATGTGTTCCCGGGTGAATCTGACTTCCAGGGAGGTCTTGCGGCTAGCCATGGCCTTCCAGGGTGCCCCCAGGCGAGAGATGAGCGAGGTTCCCTGGGGGTCTTGCGGCTAGCAAGTTTTGTGTCGTCAGCAAACACAGAAACCTTGCTGACAATACCCACTTCCAAACTATTAACAAATAGATTAAATAGAAGAGGCCCCAACACAGAACTCTGTGGCACCCACTTAGCACTTTAGTCCATAATGATGAAGCCCCATTAACAACTACTCTCTGCATCCTATTCATTAACCAATTTTCTATCCATGTACAAATTGGACTCCCCAGACCAAAAGACCTTAGCTTATACATTAGTCGCCTATGGGGGACTGTATCAAAAGCCTTTGCAAAATCCAAGTAAACTACATCTACTGATATGCCTGAGTCTAAATTTCTACTTACTTCCTTATTAAAGCCAAGCAAGTTAGTTTGACAAGATCTATTCCTCCTAAATCCATGCTGGTTACTACTTATAATGTCAGTCCTTGAAACATACTTCCAGGGAGGTTAGGGGCTAACTGCAGCCACCCAAGGCCTGGCCAAGAGGTGAGGGTGGATCCCGGGACTTGCAGGCCTAATGGCTGGAGGGGGAGTAAGAGCCCCTTGTGGCTGATGGGTAGAGGAGCCCCATTGCCCCTGGCTGATGGGTGAGAGGTGTCCTTGGCTTGAGTGTCCTAGGGAGTGGGTGAAAGTCTCTGGCAGGCTTCATATCAGCCCAGAGGGCATGTCCTAGGGTCAACGGACACACCAACCTGACTTAGGAAGCTAAGCAGGCTCGGGCCTGGTTTGTCCTTGGATGGGAGACCGCCTGGGAATACCAGGTGTCGTAAGCATTTTCTTCTGCCTCGCTCAACTGGCAGGCTTTTGATCAGGGGGTCCCACTGTAACATTGATGTACAAAAGGTTTAGGATAGCCCGTTCCATTTATAGAAACTTTTTGACAAATCCTTAGCTTCTTTATTGAAATCCCTTTCCTTATTCTAAGGAACTGACCATGTATTCCTTTTTGAAAGGGTTCATCACTTTTTTAAATAATAATCCATTTAATATTAAAATAACTTTACATTACTCTGATAGGTCTATCGAACTCCTGGACATACTAGTAGGAATCGACCAAGAGAGACAGCTTTATACAAACCTTTATAGAAAACCAACAGCTTCCAACTCCTTGTTATACTACCAAAGTGCACACCCCATGAATTTGAAAAAAGGATATACAGTATCAGTTTGATATACTTTGTGATATATTATGGATACAGTGTTGTTTCCCTTTAAATGTTTGAATGTGACAGCTGTGACGATGAACAACTGAGTTGAGACTTTGAAACGCAAAACTATGGCTACACTTGTGATTTCCGGGTACGTGACCTACACAGTCACTTGTGGGTTAGATCAGAATGCACAAGAGTTGGGCTACTTAAAGACAGGATTTAGGCGATGACATCAACAGCCACCGAAAGAAGCCTCGTGGTGGGGCGAAACGTGTCTGACTTTACTTGTGTTTGGGGTTCTTCCTCTCTGTGTTATATCACTTACCTGATAGCGAGTCCTCTAGCCATTGATCTGTAAAATAACAATAGAGGGGTGATGTTAGTGGATGGATAAGTATCAATCTATACTGTTATAGTTGTTAGGAGGTATTATAGGGAGATTAGCCCACTATGCACTTTAAGAGTATTTATGTCTGTTTTAATTGTTTTTAACTTTTGATGTTTACCTTATGTATCGCAATCAAGATGATGTATATATTTTTTTGCACAACCAAGAGAGTTCTGTTCTATGTAGAAACGTTTTTACCTTTTCCATTATGGTATATAGATTATTAGGAGTCATTAACCTTTTTTGTGTAAGATAACCTACAGTATACATATATACATACATTGACTTTTATATACCGGTATATAGATTATTAGGGGTAATTAACCTTTTTTGTCCGAGAGAACCTGCAGTATTAGTGTTGCCAACTTTTTTTGTCACTTCTAAATGAGCCTAAAAGCAACGTTCACTATTTTGACCTGGTCAATCAGGCTGAAATCTCTGCCCATGTGTACCTAGCCTTAGGTATTTTTTGTCTTGGATGACTAGATACTTGAAGATATGCATTTTTGGGTCCATCTTTATTTACCAGAAAGCTGTATAGACAGCCTGTGTAATAGAACCTGAGGGGACCATCTCACTCTCCAATCAGCTCATTTGAGCCTGTTTTTTATGGTTGCAGAAGTTGTTATAGCTGAAAGATTCTGGAACAAACAAAAAGGGGTTTGCATAGTATTGCTTTACCAGATGAGTCAGCATATCCCCAAGAATTGTTCTGGACATCAACTCTACACAGGTAGCTAATTGACTCTAAAATAGTGTCCAGCCAGTCTCCACTTCGTTTGTTAAATTGAATTTGAAGATGGAAAATGGGGATAGACTTCCTGTATAATAGTTGAAGGATTAAGCTCCCCATACATGCATTTGACATTTTGAGCGATCCAGTTCAATAAATCAAAAAAAGTTTTCATTTTTTGTGGAGCTTGTGACAGATTTAGCCTGAACACATATGAAACTTATATATTACAAGGCTGTGTAGCAGTTAATTGAAGACATGTAGGAACACCTATTAAAAACACATACAGCATGGCTGAATTGATGTTGTTTAATTGCAATCATTTTACAATTAGTGTAGCCCTACTAATTACATTCATTAAGTGTGTCCCTAAAAGAACAAATGATCTGCACACCCGTTTCCCCTTTCCCCTTAAGAGACAAAAATATACAGCAAAAAGGCTGGTTGGTATTTACATTAGAAGTATGATGCAGACTTGGCCTGAACACATATGAAACTTATATATTACAAGGCTGTGTAGCAGTTAATTGAAGACATGTAGGAACACCTATTAAAAACACATACAGCATGGCTGAATTGATGTTGTTTAATTGCAATCATTTTACAATTAGTGTAGCCCTACTAATTACATTCATTAAGTGTGTCCCTAAAAGAACAAATGATCTGGCAACCCAGTTGTCACCTTTCCCATTAAGAGACAAAATATACAGCAAAAAGGCTGGTTGGTATTTACATTAGAAGTATGATGCAGACTTGACTTTAATGTAACCATACTTTGTCATAATGATGCTACATAGCCTTGTAATATGTATATTTCATAAGTGTTTAGGTTCCATCTTTCACAAGATTACTTTTATTCTGTCACAGTCTCTCACAGATGGAATTTCATCTGAATACCCTTTAATATTACCCCTTTAATAGTTACACTTATAGAAACAATATACAGTAGTACAGAGCTGCAGAGGGAGGATAATGAAGTAAACCTAATCTCTATAGTGTAAACTACAAATGACAGTAAAGAAATTAAACAAGGAAACTGAAAACATTGGCGTTTGGAGAAAGACATGAGGCGGTGAAAAAAAACTTTTTAACTTAGGTGATCACTCTTAGGCCAGGGGTGCCCAATCTGACCCATGCTGGGGGCCACACAATCGGAACCCCATGCTCTGGCTGGGCCATGGACATAGCCCAGCTATGGGTTACGACTAAAGAACACACCCACCAACGGGTCCGCACTGGCCACAAAAAATTATGGCCGTAACGCTTGCAAGGTTGGGCATCACTGACTAAGGCTAGGTACACACGGTCAGATTTATAGGCCAAATCAACCTAAACTTCTGCATATCGGTCAATTGGGCTAAAAAAATCTGTGCTACTTTCAGCCGCCGCCCGCGACTGATGTCAGACGTGTTGGTAAATCACGGACGATCGTGTGGTTTCCTATGCGGCCACTATTGCCATGACCGACAGTCATTTGTCCTTGCTCGTAGCGAACGCTCGGTCAGGAGAAAATATCACTTCGTCTGTACCCAGCCTTAGGTGATCACTCGATTCACCACCAGATGGCAGTACACAGGTTAGTTCTCTCATCCCCAGGAAAAGGTGGTGTAACGTGTTAGCCAGTCAAAATGTTTACAGCGTAACCCTTTTGAAATAAAAAAAAATAACAAAAGTGGTATAAAGGTGAAACTAACTTAGCTAGCTATAATCAAAGCGTGGAAAAAAGGTGAGAATTTAATGGAAGATTTAATGGTGAGATTTAATGGAAACTCGCCCTATACACAAAATAGACTGTCTTGAGAAAGCTGCATGGTTAAGCAGTGAAACGCGTTGATTTAAGGATCTACAATTTGGCCCCTGTGGACACAGCCTGTCCAAGGGGATCCTTTTTTTAAAAAAGCAACATTTGCACTTTTATGTTATTTTGTGTCCTTGCACTGGGCACTTTATTTTTGGATACTGTTTTTATGCTGTTTGGAACCAAGCTTTTAAAATCTACTCCTTGGCTGGACCTTCACCCTTATCTTATAAAAGTAAGTGGTTTTATATATTTTTTTTTTTTTAACATTAAATTTTTATTGCTTTTTTTTCAGATATTAAATAAAACATTTTCATATACATTCAACCATTATCACATGGTTATGCTTATCATTTATAGTGCAATATCGCTTAGATAACACATAATACAATTAACATTTAAAACTTTCATTACATTGTACTAAGAGCTTTGGCCATGGTGAGACAGTGTTGGGATAAACATATCTTTCTCCCTCATTTCTTTTACTAGGAGGAGACATAGTAAAAAGAGCAGGTTTCTTCTATATAAGGTTATCCTGTTTCTTTTATGCTTTTTCCTTTCTCTTTAAATTTAGGACCTATCATCAATGTACCACATTTCCCACGCTCTATAAAACTTTTTAAAGTTGTTTTGTGTTATGTAGAAGGTTTTTTCGTATCTCATATTTTCTGATAGGATAGTGGTAATTTGCTCTACTGAAGGTATCTTTGAGGTTCCCCAGTATCTGGTGATTAGTTGTTTCATTATAATACATAGGTGATAGATTATTGTCTTTTGTGAGGGTGGGAAAAGGTTCAGGTTTATGTTTAGCAGGGCTAGTGCTGGATTTGGTTCAATAGATGTGTTTAGTAATCTATTGATAAAATAGAACACCTTGTACCAAACTCTTTTTATTCTGGGGCATGTCCACCATAAATGTAATAGGGTCCCCTGGTGTGTACATCCTCTCCAGCATAGAGGCGAACAAGTTTCGAACCATCTATGTATCAAGGTGGGATGTCTATAGAATCTTAATGCTATTTTTTTATTAATCTCCCAATGTTTAATAGACTTAGACATTTTGAATGTTATATTAAATGCATTGCACCATTGTTCTTGGGAAAAATTGCAATTTAAATCAATTTCCCACTTGGACAAACACACCAGGTTCTCAAATTGATCCTTAGCATATAAGAGTTTGTAAAATTTAGATATCAGTTTGGATGATATTTCCTCATTAAATAGAAGCTCTATCAGTGCATTATTATTCGTATTCGGATCCTGGTTAGATTTCACTTTAGATAATTTTTTAATGAGGCTTGTTATTTGGTAGAAATTCAGCCGGTAGCTTTCAGGTACATTATATTTGTTTTTTATTGTCTCAAAATGGGCCAGTTCTCCTTTATCTAGAAAGTCAGCGATTTGGGTTATACCCCTATCTTTCCATGTAGATATTTTCACATTATCGAAATGTTCCCCTATCATTACAACAGACACGTATGGGAATAGGGTAGGTGCAATATTATGTGATTTTGTGATTTGTTTCCATATCTTGGTAGCTGCGTTAATTGTGACCCAATCATCTTGGGGATACTTCAGCTTGAAAGAGGATTGTTTTAGGTGGCACACCTTTGTTGAGATATTTTTCAATGTTCAACCATTTTTTGTTTTCATTTGGGGACCACCATGATTTTATTTGTTCTAAGTTAGCTGCATAGTAATAATCTTTAAAGACAGGGAATGCGATGCCCCCGGCTGATTTTGCTTTGGCTAGTATTTTCATTTTAATTCTTGACCTCTTCCCCCTCCAGAAATAGGCATTAACTGTATTATTTAAACGTCTAAAAAAGATTTCTGGAATCACAATTGGTAGCGTTCTGAACTTATAAAGGAGTTTGGGTAATAAAAACATTTTCAATAGAGATACTCTGGATAACCAAGGTAGGTATTTAGTTGACCACCTCTGAAGTTCTTTTTGTATCTCTTCCAGGTATGGTTGGAAGTTTGCTTTGTATAAGTCCTCTGTACATGCTGTTAGTTGAATGCCAAGCGATGTTATGGGGTTGGACAGGGCTAGTATTATGTCATCTGCATATAGAGACAGTTTGTGCTCCTGTTCACCTATTTTTACTCATTTTATTAATGAGTTAGTTCTGATAAGTTCCGCTAGGGGTTCCATAGTCAAGTCAAAGATCATTGGGGATAAAGGGCATCCCTGTCTGACTCCATTAGAGATGTTAAAGGGTTTTGACAACATTTGTGATATATATACCTTTGCAAAGGGGTTACTGTATAATGCCATAATGGCATCTTGTATCCAACCTTTAATATTGAATTTATTTAATGTTTTTTCTAGGTAGAGCCACCCTACTCTGTCATACGCTTTTTCAGCGTCTAGGGTAAGTATAATGGATGTCTTATTGTTTTTTTGTGCCCAGTTAATGATATCAATAAATCTTCTGGTATTGTCTGTTAGGAACAAAACCCACTTGATCCGGGTTTATTAAATAGGATAAGTAAAATTGTAACCTATTCGCAATTATCTTTGCATATATCTTTGTATCTGTATTCAGAAGTGAAATTGGTCTAAAATTCTGGATATGGTTCATATCTTTGTTTGCTTTGGGAATGGGTATTATCACTGCTTCCAGCATTTCTTTTGGAAGGTTTTTTTGTGCTATGGCTAGATTATATATTTTCTGTAGATGGGGAACTAAGATAGTATAAAAGGTTTTTATAGTATTCGTTTATATAGCCATCTGCTCCGGGTGATTTGTTGTTTGGAAGTGAGAAAATCACTTTGTATATTTCAGTTTTCTGTATTGGCTTGTTTATCTCCTGGAGTTGAAAGTTTGTTAGGGAGGGTAGATTTATCTTTTCCAAAATGCTATCTATATCCTTTGTTTCGGGGGTATTACAATCGGGTTGGTCTTTGAGGTTGTATAATGTTTTATAATAACGAGCGAACTTGTCAGCTATCCTTTGTGGATTATATATTTATATTATATTATATTTTTGTATCCTGTTTATCTATAATATGTGAGATTTTTGTTTTATTTATTTTGGCTTTGAATCTGTTTTCGCTAGGTACTTGCTAGCTTTAGGGCCTTGTATGTAAAAATCAGCTTTTAATCTTCGTAACAGTTTGTCGTATTTGTAATGGTCTAGGTTTGATAATTGTTTTTTAATCTGTTTTACCCTTTGGAAGTTTTCTTTGTTAGGACATTCTTTATGATTTTTCTCTGATTCTTTCAAATTTTCTATTAATTGGAGTCTTTCTTTCAATCTTATTTTTTTTTGTGTAGCTGCAATTTTGATTAGTGTTCCTCTGAGGTATGCCTTATGAGCGTTCCATATCGAGAGAGGTTGAGCTAGGTTGTTATCATTGTATAAAAAATAGTTTTCTAATTCCTTGGTAATCTGTTGTTGTGTCTCAGGGTTAGCTAGTAGATAGGGGTTGAGTCTCCACATTGAAACTGATGAAGCATTGATATCTTCTTGTATAATAATCTCTACCGGTGCATGGTCTGAAATTGTTCTCACATGAATTTTGCTGGATTTGATATTTTGTAAAGTCCACTTATCTGTAGCAATCATATCTATCCTCGAAAAACAGTTATGTGTTTTGGAAAAATAGGTGTAATCTCTTTCATTAGGGTTTAGGACCGACCATGCATCATACAGCTCCTTTTTTTTAAACGTGTTTTGTAGGTCCCTTCTGCGTTTTATGTGTTTCACTGAGTGGGTATTTCTTTCCCTATCATATCTGAGGTTGTAATCTCCGTACAAGATTAACTTGTTGTTCGAGTAAGATTGTATCTTTTGTATTATTTTATGGATAAACCTAATCTGTTTGGTGTTAGGTGTATAAATACATGCTAGAGTGCATGGTTTGTTGTTGATTTTGCAGTCTAGGATTATATACCTTCCGTTTTTGTCTATTACTTTGTTCCTCTCCTCATATGCAACCGAACTTTTTTGATTGCTATTGCAACGCCTCTTTTTTTTTTTTTTATTCATAGTGGAAGCTTTATAAATTGTTGGATATAATTTGTGGTTTAACAGATTTTCATTTTGTGCAGTTAAATGAGTTTCCTGGATACATAATATATCCGCTTTATATAAACTGGCTTCTTTCCACATGGCGTGCCTTTTATACGTAGAGTTTAAGCCTCTTACATTGTAAGTGATTATCTTAATATTCATAGTGTTAATTTTTTTTCGGGTTCTGCTTATTATCTATATGATTCTCTTTTTTTCTCTTCTCTCTCCTTCCAAAGGGGTCTTAGGGATTTTATAAACCTTATTACACACATTGCCCAACATCATTATCTCTGAGAGTGAATCCCCACTAGTCACTATATTATATTGACAGTTTGTTAGTAACATTCTTATCCTCAGTACAATACAACACAACAAAACAGTATAAAACATTTCAAAACTTATAACCTGATTATCACATGGGGGATTTGAGTCCGCCATGTATCAATAGTATAATGGGGGTATTAAAAGTATTTGGGCCAGGTACTTGAGTCATTATTGCGATTGAATATTTGACAACCCATAATTTAACATTGAAGAGAGTGTTCGTATCAACCAATTGTATCAGAGAGAGGAGACAAAAAAAAAAAATTTAGCAACCTTTGCAAGTCTTGAAGTATCAATTTACCATACGCTTTACCACATTGAGGTTCCCATCTTTCTCTTTCCTTCCCTTTGTTGAGGAATGAATGTTTTGTTTTTTCCTCTCGTTTCCCTCTGTGACATGTCCAATATTTGCTTTAAGAGAAAAAAAAAACAAAAAAAAAAAACACCTTAGCAACCCCTCCTCTTTTCCTCCCTCTGCCCTTCTTTTGACCTTCTATTTCTCTCTCTTTCCAGTTTTATTTCCCAGGATTGGCTTTTAGGAGCATTCTTTCCATTCTGTATTTATGTGTGTGGGAGATCTTTCCTGTTGTGTTGGTTTATTTGTTTTAGTGGTTACTGGCTGTACAATCCCCCACTTTTGGAGTAGTGCTGTGGCTGCGTTGTTATCAGTTATCATGTGTGAGATATTCCCATAGTATATTATTAGGTTAGCTGGGAATCCCCATCTGTATTGGATTCCTCTGTCTCTTAAAATCTTTGTGGTTTCCGCAAATCTCTTTCTTTGTTGCAGTGTCTCAGGTGCTAAATCAGTGTAGATTTGTATATCTTGGAACTTTTTTGGTATGGTGATTCCTGCTCTTCTGAGTTTCAGAAGTCTGTCTTTTATGGAGTAGAAATGCAGTCTCAGTATTACATCTCTAGGGGCGCTAGGGGGCGCTGCTTTAGCTTTAGGGAGTCTGTGGATTCTATCTATAACCAAATCAAGTTCAGTTGCATCTGGCAATAACAGTTTAAAGAATTCCACTGTATATTCCAATAATTGGTCATTTTTAACTGACTCAGGTACCCCTCTCAGCTTTTATATTGTTCCTTCTGGATCTGTTTTCAAGGTCAGTTAATTTAGCATGTAAGGTGATGCATTTTGGACTTAAAAATACTTGTGCTACTTATACTATAAATGGCTCTGTGTTAAGTGAATCCCTGTTGGAAAGGGATCTTGGAGTTTTGGTGGATAACAAACTTAAAGGTAGCAAGCTGTGCCAGGCGGCAACAGCCAGAGCCAGCATGGTATTGTCTTGTATAAAGCGAGGTATGGATTCAAGGGAGGAAAATGTAATTCTCCCTCTTTACAAAGCATTGGTAAGGCCTCATTTGGAATATGCAGTGCAATTTTGGAATCCTGTGTACAAAAAGGACATCTTTGAAATGGAAAGGGTTCAGAGAAGGGCAACTAAATTAATAAGGGGATTGGGGGAGCTTGAATATGAAGAGAGACTGGAAAAGTTACAATTATGTACGCTGGAGAAAAGGCGCTTGCGTGGGGATATGATTACTGTGTATAAATACATTAACGGGCCATACAATAAACTATCTGGGGCATTGTTCACCAAGAGAACATGTCAAAGGACACGAGGACATCCCTTAAGACTTGAAGAAAAAAGGTTTAGGCTTCAAGCTCGGAAAGGGTTTATCACTGTGAGAACGGTAAAGCTATGGAACTGTCTTCCAGTGGACGTTGTTATGGCAGGTTCATTGGTCAGTTTAATAAAAAGCTGGATGAGTTTCTGCAAACAAGGAATGTTACAAGTTACTGGTATTGATACATAAAGTAGAGTTGGGAAAGGGTTTGTCACTGTGAGAACGGTAAAGCTATGGAACTGTCTTCCAGTGGACGTTGTGATGGCAGGTTCATTGGTCAGTTTCAAAAAAAAGCTGGATGAGTTTCTGCAAACAAGGAATGTTGCAAGTTACTGGTATTGATACATAAAGTAGAGTTGGGAAAGGGTTTGTCACTGTGAGAACGGTAAAGCTATGGAACTGTCTTCCAGTGGATGTTGTTATGGCAGGTTCATTGGTCAGTTTAATAAAAAGCTGGATGAGTTTCTACAAACAAGGAATGTTACAAGTTACTGGTATTGATACATAAAGTAGAGTTGGGAAAGGGTTTTTCACTGTGAGAACGGTAAAGCTATGGAACTGTCTTCCAGTGGGCGTTGTTATGGCAGGTTCATTGGTCAGTTTAATAAAAAGCTGGATGAGTTTCTGCAAACAAGGAATGTTACAAGTTACTGGTATTGATACATAAAGTAGAGTTGATCCAGGGAAATTTCCGATTGCCACTTGGAGTCAGGAAGGAATTTTTTCCCCCTTCATAAATTTGGTGGGGGTTTTTTGCCTTCCTCTGGATCAACAGTTAGGCAGGAAATGAGGATATTGCTAGATGGGTTGGACTGGATGGACGTATGTCTTTATTCAACCTCAAATACTATACTATACTATACTAACTAATGCCCGAAAACCATACAGAATCAGGAGGATGGTATCTATTGTTAAAGATATTCTGATTCTGTATTGTCTTGAGGCTTTAGTTGCCCTTTAAATGGACAGCAGAATTCCCATACAGTAGTCACATACAGTAATAGGCAAATTGGATTTGGGAATTCTGCTGTCCATTTAAAGGGCAACTAAAGCCTCAGAACAATAGAAAGAAGCCCGTGGTGGGGCGAAACGTGTCGAGTACTTGGTTTGGGGCTTCCTCTCTGGTTATATCACTTACTGGTAGCGAGTCCTCAGCATTGATCTGTAAAATAAACAATAGAGGGGTGATGTTAGTGGATGGATAAGTATCAATCTACGCGATACGTTAAGTTGTTAGGAGGTTATAGGGAGATTAGCCACTATGCACTTAAGAGTATTTATGTCTGTTTTAATTGTTTTTAACGTTTTGATGTTACTTATGATCGCAATCAAGATGATGTATATATTTTTTTGCAAAAACCAAGAGAGTTCTGTTCTATGTAGAAACGGGTTTTACCTTTTCCATTATGGTATATAGAGATTAGGAGTCATTAACCTTTTTGTGTAAGATAACCTACAGTATACATATATACATACATTGACTTTTATATCTACAGGTATTAGATATTAGGGGAATAACCTTTTTGTCCGAAGAAACTGCAGTATTAGTGTGCCAACTTTTTTGTCACTTCTAAATGAGCCTAAAAGCAACGTTCACTATTTTGACCTGGTCAATCAGGCTGAAATCTCTGCCCAGTGTACCTAGCCTTAGGTATTTTTTGTCTTGGATGACTAGATTAATGAGATATGCATTTTGGGTCCATCTTTTTTACCAGAAAGCTGTTAGACAGCCTGTGTAATAGAACCTGAGGGGACCATCCACTCTCAATCAGCTCATTTGAGCCGTGTTTTTTATGTGCAGAAGTTGTTATAGCTGAAAGGATTCTGGAACAAACAAAAAGGGGTTTGCATAGTATTGCTTTCCAGATGAGTCAGATATCCCCAAGAATTTGTTGGACATCAACTCCACAGGTAGCTAATTGACTCTAAAATAGTGTCCAGCCAGTCTCCACTTCGTTTGTTAAATTGAATTGAAGATGGAAAATGGGGATGAGACTCTGTATAATAGTTGAAGGATTAAGCTCCCATACATGCATTTGGAATTTTGAGCGATCCAGTTCAATAAATCAAAAAAAGTTTTCATTTTTTGTGGAGCTTGTGACAGATTTAGCCTGAAACACATATGAAACTTATATATTACAAGGCTGTGTAGCAGTTAATTGAAGACATGTAGGAACACCTATTAAAACAACCTACAGCATGGCTGAATTGAGTTGTTTAATTTGCAATCATTTTACAATTAGTGTAGCCCTACTAATTACATTTTAAGTGTGTCCCTAAAAGAACAAATGATCTGGCAACCCAGTTGTCACCTTTCCCATTAAGAGACAAAATATACAGCAAAAAGGCTGGTTGGTATTTACATTAGAAGTATGATGCAGACTTGGCCTGAACACATATGAAACTTATATATTACAAGGCTGTGTGCAGATTAATGAAGACATGTAGGAACACATATTAAAAACACATTACAGCATGGCTTGAATGATGTTGTTTAATTGCAATCATTTTACAATTAGTGTAGCCCTACTAATACATCATTAAGTGTGTCCTAAAAAAAAATGATCTGGCAAACTCAGTTGTCACCTTTCCCATTAAGAGACAAAATTACAGCAAAAAGGTGGTTGATGATTACATAGAATATGATGGCAGACTTGACTTTAATGTAACCATACTTGTCATAATGATGCTACATAGCCTGTAATTGTATATTCATAAGTGTTAGGTTCCATCTTTACAAGATTACTGTTATTCTGTCACAGTGTCTCACAGATGGAATTTCATCTGGAATACCCTTTAATATTACCCCTTTAATAGTTACACTTATAGAAACAATATACAGTAGTACAGAGCTGCAGAGGGAGGATATGAAGTAAACTAATCTCTATAGTGGTAAACTACAAATGACAGTAAAGAAATAAACAAGGAAACTGAAAACATTGGCGTTTGGGAAAGACATGAGGCGGTGAAAAAAAAACTTTTTAACTTAGGTGATCACTCTTAGGCCAGGGGTGCCCAATCTGACCCATGCTGGGGGCCACACAATCGGAACCCCATGCTTCTGGCTGGGCCATGGACATAGCCCAGCTATGGGTTACGACTAAAGAACCACCCACCAACGGGTAGTGCACTGGCCACAAAAAATTATGGCCGTACGACGCTTGCAAGGTTGGGCATGAACTGCTAGGCTAGGTACCACACGGTCAGATTTATAGGCCAAATCAACCTAAACTTCAGCATACGGGTCAATTGGGCTAAAAAAATATGTGCATACTTTCAGCCGCGCGGCCCGCGACTGATGTCAGAGTGTTGTGGTAAATCACGGACGATCGTGTGTGGTTTCCTATGCGGCCACTATTGCCATGACGACAGTCATTTGTCCTTGCTCGTAGCGAACGCTCGGTCAGGAGAAAATATCACTTCGTCTGTACCAGCTTAGGTGATCACTCGATTCACCACCAGGATGCAGTACACAGGTTAGTTCTCTCATCCCCAGGAAAAGGTGGTGTATGTAACGTGTTAGCCAGTCAAAATGTTTACAGCGTAACCCTTTGAAATAAAAAAAAAATAACAAAAGTGGTATAAAGTGAAACTAACTTAGTAGCTATAATCAAAGCGTGGAAAAAAGGTGAGAATTTAATGGAAGATTAATGGTGAGATTTAATGGAAACTCGCCTATACACAAAATAGACTGTCTTGAGAAAGCTGCATGGTGTTTAAGCGTGAAAAGCGTTGATTTAAGGATCTACCAATTTGGCCCTGTGGACACAGCTGTCCAAGGGGATCCTTTTTTTAAAAAAAGCAACATTTGCACTTTTATGTTATTTTGTGTCCTGCACTGGGCACTTTATTTGGATACTGTTTTATGCTGTTTGGAACCAAGCTTTTTTAAATCTACTCCTTGGCTGGACCTTCACCCTTATCTTATAAAAGTAAGTGGTTTTATATATTTTTTTTTTAACATTAAATTTATGCTTTTTTTTTCAGATATTAAAATAAACATTTTCATATACATTCAACCAATTATCACATGGTTATGCCTTATCATTATAGTGCAATATCGCTTAGATAAACACATAATACAATTAACATTTAAAACTTTCATTACATTGTACTAAGAGCTTTGGCCATGGTGAGACAGTGTTGGGATAAAACAATCTTTCTCCTCATTTCTTTTACTAGGAGGAGACATAGGTAAAAAGAGCAGGTTCTTCTATATAAGGTTATCCGTTTCTTTTATGCTTTTTCCTTTTTCTTAAATTAGGACCTCTCATCATGTACCACATTTCCCACGCGCTATAAACTTTTTAAAGGTGTTTTGTGTATGTAGAGGTTTTTCGTATCTCATATTTCTGATAGGATAGTGGTTAATTTGTCTCTACTGAGGTATCTTTGAGGGTCCCCAGTATCTGGTGATTAGTGTTTCATGATAATACATAGGTGATAGATTATTGTCTTTGTGAGGGTGGGAAAAGGTTCAGGTTTATGTTTAGCAGGGCTAGTGCTGGATTTGGTTCAATAGATGTGTTTAGTAATCTATTGATAAAATAGAACCCTGTGTACCAAACTCTTTTTATTCTGGGGGCATGGTCCACCATAAATGTAATAGGGTCCCCTGGTGTTGTACATCCTCTCCAGATAGAGGCGACAAGTTTCGAACCCTCGATGTATCAAGGGTGGGATGTCTATAGAATCTCTTAATGCTATTTTTTTATTAATCTCCCAATGTTTAAAGACTTAGACATTTTGAATGATATATTAAATGCATTGCACCATTGTTCTTGGAAAAAATTGCAATTTAAATCAATTTCCCACTTGACAAACACACCAGGTTTCAAATTGATCCTAGCATATAAGAGTTTGTAAATTAAAATTTAGTATCGTTGGAGATATTTCCTCATTAAATAGAAGCTCTATCAGGCATTATTATTCGTATTCGGATTCCGGTTAGATTTACTTTAGATAATTTTTTAATGAGGCTTGTTATTGGTAGAATCAGCCGTAGCTTTCAGGTACATTATATTTGTTTTTTATGTCTCAAAATGGGCCAGTTCTCCTTTATCTAGAAAGTCAGCGATTTGGGTTATACCTCTATCTTGCCATATATAGATATTTTCACATTATCGAAAGTTCCCCTATAATTACAACAGACACGTATGGGAAAAGGTGGTGCAATATTATGTGATTTTGGATTTGTTTCCTATCTTGGTAGCTGCGATAATTGTGACCCAATTCATCTTGGGGATACTTCAGCTTGAAAAGAGGATTGTTTTAGGTGGCACACCTTTGTGAGATATTTTCAATGTCAACCATTTTTTGTTTTCATTGGGGACCACATGATTTTATTTGTTCTAAGTTAGCTGCATAGTAATAATCTTTAAAGACAGGGAATGCGATGCCCCGGATGATTTTGCTTTGGCTATATTTCATTTTAATTCTTGACCTCTTCCCCCTCCAGAAATAGGCATTACTGTATTATTTAAACAGTCTAAAAAAGATTTCTGGAATCACAATTGGTAGCGTCTGAACTTATAAAGGAGTTTGGGTAATAAAAACATTTCAATTGAGAGATATCTGGATAACCAGGAGGTATTTAGTTGACCACCTCTGAAGTTCTTTTTGTACTCTTCCGGTAGATGTTGGAAGTTTGCTTTGTATTAAGTCCTCTGTACATGCTGTTAGTTGAATGCCAAGCGATGTTATGGGGTTGGACAGGGCTAGTATTATGTCATCTGCATATAGAGACGTTTGTGCTCCTGTTCACCTATTTTTACTCATTTTATTAATGAGGTCAGTTCTGATAAGTTCCGCTAGGGGTTCCATAGTCAAGTCAAAGATCATTGGGGATAAAGGGAATCCCTGTCTGACTCCATTAGAAGATGTTAAAGGGTTTTGACAAACATTGTGATATATATCCTTTGCAAAGGGGGTACTGTATAATGCCATAATGGCATTGTATCAACCTTTAATATTGAATTTATTTAATGTTTTTTCTAGTAGAGCCACCTTACTAGTCATACGCTTTTCAGCCGGTCTAGGGTAAGTATAATGGATGTCTTATTGTTTTTTGTGCCCAGTTAATGATATCAATAAATCTTCTGGTATTGTCTGTTAGGAACAAAACCCACTTGATCCGGGTTTATTAAATAGGAAAGTAAATTGTAACCTATTCGCAAGTATCTTTGCATATATCTTGTATCTGTATTCAGAAGTGAAATTGGTCTAAAATTTGATATGGTTATATCTTTGTTTGCTGTGGGAATGGGTTATTATCATTGCTTCCAGCATTCTTTTGGAAGGTTTTTTTGTGCTATGCTAGATTATATATTTTTTCTGTAGATGGGGAACTAAGATAGTATAAAAGGTTTATAGTATTCGTTTATATAGCCATCTGCTCCGGGTGATTGTGTTTGGAAGTTGAGAAAATCACTTTGTATATTCAGTTTCTGTATTGGCTTGTTTATCTCCTGGAGTTGAAAGTTGTTAGGGAGGGTAGATTTATCTTTTCCAAAATGCTATCTATCCTTGTTTGGGGGTTTACAATCGGGTTGGTCTTTGAGGTTTGTATAATGTTTTATAAAACGAGCGAACTTGTCAGCTATCCTTGTGGATTATATATTTATATTATATTGATTTTTGTATCCTGTTTATCTATAAATGTGAGATTTTGTGTTTATTTATTTGGCTTTGAATCTTTTCGCTAGGTACTTGCTAGCTTTAGGGCCTTGTATGTAAAAATCAGCTTTTAATCTTCGTAACAGTTGTTTTTCGTATTTGTAATGGGTTAGGTTGATAGTTTTTAATCTGTTTTACCCTTGGAAGTTTCTTGTTAGGACATTCTTTATGATTTTTCTCTGATTCTTTCAAATTTCATAATTGGAGTCTTTACTTCAATCTATTTTTTTTGTGTAGCTGCAAATTTTGATTAGTGTTCCTCTGAGTATGCCTTATGAGCGTTCCATATCGAGAGAGGTGTGAGCTAGGTTGTTATCATTGTATAAAAAATAGTTTTCTAATTCCTTGGTAATCTGTTGTTGTGTCTCAGGGTTAGCTAGTAGATAGGGGTTGAGCTCCACATTGAAAACTGATGAGCATTGATATCTTCTTGTATAATAATCTCTACCGGTGCATGTCTGAAATTGTTCAACATGGATTTTGGGATTGATATTTTGTAAAGTCCACTTATCTGTAGCAATCATATATATCCTCGAAAAACAGTTATGTGTTTTGAAAAAATAGGTGTATATCTCTTTCATTAGGGTTTAGGACCGACCATGCATCATAAGCTCCTTTTTTTAAACGTGTTTTGTGAGGTCCCTTCTGCGTTTTATGGTTTCACTGAGTGGGGTATTCTTTCCCTATCATCTGAGGTTGTAATCTCCGTACAAGATTAAATTGTTGTTCGAGTAAGATTGTATTTTTGTATTATTTTATGGATAAACCTAATCTGTTGGTGTTAGGAGTAAATACATGCTAGAGTGCATGTGTGTGTTGTTGATTTTGCAGTCTAGGATTATATTACCTTCGTTTTTGTCTATTACTTTGTTCCTCTCCTCATATGCAACACGAAATTTTTGATGCTATTGCAACGCCTCTTTTTTTTTTTTATTCATAGTGGAAGCTTTATTAAATGTTGGATATAATTTGTGGTTTAACAGATTGTTCATTTTGTGCAGTTTAAATGAGTTTCCTGGATACATAATATATCCGCTTTATATAAACTGGCTTCTTTCACATGGCGGCCTTTGTATACGTAGAGTTAAGCCTCTTACATTGTAAGTGATTATTTAATATTCATAGTGTTAATTTTTTTTCGGGTTCTGATTATTATCTATATGATTCTCTTTTTTTCTCTTCTCTCTCCTTCCAAAGGGGTCTTAGGGATTTTATAAACCTATTACACACATTGCCCAACATCATTATCTTGAGAGTGAATCCCCACTAGTCACTATATTATATTGACAGTTTGTTAGTACATCTTATCCTCAGTACAATACAAAACAACAAACAGTATAAAAACATTTCAAAAATTATAACTGATTATCACATGGGGGATTTGAGTCCGCCATGTATCAATAGTATAATGGGGGTATTAAAAAGTATTGGGCAGGTATTGAGTCATTATTGCGATTGAATATTACAACCC
Organism: Hymenochirus boettgeri; assembly: GCA_019447015.1. Lineage (NCBI taxonomy): Eukaryota > Metazoa > Chordata > Amphibia > Anura > Pipidae > Hymenochirus > Hymenochirus boettgeri. The sequence continues at coordinate 53,817,032 of CM033471.1, read as the reverse complement.
ATAATTAACATTGAAGGAGAGTGTTCGTATCAACAATTGTATCGAGAGAGGAGACAAAAAAAAAAAAATTTAGCAAACCTTGCAAGTCTTGAAGTATCAATGTTACCATACGCTTTACACATTGAGGTTCCCAATCTTTTCTTTCCTTCCCTTTGTTGAGGAATGAATGTTTTGTTTTTCCCTCTCGTTTCCTCTGTGACATGTCCAAATATTTGCTTTAAGAGAAAAAAAAAAACAAAAAAAAAAAAAACCTTAGCAACCCCTCCTCTTTTTCCTCCCTCTGCCCTTCTTTTGACCTTCTATTTCTCTCTTTCCAGTTTTTTTCCCAGGATTGGCTTTTAGGAGCATTCTTTCCATTCTGTATTTATGTGGTGGGAGATCTTCCTGTTGGGTTGGTTTATTGTTTTTAGTGGTTACTGGCTGACAATCCCCCACTTTGGAGTAGTGCTGTGGTGCGTTGTTATCAGTATCTGTGGTGAGATATCCATAGTATATTATTAGGTTAGCTGGGAATCCCCATCTGTATGGATTCCTCTGTCTCTTAAAATTTGTGGTTCCGCAAATCTCTTTCTTGTTGCAGTGTTCTAGGTGCTAAATCAGTGTAAGATTTGTATATCTTGGAACTTTTTTGGTATGGTGATTCCTGCTCTTCTGAGTTTCAGAAGTCTGTCTTTTATGGAGTAGAAATGCAGTCTCAGTATTACATCTCTAGGGGCGCTAGGGGGCGCTGCTTTAGCTTTAGGGAGTCTGTGGATTCTATCATATAACCCAAATCAAGTTCGTTGCATCGGCAATAAACAGTTTTAAAGAATTCCACGTATATTCCAATAATTGGTCATTTTAACTGACTCAGGTACCCCTCTCAGCTTTTATATGTTCCTTCGTGGACTGTTTTCAAGGTCAGTTAATTTAGCACGCATAGCAGAGACACTGTTTTCCAATCATTGTGTGAGTAACCAGTATTGTTATATTTCCTCTGTAAATTCACTGAATTTGGTTCCATATGGTCTGTGCATTCTCCTATAGCCTGTATGTCTTTTAATCTCCTGAAACAATATGGAGAAGTCAGCCATCAGGGCTCGGATTGTGATATGAGTAAGTCTTTAGATTGTGGTTGTAACTGGTTCTGGGAATCTGGAAATGATTCCAGGTTGTAAACAGATTCTTTTGTCTGACCTCTCCTTTGGAGTATTGGTATATATGTTCCATAATCATGGTGATGATGATTATAGAATGATAGGGGAGTTTGTAAACTCCATTTGTGCTGTAAGAGCTTTAAAAGAGTTATGTTCTTGTATGTTTGTTTTTGGTGAGGGTGGTGATCTTGTGCTCTATGTAAAGGTTTCTCAGTCTTTTTGCAGGTGTTCCAGGGATTTTTTTCCCCCACAGCCTTCACTGCAATGCTGCTCGGTCTCTGCTGCATGCTGCAAGGGTCAGGCGGCCATCTGGATTTTTGTTTTTGCTGGATAGAACTTGGTAAATTTATTGTTGCTGGTTTTATTACTTTTCCCCCGAGTCATAATGCTGCCCTGATGTGCCGGCTGCCAATTTGGGCTGGTTGGTTTGGTTGGTGTGCTTATCCCCGCTTTCCAAGTTTGCTGGTGGAGGAGCTCAGCAAGTTGCTTCCATCCAGCGGCAGGTCCTGGCCACGCCCCCCGGTTTTATATATTTAATATGTTTTATTGGATTTTAATTGGATGAGAAGTTTTAAAACAACTTGTTCTTTTTATTTTTTTTATATCCTTTATATGAGTGCAACCAATCAATACTAAAGGAACTGTGTGAGTGCTGCTCTTGCTTCTGATTAATATACCACTGGCGCTGGAAGTTCACAAACATAACAATCATACCAAGCTTTCAGAACATTCTAGTTCCTATTTCAAGCTGATTACCTAGTAATTACTTCGTAATCAGCTTGAAAAAGGAACGAGAATGTTCTGAAAGCTTGCTATGATTATCTTATTTAGCCAATAAAGGTATCACCTTTATACCACTTTTGTTATTTTTTTTTTTTATTTCAAAACTGTTTCTCTGTAAAAATTCTCACCCCCAATAACCCAATAAGGTGGCTTTTAAAAGTTGTAAAGTAGCCTATATTTTTTTCGAGGTCCTGAAATGTATGTGTACCAAGTTTTATATCAAAATTGTCCCAGCCGTTTGGAAGTTTTGGAAAATTCATTCACACATTGAATGACCAGTTATACCAAACAGGTGGTAATGATTATTGTTTTTTAGATGTAGGTAGGAACACTAAATGAAATCATTTCATTAAATGAAAAAGAACTATGTAGGAGTCTTAAAACTTGGTGAAGAACAGCCAGACTACATAAGTATACAACATAATCAATGTCTCTTCAAGGCAAATATTTTAAAGCAGACTGGGGATATGCATTCCCAACTTTTTTGAAGAAGCCCAAAGTTTTGAAACTCACTTTATATTTGTTCTTGTAATCCATATTACAGCTTTTATAATTCAAGAAGAATTATTCTGTTACCTCACATAGGTGCGGACTTGATATTTTTTTACATTTGTTCCCTAAAGGTATAATTAAGAATTAGTTTAATACCCCTTTAAAAGCAGTCAACTTCTATATTCAGAACCTTTAACTAAGAACATATCACCCCAGTGTTTAAGCTTAAGGGGTTATTTTAATAGGATAAAATTAGCTTTCTTAATGGGCTACCCTTCCACCCTCCCCCACAAAAATTGGCTATTGCCCTTGTAATGGACGATAATCTAGATGTAATGGACGATAACCTAGACATTGCTAGGTCTATTACCTCAAATTTCAAATGTAATTTGGTGGTTTGGACCTAACAAAAGGAAGTTTCCTGTGAGTGTAACGAACTTGTGAGTGGCCCTTCTCTAAGGACCTTGCTCTCAAGGACATATAAAAGGACACTTAATCATTTGATGGTGTATGGTGTGTGTGAAGTTGAAAATAAGGATTGTTGACAGTTTGAAAATAAGGATTGTTTGTACTGTTAAAAACTGTGTGCAAGGAATGAGTGTGCAGTAAGCAGACTAATCTTTCTTCTTCAGTTAAAGGGGTGTGCTGGACTTCTGTATTGTACCTGTGTAATCACAAACAGGCTGTGAAAGGGTTAATAAGTGTTTGGTTTTTTTTCCCCTCTCTTTCGGCTCTTGCACTAATTGGTGTGGGGTTGGAGCCTATAGTTTTAAATAGGATTCACAGTTGTTGGCCTGTGGTTTGGACCTAACAAGGAAGTTTCCTGTGAGTGTAACGAACTTGTGAGTGTCCCTTTCTCTAAGGACCTTGCTCTCAAGGACATAAAAAAGGACATTGAAACAGAAGGGAAATTTAACAAGGTTTTGTGCGTCACTGTGCTGGTGTGGTGTATTAGAAAGGGACAGTTTTGTCAGTACACCATGCACTGTGCATCGTGCCAATGTATAGGAACCTGGAGCAGACGTTCCGGGGAACTATGTCTGTGTCAGGTGTGAGTGGGTTGCCCGTTTGGAAGCTGAGGTGGAGAGTCTAAGGGGGCAGCTTGCAGCCATTGCGGGGATTGGCAGAACGGGGGGTCAGCAGGCACTGACGGGGCCAGTATAGAGGGGGGTGGAATAGGGACAAGAAAGGATGAGGAAGGAGTAGTTTTGTTAGGGTTACTAGGGGAAGTGGGGGACGGAAGAGTAGGGGGGCTTCTTCCCAGATGTCCATCCCAACAGATTTGCCGCCTTAGTAATGAAGTGGAGGAGGCACCTCGGAATTAGCGTGTATGGAGGGGGGTAGTCCCTGAGCACCCAGGGATGCCATCTCTTGATACAGGGAGGAGGAACGAAGGGTCAGGAATGCAAGGAGGTGGTAGTGGTAGGGGACTCCATTATAGGAAGGTAGATAGGTATAATCTGCCGCCAAGACCCACATGCCGAACTGGTGTTGCCTGCCCTGTGCTAGGGTTCGGATTGTGGGGGATCGTGTAGACAGATTATGGGTGGGGCCGGGTGTGACCCGGCGGTCTTGGTTACACTGGTGCCAATGACAAAGTGAGTGGAGGTGAGGTCCTTACATGATTTCGAGAACTAGGGGCCAAGATAAAAGCAAGGACCTCCAGGGTAGTGTTTCAGAAATACTACCGCAGCCACGTGAAGCCAGGAGACCGCGGGAGCTTGGAGCATAAGCGTGGCTAAGAGAGTGGTGTAAGGAAGAAGGGTTTGGGTTTATGAGAACTGGGCAGACTTTGCTGTCGGCTACAGCTCTTTAGTAGGGATGGGTTGCACCTTACTGATGGTGTGGCAGCTTTTTAGGGGAGAAGATGGCTAGAGGGTTGGAGGAGATTTTAAACTAGGTTGGGGGGGAGGGTATTAGCAGTCTCACTGGGAATGATTGCCAGGAGGAAAGCAGGGTGTGATAGGCCAGTGGTGGGTGTGAAAGGGGGGGTGGGGCTAGCATAGGGGATAGGGAGGAATGTGTATCAAAGTGTAGAATAAATTACAGGATCATAATCTAAAAGTATGTTTGCAAATGCGAGAAGCCTGGCTGACAAAATGGGTGAATTGGAAATGATGGCATGAATGAAAAGAGTGATGTATGTAATAGGTATAGCGATACGTGGTTGAACAGTTCTCACGACTGGGCTGTAAATATAGAGGATATGCCTTGTTTAGGCAGGACAAAAAAAAGGAAAGGGGGAGGAGTATGTGTTTATGTTAAAAAAAGAATGAAGCCAAATTTAAAAAGAAGAGATAACTGGTGTATGATGATAAAGTGGAGGCATATGGGTGGATTAGGCAACAGGAAAGGGGGGTAATGTCATTGTTGGTTGTGTCTGCTATAAGCCGCCAAATGCTAGCAGAGAGGAGGTGAGTCAATTCATATGCAGTTGGCAAGGGCTGCAAGTTGGGGAGTGTGCTCATTATGGGGGACTCAATACCCGACATTGATTGGTGTGGGGAACTGCCATCACAGAAAAAGGCGATGAGTCCTGAATTGCTGCAGGATAATTTTCTCTCACAGGTGGTTGAGGTTCCTACTAGAAAAGGAGCTCGTGGATCTGGTAATATCTAACATTGTGGAGCGCATTATAGATATAAGGTAACTGGAGGCTTTAGGAAATAGTGACCATGAAATAGTGGCATTTGGACTTTGTTATCGACAGGAAAAGTGCGCTGGTTAACAAAGACATTTAATTTCAGGAAAGCAAAATTTTCCCGGTTAAAAGCAGCTCTTCAGAATGTCAACTGGAAATGTATTATCAGGTAAAGGTACTGAACGAAGTGGACGTGTTCAAGGGGATTTAAGCCAGTTCACATCTAAATTTATACCCTTGGGAAATAAATGTAAAAAAATAAATCCGCGCCTATGTGGCTGATTCTGATGTAAAGAGGCAAATGGTAAGGAAGAAAAAGGCATTTAAAACCTTTAAGGCAGGGGAAACGGAAATGGCTTTAGGGAGTATAAAACTATAACAAGGAGTGTAAGAAAGCAATCAAACTAGCTAAAACTAATAATGAGGTTAGGATAGCTGAAGAAAGCATCACTAAGCCTAAACATTTTATATAGTATAAGTATATTAATAGTAAGAAGATGAGGACTGAGAATGTGGCACCATTAATTAATGGGGATAAGTTAGTTACGGAGGATGGCGATAAAGCAAATGTCTTGAATAATTTTTTTTTCCTCTGTATACACTATAGAAGATCCAAGTACAGATATCATAGAGTATAGTAGCAATAAAGGTATACAAGATTCAAGTTCACTTGGTAACCGAGGATATAGTACAGAAAGAACTAAATAGGTTAATATAATAAATCTCCTGGACCGGATAAAATACATCCTCGGGTGACTTAAGGAGCTAAGTTCAGTTTTATCTAGGCCATTGTTTTTATTTTGCTGATTCCCTCATGTCCGGTGGTGTGCCTCTGGATTGGAAAAAGGCTGATGTTATTCCAATATTCAAAAGAGTAGTCGTTTACAGCCGGGTAATTACAGGCCGTGTAGTTTAACTTCAGTGGTGGGAAGATCCTGGAAAGTTTAATAAGGGAACATGTTCAGAGTATGTTTAAGGACTGACATTTAAGTAGTAACAGCAGTGGATTTAGGAGGAATAGATCTTGTCAAACTAACTGCTTGGCTTTATGAGGAAGTAGTAGAAATTTAGGCTCTGGTATAGCAGTAGAGTGTAATTTACTTGGATTTTCAAAGGCTTTTGATACAGTCCCCCATAGGCGACTAATGAATAAGCTAAGGTCTGTTGGTCTGGGGAGTCACATTTGTACATGGATAGAAAATTGGTTAAGGAAAGGATGCGAGAGAGTAGTTGGTAATGGGGCTTCATCATTATGGACTAAAGTGTAAGTGGGGTGCCACAGGGTCTGTGTGGGGGCCGCTATTATTTAATCTATTTATTAATGATTTGGAAGTGGTATTGTCAGCAAGGTTTCTGTGTTTGTGACGACACAAAACTTTGTCGACCATTAAAAACTTCAGAGGATGCAATCGTTGCAAGGGAATCTAGATAGATTATCACATTGGGCTGCTAAGTGGCAGTTGAAATTCAATGTGATTTAAATGTAAGGTGATGCATTTGGACTTAAAAATAACTTGTGCTACTTATATAAATGGCTCTGTGTTTAGTGAATCCCTGTTGGAAGGGATCTTGGAGTTTTGGGGATAACAAACTTAAAGGTAGCAAGCTGTGCCAGGCGGCAACAGCCAGAGCCAGCAGGTATTGTCTTGTATAAAGCGAGGTATGGATCATAGGGAGGAAAATGTAATTCTCCCTCTTTACAAAGCATTGGTAAGGCCTCATTTGGAATATGCAGTGCAATTTTGGCACTGTGTACAAAAAGGACATCTTTGAAATGGAAGGGTTCAGAGAAGGGCACTAAATTAATAAGGGGAGTGGGGGAGCTGAATATGAAGAAGAGACTGGAACGTACAATTATGTACGCGGGAGAAAAGGCGCTTGCGTGGGATATGATACTGGTGATAAATACATTAAAGCGGCCATAAAAATAAACTATCTGGGGCATTGTTCACCAATAGAACATGTCAAAGGACACAAGGACATCCATTAAGACTTGAAGAAAAAAGGTTTAGGCTTCAAGCTCGGAAAGGGTTTTTCACTGTGAGAACGGTAAAGCTATGGAACTGTCTTCCAGTGGACGTTGTTATGGCAGGTTCATTGGTCATTTTCAAAAAAAAGCTGGATGAGTTTCTGCAAACAAGGAATGTTACAAGTTACTGGTATTGATACATAAAGTAGAGTTGATCCAGGGAAATTTCTGATTGCCACTTGGAGTCAGGAAGGAATTTTTTCCCCCTTCATAAATTTGGTGGGGGTTTTTTGCCTTCCTCTGGATCAACAGTTAGGCAGGAAATGAGGATATTGCTAGATGGGTTGGAGTGGATGGACGTATGTCTTTATTCAACCTCAAATACTATACTATACTATACTAAACTAACTTACCAGCCATCGTTCTAGCGCTAACCTTCTGCTACATTTCCTGATCACGAAAGCAGCAGAAAGGGCAAGACTGGAAGCCGGTCATTGATTGAGTGTCAGCCAATCACTACATTGCTGCCAGTCCGGCCCCTTTTTCTGCTTCCTCGAACTGGAAAAAAAGCAGAGAGTGCTGAAATGAAGACAGGTAAGTAAGTTTCCATTTGGAATTTGGGGACCTAGAGAGGGGTGTACATGCCCTTTTAAGTTAAATGTCTTAAGTTTACCCAGTGCACTTTTACTTTTTGTATCATATATTAAATCACAATATATCAGGATCACTATTCCCTAAGCTTTCCATTACCTTCATTTCCATAATGAGCTCAGATATTACCAGAGCCAAGTAAGAATATAGATTCTGGTACAGTAGTGGCTTTTTATAAGGCTTTTGATACTGTGCTACATGGGCGACCTGTGTGTAAACTATGGTCTGTTGGTCTAGAAAAAAAAACATTTGTACATGGATAGATTGGTTCATAGGTTGCATACAAAGGGTTATATGGTCCAGTTTGTTTTGCTCTAGAAAGGATGTTGCCTGATATCTCCAGATATTCTTCTCCACAAGCTATAGGAAAGAACAGAAACAGATTTTTTAGGGTGAGGCTACACTAGCACGTTTTTTGCGTGTTTTGCGTTGTGCTTGCGATGTGCGAATCGCAATGTCATGGAAAATATAATGTAAAGCGCGGTAAGTAGGCCACACTATGTGCGTTGCAAACTGTTACATGCAATTGCGATTTCCTAACGGATGCGCTCAGCATTTTGTCAGCGGACATGGATGCGCTAAAGCGGAAACCAGCGGACACAACTCACGTGTTTGCGATTTTTTAAAGCATATCCTGTGTGAGTCACATCCTGTTTCTTTGAGGGTGTAGTGAGGCAAGAGAGGCAGGTGTGGTTTGTGGAGAGGAGAAAGCATTTAGGTGAAAAAAGTGTGTTTGGAGTGGATTTTTGCTTCATTTTTGTGGCTTAATTTTGAAGCTGTGTATTGTTTGAGCAGTGTGGGGGTTTGTGTGGTGTGGTGTTTTTGGTTCAGGGTGTGGTGGTGATATTTGTAATGGCTGCCCTTAAGAAAACCCTGTCCACTGAGGAGCTAATCAATAATGTTCAGGCCTATCCTGAGCTTTATGATAAAACAAATGATCTGTACAAGGATGTCTACAGGGCCAAACATGTTTGGCTGGAGCTCTATGGAGAGCTTTGAATCCAATTAACCCCCAAGCAGAGGGATAAGATAGGTAATTTCTGAAATTGACATCTATATACCTATATGGATATGTGTATCTATGGTTATATGCGTAGCTGTGTTGTTTTGTTAGAAGTGTAAAAATATCTATTTTAATTACAGTGCAATAAAATGAAAACACGCTTGTGGTCTGTTAAAGTCAACTTTAAACGTGAGCTGCATGCAGAGCAGGAGAAGAGCAGTAGTGGTGCTGCTGCTTGTCGGAGGGCCAAATATAGATATTCCGCCATCCTGAATTTCCTTCGTCCAGCCATGGCTTTATCTGCGTAAGTCTTTTTTCGCAAATTACACACGTGGCAAGCCCAATAATAGTATATTTTTCTCAGTGTAGACTATCCTTGTTTTTTAGTACTGAGGATAACATTGAAGAAGAGGAGGAAGCTGTAGTGGCTGCTACACCAACCACACCCATATCCCCTAGTGTGGAAGAGGTTAGCCTTGCCAGCCACCATGAAGCAGGCCATGCCCCACCAGCCTCATCAGCAATGCAAGAGATAACACAGGATGAGTCTGAGTTGTTGCCATCACTGCAGTCAGTCATAAGTTCACTGCAGTCCAAGCAGCAGGTACAGAGTGCTGAAAGTCTAGAGAGTGGCAAGGAATATCACTTTGCCATGAGTTTAATTCCAATCATGAAGAAGGTGCCAGAGGACAAGTGGTTGGAAACTACGATTGAGCTGCTGGATGTCCTAAAGTCCAAAATACCCCAAGTGTCACCAGTGCAGCAGCCAATGGAACCATTTGCCCCTCAAATGTCAATGCAGCCAATGCAATCTGGCATGTTTATGCAGCCAGTGATGCCTGTTTCACAACATCCACCGCATCTCTCATACGGGCATTACCAGCAACAGATGCCTCCACATGCATCTTATCAGCTGCCTCGGTTCCAGCACTCCCATCCACAATATGCCAGTACGCATGGTAGGCCACCTTCTCAGCCCATGCATGCACAACTGTCCCAAACTCGGTGGCAACCTATCCCCTCCAAAGAGTCTGCCCCAGCAACTTTCCAAAGGCCACCTTCTCAGCCCATGCATACCCAATTGTCCCAAACTCTGTGGCAACCTATCCCCTCCACAGAGTCTGCCTCAGCTTCTTTACAAAGGCAACCTCAGCCTATGCATACCCAACAACTGTCACCAACTCCGTGGCAACCTATCCCCTCCATAGAATCTGCCTCAACTTCTTTCCAAAGTGACCCAACTTCCATCTTTTCAAATACCTCCCAGGCCATTGCGGAAAGTATGTTTCCTGAGGAAGACTAATTTTGGGCCACCCTTGTTGCAAGTAAAAATTTATTTATTAAAGTGGTACCAGAGTGATACCGAAAATTCCTTTTTTTTTTTTTTGGATGGTACCAGACAGATACCAAGATTTTTATGTTTTCATTTGTTATGTTACTGGGCGATAACATATAGGTATTTTGTTACTGTACCGGGGAGATACAATATATTTTTTGATTTTTTTTATGGTACCGGAGATACCATATATTTTTTTCTTTTTTTCATGGTACCGAAGTGATACCATGGCCTTTTTTTTCCATTTTTATGGTGCCGAAGTGATACCATGGCCTTTTCTTTCCATTTATGATACCGAAGTGATACCATGGCCTTTTCTTCCAATTTCTAAGATCGAAGTGATGTGACATTTTTGACATTTATGTCCTAACAACATAGAAGTTGACTAGCAGTGTGAGACTTGCAAAAGTCAATATACATACTGCTACCTGGGAATCACCTTCTGGATGAATATATCAACTTGCTCTGTGTTTAAGAGGCAAATGTCACTATCTTATTTACAAATCAAAGGTAAGCCATGTTTTTTTTTATTTAGTGCTAAAACATACATGTAGTTTGATGGTGTAAATGTGGCCAGAATGACACTTAAAGGGGAACTGTGGTCTCCAAACAAGTTAAGTTTAAATGAAAGGCAAGATTCCTACCTTTAAAATGAGCCATCAACCACCTCTGTACGTGCTCCACAGCCCAAAATATACAGAAATGACTGACCAGGAAGTTAATGGGTGAGAGGCTGACTTGTGACATTCCTGAGGCTTCTCCTGCACAGTGCCGCCGGCGAGCACAGCCTCTGACTCCCTCAGTGTGTGAGGGAGACAGGAAGTCCCTCCTCCTCTCTGCTGTGTGAAGTTCTGACAGAGAAGGTAAGGGAATCTACAGCCCTTCTCTTTCACTGTGTGAAAACAGCATTTTCAGGCAGAGTTCTCACTCTGCCTGAAAAGGCTGTTTCCCCAGAGTTTTCTGTAGGGGGGGTCTGAGTAACCCAAGGCACCCGCGAGTGGGTGGGACCACGGCACCTGCGAGTGGGTGGGGCCACAGCACCCGTGAGTGGGTGGGACCACGGCACCCACAAGTGGGCAGGGCCACATGGGACTGTAAGATAATAGACCATGAGGGGCCTGCAACTGGAGGGTCCATGAGTGGGAGGGACCAGGGGAGGAGAAAAATGTAAATATCTTCAAAACTATGCAAAATAAACAATGGAAATTAATTGTAAAAAATCTCAGGGGAGCAATTCCTATCAATTTACCTAAAGTCATTTTTTGACCACAGTTCCCCTTTAACTATTCTAGATAGCAGTCATACTTTTGTAGTATGATATAGGTCTATGTTCTTAATATTGTTATTATAGTGGTGCTTTACAATTACATGTATACAATCACACCAGACCCTGCCCTGAAGAGCTTACTATCTAATCCCCTTCATTTCACACATATAAACTATCTAGTCAATCTTCCGAATTTCATCTACATGTATGTAGAAATAATTTATAATTCACACCTTAATATGTGATATATGCATGCTGGGAAAAGTAATTTGTTTGCCCTTCTTCCCAAAGTAAACCTAGTCACAACACATGTATTCATGGAATTAGTTGTATTTACACAGAAATAAATGTAAGACAAGTTGAGTGACCCAAATTTTCCACATAAAAATAAAAATTCACACACACACAAAATGCATCGTAGCAGATGTGAGAAGAACAGAAAAACAAATATCCAAATTCAACCATTGGGTTTGCAGAACACTGCAATGGCACTCTCAATGTAAGTACTTTACCTACAATTGCACATCTGTAAAACTATTTACACACGCCAGAAAAAGATGACAGCCAGGAACTGCAAGATCATGTCTGTAATTTTTTCTACAACATGATACACGCAGTCCCCAGCGTTCTCCCTTTATCCAGCATAGACTCTATACATAGTATATACACAACAGAGAAGGCTGGGGACTTTGTGTTTCCCTCGAAAGCGCTAAAACATTGGAATCCGCACTGACCGGGATCACACAAGACACTCCACCGTAAAGTTTTGCAGTTTAAAAGCCTTTATTGTCTGGACGCCTTACGCGTTTCGGACACACCCGTCCTTAATCATAGGCACAGCAGTTCCCTCTGCCGACAATCCCTATATACAAAATGCTATCCCACATGACCTCCATGCAAATTTCTAAACAGTGTCTGTTCACTAAGTTAACCCTTTAGATCCTCCTCTTAAATAACAGAAAGAGATGGATGAAGAGAGTTGTTTCTCAAACGATCTGTTCTCTCCAAAACCACATACATTACCATATGCAGGGTGATAAAATATAACATACTACATAAAGATTAATTGTAATATATCAAAGATTTACAAACAGTGCATACTACATAGAAAGATAAAAGACATTATAGTGTCAGTAAAGCATGATGTAAAAAATTATAAAAATTATAGATTACCATCTTAATACATTTTATATATGCAACACTCCTAAGGGTCTCAAGTAAATGGTTTCACTTACATAAAGATGGCATAGTTAGTGTCATTTTTATCTACATTATAAACATCATTTTATCTGCCAATAAAACAATTAACATCCAGAATTGAGTTCATACCTTTAGGATATCTAGTGTCCAATAAAAAGATCCATTTGGTTTCCTGTTTTAGCAGTTTTAAATGTCTGTCTCTGTTTCTAGTATCTTTCTTGATACTTTGTATTCCCTGTACTTGTAATTTGTTCAAGTTGCTGTTGTTACGTGTTGCAAAATGTCTTGCAACTGGGCTATTATTATCATTGTTTTTAATAGCTCTAATATGTTCACGTATTCTTGATTTTAAAGATCTAATTGTACATCCTACATATTGTGAACTGCATGTATTACATTTCAAAACATAAATAACATACGTGGTTGTACAATTTATGTATTCTTTGATAAGGAAACTTTTTCCTGTGTATGAATTAGAGAAATCCTGTCCTATTTTTACATAGCGACACCTATACATACCCTGATATCCCAACCAGTTTTTAGTTGTTGAGATTTCTGAGTAAATAAATTCACTAGGGGATAAACAATTACCTAGTGTGCTAGCCCTTCTTGACACATATCGAAATCCTGATTCCATAATATGATCTAGTTTTTTATCTGCCCTAAGGACTATTAGTGTCATTTTAATCTACATTATAAATATCACTTTATTTACCAATAAAACAATTAACATCCAGAATTGAGTTCATACCTTTAGGATATCTAGTGTCCAATAAAAAGATCCATTTGGTTTCCTGTTTTAGCAGTTTTAAATGTCTGTCTCTGTTTCTAGTATCTTTCTTGATACTTTGTATTCCCTGTACTTGTAATTTGTTCAAGTTGCTGTTGTTACGTGTTGCAAAATGTCTTGCAACTGGGCTATTATTATCATTGTTTTTAATAGCTCTAATATGTTCACGTATTCTTGATTTTAAAGATCTAATTGTACATCCTACATATTGTGAACTGCATGTATTACATTTCAAAACATAAATAACATACGTGGTTGTACAATTTATGTATTCTTTGATAAGGAAACTTTTTCCTGTGTATGAATTAGAGAAATCCTGTCCTATTTTTACATAGCGACACCTATACATACCCTGATATCCCAACCAGTTTTTAGTTGTTGAGATTTCTGAGTAAATAAATTCACTAGGGGATAAACAATTACCTAGTGTGCTAGCCCTTCTTGACACATATCGAAATCCTGATTCCATAATATGATCTAGTTTTTTATCTGCCCTAAGGACAGGTGAATGTTTTTTTTAGGATGTTTCCCTCGAAAGCGGATCTGACTCTATAGGGAGTGTACCGCGGACTAGGGTAATTTCCCCTCTTTTTTTTAGAGGACATACATTTATTATGGAGATATCATTAATAGACCGAGTTTTCAAGTTTCACACACATTTAGCTACAAATGCTGAAGATATCTCCACAAATTAAAGGGGAAATGTGGCCAAAAATGACTTTAGGTAAATTGATAGGAAATGCTCTCCTGAGAATTTTTGCAATTTATTTTCATTGTTTATTTTACATAGTTTTGAAGATATTTATTTTTTTGTGTGTGATATGGCAGAAGCATCACCAGGTTCCATGCACTTCCTGCTTCCTGCTTTGAAACCTGTCAGCCTGGTCCCTCCCACTCATGGACCCCATGGTCCCTCCAGTTGCAGGCCTTCCTTGGCCCATTCCCTTACAGCCCCCCGTAGCCCTGCCCACTTGTACGTGTCATGGTCCCACCCACTCACAGGTGCCATGTCCCCACCCACTCGTGGGTGCCTAAACCCCACCCGCTCACAGGTGTTGTGGGCCACTCTGACACCAACCCCCCTTCCCCCCACGAAAACTCTGTGGAAACACATAGTGTTTTCACATAGTGAGAGAAGAGCTGTAGATTCCCTTACCTTCTCTGCAGCTGCAGGTCCTTCACACAGCAGAGAGGAGGAGGGACTTCTTGTCTCCCTCACACACTGAGGGAGTCTGAGGCTGTGCTCGTCGGCGGCACTGTGCAGGAGAAGCCCCAGCAATGTCACATGTCAGACTCCCACCCATTAACTTTCTGGTCAGTCATTTCTTTATAACTTGGGCTGTGGAGCACATAGAGAGGTGGTTGATAGCTCGTTTTAAAGGTAGGAAACTGGCCTTTCATTTAAACTCAACTTGTTTGGAGACCACAGTTCCCCTTTAAAGGGCATGTACAGCCATAATTCAAAATTGTACAGGTGCAGGACTTTGTGAACGTCCACTCAGGTGTCCACACTCATTTGTGAAAACAAGGCACACACAGTATCACTAAAGCCCCAATACCATTGTTGGTGACATTATCAGGGCTTTATCACTACTGTGTGTACCTAGCTTAAGGCAATAGTAAATGTATGTTATCCCTTTTTTTACAACCTACTTAGGAGTTGACATTTTGCTAATGTTAAGCTAAATATATGTAAACAAAACTCCATGCTTATGTCTGTTCTGCCATACAAGTAGGTATGAGCAAACAATGATGTCTCGTGTGTTATCACATAAGCCAAAGTAAACAATATATGTATCTTTCTAGTGGACCTACATTGATTATGGACATATTAATATACAGAGTTTACAAGTTTCATACACATGGAGCCCAAATGGGCATGTACACCCCTAATCCTAAAGTGTTCATACAGGTGTAGGAATCCCTAAACCCCCCTTTCCTTTTACCTACCTCTTACAAAGGGGCAGCTTACTTACAAGACCTGGTCCCTTGCCACTCTGCTGTGGATGACAGTCAAAGGCACAACAGTGACAGCAAGCACAATTTATTGATACATGCAACCAGGAAGTGGCTCACTGCTTATGTTATTAAGGTGCTACAGCATTAAAGATTAATAAGCTGCATCTTTGAAAGAGGTAAGTAATACGGAAGTGTGTTTAGTGTGTGACCTGCACGTGTTTTTTATAGTCATATTTATGTGTACAAATGGCAAATTTAGATGTAAGTCTAATCTCAATTGAAATAAAATGGATGTATGTGTCTATCAATGGTTAGTTAACATTTGTTGGTGGTTTTTGTTTTAGTTAGAATTCTCTGGAAATTAGAAGAAATTACTTCTGAATTTAAAGAAGACATTTGGAAAAGTGACATCAACATAAGCAGTAGAAGCAAAAGTCTGCAACTTTCAGGATTTGAAGTCTCCATTTTTGAAAAACAGAAGACCGAACAATTAAGGCATTTTAATTTAACAGTATTTTTGCCAATTAGACTGTGTCTTTTATTTGGGGCATATGTGAAAAATGTTGATAATTCATCATTACAGACACATTTGTCAACACAGACAAGTCAGGAGCCAAAATGTATTTGTCAGTGGTTCATACACTGCAAACATCAATTGTACGGAATTGTAAGACACAAAATATGATATCTTGGCTAACATTTAGGTACATAAAGTTTTGCACTTTAACTTATATATGCAGCCATTTTGGGCACTTTACCTCATGTATGCAGCCATTTTGGGCACTTTACCTTATATATGCAGCCATTTTGGCCACTTTAACTCATGTATACAGCCATTTTGTGTACTTTACCTTATATGTGCAGCCATTTTGGCCACTTTAACTCATGTATACAGCAATTTTGGGCAGTTTACCTTATATATGCATCCATTTTGTGTTCTTTACCTTATATATGCAGTCATTTTGGGCACTTTAACTCATGTATGCAGCCATTTTGTGTACTTTACCTTATATATGCAGCCATTTTGGCCACTTTACCTCATGTATGCAGCCATTTTGGACAATGTATGTAAAGTAATTTTTTTAAAAATAACAAGTGCAAGAATGTACCTGTGTTAAATATTGTTATCATGTGTTTGTAACTATTGGTTGTATATTTTCTATGTAAAACCAATGAAAGTATTATCTTGAAACTACAAATGACAATGTTTGGTACTGCTATTCCTCATTTATTTAATAAAATATGTTTTTAAATCTTTTTGAAGTATAATTTTTAAAGTTTAAAAGATTTGTAAGGAATTTTTGCATTTGCTGTAAACACTTTATAATTCACCATTTTGTTGCCAACTTGGATTGTATAAATATATCTTGCACACACAGTATTTACATATAGACATAGGAAATAAGGAGTGTTTGGAGATTGCTCTTTATGTAAGCTGGTATACAAGGGATGTTTGAAAAGAAAACCCCCAATAAATAAAAATGTCTTACACAAATATTTTATTATATAGGCACAAAAAATAAACCAAATAATTAAATCTGCTGACTTTGCCAAGGGACAGAACCAGCAGGGGTCAAGAAATATTGTGCCATTTGGTCTCTTAAGGTAATTCCAGATACTCCTCCTCGTGGCACAGTAGATGGTGTAGCAGGAAGAGTTTCTGTTTGGAGGGGTAAAATCAAACCTTCCTTGTCCCAGACAAAATTGTGCAGTATGCATGCTGTTTTCACAACGGCCACAGCATTCTTCTTATTCATGCAGATGGCAGTATGCAAACTCCTCCATTTGTTGGTCAGTATGCCAAACGTGCACTCCACCAATCTTCTGGCCCTGCTAAGCCGATAATTAAAGACTCTCCTCGCATCATTCAGAGACCTTATAGAAAAAGGCCCCACAAGATGTTCGGAGAGTCCAAATGCCTCATCAGCCACAAAGACAAATGGGTATGATGGGGAGTTTGTACCATGCCATGGTTTGGGATGGGGGAGGTTCAACCGACCATGATGGAGCTTGGCACCGAATCTGCTGTGCTGGAGGATGGCAGAGTAACTACAACTTCCATATGCTCCAACGTCAATGTAAGTAATGCGGTAATCGGCATCTGCCACAGCCAGCAGAACAATGGAAAAATACTTGTTATAATAATAAGTACCTACTCCCAGTACGTGGAGGCATCACAAGACGGCTTTCCGTCTATCGCCCCCACACAGTTAGGAAAATGGTACTTCTGCCAGTAATGTTGACTGATATCTTCCCATTTCTCCTGGTTAGGAAAGGGAAGGAACTCTGGCTGGAGTTTCTCCCAAATAATCTTGCAGGTCAAGTGAATAATCATCTGGATTGTAGACCTCCCCATCCGGAACTCCAGGTGAAGGGACCTCATGGAGTGGCCAGTTGCAAGAAATCTATTGAAGTTAAACATACATTTGCATTACTAAAAAGGGGATAAATTATTTTAAAACATACACTATACACTCCAGTGCAAACACACTACACACTCCAGTGCAAACAAACACTACACACTCCAGTGCAAACAAACACATTACGCACTCCAGTGCAAACATTACACACTCCAGTGCAACCAAACACATTACACACTCCAGTGCAACCAAACACATTACACACTCCAGTGCAACCAAACACATTACACACTCCAGTGCAACCAAACACATTACACACTCCAGTGCAACCAAACACATTACACACTCCAGTGCAACCAAACACATTACACACTCCAGTGCAACCAAACACATTACACACTCCAGTGCAACCAAACACATTACACACTCCAGTGCAACCAAACACATTACACACTCCAGTGCAAACAACTAAACACTCCAGTGCAAACAAACACATTAAGCTGGGTACACACGATGAGATATTTCGGTCCGATCGACCGATAGTTCAGTGTATCGGTCGATCGGACCGAAATTATCGCATCCGAAAGTGCCCATGTCCGATCGAACCGTTCGTCCGAATCGGACGAAAGGACGATCGGACAGGGTGGAAAACCTCATCCGATCGTGCGGTCCTCTATGGACCGACGATCGGTCGCGGTGACTATCGGACGCGGCTGCTTTTGCCGCGACCGACAGTCCTTCCTCCTGGCCGACCGTTCGAAAGTATCGAACGGTCGGTCAGGAGGAAAAATCGATAGGTGTGTACCCAGCTTTACACACTCCGTGCAAAACACACTACACACCTCAAAAACAATTTCAAAAATAATTTTTACCTGAGTGTAATATAAGTCTTTCAGTAGGTGAAACACTCCTCCTGAAGGTTGTTTCTTCACTTTGAAGATCGTCACTCAAAATCCCATTCATTTTGCGATTGCATGTCAGTCGCATAGATGATCGGAGAAAGCAGTTCCAGCAGGATCGAACGAACGTCGCTGAGCGCTCTGTCGGGTAAGTAATATCGGGTATATGTATGGCCACCTCCTACTCTCTTCCTACCTCTTTAATTTATTAGTGACGTCTGTTGATAGGCGCTTCACACTGCAACTACACTGATGATGGCTCAATAAAGTTCTGGTTTTTCTTTTGGCTTTTGAAATGCTGTAAAAACCTTTTAAAAGGTATAGCTTTGCCAAGAGCTGCCATGGAAACGGAAATAACCCAGAAGTCTATGTTACTTATTTACAATCTATGATTAACATTTAGAAAGAGCAGTTTCGAATAGAAGTTGCTAAATCATTGATTTAAATTGTGTGGAATCCATAAAAAACAACCATGGAGTCCAAGTAAAGAAACTGTTCCATTCTCATTATGTGGTTAAGTTCCCCTATCCATTCACTGATAGGGAGGCAGTGTTTTTTCCGCCAGTGGCAGGGGATTATTGTTCTTCCTGCTATTAAGAAGAATCTTAAAAGTTTTTTTTTTTTTTTAAGTTGTTGAACCAGGTAGCAAGGAGAGGAGCGCAATTTGTGGATTACAAGGGATGTCACTCATTGTAATTTGTTGTATAGAGAAATGAAGGTAGGTCAGTAGTTCTGTAAGAGTGAGCAAGAGAACCAGATGTAGGTGTGGGTGCCTCTTTACTTGTGCATCTCCAGCATGTGTCGGACACTTGTGAAGAATTTTTTATGGTGGTCGGGCATCTGTATCATATTGACAAACATTTTTGAATTTTTTTTCTGGCAGAGCATTCAATTGATGTTTGTGGGTTAGATTAAAGAATATTTCCCATTGCTCTCTAGTTTACATGAAGCTCTTTTTTGAGGTTGGAAGTGTTGGAAGGTTGGAAGTGGAAGTGTTTCGGCTGATTGCAGTTGCAAAATTCGATGGATGCGGGAGAGATTATATTGAGGTTAACTAGAAAGTGAGCATAGGTTTTCAAACCTGGTATATTTTTCCCCAGAAGTTGGTATGGGAATGTGAGTCTGGAGAGTTCTGTTTTAATAGTTCCTGAAGAGGGTTGATTTCAGATGCTGTGACTATTTGCCCAAGGTAAGGTGGTCTGAGGATTTCCATTTAAGAAATCTAGTTCTGGATACCTGGAGAAAAAGGTTGGATTTTGAAGGATAGGAGTGTTAAAGCCAGGGAGGTTGGCTAGTTTAAATCAGGATTTAGTATTATCCCAGGTTCTCAGAATGTGGGAGAAAAACAATGAGGTGAAGGGGGTAAGTCTGTTGATTTTCAGTATACAGGGTAAGAAGATCTTAAGATCTTCTGTAATGCTGAGCCATTGATTTTTATTTGCATGTATGAGGGCTGCAGTATGAACTCTTTGCATGTCCAGAAGACTCAAACCACCCTCGTCCTTTATGTAGGAAATTATGGATGGTGATAATGGGAACAGTTTGAAAATATAAAGTAGTTAGAAAAGGGTATCTATTCTTATCACATTAATTCTTTCCAACCATGAGTATTGTCTATTGGTAAAGCAATCCAGGATGGAGAATATTTTGCGTAGTTGAGGGATATAATTTAATATATGGTATAAGTTTCTCAATTTTTTGGGATATGTGTTCCTAGTTATTTTAGAGCTTTATCTTTGATTTAAAGGTGAAAATTGCCTGAATTTGTGTAAATTGATTGTGTGTTAGGGATATGTCAAGGCATTCAGATTTTGTGTATGTTTATTTTAAAGTTACTTACTTTGCTGTATTTATCTAATTCTTGTAGTATTATGGGGAAGGATATGTGAGGATGGTGACAAATAAAAGATCATCTGGATATAGTGCTAGTTTATGAATAGTTTATGAAAAGTTTTCAACTCTGTTGGATGCTTTCTCTGCATCGACTGATAATAAGCACAATGTTAGTAATAATAGTTCTAATAGTGTTGTCTCTGAGCCTCCGTGGGAAATGAGAAAGAGATCAATTCTGTCTGTAACAGTTGTGAGGGGATGAGTAAAGGTGGGCCACACTAGTGCATTTTTCGCATGTATGCGCCTACGTTTTCGTTTGCGATAGCGCCCACAATTTTTGCTAAAACGGAAATCACGGGAATGCGAACATTCCTGCGATTTCTGTTTCAAATGTGATTGCGTGTCCGTTTGTGTTTTGCGTTCAAACATTTTTTCGCGCAATCACATGCGTTTTCTCTTTGTAAATAGTGAAACCGCATGTGCAAAACAAAAAACAATGAGCGCGAATGCACAGAAATCTCGCACACAATCACGTGTGATAACGCTTGCGATTCTGTGCGTGATTTGTGCGTTATAGTGTGGCCTTAGCCTCAAAGGTGAAATATTTTGTGGTTGGATGTAAGTACGCCATGCTTTGCTAATGGAACTGTACATAACAATGGTTATGTCTGTAGGGTGAAGACAATGTGCAGGCTGCATTCGCATAAGTCCCGTCACGATCATGTATACCTGCTTTGAGGTTTGGACTGATTCACTATATGATATATTGGGACATTAGGATGGGATCGGCTCTATCCTATGTTTGAGACTGTTTAAACAAAACTTTTCAATCTCCATTTGAGTAGTGTGCTACCTAATTTGCATATGGGCATTGTCTTTCTAGTCTCTGTCAATTATATAGACAATACTACCCTTTTCTCACTCTAGGCGTTCCCCCTACCAGAGGATATGTTTTTAAGTCTGTTTATCATTGGTGTCATGATGTGCATTTTGTATTTAGATGTGTGGCTTTTGTTATATAAATGATCCTTGTTATTTGGGTGAGGCTCATAACGCTAGTCTTAGCGACTATTCATATAAGGGTTAACCAGACGGTGGGTGCTTTTTTTATAAATAGGTGTGTAGTATTTGTCCTGGTGGGGTAGGTAGATTGTTGCGAATGTCATGATATGTTCGTGTTGCTAAACATTTTTCTAGGAACCTGCATTTTTGGTCTTGTGTTATATCTAAAGCTGGGTACAGACGATGAGATATTTCGGTCCGATTGACCGATAGTTCAGTGTATCTGTCGATCACACCGAATTATCGCATCCGAATGTGCCCATGTCCGATCGACCGTTTGTCCGAATCGGACGAAAGGACGATCGGACATGGTGGAAAACCTGTCCGATCGCGGGTCCTCTATGGACCGCACGATCGTGCGCGGTAACTATCGGACGTGTGCTGCTTTGCCGCGACCGACAGTCTTCCTCCTGGCCCACCGGTCGAAAGTATCGAACGGTCGGTCAGAGGAAAAATCGGTAGGTGTGTACTGCTTTAGATTTGTGCTAGTCATTCATATCAGAATACGTATATATATCTTGATGATTGGTATAGACTGAGGTTTTAACTGCGTTTCCTGAATAATCAGGACATCTATTTTGTTTCATGTGCATGTTGTGCAAGCTTGTACTTCACCATTTGATTATTGTTACAAAATACATCAATTTAGTTAGACTACGTTTTTTAACTTCAAAAAACATTTATTTGTAACTTTTAACAATAAATAAAGAGTATACTAATGCTTGATACTTACTATGGGATGAGCCTCATATTGTCCCTTTGAGGCTCTTTAACCCTTGGGATGTTGGTCTTAAAGCACACCATAAACATTCTTAATGTACCGTTTCTAATTAAATTGTAAGTCCAGGCTTTGCGGTTGTTTATATTGGGGAAGTAGAGATTGTTTGGTGGGCAATTAGTAATTATTTGGCAGTTATATGGGTTTCTGTATCTTTTGGCTCCTCATTTGTATAGGAAGCGAGATGATTGGCTGTTTTTGTTTAATCAAGGATTTTGTGTGGAGCCATTTCTCCTTTGGGTTAAAGGTTGCAGTTGTAAAGGCAATTCTATTCTGGGAGGGTTATTTCATGGAGGTTCAGTCTATTTAGGAATGCTGGTAGGTTTTCTGGACCACTGAGGGTAGCTGTAATGCCATCCTTTTTTGCTTGTACGGAGAATGAACCCCCATTTATATGTGGTGTCTCTCTCTGAGAATATCCAGGAGTGGTCGCAGGGCCTGCGTTGTTGTAAGTGTGTGACATTAGAGGTCAGCCATAGAAATGTATGGGTGGCCATTAACGTCTGGTGGAACATCACGTGTTTTGATCATTAATTGATCTTTGATTTCATAGCTATGGATGCAGCAAAAATGTTTCTTTTTCTGGATTATCTGGGTCTTTTGGGGTTAGGGCTCTATGTGCTCATCGATTTCAGGTTAATTCGGAGTGTATTGAAAAAACATTGTAGTGCCCTTAAGGTCTGATGGGAGCACAGTTTGGGTATCCCCCAATCATATATGATTGCGCCTTCACCTATTTTAAATGTCATCTATGTGGTTTATACATTTCTGATAGTGATATCTTGTATAGTATAGATTCAACGTCCATCCAGTCCAACCCATCTAGCAATATCCTCATTACCTGTCTAACTGTTGATCCAGAGGAAGGCAAAAAACCCCACCAAACATTCCTTCCTGACTCCAAGTGGCAATCGGAAATATCCCTGGATCAACTCTACTTTAGGTATCAATACCGTAATTGCATCGTTCCTTGAGTGCAGAAACACATCCAGTTTTTTTTTAAACTGACCAATGAACCCACCACCACAATGTCACTGGAAGACAGTACATAGTAACATAGTAATTGAGGTTGAATAAAGACAACGTCTATTAAGCCCAACCTATTTAATTTTTTTTAAACCCTTCCTAAAAGTTGATCCAGAGGAAGGGAAAAACCCAGCTAAAAATGGGGGGGAAAATTCCTTCTGATTACAAACGGCAATCGGAAAGTATCCCTGGATTAACCAGATCTACAGTATATGTATTAATATCAGTAATTCTAATATTTTTGAGTTTTAGAAAACTTATCCAGGCCATTTTTAAAGTTGTTTAATGAACTTGCCATTACCACATCTACTGGAAGACAGTTCCACAGTTTCACCACTCTCACTGTAAAGAAGCCTTTCCTAAACCGAAGATGAAACTCTTTTCTTCCAACCTTAAAGGATGTCCATGAGTCCTCTGATATGACCTATTAGTGAACAATGCACCAGAGAGTTTATTGTATGGCCCATTAATATATTTGTATAAGGTGATCATATCCCCACGCAAACATCGCTTCTCCAATGTAAACAACCCTAACTTGTCTAATTGCCTGCATATTTAAGCCCCTCCATTCCCTATTTGCCTTCTCTGAACTACTTCCATTTCCAAGATGTCCCTTTTGTATATGGGATTCCAAAACTGCACCGCATATTCAATGAGGCCTTCCAGTGCCGTGTAAAGAGGGAGAATAATATTTTTCTCTCTTGAATCTATTCCTCTTTATACAAGACAATATCTTGCTAACTCTAGCCGTGGCTGTCTGGCATGTTTGCTACAGCTAAGTCTGTTATCTACCAGAACCCCAAAATCTTTTTCCATTACAGATTCACTTAACACAGAGTTATTGTGGTGTAGGTGGCACAGGATTATTAAATCCCAAATGCATCACCTTACATTTATCAACATTGAATCTCATTGCCATTCTGCTGCCCATTTTGATAATCTATTAGGTCTGCTTGCAGCAGTGCACATCATTTGAAGTTTCCAAAGCTCTGCATAGTTTAGGGTCATCAGCAAACACATAGACCTGCTCTCAATGCCCCTTCTAAGTAATTTTGAAACAGATTAAAAAGAGGGGTAAAAAGTACGGAACCCTGGGGGGTAAAAAGTATGGAACCCTGAGGCACTCGGTTAGAACTTAGCCCACATAGATGTATCTCCATTTACCCCCACTCTTGTTGGCAGAGGCATCAGAAATATAAGGTATATACACAGAAAATATGGTGCTGGTGGAAGGTGTAGTCCAAAGATGGAACAGCTTATGGATTCCAGTCTGTTACATTATCCTACTCCAGGAAAAATCTACTTTGGGGTGTAGTGACACACAAAGTAAACTCTGTCAGCCTATATAAACGAGAATAGCACTGGTCAAAAAAAGAATAAGCGATATTAAAGGTATGTCCACCTAAAAAAAAAGTTTTGATATAAGATTCCCCAAGGGCTCCCAGCCCCAACGCTATATTTGTTTCTTAGAAAGACCCCCAAACTCTACTTACCCTCCCTCTTTCCTACGCCGTGCTCCCGGCCCTCTGCTTGCGAGAAATGCAAGCAGAGGGGCGGGACCGGCAGCCGCGTCTGTGGGGCTGAGCGGCAACCAATCACGGACGCGGCTGCGGCAGCTCACTTCGCCGGAGGAAAGAGGAGAGGTAAGTAAGTTTGGGGAGCTTTATAAAGGTACAATTAGCGGTTGGGGCTGGGAGCCCAGGGGGAATCTTATGTATTACACATTTTACGCTAGGGGGAGGGAATCGGGAGAGGGAGGGGGAGGGAGGGGGAGAAGGGCTGCAGTACGCATGCAAACTTCTCCCGGAGGCCAGGGAGGAGGCAGAGTCCTATATGGACTCTGCTTCCTCGGTGGGCAGTTTTTGGACTTTGGGGGGGAGTAAAGGAGAACCCTATGGAGCTGGGATGTGAGGTAAGGATTAAACTACACTACATGGTGGGGCCAGTAGTTGGGGGGATTATAGTTTTGGGGGTGGGACATGCCCTTTAAGGGGTAAATGTTATTTTTTTATATACAAACAAATAATAACCTGAAGCTATCTAATCTGTTACTTTTTATACAATTAATAATCTGTCTTACAAACATTTTTAACAACAATATAGTCAAACATACAATTGTGATCTAAATATATAATCCCTTTGTCAAAAATATTGTCTTTAACTTAGGTCCATCAAGAAAAAGCTGTCACAAAATAAAATGTTGGCAAAAAGAACTGGGGGAGGGCCCTATGGAGAAATTCCCCTAACTGATTATGACAAGCAACTTTATGCAGTTATGGGGTGAGGTTGTGACTGGTTTGGCCAGACCGTTTGCAGACAGACAAGGTAATATTAAATGTTTATTCGTTGTTATCTACCAATATTTATGACATTATTAATGACACAGACACGGACAAAGACAGACAGACTTGCAAAAAAAAAAAAAAAACCCAAATATTTTAGATTGATCACCATGATTTTGTAATAGTGGTTGCTATTTATATATGTAACCCCCTGTAAAATAAAAAAAAAATGCTGTCAATTTAGTGCTGCAGGTTAAGTATGCTTAAGAACCTGTCTGGACATTGTAAAATTAGCCACTCTGTTAGGGATAGAAACACTAACAAAAGATTTATTTAAGGTATTCCCCTTTCCAATATGGCAATTGCTAAAGCTGTCACAGACTGAGGCAGCCAATGGGAAGGACTAGTCAATTTAAGGAAGGAGAGCTAAGGAATCCTGGGAGGAAGGAGGGAGGAGACTGCCGTGTGTGCGGAGTCAGGGACAGACTGCAAGGAGGCTGCTGCTGCTGTGGACTGAGAGAAGAAGACACAAGCATTAGAAAGTTGCTTTGAGAAAGCTGTGGGAAAGTTGATGATAAACTGTGTCAAGTTCTGAGTGACTGTGTGCTATCCAGTGACTACCAACTGTGAGTAGTGCAGTGTGCTGCATAGGGTCCTGCTAAGCACAGAAGAGGCCAAACAGATATACAGGTGTACCTGAGACACCCTTTCACTGCCAGTCCTCAGAGACCATATTAATCTTCAATACCCAGTTCATTATTACCAGTAAACTGCATTTGCCTCTGGATATAAGTGTGTTGTTGGGATTCTCCAGTTCAAGTGACTGTGTGCCAATTAACCCTGTATGGATTACAAACACTGAATGAGCTCAACATAAGGCCTGGATGCAACCACTATACAGGGATCTACTTTAGGGGTGCGCACCCAAATTGCTCTAGAACTATAGTTTGTTTAAGGATCTATTAAAGTACCAGTACATTATATGTTTATAGGAGTATAGAAAATATTGTAACAATAGGCACTGTTATTTGTTATGCCAATATTGTGTGTATAGAAGAATTTATATTTACATAATAACTACGTTGTTTAACCCTTTTACACTTTTATTATCACTTTAGTAAAGGAAATGCAGACAGTGTCTGTTTGTTATACTACTCAAGCGTACTGTGTGATTAAAGGGGAAATACGGTGTCATCACTGGGGCTAGAGCTAAAACCCAAATACAGCGAACGTTCGAGTAAGCTGCCATATATATACTATAGCAAAACAAGTTGGCCAATCCAAAAACGGGGGGCTAAATATTATAATTTTTCATCAGATGTTGTCAGACGTCAGCAACACGTGCCAGCAATAGCTTCGGAATGATAATGGTAAATAAAATATCATTTTACTTAAAAGCAGTGTTGAACCCAGCATCTTTTACCCTGGCCACCCACCCAGTTAGGTGGTTAGAACATGAAATGTTTTTGATGGTGTCATGTTCCAAGCTAATGTGTCTAATATTTATTTTTTTTTTTTTTTTTAACTTTATTATTTATTGACATCCAGAGAATAGATACAGTTTGACAGCATACATATTCAGTAAATGAAGTTTGAGTTTATATTCACACATTTCCACGTAATGTTACTATTAGCAGGTTTGGATTCAGGTACAAAACAATTTCTTCCCTGGATTTTAGTATACAATTATGTGTAATAGGGAGAAAGGGGAAAAAAAAGGGGGGGGGGGATGGTAAACTGGGGGGTAGAGGGGGGGGAAGTTAATAGAACAGTCCTAAACCGTGGTAAGTGGGTCGTTCCGCTCAGGAGTTGTATAAGTGGAGCTCAAGAGAAATTGCTACGTTCATTTCATACATATGGTTACTATCTAGAATAGGTGTCCACAGTCATGGGGTTCCTCCCAACTAGGTGGTTGGGAGGTCAGTTACTCATCCCAATCGGTTTGTTTATTGTTTTAGATTCATGTCACGCCATCTGGCCACTGTGACCAAATCTTATCAAATTTAGATAGGCAACCTCTATGTATATAATAACTGAGGTATGGTAACATATGTGTCACCATTGTTTTCCAGTTGGCTAGTGTGGGTGAGGTGGGCGCCATCCAGGAGAGTACTAAGCTCTTCTGGCGGTAGAACAACGTCTCCCGCAGAAATTTTAGCTCATATTTATTCCAAATATCCTCCTGCGGGGTTCCAAACAAGCAAAGTCTGGGCTCTTGGGTTATAGGGTAGGGCAGAAGGTCGTGAGATGATGGGTACTTATGCCAGAAATTGGCAATACGCGGGCAGTCCCACAGAAGGTGATAGAAGTCCGCCGGAGACAGGTGGCATTCGGACATTCGGGGGGAGTGTGAGGGTGACATCCGAGACATCTGTATGGCGAGAGAGAGGCTTGGTGGAGTATGTAGTATTGCATTTGTCTATTTGAGGCAGATGGGGATACCAGCAAATGTGACTGGCCAGGTCTTCCCAGTCCTCGTTAGTGATCATGGGGATTAGTTTTTTCCATTTATCAAAGATTTCGTGTGTCTTCTTGTATTAGCGTGTAGAAGGCATGTTTAGAGCCGCGACACCTGTCTCCCCCCTCCAGTACTGAGCAGTTTAATGATAGGGTTAGCCGAAACGGGATTTCGTCACTCTGAAACTCGGTTAGTAGACATATATAATCTGGAGGTACCTGAACGAGTCGTTATTGTTCAGTTGAAACTCATTTTTTAGGTCTTCAAATGTTTTAAGCTTTTTGTTTTGAACGATCTGTGAAAAGTATATGACTCCTTTGATATCCAAAAGTTTGCTGAGGTTAGAGTGTTTTATAGAGGGGTATGTAGGATTATGCCATAGGGGCGTCTCTTCCGGTAGTCAGTGTACTGAGGATTCGAATTGTCTTTTTCCATATTCTGAAGTGTTTGATGTGTAGTGAGGTGCCGCCCATAGGTATGTTGTTCGCTTGGACTGTAAGAATATTAGTGGATGAGAGGGGAGGTATGCATGGTAGTAAGGTTTCGGCTTCATACAGGCGACTGACCCCGTTCCAGGAGGTTTGCCTGTCCAGGCAGGCACCAGGGTCCAGGTATTAAGCTGTCCAGCTATATAGTATAAGCGAAAGTCTGGCATAGCAAGACCGGCCAAATGCTTAGGTTTGCAGTAGTTTGAGTCTAACGCGGTTTCTGCAGAGCCACAGAAAGGTCCACAAGAGGCTATCTAGAGTTGTAAAAAAGGAGTCTGGAATATGAGCTAGAGCATGCTGGTAGTCCGTATAGTAATTTAGGTAGCAGTATAATCTTGGTCAGGTTTATTGACCACTAAGGTATCGGGAGCGTCTTCATAGTTTTGTTTCTTCCGCACCATTCCAGGGGGTTCTATATTTAACGTACATGACAGTCTGGTGCACGGGTATCTGAATCCCCAGATATTTAAAATTGTTACAATTGGTACCAGGCCTTGCAGGCGTGGGGGATCATCTGTAGCGGGGTCTATGGGGAATAGGGTTGTTTATTCCAATTGACATGAAGACCAGACAGGGGGCCAGATTGGGCCTATCAAGTTGTTACATTGTGGAGGGGTAACGATCTGCCAGATACAGGATCATGTCATCGGCGTACGACTCAGTAGGGAGTGTTGTGCCCCCAGCTGAAGTCCTGTTAATGTGGTGAGGTGCGCAGTTTGATTGCCAAAGCTCAACGCCCCAGTTAGGAAAATGGTACTTCTGCCGTAATGTTGACTGATATCTTCCCATCTCCTGGTTAGGAAAGGGAAGGAACTCTGGCTGGAGTTTCTCCCAAATAATCTTGCAGGTCAAGTGAATAATCATCGGATTGTAGACCTCCCATCGGAACTCCAGGTGAAGGGACCTCATGGAGTGGCCAGTTGCAGAAATCTATTGAAGTTAAACATACATTTGCATTACTAAAAGGGGATAAATTATTTTAAAACAACACACTCCAGTGCAAACACACTACACACTCCAGTGCAAACAAACACATTACACACTCCAGTGCAAACATTACACACTCCAGTGCAAACACACTACACACTCCAGTGCAAACAAACACATTACACACTCCAGTGCAAACATTACACACTCCAGTGCAAACACACTACACACTCCAGTGCAAACAAACACATTAAGCTGGGTACACACGATGAGATATTTCGGTCCGATCGACCGATAGTTCAGTGTATCGGTCGATCGGACCGAAATTATCGCATCCGAAAGTGCCCATGTCCGATCGACCGTTCGTCCGAATCGGACGAAAGGACGATCGGACAGGGTGGAAAACCTCATCCGATCGTGCGGTCCTCTATGGACCGCACGATCGGTCGCGGTGACTATCGGACGCGGCTGCTTTTGCCGCGACCGACAGTCCTTCCTCCTGGCCGACCGTTCGAAAGTATCGAACGGTCGGTCAGGAGGAAAAATCGATAGGTGTGTACCCAGCTTTACACACTCCAGTGCAAACACACTACACACCTCAAAAACAATTTCAAAAATAATTTTTACCTGAGTGTAATCATAAGTCTTTCAGTAGGTGAAACACTCCTCCTGAAGGTTGTATCTTCACTTTGAAGATCGTCACTCAAAATCCCATTCATTTTGCGATTGCATGTCAGTCGCATAGATGATCGGAAGAAGCAGTTCCAGCAGGATCGAACGAACGTCGCATGAGCGCTCTGTCGGGTAAGTAATATCGGGTATATGTATGGCCACCTCCTACTCTCTTCCTACCTTCTTTAATTTATTAGTGACGTCTGTTGATAGGCGCTTCACACTGCAACTACACTGATGATGGCTCAATAAAGTTCTGGTTTTTCTTTTGGCTTTTGAAATGCTGTAAAAACCTTTTAAAAGGTATAGCTTTGCCAAGAGCTGCCATGGAAACATGGAAATAACCCAGAAGTCTATGTTACTTATTTACAATCTATGATTAACATTTTAGAAAGAGCAGTTTCGAATAGAAGTTGCTAAATCATTGATTTAAATTGTGTGGAATCCATAAAAAACAACCATGGAGTCCAAGTAAAATGAAACTGTTCCATTCTCATTATGTGGTTAAGTTCCCCTATCCATTCACTGATAGGGAGGCAGTGTTTTTTCCGCCAGTGGCAGGGGATTATTGTTCTTCTCTGCTATTAAGAAGAATCTTAAAAGTTTTTTTTTTTTTTTTAATGTTGTTGAACCAGTAGCAAGGAGAGGAGCGCAATTTGTGGATTACAAGGGATGTCACTCTTGTAATTTGATTGTATAAGGAATGAAGGTAGGTCATGTAGTTCTGTAAGAGTGAGCAAGAGAACCAGATGTAGGTGTGGGTGCCTCTTTACTGTTGGCATCTCCAGCATGTGTCCGGAACACTTGTGAAGAATTTTTTATGGTGGTCGGGCATCTGTATCATATTGACAACATTTTTTGAATTTTTTTTTCCTTGGCAGAGCATTCAATTGATGTTTTGTGGGTTAGATTAAAGAATATTTCCCATTGCTCTCTAGTTTACATTGAAGCTCTTTTTTGAGGTTGGAAGTGTTGGAAGGTTGGAAGTGTTGGAAGTGTTTCGGCTGATTGCAGTTGCAAAATTCGATGGATGCGGGAGAGATTATATTGAGGTTAACTAGAAAGTGAGCATAGGTTTTCAAACCTGGTATATTTTTCCCCAGAAGTTGGTATTGGGAATGTGAGTCTGGAGAGTTCTGTTTTAATAGTTCCTGAAGAGGGTTGATTTCAGATGCTGTGACTATTTGCCCAAGGTAAGGTGAGTCTGAGGATTTCCATTTAAGAAATCTAGTTCTGGATACCTGGAGAAAATGGTTGGATTTTGAAGGATAGGAGTGTTAAAGCCAGGGAGGTTGGCTAGTTTAAATCAGGATTTAGTATTATCCCAGGTTCTCAGAATGTGGGGAAGAAAACAATGAGGTGAAGGGGGTAAGTCTGTTGATTTTCAGTATACAGGGTAAGAAGATCTTAAGATCTTCTGTAATGCTGAGCCATTGATTTTTATTTGCATGTATGAGGGCTGCAGTATGAACTCTTTGCATGTCCAGAAGACTCAAACCACCCTCGTCCTTTATGTAGGAAATTATGGATGGTTGGATAATGGGAACAGTTTGAAATATATAAAGTAGTTTAGAAAAGGGTATCTATTCTTATCACATTAATTCTTTCCAACCATGAGTATTGTCTATTGGTAAAGCAATCCAGGATGGAGAATATTTTGCGTAGTTGAGGGATATAATTTAATATATAGGTATAAGTTTCTCAATTTTTTTGGGATATGTGTTCCTAGTTATTTTAGAGCTTTATCTTTTGATTTAAAGGTGAAAATTGCCTGAATTTGTGTAAATTGATTGGTGTTAGGGATATGTCAAGGCATTCAGATTTTGTGTATGTTTATTTTAAAGTTACTTACTTTGCTGTATTTATCTAATTCTTGTAGTATTATGGGGAAGGATATGTGAGGATTGGTGACAAATAAAAGATCATCTGGATATAGTGCTAGTTTATGAATAGTTTATGAAAAGTTTTCAACTCTGTTGGATGCTTTCTCTGCATCGACTGATAATAAGCACAATGTTAGTAATATAGTTCTAATAGTGTTGTCTCTGAGCCTCCGTGGGAAATGAGAAAGAGATCAATTCTGCTGTAACAGTTGTGAGGGGATGAGTAAAGGCTGGGCCACACTAGTGCATTTTTCGCATGTATGCGCCTACGTTTTCGTTTGCGATAGCGCCCACAATTTTTGCTAAAACGGAAATCACGGGAATGCGAACATTCCTGCGATTTCTGTTTCAAATGTGATTGCGTGTCCGTTTGTGTTTTGCGTTCAAACATTTTTTCGCGCAATCACATGCGTTTTCTCTTTGTAAATAGTGAAACCGCATGTGCAAACACAAAAACAATGAGCGCGAATGCACAGAAATCTCGCACACAATCACGTGTGATAACGCTTGCGATTCTGTGCGTGATTTTGTGCGTTATAGTGTGGCCTTAGCCTCAAAGGTGAAATATTTTGTGGTTGGATGTAAAGTACGCCATGCTTTGCTAATGGAACTGTACATAACAATGGTTATGTCTGTAGCGGGTGAAGACAATGTGCAGGCTGCATTCGCATAAGTCCCGTCACGATCAGTGTATACCTGCTTTGAGGTTTGGACTGATTCACTATATGATATATTGGGACATTAGGATGGGATCGGCTCTATCCTATGTTTGAGACTGTTTAAACAAAACTTTTCAATCTCCATTTGGAGTAGTGTGGCTACCTAATTTGCATATGGGCATTGTCTTTCTAGTCTCTGTCAATTATATAGACAATACTACCCTTTTCTCACTCTAGGCGTTCCCCCTACCAGAGGATATGTTTTTAAGTCTGTTTTATCATTGTGTGTCATGATGTGCATTTTGTATTTAGATGTGTGGCTTTTGTTATAATAAATGATCCTTGTTATTTGGGTGAGGCTCATTAACGCTAGTCTTAGCGACTATTCATATAAGGGTTAACCAGACGGTGGGTGCTTTTTTTATAAATAGGTGTGTAGTATTTGTCCTTGGTTGGGTAGGTAGATTGTTGCGAATGTCATGATATGTTCGTGTTGCTAAACATTTAATTCTAGGAACCTGCATTTTTGGTCTTGTGTTATATCTAAAGCTGGGTACAGACGATGAGATATTTCGGTCCGATTGACCGATAGTTCAGTGTATCTGTCGATCACACCGAAATTATCGCATCCGAATGTGCCCATGTCCGATCGACCGTTTGTCCGAATCGGACGAAAGGACGATCGGACATGGTGGAAAACCTCGTCCGATCGCGCGGTCCTCTATGGACCGCACGATCGGTCGCGGTAACTATCGGACGTGGCTGCTTTTGCCGCGACCGACAGTCCTTCCTCCTGGCCCACCGGTCGAAAGTATCGAACGGTCGGTCAGGAGGAAAAATCGGTAGGTGTGTACCTAGCTTTAGATTTGTGCTAGTCATTCATATCAGAATACGTAATATATATCTCTGATGATTGGTATAGACTGAGGTTTAAACTGCGTTTCCTGAATAATC
Source organism: Hymenochirus boettgeri (assembly GCA_019447015.1). Taxonomy (NCBI): domain Eukaryota; kingdom Metazoa; phylum Chordata; class Amphibia; order Anura; family Pipidae; genus Hymenochirus; species Hymenochirus boettgeri. Next base: position 53,783,524 of record CM033471.1, on the reverse strand, counting down.
AGGACATCTATTTGTTTCATGTGCATGTTGTGCAAGTCTGTAACTTCACCATTTGATTATTGTTACAAAATACATCAATTTAGTTAGACTACGTTTTTTAACTTCAAAAAACATTTATTTGTAACTTTTAACAATAAATAAAGAGTATACTTAATATGCTTGATACTTAACTATGGGATGAGCCTCATATTGTCCCTTTGAGGCTCTTTAACCCTTGGGAGTGTTGGTCTTAAAGCACACCCATAAACATTCTTAATGTACCGTTTTTCTAATTAAATTGTAAGTCCAGGCTTTGCGGTTGTTATTATTGGGGAAGTAGAGATTGTTTGGTGGGCAATTAGTAATCTTATTGGCAGTTCCATATGGGTTTCTGTATCTTTTGGCTCCTCATTTGTATAGGAAGCGAGATGATTTGGCTGTTTTTTGTTAATCAAGGATTTTGTGTGGAGCCATTTCTCCTTTGGGTTAAAGGTTGCAGTTGTAAAGGCAAATTCTATTCTGGGAGGGTTATTTCATGGAGGTTCAGTCTATTTAGGAATGCTGGTAGGTTTTCTGGACCACTGAGGGTAGCTGTAATGCCATCCTTTTTTGCTTGTACGGAGAATGGCAACCCCCATTTATATGTGGTGTCTCTTTCTCTGAGAATATCCAGGAGTGGTCGCAGGGCCTGCGTTGTTGTAATGTGTGACATTAGAGGTCAGCATAGAAATGTATAGGGTGGCCATTAACGTCTGGTGGAACATTCACGTGTTTTGATCATTAATTGATCTTTGATTTCATAGCTATGGATGCAGCAAAAATGTTTCTTTTTCTGGATTCATCTGGGTCTTTTGGGGTTAGGGCTCTATGTGCTCTATCGATTTCAGGTTAATTCAGGAGTGTATTGAAAAAACATTGTAGTGCCCCTTTAAGGTCTGATGGGAGCACAGTTTTGGGTATCCCCCTAATCATTATATGATTGCGCCTTCACCTATTTTAAATGTCATCTATGTGGTTTATTACATTTCTGATAGTGATATCTTGTATAGTATAGTATCAACGTCCATCCAGTCCAACCCATCTAGCAATATCCTCATTACCTGTCTAACTGTTGATCCAGAGGAAGGCAAAAAACCCCACCAAAAACATTCCTTCCTGACTCCAAGTGGCAATCGGAAATATCCCTGGATCAACTCTACTTTAGGTATCAATACCAGTAATTTGCATCGTTCCTTGAGTGCAGAAACACATCCAGTTTTTTTTTAAACTGACCAATGAACCCACCACCACAATGTCTACTGGAAGACAGTTACATAGTAACATAGTAATTGAGGTTGAATAAAGACATACGTCTATTAAGCCCAACCTATTTAATTTTTTTTAAACCCTTCCTAAAAGTTGATCCAGAGGAAGGGAAAAAACCCAGCTAAAAATGGGGGGGAAAATTCCTTCCTGATTACAAACGGCAATCGGAAAGTATCCCTGGATTAACCAGATCTACAGTATATGTATTAATATCAGTAATTCTCAATATTTTTGAGTTTTAGAAACTTATCCAGGCCATTTTTAAAGTTGTTTAATGAACTTGCCATTACCACATCTACTGGAAGACAGTTCCACAGTTTCACCACTCTCACTGTAAAGAAGCCTTTCCTAAACCGAAGATGAAACTTCTTTTCTTCCAACCTTAAAGGATGTCCATGAGTCCTCTGATATGACCTATTAGTGAACAATGCACCAGAGAGTTTATTGTATGGCCCATTAATATATTTGTATAAGGTGATCATATCCCCACGCAAACATCGCTTCTCCAATGTAAACAACCCTAACTTGTCTAATCTGCCTGCATATTTAAGCCCCTCCATTCCCCTTATTTGCCCTTCTCTGAACTACTTCCATTTCCAAGATGTCCCTTTTGTATATGGGATTCCAAAACTGCACCGCATATTCCAAATGAGGCCTTACCAGTGCCGTGTAAAGAGGGAGAATAATATTTTTCTATCTTGATTCCATTCCCCTCTTTATACAAGACAATATCTTGCTAGCTCTAGCTGTTGCTACCTGGCATTGTTTGCTACAGCTAAGTCTGTTATCTACCAGAACCCCCAAATCTTTTTCCATTACAGATGAACTTAACACAGAGTTATTTGTGGTGTAGGTGGCACAGGGATTATTAAATCCCAAATGCATCACCTTACATTTATCAACATTGAATCTCATTTGCCATTCTGCTGCCCATTTTGATAATCTATTTAGGTCTGCTTGCAGCAGTTGCACATCATTTGAAGTTTCCAAAGCTCTGCATAGTTTAGGGTCATCAGCAAACACATAGACCTTGCTCTCAATGCCCCCTTCTAAGTAATTTTGAAACAGATTAAAAAGAAGGGGTAAAAAGTACGGAACCCTGAGGGGGTAAAAAGTATGGAACCCTGAGGCACTCCGGTTAGAACTTTAGCCCACATAGATGTATCTCCATTTACCCCCACTCTCTGTTTGGCAGAGGCATCAGAAATATAAGGTATAAATACACAGAAAATATGGTGCTGGTGGAAGGTGTAGTCCAAAGATGGAACAGCTTATTTGGATTCCAGTCTGTTACATTATCCTACTCCAGGAAAAATCTACTTTGGGGTGTAGTGACACACAAAGTAAACTCTGTCAGCCTATATAAACGAGATATAGCACTGGTCAAAAAAAGAATAAGCGATATTAAAGGGTATGTCCACCTAAAAAAAAAGTTTTGATATAAGATTCCCCAAGGGCTCCCAGCCCCAACCGCTATATTTGTTTCTTTAGAAAGACCCCCAAACTCTACTTACCTCCCCTCTTTCCTACGCCGTGCTCCCGGCCCTCTGCTTGCGAGAAAATGCAAGCAGAGGGGCGGGACCGGCAGCCGCGTCTGTGATTGGCTGAGCGGCAACCAATCACGGACGCGGCTGCCGGCAGCTCACTTCGCCGGAGGAAAGAGGAGAGGTAAGTACGTTTGGGGAGCTTTATAAAGGTACAATATAGCGGTTGGGGTGGGAGCCCAGGGGGAATCTATTGTATTACACCTTTTAGCGTAGGGGGAGGGAATCGGGGAGGGAGGGGGGAGGGAGGGGGAGAAGGGCTGCAGTACGCATGCAAACTTCTCCCGGAGGCCAGGGAGGAGGCAGAGTCCTATATGGACTCTGCTATCCTCTGGTGGGCAGTTTTGGACTTTGGGGGGGGGATAAGGAGAACCCTATGGAGCTGGATGTGATGTGAGGTAAGGATTAAACTACACTACATGGTGGGGGCCAGTAGTGGGGGGATTATAGTTTGGGGGTGGACATGCCCTTTAAGGGGTAAATGTTTATTTTTTTAATATACAAACAAATAATAACCTGAAGCTATTCTAATCTGTTACTATTTTTATACAATTAATAATCTGTCTTTCACAAACATTTTTAACAACAATATAGTCAAACATACAATTGTGATCTAAATATATTAATCCCTTTGTCAAAAATATTGTCTTTATACTTAGGTCCATCAAGAAAAAGCTGTCAAAAAATAAAATGTTGGCAAAAAGAACTGGGGGAGGGCCCTATGGAGAAATTCCCCTAACTGATTATGACAAGCAACTTTATGCAGTTATGGGGCCTGAGGTTGTGACTGGTTTGGCCAGACCGTTTGCAGACAGACAAGGTAAATATTAAATGTTATATTCGTTGTTATCTACCAATTATATTATGACATTATTAATGACACAGACACGGACAAAGACAGACGCAAAAAAAAAAAAACCCAAATATTTTAGATTGATCCCATGATTTGTAATAGGGGTTGCATTATTTATATATTAACCCCCTGTAAATAAAAAAAAAATGCTGTCAATTTAGTGCTGCAGGTTAAGTATGCTAAGAACCTGTCTGGACATTGTAAAATTCAGCCACTCTGTCTAGGGATAAAAACACTAACAAAAGATTTATTAAGGTATTCCCCTTTCCAATATGGCAATTGCTAAAGCTGTCACATGACTGAGGCAGCCCAATGGGAAGGACTAGTCAATTTAAGGAAGGAGCTAGAATCCTGGGAGGAAGGAGGGAGGAGACTGCCGTGTGTGCGGAGTCAGACAGACTGCAAGGACTGCTGCTGCTGCTGTGGACTGAGAGAAGAAGACACACGCATTAGAAAGTTGCTTTGAGAAGCTGTGGAAAAAGTTGATGATAAACTGTGTCAAGTTCTGAGTGACTGTGTGACTATCCAGTGACTACCAACTGTGATTAGTGCAGTGTGCTGCATAGTTCCTGCTAAGCACAGAAGAGGCCCAAACAGATATACAGGTGTACCTGAGACACCCTTTCACTGCCAGTCCTCAGAGACCATATTAATCTTCAATACCCAGTCATTATTACCAGTAAACTGCATTTGCCTCTGGATATAAGTGTGTTGTTGGGATTCTCCAGTTCAAGTGACTGTGGTGCCATTAACCCTGTATGGATTACAAACACTGAATGAGCTCCACATAAGGCCTGGATGCACCACTATACAGGGATCTTCACTTTAGGGTGCGCACCCAAATTGCTTCTAGAACTATAGTTTGTTTAAGATCTATTAAAGTACCAGTACATTTATATGTTTATAGGAGTATAGAAAATATTGTTAACAATAGGCACTGTTATTTGTTATGCCAATATATGTTTGTATAGAAAGAATTATATTTACATAATACACTACGTTGTTTAAACCCTTTTACACTTTTATTATCACTTTATTAAAGAATGCAGACAGTGTCTGTTTGTTATACTACTCAAGCTGTACTGTGTGATTAAAGGGGAAATACGGTGTCATCACTGGGGCTAGAGCTAAAACCCAAATACAGCGAACGTTCGAGTAAGCTGCCATATATATACTATAGCAAAACAAGTTGGCCAATCCCAAAAACGGGGGGCTACATATATTTATAATTTTTCATCAGATGTTTGTCAGACGTCAGCAACACGTGCCAGCAATAGCTTCGGAATGATAATGGTAAATATAAAATATCATTTCTACTTAAAAGCAGTGTTGAACCCAGCATCTTTTACCCTGGCCACCCACCCAGTTAGGTGGTTAGAACACTGAAATGTTACTTCTGATGGTGTCATGTTCCAAGCTAATGTGTCTAATATTTATTTATTTTTTTTTTTTAACTTTATTTATTTTATTGACATCCAGAGAATTAGATTACATTTTTGACAGCATACATATTCAGTAAATGAAGTTTGAGTTTATATTTCACACATTTTCCATCGTAATGTTACCTATTAGCAGTTTTGGATTCAGAGTAATCAACAATTTCTTCCCTGGATTTTAGTATACAATTATGGTGTAATAGGGAGAAAGGGGAAAAAAAGGGGGGGGGGATGTTAACTGGGGTAGAGGAGGGGGGAAGTTAATAGAACAGTCCTAAACCGTGTTAAGTGGGTCGTTCCGCTCAGGAGTTGTATAAGTGGAGCTCAAGAGATAAATTGCTACGTTCATTTTCATACATATGGTTACTATCTAGAATAGGTGTCCACAGTCATGGGGTTCCTCCCAACTAGGTGTTGTTGGAGGTCAGTTACTCATCCCAATCGGTTTGTTTATTGTTTTAGATTCATGTCACGCCATCTGGCCACTGTGACCAAATCTTATCAAATTTAGATAGGCAACCTCTATGTATATAGATTAACCTGAGGTATGGTAACATATGTGTCACCATTGTTTTCCAGTTGGCTAGTGTGGGTGAGGTGGGCGCCATCCAGGAGAGTACTATAGCTCTTCTGGCGTAGAACAACGTCTCCCGCAGAAATTTTAGCTCATATTTATTCCAAATATCCTCCTGCGGGGTTCCAAACAAGCAAAGTCTGGGCTCTTGGGTTATAGGGTAGGGCAGAAGTGTCGTGAGATGATGGGTTACTTTATGCCAGAAATTGGCAATACGCGGGCAGTCCCACAGAAGGTGATAGAAGTCCGCCGGAGACAGGTGGCATTTCGGACATTCGGGGGAGTGTGAGGGTGACATCCGAGACAATCTGTATGGCGAGAGAGAGGCTTGGTGGAGTATGTAGTATTGCATTTGTCTATTTGAGGCAGATGGGGATACCAGCAAATGTGACTCGGCCAGGTCTTCCCAGTCCTCGTTAGTGATCATGGGGATTAGTTTTTTCCATTTATCAAAGATTTCTGTTGTGTCTTCTTGTATTTTAGCGTGTAGAAGGCATGTTTAGAGCCGCGACACCTGATGCCTCCCCCCTCCAGTACTGAGCAGTTTAATGATAGGGTTAGCTGAAACTGGGATTTCGTCACTCTGAAACTCGGTTAGTAGACTATATCTAATCTGGAGGTACCTGAACGAGTCGTTATTGTTCAGTTGAAACTCATTTTTTAGGTCTTCAAATGTTTTAAGCTTTTTGTTTTGAACGATCTGTGAAAAGTATATGACTCCCTTTGATATCCAAAAGTTTGCTGAGGTTAGAGTGTTTAATGAGGGGTATGTAGGATTATGCCATAGGGGCGTCTCTTCCGGTATGTCAGTGTACTTGAGGATTCGAATTGTCTTTTTCCATATTCTGAAGTGTTGTATGTGTAGTGAGGTGCCGCCCATAGGTATGTTGTTTCGCTTGGACTGTAAGAATATTAGTGGATGAGAGGGGAGGTATGCATGTAGTAAGGTTTCGGCTTCATACCCAGGCGACTGACCCCGTTCCAGGAGGTTTGCCTGTCCAGGCAGGCACCAGGGTCCCAGGTACTTAAGCTGTCCAGCTATATAGTATAAGCGAAAGTCTGGCATAGCAAGACCGGCCAAATGCTTAGGTCTTTGCAGTAGTTTGAGTCTAACGCGGTTTCTGCCAGAGCCCCACAGAAAGGTCCACAAGAGGCTATCTAGAGTTGTAAAAAAGGAGTCTGGAATATGAGCTAGAGCATGCTGTAGTCCGTATAGTAATTTAGGTAGCAGTATAATCTTGGTCAGGTTTATTCGACCCACTAAGTTTATCGGGAGCGTCTTCCATAGTTTTGTTTTCTTCCGCACCATTTCCAGGAGGGGTTCTATATTTAACGTACATGACATGTCTGGTGCACGGGTATCTGAATCCCCAGATATTTAAAATTGTTTACAATTGGTACCAGGCCTTGCAGGCGTGGAGGGATCATCTGTAGCGGGTCTATGGGGAATAGGGTTGATTTATTCCAATTGACATGAAGACCAGACAGGGGGCCAGATTGGCCTATCAAGTTGTATACATTGTGGAGGGAGTCATACGGATCTGCCAGATACAGGATCATGTCATCGGCGTACAGACTCAGTAGGGATGTGTGTGCCCCCAGCTGAAGTCCTGTTATATGTGGTGAGGTGCGCAGTTTGATTGCCAAAGGCTCAATCGCAAGTGCAAAAAGGTATGGGGATAAGGGGCAGCCCTGCCTGGTGCCTCTTGCCAAGGGGAATGGAGGGGAGGTTGTTCCGTTGACTCTGATATTGGCAGTGGGTTGTGCATATAGTAGTGTGACCCATCTACGGAACCCTGGTCCAAGGCCAAATTTTTTGAGGCAGGTCTGCAGGTAGGGCCATTCAACAGAGTCGAAGGCCTTCTGTATATCTAGGGACAGCATAATACGTGTGCCTGCATTGTCGTGGTCTATTTGTGTGTGAATTTGTGTTTTGCAGATATTTATGGATGTGGATTTTCCTGGCATAAATCCAGTTTGGTCCGGGTGTATAATTGTGGTGATAATATTTTTGAGCCTATTTGCCAGAATTCTGGCCAGTAGTTTATAATCAGTGTTTAGGAGGGAGATTGGCCTGTATGAGCCGTGCTCCAGAGGGTTTTTCCCTTCTTTTAGTATTAGGGTGACATGTGCCTCATACATGGAGGCTGGGAGGAGGTTTCCCTGGAAGGCAGAGTTTAGAGTCACCAGCAGGAAGGGAAGTAGTTTATCCGCATATTTTTTATATATTTCTAATGGCAAACCATCTGGTCCAGGTTATTTGTGCATTGCCATTTCTTTCAGGGCGGCCTGTAGTTCCTTGAGGGTAATGGGGTTGTCTAGTTTGTGGGAGTCTGTGGCGGATATTGTCGGGAATGGAATAGACTCAAGGTATTGGTCTAGGGTTGCTTGTGGTGTTTGGAACTGTGTTTCGTAGATTTTAGTATAGTAGTCGGTTAGGGATGCCAGGATGTCGGGTTTAGTTGTCAGTAGCCCCCTGTCCGGGTCCTGTAGTTGTATGATCATATGTTGGTCAACTGAGCCGTGTGCCATACGGGCCAAGAGCTTGGCAGATTGATGCCCATATTCAAAATAGGTCTGTTTGTTAAAGAACTCCTTTCTCGAGTTTTTTTCTATCAGTGGGCTATCTGCCAGTTCTGTTTATTTTGTGGGGAGGGGTTCTGTATATAGTTTGCTTCGGCTGCCTGGAGAGCCCCTGCCAACTGCGTTTCATCCTGAAGCGCTGCTCTTTTTATATGTGTGATGGCACTTTGTAGGTGCTCCCTTAGTGTTGCTTTCAGCGCGTCCCATTGGATTTGTATCGATGTTGGGTCGTGGTTCAGACAAAGGTATGTGTCGATATGATCTACGATGGGGTCTTGTTCCGGGAACAGGGCCAGCCAGAATGGGTGGAACCGCCAAGGTCGTTGTTTTTGAAAGTTAGTGGGTGTTTGTAGTGTGAGTAGTATCGGAGAGTGGTCGGGCACACTTCTAGGGAGGTGTGTCACATTCTTGACTAGTAAGTTGGCGCTTCTATATATATAGAATATAGAATAGTGGTCTCCCCCCATTCAGGCAGTTCCACTGACCCAATATGCCATATTACAGTCTCGTATGAGCTTTCATGCATCTTGGGGGAGTGATGTGTCAGGGTCCAGTTTCCAGTGCTCTGCATGGCCAGTCTGTGTTTAGGTTCTATTATAGAACATTCAGACAGGGGATCTGTGGGGTTTGACCTGTATCAATGTAGGCGCCTGTGGGTTTATGTGCCTCTCTTTATTACTTACATTGCGCATATTTCTGCGCTGCTGAGTACCCCCCACAGTCGCAACCCACAGCAATCATTCAGTTATATGTCACAGTTAAGGTATGTGCCCGGCATATCAGTTTGCCCTTTTCCCCGCTCAATCCCCGTTTGGCATCCCAGCAGACGCCCATGAGTGCATCTATACATTGTTAACAAGTAAATTTTCCCCCATACATTTCACATAAAACAAACAGGTTTATAGCAATATACATTTAATCGTGTCACTTTTTCCTAGCTGTGTTTGGTCCCATTTTTTTTTTAGAGTTACTATGTAAGAGGGATGTGCATATGTGTCAGTGTAGGACAGTGCTGCGAATCATGGGAGTCTTGTCCTGTGCAGCATCGATATATCAGATTGTATTAAGGGTACACCCAGATCATATTACACATCTCTTGTGGGTCAGAAGGGTTATCACGCCATGGAGCCCAGCCATATAGTCAATATTCCTTTGTCTAGTATGTCTAAATCCCCCCACACCCCCCATAGGCCATGAACCCCGGACTGACAGTTAGTATACGACACCTGTGTCTCCTGCTCAGATGGGGGATGCCGGTCGGTAGCAGTTGAGTTCAATGGGAGAAGTACAATTCAAGTGATACATATTCCACTTTTGGTTGTTCTGTGGTTGTAGTACCCCGGTACCTGGCAAGGCATCGGGGGTCAGGTAAGATACCATGGTGCGGCTGGGGTGACGGGTATGTTGTTCCGGGGAGGGGGGAAGACGGTCCCTGGGTCTATCAGTGTGGGGGAGAGGGGTAGCGGCGCCATATCATTCAAGTTGATTATCGGGTATCTAGCCAGGTGCAGGCCTCCTCCGGATTTTCAAAAAACCTGACACGTCTGTCCGCCACCACTCTTAGTCTCGCGGGGTAGGCCATTGAGTAGGTGATTCCAGCTGTTGCCAGACATTGTTTGATTGCAACAAATGTGGCCCTCCTCCGTTGAAGGTCAAGAGTAGTCAGGAAAAATTTTGATGCCTGCGCTTTCATACATTAAATCTTCATTGGTTCTTGCCTGTCGTAGAATCCAGTCTCTATCTCGTGCGTTGAGGAGCCTGGCTATGAGAGGCCGAGGCGGCATTCCGGGTGCGGGTGGCCTAGCGGGGACGCGGTGGGCTCGCTCTATTGCAAACTGTGGAGATAGTCCTTCGGGGTCGAACTTTGATTTAATCCAGGTCTCTAGGAATTGTGCCGGTAGTTGGCCTTCAACTCCCTCACCGAAGCCCAAAAAGCGCAGGTTCTGTCGGTGTGATCTGTTTTCCAGGTCGTCCAGCTTCCCTTTTGTGGCCGCTAGTTCTTTTTGTAAATTTGACATCGTATTGGGGATAGGTTGTATTGTACGAAGAAACAATAGTGTCCTCTGCACTCGTACCAAGTGTGGGTGCTCACTCCTCCAAATAATCCAACCCTCAATGGATATTCAATACAGGAATCACAAATAGGCACGGGTGGCACTCCAAACTGTAATTTTATTCAATACAGACCAAACATCTCACAACGTTTCGGGGGGTACGTGCCCCCTTCCTCAGGTGATCACCTGAGGAAGGGGGAACGTACCCCCCAAAACGTTGTGAGATGTTTGGTGCTTGCATCCCCCATCTGAGCAGGAGACACCCTGATACTCCTAAGACAACTTTCTCCTGTTTTGAAAGCAAGCACTGAGCCTAATCCCCCTATGGAATCCAACATTGCCAACTACTCCCAACCCTGAAAATGAAATCAATAGCCTAGCAAAATTGGAAACAAAGAAAATTGAATTGTAACGTGGAAAATAGCCTTTATAATGCACGTTCGTTTTTCTAATGTGCAGTCGCCTTTCTAATGCGCGTTCGCCTTCCAATGCGCGTTCGCATTAAGAATGCGCATTCATCAGCTCATTAGGTGAGAGTTTTCTTCACAATTGTTTGTTTCTCTTAATTCTCCCAATCCAATGTTTGTTTATTTCAAATATAGTAACAATTACATTGAACAGCTGAATAGCCGGTAACAATGATTGTGTGTGTTTTTTTTAATTCTTGTGCTCCAAATTTGACATAATTAAAAAAGCATCAACAATTAACTTTAATTGAATAGAAACACTATTTAAACAAGCTTCTCATTGTGAGTAGAACATGTCTGAGGAGAAGGTGTTATTTTGGGTCCACTTTCAAAATCTTGCAGCAGCTGCAGTGCTGCATGTGGAGGCTGCAGAGAGGCCATATGGAGGACAGGACAGGGAACAAGTGTCAGTTAGGATCAGACAGCCTCATTTTCTTCAAAGGAGATTGTCATCTGGACTAGCTGTCCGATGACGAGGTTGTGTCACTTTAGACTAAACTGCCCAGCCATAGTGGAGCTTTATAGCAAACTGGGCAATTTGTTAGAGACCAGGATGATCCTTTCTGTCCAGTATTTTTTGGGCAATGCCACATTCTAGCCTGTGACATCACACCTCATTAGGGCATGAGTCAGTCTTTTTTTTAAAGGATCCTTCCAAAGGTGCTGAATGCAATTGTACCTAGGGAATATATCACCTTTCAATCTAGTGAGTCAGAGTGGCAAAACATCAAAAGTGATTTTTATCTTCCGAACTGCCAAGGAGCCATTGATTGTATGCATATTGCACTTTCACCACCTAAACAGAGAATGGAAGTGTATCTTAACAGAAAACACTTCCATTCTCTTAATGTTCAGGTGGTGTGTGATTCCCACATGTGCATTATTATGAGTATAATTAGTGCGTTTCCTGGAAGTTGCCACAACTCCCATAATTTGCTCTAGTCAGCTCTCTACCACCAGTAGACAGATGCCAGAGGGCTTATTTTTTTTATTTTCCCCCAACCGAGAGTTCGCTACTAGCGAGCGTTCGGTTGGGACAAATGCGGCCCCATAGGGAACCTCACGATCATACCTGATTGTCAAGTCGGATAAATGGGCGAATGAACTTGGTCGCCCTGCACACACGGTAATATATTTTTGGCCGACAAAAAGCAATTTTGGTTGGATAAAACAATTTTACAATATGTACCCAGCCTTACATTTAGAAATCTGTAATGACTAATAGGGCATGTTATGTGTATAAGTGTCCCTGTCTGCAAGGATGGAACATTGTTTGGAATAATTAATTATGTGCGACTGAACAATAATACATCCCTTATCAACTTTTGGTATACTCATTTTTCAAATCTGGACATATAATAGGCAGACATTACAAACGTCTCAGGTATGTAATATTTGCCTAATGTATGGTCACCTTAATATAGTATAGTATAGTATAGTATTTGAGGTTGAATAAAGACATATGTCCATCCAGTCCAACCCATCTAGCAATACCCTCATTTCCTGCCTAACTGTTGATCCAGAGGAAGGCAAAAAAAACCCACCAAATTAATGAAAGGGAAAAAAATTCCTTCCTGACTCCAAGTGGCAATCCAAATTTCCCTGGATCAACTCTACTTTATGTATCAATACCAGTAACTTGCAATATTCCTTGTTTGAAGAAACTCATCCAGCTTTTTTTTTAAACTGATCAATGAACCTGCCATAACAACATCCACTGGAAGACAGTTCCATAGCTTTACCGTTCTCACAGTGAAAAACCCTTTCCGAACTTGAAGCCTAAACCTTTTTTCTTCAAGTCTTAAGGGATTTCCTCTTGTCCTCTGACATGTTCTATTGGTGAGCAGTGCCACAGATAGTTTATTGTATGGCCCGTTAATTTATTTATACACAGTAATCATATCCCCATGCAAGCCTCTTTTCTCCAGTGTACATAATTGTAACTTTTCCAGTCTCTCTTCATATTGAAGCTCTCCCAATCCCCTTATTAATTTAGTTGCCCTTCTCTGAACCCTTTCCATTTCGAATATGTCCTTTTTGTACACAGGATTCCAAAATTTCACTGCATATTCCAAATGAGGCCTTACAAATGCTTTGTAAAGAGGGAGAATAACATTTTCCTCCCTTGAATCCATACCTCTCTTTATACAAGACCATACCATGCTGGCTCTGGCTGTTGCCGCCTGGATCCAAGTGGCAATCGGAAATTTCCCTGGATCAACTCTACTTTATGTATCAATACCAGAAACTTGCAACAACTCATCCAGCTTTTTTTTGAAACTGACCAAAGAACCTGCCATCACAACGTCCACTGGAAGACCGTTCCATAGCTTTACCGTTATCACAGTGAAAAACCCTTTCCGAACTTGAAGCCTAAACCTTTTTTCTTCAAGTCTTAAGGGATGTCCTCTGACATGTTCTATTGGTTAACAATGCCCCAGATAGTTTATTGTATGGCCCGTTAATGTATTTATGCATAGTAATCATATCCCCACGCAAGCGCCTTTTATCCAGTGTTCATAATTGTAACTTTTCCAGTCTCTCTTCATATTCAAGCTCCCCCAATCCCCTTATTAATTTAGTTGCCCTTCTCTGAACCCTTTCCATTTCAAAGATGTCCTTTTTGTACACAGGATTCCAAAATTGTACTGCATATTCCAAATGAGGCCTTACCAATGCTTTGTAAAGAAGGAGACAAAATACGAGAAATCTCATAATTTCGAGGATATTTTTCATTTTAATGGGTCTGCTCGCGGATTTTCGAATTTTCAAATTTTTTCGGATCCTCTAGCGGACCGGTTTTTGCGAAGTTTGGACATCTCTAGCAGTGGAGTGTGAAATGCGGATTGGATCATATTGGGTAGTAAGAGGGGTAATGTTTAGGCCAGGTTATATACTTGCCTAAAGAGATGGGTTTTAAGGTTACGTTTGAAAGTGTTAAGGGATGGTGAGTGACGGACAGATGGAGGAAGGGAGTTCCAGAGCAGAGGGGCAGCACGAGTAAAGTCCTGAATGCGGGCATGGGAAGAAGTGACCAGGGTGCATGAAAGGAGGGTATAGTTTGCGGAGCGGAGGTTGCGCCTGGGATGGTATCCCTGAATCAGCTCTGAGATATATGGAGGGGCTATATTGGATGTGTTGGATAGTGCTTTATAGGATAAGGTAACCAGTTTGAACTGGATCTTATGCATGATGTACAACCAGTGTAGGGACTGACAGAGAGGAGAGGCATTAGAGAAGCGAGAAGAAAAATGAATGAGCTGGGCAGCAAAATTGAGAATGGATTGAAGCAGTGCCAGGCGGTTGTTTGGTAAACCACACAGGAGTGTGTTGCAGTAGTCTAGCTGGGATATAATTAGGGCATGGACTAGGATTTTTGTAGCTTTCTTCGAGAGGAAGGGTCGAATGCGGGAGATGTTTTTGAGTTGGAGCCGACAGGAGTTGGCAAGCAAATTGACATGAGGTTTGAAGGAAAGATCGGAATCTAGCATTATTCCCAGGCAGGGGATATGAGGAGATGGGAATATAATTGTGTTGTTAATATTAATAGTAAGACTAGGGAGGGGAACAGATCGTGATGGGAAAAGGACAAGTTCAGTCTTGTCCATGTTAAGTTTGAGGAAGCGGGAGGACATGAAGGCAGAGATGGCACCAAGGCAGTCGGGGTCTTGGGATGTCAGCGTGGGGAGATCTGGGGCAGAGATGTAAATTTGGGTGATACCCAAATGAACTAATTAGTTGTCCAAGGCCATAAGTGTAGATGGTGAAAAGAAGAGGACCGCGTACCGAGCCTTGCGGGACCCCCATAGGGAGGGGACGAGGAGTGGAGCTAATTTCAGAGTGGAAAACACTAAAGGTCCTACCAGAGAGATAGAAGGATAGCCAAGAAAGCCCAGTGTCCTGGATACCTAAGGAGGCCAGGATCTGAAGAAGTAGAGGGTGATCAACACTATCAAAAGCAGAGGACAGATCAAGAAGGAGTAGTGACCTTTAAATTTAGCACTAAGTAGATCATTGGTCACTTAAGTGAGGGCAGTTTCCGTGGAGTGGTTAGGGTGGAAGCCTGACTGGAGGTGGTCAAAGAGAGAGTTAGCAGACAGGTGACTAACCAGGTCAGCATAGATGTGTCTTTCCAGTAGTTTGGAAGCGAAAGAGAGAAGGGAGATGGGACGGTAGCTGGAGAGAAGACGGGTCAAGGGAGGGTTTTTTAGGTATAGGAGATACAACGGCATGTTTAAATATAGAGGGAAAGTTGTTGTAGAGTGATAGAGAGCGAATGGTGGTCGAGATTACGCAGGTCCCTGCATCTGTTCATTTGGTTGTTATTGTTTAGGGCCTGGACAGATGACACAAGATTAAATGTCAAAATTTGTCTACTTTTTGCGTAAACAAAATGCCACTCTTCTTTCCAACCTTAAAAGTCTTTTTTTTACATGGGACATGTCCGCCTTTATAATCTCCCAGTCATTGTCATTATTGGGCAGCACAAATGCTTGGTCCAGGGGTGGAGGTGTTCCCTCTCTGGCCACTGGGGAGGGTGCTGCTTCCATGGGTGGAGGAGTTTCCACTCTAGCCACTGGGGAGAGCGTTGGTGGTGGAGGTGTTTGGCCAGATGCAGCTGGGGAGGCCTCCTCCTCCTCTGGAGCTGTTGGTTCCATATCAACTGGAAATTAGAACAAATTTCAAGAATTTTGCAACTATTATGTCATGTTAACTGACATTATGAACATTCAAATCTTTATTATAATGGCCTTTGTGTTGTGTGTGTATTTATGGCACATGATATGCGCTCAATGTGCAAAATGCAATCTGTCTATAAAACATTGGGAGGATTATATCTGCCCAATGAACCTGCCATTACAACGTCCACTGGAAGACAGTTCCATAGCCTTACCGTTCTCACAGTGAAAAAAAAACCTTTCCGAGCTTGAAGCCTAAACCTTTTTTCTTCAAGTCTTAAGGGATGTCCTCGTGTCCTTTGACATGTTCTCTTGGTGAACAATGCCCCAGATAGTTTATGTAGGCCCGTTAATGTATTTATACACAGTAATCATATCCCACCGCAAGCGCCTTTTCTCCAGTACATAATTGAACTTTTCCAGTCTCTCTTCATATTCAAGCTCCCCCAATCCCCTTATTAATTTAGTTGCCCTCTCTGAACCCTTTCCATTTCAAAGATGTCCTTTTTGTACACAGGATTCCAAAATTGCACTGCATATTCCAAATGAGGCCTTACCAATGCTTTGTAAAGAGGGAGATTACATTTTCCTCCCTTGAATCCATACCTCGCTTTATACAAGACAATACCATGCTGGCTCTGGCTGTTGCCGCCTGGCACTGCTTGCTACCTTAAGTTTGTTATCCACCAAAACTCCAAGATCCCTTTCCAACAGGGATACTTAACAAAGAGCCATTTATAGTATAAGTAGCACAAGTATTTTTAAGTCCAAAATGCATCACCTTACATTTATCAACATTGAATTTCATCTGCCACTTAGCAGCCCAATGTGATAATCTATCTAGATCCCCTTGCAACGATTGCACATCCTCTGAAGTTTTTAATGGTCGACAAAGTTTTGTGTCGTCAGCAAACACAGAAACCTTGCTGACAATACCCACTTCCAAATCATTAATAAATAGATTAAATAGAAGCGCCCCAACACAGAACCCTGTGGCTCCCCACTTAGCACTTTAGTCCATAATGATGAAGCCCCATTAACAACTACTCTCTGCATCCTATTCTTTAACCAATTTTCTATCCATGTACAAATGTGACTCCCAGACCAACAGACCTTAGCTTATTCATAGTCGCCTATGGGGGACTGTATCAAAAGCTTTGCAAAATCCAAGTAAACTGCATCTACTGCTATACCAGAGTCTAAATTTCTACTTACTTCCTCATAAAAGCAAGCAAGTTAGTTTGACAAGATCTATTCCTCCTAAATCCATGCTGGTTACTACTTATAATGTCAGTCCTTGAAACATACTCTAGTCTAGAACATGATCCCTTATTAAACTTTCCAGGATCTTCCCCACCACTGAAGTTAAACTTACAGGCCTGTAATTACCCGGCTGTGAACGACTACCCTTTTGAATATTGGAATAACATCAGCCTTTTTCCAATCCAGAGGCACACCACCGGGCATGAGGGAATCAGCAAAAATAAGAAAACAATGGCCTAGATAAAACTGAACTTAGCTCCCTAAGTACCCTAGGATGTATTTTTACCGGTCCAGGAGATTTACTAATATTAACCTTATTTAGTTCTTTCTGTACCAAATCCTCGGTTAACCAAAGTGAACTTGAATCTTGTATACCTTTATTGCTACTATAATCTATGATATCTGTACTTGGATCTTCTATAGTGTATACAGAGGAAAAAAAATTATTCAAGACATTTGCTTTATCTCCATCCTCCGTAACTAACTTATCCCCATTAATTAATGGTGCCACATTCTCAGTCCTCATCTTCTTAATTAATATACTTAAAAAAATGTTTAGGCTTAGTGATGCTTTCTTCAGCTATCCTAACTTCATATTTAATTTTAGCTAGTTTGATTGCTTCTTACACTCCTTGTTACAGTTTTTATACTCCCTAAAGGCCCTTTCCGTTCCCTCGGCCTAAAGGTTTTAAATGCCTTTTTCTTCCTTACCATTTGCCTCTTTACATCAGAATTCAGCCACATGGGCGCGGATTTATTTTTTTTACATTTATTTCCCAAGGGTATAAATTTAGATGTGAACTGGCTAAAATCCCCTTGAACACAGTCCACTTCTGTTCAGTACCTTTACCTGATAATACATTATCCCAGTTGACATTCTGAAGAGCTGCTTTTAACCTGGAAAATTTGCTTTCCTGAAATTAAATGTCTTTGTTAACCCAGCGCACTTTTCCTTTCGATAACAAAGTCAAATGCCACTATTTCATGGTCACTATTCCCTAAGCCTCCAGTTACCTTTATATCTATAATGCGCTCCACAATGTTAGATATTACCAGATCCAACAGAGCTCCTTTCTAGTAGGAACCTCAACCACCTGTGAGAGAAAAATATCCTGCAGCAAATTCAGGAACTCATCGCCTTTTTCTGTGATGGCAGTTCCACCACACCAATCAATGTCAGGGTAATTAAAGTCCCCCATAATGAGCACACTCCCCAAACTTGCAGCCCTTGCCAACTGCATATGAAGTTGACTCACCTCCTCTCTGCTAGCATTTGGCGGCTTATAGCAGACACCAACAATGACATACCCCCTTTCCTGTTGCCTAATTCCACCCATATTGCCTCCACTTTATCATCCATATCACCAGCTATCTCTTCTTTTAAATTTGGCTTCAATTCTTTTTTAACATATACACATACTCCTCCCCCTTTCCTTTTTTTCTGTCCTGCCTAAACAAGGCATATCCTTCTATATTTACAGCCCAGTCGTGAGAACTGTTCAACCACGTTTCTGCTATACCTATTACATCATACTTTTCATTCAATGCCATCATTTCCAATTCACCCATTTTGTCAGCCATGCTTCTCGCATTTGCAAACATACATTTTAGATTATGATCCTGTAATTTATTCGTACACTTTGATACACATTCCTCCCTATGCTAGCCCCACCCCCCTTTCCACCCACCAGGCCTATCTACACCCTGCTTTCCTCCTGGACAATCTATCCCAGTGAGACTGCTAATACCCTCCCCCCCCAAACCTAGTTTAAAATCTCCTCCAACCCTCTAGCCATCTTCTCCCCTAAAACAGCTGCACCACCATCAGTGAAGTGCAACCCATCCCTACTAAAGAGCCTGTAGCCGACAGCAAAGTCTGCCCAGTTCTCAATAAACCCAATAAAAATGTCCCCACGCAACCGCCGCTTCTCCAATGTAAACAGCCCTAACTTGTCTAATCTGCCTGCATATTCAAGCCCCTCCATTCCCCTTATTAATTTAGTTGCCCTTCTCTGAACTGCCTCAATTTCCAAGATGTCCCTTTTGTATATGGGATTCCAAAACTGCACCGCATTTCCAAATGAGGCCTTACCAGTGCCTTGTAAAGAGGGAGAATAATATTTTTCTATCTTGATTCCATTCCCCTCTTTATACAAGACAATATCTTGCTAGCTCTAGCTGTTGCTACCTGGCATTGTTTGCTACAGCTAAGTCTGTTATCTACCAGAACCCCCAAATCTTTTTCCATTACAGATGAACTTAACACAGAGTTATTTATGGTGTAGGTGGCACAGGGATTATTAAATCCCAAATGCATCACCTTACATTTATCAACATTGAATCTCATCTGCCATTCTGCTGCCCATTTTGATAATCTATCTAGGTCTGCTTACAGCACTTGCACATCATTGGAAGTTTCCAAAGCTCTGCATAATTTAGTGTCATCAGCAAACACAGAGACCTTGCTCTCAATGCCCCCTTCTAAGTCATTTAAAACAGATTAAACAGAAGAGGCCCCAGTACAGAACCCTGAGGAACTCCGCTTAGAAACTTTAGCCCACATAGCTGTAGCTCCATTAACCACCACTCTCTGTTTCCGGTCCAATAACCAGTTCTCTATCCATGAACAAATGTTTTCTTCAAGGCCAACAGTCCTCAGTTTATAGATTAGTCGCCTATGTGGCACAGTATCAAAGGCTTTTGCAAAATCCAAATATACCACATCCACAGCTGTGCCTGAATCTAATCTTACTCACTTTCTTCATAAAAACCAATTAAATTGTGTCTGGCATGATCTATTTCTCATAATACCATGCTGACTACTACAATAAGATGATCTCTGGAGACAGTCAAGGATATGATCCTTAACAAAGTTTCCATCACCTTCCCTACCACTGATGTTAGGCTTACAGGTCTATAGTTACCAGGCTGTGAACGACTACCTTTTGAATATTGGTATTACATTGGCTTTTTCCAATCCAGCGGCACATCCCCAGACAAAAGCGAATCTGAAAAGATGAGACACAGTGGTCTTGCTAGAACTGAACTAAGCTCTTTTAAAATCCTAGGATGCAATCCATCTGGTCCTGGCGCTTTATTGATTATAACTTTGTCTAATTGATTCCGTACCATATCCTCTGTCCAATGTGAAAACTCTTCATTTCCTCCCTGCATATTGTACAATCCCTACTGTAAGGATTCTCAACAGTAAAAACCGATGTAAAAAAACGGTTTAGCAGATTAGCCTTTTCGGCATCCTCTACAACCACCTCAGCTCCATTATTTAATGGTCCCACATTCTCAGTCCTCATTTTTTTACCATTATAACTTAAAAAACATCTTGGGGTTGACTTGCTTTGTTCGGCAATCCGTATTTCATTTTCTATTTTAGCCAGTTTAATTGCTTTCTTGCACTCTATTACAACTTTTGAAGTCCCTGTAAGCCTGTTCTGTGCCTTCTGCTTTCAAAATTTTAAAAGCCCTTTTCTTTTTTTTCCATTCCCTTTTACCTGAGCATTAGCCATGCAGGAGTGGACCTAATTTTTTTACACTTGTTTCTAAAGGTACCGATTTGGAAATGTTATAGTTTAATATCCCTTTAAAAGTGGTCCACATCTGCTCAGTATCTTTACCTAAAACAGTTCCCCCCAGTCTATGAGCAGGAGCGATTCCTTTAAAAGCATAAAATTAGCTTTCCTAAAGTTAAAAGTTTTTGTTAAGCCAGTGCACTTTAGTTTTCTGCAACCTATATTAAATGACACTATATCATGGTCACTATTCCCAAGCTTCCCATTACCTCATCTCCAAAATGAGCTCTGGGTTATAGATATCACCAGATCCAACAACGCATTCTTTCTAGTAGGAACTTCTACCATTGTGAAAGAAAATGCTATATAGGAAATTTAAGAACTTTATACCTTTTGAGGTGCTGGCAGTTCCATTACTCCAATCTATTTCAGGGTAGTTAAAATCCCCCAAACCAGAACATGCCCCATACAGAGAGCCTTCGCCAACTGCATATGGAGATTCATTTCCACCTCTTCCCCGGCATTTGGCGGCTTATAACACACTCCAACAATTAATTTACCTACTTCTTGCTTCCTGTACACAGTTCCACCCATAATGTTTCTGCCGCATCGTTTGCTCCCCCATCTATTCCATCTTTTAAATTTGGCTTCAATTCCTGTTAACATACATAAACTCCTCCTCCTTTCTTATTAACTCGGTCATGTCTAAATAAGGAGTACCTTCATATATTTACTGTCCAGTCGTGTGAATCTTAAGCATGATTCTGCTATACCAATTACATCATACCTTTCCTTTAACGCTATTATTCAAGTTCGCCGTTTTTTCAGCCAGACTCCTTGCATTTGGATAATGACACATTATATAAATTAATCAGTTTCTTTTCTCCAACTTAGAAAAGAAATGTAGGAATATGTATTTTTTAACATAATAATAATATGTATTTTAAAAATACCTTCATGCATCTTTCGCCTTATTTCTTCCACAATACAGGCCTTCGCCTCTTCAAATCACTCCAATTCCTTTGGAAGTTTTTGATAGGAATATTTAGCCCATATTTGAGCTGCAGACTCTCCATAATCAGCCTTCTCTTGTTTGCTCTCTCTGTTCCCCAAAGGCGTTGTATCATAATTTGTTTTGGTGAGTTGCTTCACCATCAGCTTTAGGTACTTTCGAGTCATCTCACTGAATAGCGTGAAAATGGCAAGCCCTCTTTGCTATGACGCAGATACTACTTCGCTATTAAAAGCGAAACACGCGAATTTAAAAGGCTGTTGGGGCCCCAACAAGGAAGGAAAGAAAGAAGGGGATCATGGAGAGTCTGCAGAGGAAGATTAGCAGAAAGTATGATCTGCAAATTTCTTTAAGGACCTCCAAAGAAATTGGAGTGACTACAGAGGAGGAAGCCTGGACATAAGGAGCAAGATGGCTGGTGGTAGGTTTCTCAAATAATATAAATGTTGGGAAAATAAATTCAGACATATTCCTACATGGCTGAATTTCGCATAATATACAGATGAGTTGGACCAACTGCTCAGAGGAGGAGGAGATGGAGCAAGATGAGGAGGGGAGCAGCAGGAGCAGGAGCTGCCGGGAGGAGGAAGAGCAGGAGCTGCAGGAGGGAGGAGAGCAGGAGAAGTAGCAGGAGCCGCAGGATGAGGAGGAGCAGCAGCAGCAGTCCCCAATGCTGTTTGAACTAAAATTACTGCGGCAAAATCTGCAAGACTGTTTTATATTTGATGTAATTAGTTAATTTTTTGCCAAAAAAGTCAGCAAATTAAAAAATTTAAATCCCAAATGTAAAGTTGTCTATCTCTTTTCTTATTCCCAAACCATTGAAATGCTTGTGTAAAAGCATTTTACCATTATCTGTGTTCCAAGCATTTAACCAGTGCCTGGCTATGTGCAGTGGCAGTTTCCCACCAGTTTATTAGTGTCTGATGCCAAGCATTTTACCAGTCTTTGTGACGACTATTTTACCAGTGGTTATATAAAGCATTTTACCACTGATTATTTGGTTTGCAGTGCAGATTTGTGTTTGTGGCGGTTGTGGTGGGCCCATGCCCAAATTTTGCATCATCAAGTCTGTAGTTACGCCACTGTTTACAGAATTCAGGGTGTCAGGGCTAGGCCACACTTGCACGTTTTTTCCGCATTTGTGCACATTTTGCACTCGCGATTGCGCAATGCGTTTTTTTAAATGGAAATCGGGGAACGCATAAAGCCTCTCGATTTCCGATGCACGTGCAATTGCGCATTACATTTCCATTTTTTGAACGCATGCGTTCACCATTTTGGTGCGTTAACGCATGCGTTTCCATAACCGAAAAGAGCAAAATCGCACGCACAAATGCAAAACGCACAAGGATCGCACAAGCAATCGAATGCGAAAACGCACATGATTGGGTGCGCAATCTGGCGCAGTGCAGTGTGCTCTCAATCAAACTTTAGTATTGATAATTTTAAATTTGGTCAAATTTGGAGCACAAGAAGTTTTAAAAAACACACAATCATTGTCAGCGGGCTAGTCTGTGTTTAATGTCATTTATACTAGATTTGAGAGTAAACAAAATGTGAGAATTAATCAAAAAAATCAATTGTTCCTAAAACATTTTGCCTGATAAAGCGACAATATCAAAGAGCATTCTAAATACGAACACGCCTTCTAAAAGCGACCGGGCATTAAATACGACCGCGCATAAGGAAGACAAACGCACATTACCAAATGCGCTGCTGCGCATTAGGAAGGTAAATAAACATTAGAAAAGCAAACACGTATTACAAAATGCTCATTTAAAAGAGACTGCAGGATATAAAAGCAACAGGCGTTATAAATACGACCGCGCATTAGGAAGACGAACGCACATTACAAAGGCGACGCACATTAGTGAGTGAATGTGCATTAGAAAGCGAACACGTATTACAAAACCACGCCTTAAAAGCGAAGACGCGTGTTATAAATCAACCAGGCATTGGAAATACGATCGCACATTAGGAAGACAAACGCACATTACAAAGGCGACGCACAATAGGAAAGTAAATGTGCATTAGAATAGCGAACGCGTTAAAAAGGTTCACATTAGGAAGTTGAATGCATTAGAAAAGCGAAAGCGCATTAAGGGCTAGGCCACCTACAACACGTTTTAGTGCATTTGCGAAAGAAATTGCGCATGTGATTTTGAAGATTGTTAGGCGGAGGCCACAATGCAACATGCCTGAAGTGCACATTTTTGTGCCTTGTGTGCATTATGGGCATGCAAGTTTCACGTTTGTGCAAAATGGAGAGCGTGCAATTGCAAATAAAAAATGTTTGCTCTTCCAAAACAATTGGAATTGCAAGCAGCCCATTGGAAATCGCATGAACTTTTTGCGTTTCTGCAATTTACATTACCTCAATGGGCATTTGCGCATATGATGTGCGTGTGTGTGATGTGTGTTTGTGCACGAGAGCATGTGATTTTTAACTTTAAAGGAAATTGTGGAGAGCCAAAAGTTCCTGCATTTTTCAATGTGCTGCGTTGGGATTTTGATTCCATTTTGGAACAGCACGCTATAACCCATTTTTAATCACATGCGCTCCATAATGGAATTGGGGATCGCAAGTGAAAGATGCTGCAACACATGGAAATTGCAAGCCCAATAATTTCCAGTGACATGGAAATTCTTAAGGCAGACATGTCCCATGTAAAAAAAAGACTTTAAGGCTGAGGCCACATAAGCACAAGTGTTGCACGTGCTTTGTTTCCTTTGGTACCCACTTGTGCTGCAATCCCTGTTCTTTGGGGATCGGAGCACATGTGAAATGCACAAAAAATGGTTATCGCATGTGCTCCGATCAACAGGGGGAGTGCAACTGGTCCCAGCGCAATAATCACAGGGTTTTAGCAGTGTGCCACGACCTTTTATCCAAATCGGACAAATAGATGATCGAACACAGCAGAAAACCACGTCCGATCATGCGGGCCTCTACGGACCACACGTTCGGTCATGTAAAACTGTTAGCTGACTGCCACTATAGCTATGACCGACAGTCCTTCCTCCTGGCCAACCAGTCAAAATAGTGTATAAAAGTGTATTAGTTAAGATACACTTCCATCTATCTTTAGGTAGTGCAGAGGGCGATTTACATTTCCTATAAAAATTGCATACACAATCGCGTAACAGCACACCAAACAATGCATTTCAGGCGCATTGCGGTTTGGCTCAGCCTAAAGAAATACCTAAAAAGGTTAACAACATGTCAAACAAAGTTTACATTAAATAAGGTATTTTGTGAAAATATCCTCCATATTGACAAATGTGCAATTATATACCTTCATAAATATGTCCTAAAAAAAAAAGGTAAAAATAGTAGTCATGTGCTTTTCGTGCATTGATTGACAGTTATTTGTGCATAGTAAAATTAATGAAGAATCCAATGTACAAAACTCACATTGGAAAAAGGGATTTCGCTATAAGAATAGGCTCCATTAATGCGCTAAAACACTTTTCGCTTTGTTATAAATTGCGTACGCTTTTAGTTCACTTTCGCAATAATTACCTCTGCGATGTATAACGGCTGTTTAGCGATATGTCGCGAAAAACTGTTTCGCTAACCATTAACGCCACCTTTATAAATTACCGAAACAGGTTTTTTCGGGGTGAACATTGCGTAAGTGAAAGGTTAAAGCGGCTTTTTGCTCCTTTATAAATATGCCCCCTTGTAATTGTTTCCGTATGTCATGAACGCCAGTTCGTGGGCACGTGATGACCAACAATCAGTAAAAGCTGCTACCATGCCAATTTCTTCAAGGCTTGGCAATGCCCACAAACCCTTTTGACTCTCACTGACTATGCACACCTTGTCCTGTTGCTAAATGGTTAAACACATACACCATTCACTCCAGCAACTAACTGGTTAATTAGCATCAGTCCTTCACAAGCAGTCACAGAGTTATTAGCATTTACACTAGCCAAGCATTCCATCTAAACACATACAAACTTATCAGAGGCTAACTGAGGTGGACAGTGCATATAATACAAAAATAAAAGAAAATGTGTTAAAAATTACATACAATAGGTACAACAGTTATATAAAATAAAAAGGATAAAAATTTCACAGACCCTACTCACAGAAGAAGTCCTGGTTCAGGGCAAGAAGGAAAATATATAATTCATACACATTTAGCATGTCCCCCAGTATGAACACAGTTAAAGGGGCTACAAGGATTTTTAAGCCCCTGTTGAACCACCCCCCTCCGGGGTATGCATCATGAGGTGGGAGTGCCCAGGAATGTCCAGATTTAAGACTAGCAAAAGCATTCATTCCCCCTCAGGAAGATTCCATATAACTTTAGATATGTACATTGTAATAGGATATAGACCACATATCTCCCTGGTATTAAAGGGCATGTCCACCCCAAAATCGGTACCTTTAGGAAACAAGTGTAAAAAAATTAGGTCCACTCCTGCATGGTAATGCTCAGGTAAAAAGGGAAATGAAAAAAAGAAAAGGGCTTTTAAAATTTTGAAAGCGAAGGCACAGAAACGGCTTACAGGGACTTCAAAAGTTGTAATAAAGAGTGCAAGAAAGCAATTAAAAATAGCTAAAAAGAAAATGAAATACGGATTGCCGAACAAAGCAAGTTCCAACCCCAAGATGTTTTTAAGTATATAAATGGATAAAAAAATGAGGACTGAGAATGTGGGACCATTAAATAATGGAGCTGAAGTGGTTGTAGAGGATGCCGAAAAGGCTAATCTGCTAAACCGTTTTTTACATCGGTTTTTACTGTTGAGAATCCTTACAGTAGGGATTGAAACAATGTGCAGGGAGGAAATGAAGAGTTTCACATTGGATAACAGAGGATATGGTACGGATCAATTAGACAAAGTTAATATCAATAAAGCACCAGGACCAGATGGATTGCATCCTAGGATTTTAAAAGAGCTTAGTTCAGTCTAGCAAGACCACTGTGTTCTCATATTTTCAGATTCGCTTTTGTCTGGGGATGTGCCCTGGATTGGAAAAAAGCCAATGTAATACCAATATTCAAAAAAGGTAGTCGTTCACAGCCTGGTAACTATAGACCTGTAAGCCTAACATCAGTGGTAGGAAGGTGTGGAAACTTTGTTAAGGGATCATATCCTTGACTTTGTCTCCAGAGATCATCTTATTAGTAGTAGTCAGCATGGATTTATGAGAATAGATCATGCCAGACAAATTTAATTGGTTTTTATGAAGAAGTGAGTAAGAAGTTAGATTCGGCACAGCTGTGGATGTGGTATATTTGGATTTTGCAAAAGCCTTTGATACTGTGCCACATAGGACTAATGTATAAACTGAGGACTGTTGGCCTTGAAGAAAACATTTGTCATAGGATAGAGAACTGGTTATTGGACCGCAAACAGAGAGTGGTGGTTAATGGAGCTACATCTATGTGGGCTAAAGTTCTAAGCGGAGTTCCTCAGGGTTCTGTACTGGGGCCGCTCTGTTAATTGTTATAAATGACTTAGAAGGGGGCATTGAGAGCAAGGTCTTGTGTTTGCTGATGACACTAAAATATGCAGAGCTTTGGAAACTTCCAATGATGTGCAAGTGCTGCAAGCAGACCTAGATAGATTATCAAAATGGGCAGACAGAATGGCAGATGAGATTCAATGTTGATAAATGTAAGGTGATGCATTTGGGATTAATAATCCCTGTGCCACCTACACCATAAATAACTCTGTGTTAGGGTGCATCTGAAATGGAAAAGATTGGGGGTTCTGGTAGATAACAGACTTAGCTGTAGCAACAACATGCCAGGTAGCAAAGCTAGAGCTAGCAAGATATTGTCTTGTGATAAGAGGGGAATAGATTCAAGAGAGAAAAATATTATTCTCCCTCTTTACAAGGCACTGGTAAGGCCTCATTGGAATATGCGGTGCAGTTTTGGAATCCCATATACAAAAGGGGACATCTTGGAAATGGAAGCAGTCCAGAAGAAGGGCAACAATTAATAAGGGGAATGGAGGGGCTTGAATATGCAGGCAGATTAGAAAAGTAGGGCTGTTTACATTGGAGAAGCGGCGGTTGCGGGACATGATAACCTTATACAAATATTAATGGCCCATACAGTAACTCTCTGGTGCATTGTTCACTAATAGGTCATATCAGAGGAACTCGTGGGACATCCTTAAGGTTGGAAGAAAGAAGTTTATCTTCAAGTTAGGAGAGGTTTCTTTACAGTGAGAACGGTGTGAAACTGTGGAACTGTTTCCAGCAGAGGTGGTAATGGCAAGTTCATTGATAACTTTAAAAAAGGCTGGATAAGTTTCTAAAACAAAAAAATATGAGAATTACTGGTATTAATGCATATAGATCTGGTTGATCCAGGGATACTTTCCGATTGCCGTTTGGAGTCAGGAAGGAATTTTTTCCCCCTTTTTAGTGGGGGTTTTTGCCTTTCTGGATCAACTGTTAGGTTGGGTAAAAAAAAAAAAAAGGAATAGGTTGGACTGATGGACGAATGTCTTATTCAACCTTAATACTATGTTACTATGTAAAACTATAATCCCCCAAACTACTGGCCCCACCATGTAGTGTAGTTATCATTACCTCACATCCCAGCTCCATAGGGTTCTCCTGTAGTCCCCCCAAAGTCCCAAAAAATGACCACCGGAGGCTAGCAGGTCCAATAGGACACTGCCTGCTACCTGGCCTCCCGGAGATCATTGCCATGCGTACTGCAGCCCTTCTCCCCCCTCCTCCCTCCTCTCCCTCCTGTTCTGCTATCCCTCCCCCTAGCATAAATCCCCTTCATGGCAGCCTTCCCCATGTCCCCCAGCCCCAACGCATGATTTTTATTTTTAAAAAGCTCCCCAAACTTTAACTTACCTCTCTGCTTTCCTACGCTGGGAGTGAGCTGCCGGCAGCCGCGTCCGTGATTGGCTGCCGCTCAGCCAATCACAGACGGGGCTGCGGTCCCGCCCTCTGCTTGCATTTCCTCGCAAGCAGAGGGCCGGGGAGCGCGTCGGAGGAAAGAGGGGAGGTAAGTAGAGTTTGGGGGGCTTAAAAAAAAAAAAATAATGCGGTTGGGGCTGGGAGCCCATGGGGAATAGCATAGCAAAAATTTAAATTTAGGGTGGACATGCTCTTTAATTATCAATTCCTACAATACCAAACATGACCTATGTGTAATACATATTTCCCAATATATTAATAACTTGCCTTGGTGAGGGAATAAGGTCTTCATGTTGGGAATCATTTTAATGGGCTTACTTTCCCATTCACAATTGGTTTCCGTCTCGCATATTCCAATACCAAAATATATTTATTTTACATGTATGGGTGCCCATAAGGCAGACCCCTAGCTGTAGATAATTCCAGATACACGGTTCGGCCCCTTATTGTCTGGAAGAGAAGATATGGCTCTATTCTTCAATAACCCTAATGGCACTGGGGACTGTTTCCATGGTGGAATGGCATTTTATTGATCCTTTGCAAGAACTAATACCAATAGTTAACCCATTCTTGCCAAGTCACTACACACTTTCCTAACACCGTACCATATCCTCCGTCAGCCAATGTGAATACTCCACATTTCTCCCCTGCATATTATTACAATCCCTGCTGTAAGGACTAGAATTCTCTATAGTGAAAACCGATGTAAAAAAAAACGGTTAAGCAGATAAGGCCTTTTCGGCCTCTCTACAACCATCTCAGCCCATTGTTAATGGTCCCACATTCTCAGTCCTCATCTTTTTGCCATTTATATACTAAAAAACATTTTGGGGTTGGACTTGCTTTGTTCGACTATCCATATTTCTATTTACCGGTCCGTTCTCACAGTGAAAAACCCTTTCCGAACATGAAGCCTAAACCTTTTTTCTTCAAATCTTAAAGTGTATGTATGTATACTGAAAAAATGAATTTGCGTCATCTTAATTTATAAATAAATATGTGTAAGTAGCACTTACTCTGAGGTGTGTGTGTTGCAGCATGCCTTCAATAAAGTACTTTATTGCTCAGGCTCTGACCACTGACCTGACTATTTTCCCCCATACCAACTGTCAATACTGCGTACAGTATACAGTACACCAACTGTCAAACCATTCCAGCTACAGCAAAACTGCTTACAGAAATGCTGAAATATAAGATGTTTCATATTGGATATCTAAAGAAATAGGGCAGATCAACAAAAAAATGATACAGTGATAGTGGAAAGGAATATAGTTTCCACTAATGGGCAAAAACAAATTGCAGCATGTACATACCCTTAGGGATGTCCGCGTGTCCTGTTCTTGATTGGTGAACAATGCCCCACAAAAAAATGATACAGTGATAGTTGGAAAGAATTATAGTTTCCACTAATGGGCAAAAAACAAATTTGCCAGTGTACATACCCTTTAGGGGATGTCCGCGTGTCCTGTTCTATTGGTGAACAATGCCCCAGATGGTTTTGTATGGCCTGTAAATGTATTTATACACAGTAATCATATCTCTACGCATGCGCCTTTTCTCAAGTGTACATAGTTGTAACTCTCTCTTCATATTCAAACTCCCCCAATCCCCTTATTCATTTAGTTGCCTTTCTCTGAACCCTTTCCATTTCAAAGATGTCCTTTTTGTACACAGGATTCCAAAATTGCATTGCATATTCCAAATGAGGCCTTACCAAATGCTTTGTAATGAGGGAGAATAACATTTTTCTCCCTTGAATCCATCCCTCTCTTTTTTATACAAGACAATATCATGCTGGCTCTAGCTGTTGCTGTCTGGCACTGCTTGCTACGGTTTGGACCTAACAAAAAGACAAAAAGAAGTTTCCTGTGAGTGAAAACGAACTAGAGTGGTGAGTGGACGTTTCCCTTGTTCTAAAGGACCTTGGTCTTAAAGGGTATGTCCACCCCTAAAATACATTTTATATTTCTGCTCCCCCATGTCCCCCAGCCCCAACCGCATGTTGTGTTTTTCAAAAAGCTCCCCAAACTCTTACTACCTCCCCTCGATCCTCCGCCGCACTGCCGCCCCTCTGCTTGCAAGAATGCAAGCAGAGGGGCGGGACCGGCAGTCGCGTCTGTGATTGGCTGAGCGGCTTTTTCAAAAAGCTCAGCCAATCACAGACGCGTGAAGAAGCGGCTTTTTCAAAAAAAAGCTTTTTGAAAAAAAAAAACATGCGGTTGGGACTGGGGGACATGGGGGAGAAGCATATTAAGGGGGTTTAACGCTAGGGGGAGGGATAGTAGAATGGGAGGGAGAGGGAGGGAGGGGGGGGAGAAGGGCTGCAGTGCGCATGGAAAATACCTACCGGAGGCTAGATAGCAGGCAGAGACCTGCTATCCTCTGGTGGTTAGTTTGAGACTTGGGGGGGGGGGGGTTTACAGGAGAACCCTATGGAGCTGGGATGATGAGGTAAGGATTAAACTACACTACATGGTGGGGCCAGTAGTGGGTTTGGATTATAGTTTTGGGGGTGGACATGCCCTTTAAGGACATAGAAAAGATGGACATTTATCATTTGGATGGTTGTATGGTTTTTTGTGAAAGTTTAAAATAAAGGATGTTTGTGCTGATAGTGCGCTGTGTTAAGGACTGTGTGTGCAGTAAGCAGATTAATCTTTCTTCCAGTTTAAGGGGTGTACTGGATCTCTATATTCTAGTATTGCACTGTCGTAATCGCAAACAGGTTGTGAAAGGGTTTTAAAGGTGTTTTCTTTTTCCCTCTTTCCTGGTCGCTCTTGCACTAATTGGTGGGGGGTTGAGACCAATAGTATAAATAGTATAGTATTTAGGTTGAATAAAGACATATGTTCATCTAGTCCAACCCATCTACAATATCCTCATTTCCTTGCTTGATCCAGAGGAAGGCAAAAAAAAACCCAACAAATCGAAAGGGGAAAAAAATTCCTTCCTACTCCAAGTGGCAATCGGAAATTTCCTGGATCAACTCTACTTTATGTACCAATACCAGTAATTTGCAACCTTCCTTGTTTGCAGAAACTCATCCAGCTTTTTTTTTAAACTAACCAATGAACCTACCATAAACAACGTCCACTGGAAGACCGTTCATAGGCTTTACCGTTTTCACAGTGATAAACCCTTTCCGAACTTGAAGCCTAAACCTTTTTTCTTCAAGTCTTAAGGGATGCCCAGTGTCCTCTGACATGTTCTATTGTGAACCATGCCCCAGATAGTTTATTGTATGGCCTGTTAATGTATTTACACAGTAATCATATCCCCACACAAGCGCCTTTTCTCCAGGTACATAATTGTAACTTTTTCAGTATCTCTTCATATTTAAGCTCCCCCAATCCCCTTATTAATTTAGTTGCCTTTCTGAATCCTTTCCATTTCAAAGATGTCCTTTTTGTACCACAGGATGCAAAATTGCACTGCTATTCCAAATGAGGCCTTAACAATGCTTTGTAAAGAGGAGAATAACATTTTCCTCCCTTGAAACATACCTCTTTTATACAAGCAATACCATGCTGGCATGGCTGTTGCCGCCTGGCACTGCTTGCTACCTTTAAGTTTGTGTATCCACCAAAACTCCAGATCCTTTCCAACAGGGATCACTTAACACAAGAACCATTTAAGTATAATTAGCCACAAGGATTTTAAGTCCAAAATGTATCACCATACATTTATCACACATTGAATCTCATCTGCCACTTAGCAGCCCAAGTGGAAATCATCATAGATACCCCGCAATGATTGCACATCCTCTGAAGTTTTTAATGGTCGACAAAGTTTTGTGTCGTCAGCAAACAGAAACCTTGCTGACAATACCCACTTCCAAACATTAATAAATAGATTAAATAGAAGCTGCCCCAACACAAAACCTGTGGCCCACTTAGCATTAGTCCATAATGATGAAGCCCCATTAACAACTAATCTCTGCATCCTATTCATTAACCAATTTTTCTATCATGTTACAAAATGTGCCTCCCCAGACCAACAGACCAACAGATGCTCAGGCCTCAGTAAGGCTCAGTACAAGGTTTCTAAATTGCTCAGTTCATGAAGCCCTCCAGAGCATAGCAGACATACAGTAATGAATTCATAGGACAAAGTATGATATATTCAACATATTTTAAAGAGGCCATTCTTCTAAAGAATGTTATGAGGGTGGGGTTTCCTTTTAACTTACAGGCCTGTAATTACCGCGGTGTGAGCGACTACCTTTTTGAATATGGAAACATCACCTTTTTCCAATCCAGAGGCACACACATCGGACACAGGAGGGAATCTGAAAAAAATAAGAACAATGGCCAAGATAAAACTGAACTAGCTCCCTAAGGGACCAAGGATGTATTGTATCCAGTCCAGAAGATTTATATATTAATTTATTTAGTTGTTTCTGTGCCATATCATCGGTTAACCAAAGGCACTTGCATTTTATACCATTATTGCTACTATACTCTATGATATCTGAACTGGATCTTTTATAGTGTATACAGAATATTTAAGACATTGTTTATCACCATCCTCCGTAACTAACTTTCCCCATTAATTAATGGTGCCACATTTTCAATCCTCATCCTCTTACTATTAATATACTTTATAAAATGGTTTAGGCTAGTGATGCTATCCTAACTTCATTATTGATTAGCTAGTTGATTGCTTTCTTACACTCCTTGTTACAGTTTTTATACCCTAAGGCCCTTTCAGTTCCCTTGACTTAAGGTTTATAATGCCTTTTTCTTCCTTTCCATTTGCTTTACATCAGAATTCAGCCACTTTTACATTTATTCCCAAAGGTATAAATCTAGCTGTGAAATGGTTAAAATCCCCTTAAACAAAGTTCCACTTTGTTCATTACCTTTACTGATAATAACCTTATCCAGGTGACATTCTGAAGAGCTACTTTTACCTGGGAAATTGCTTTCCTGAAATTAAAAGTCTTTGTAACCCAGCGCACTTTTCCTTTGATAACATACTTCGACGACACATATTTCATGGTCACTTTTTCTAAGCCTTCAGTTACCTTTATATCTATAACACAATCCACGATGTGATGTAGATATTACCAAATCCAACAGAGCTGCTTTCTAGTAGGAACTTCAACTACGTGAGAGAAAAATTATCCTGCAGCAAATTCACAAACTCATTGCCCTTTTCTGTTTGGCAGTTCCACTCCACCAATCAATGTCAAGGTAATTAAAGACCCCCTAATGAGTGACACCCTCACCCCTTGTATTAGCGCGTGTGGCATGATGATGTCACGCGCTCAGGGAGGTCTGAAGGACCTAAAAAAAGGGGGGGGAAAGGTAGTTGTAGGGATTCAGCTACCATTTAAACTATTTGTTTTTTCAGTATACTTATCCTTTAAGACTTGAAGAACAAAGTTTAGCTTCAAGTTTGGAAAGGGGTTTTCACGTGAGAACGGAAAAGCAATGGAACTGTCTTCCAATGGGCGTTGTTATGGCCGGTTCATTGGTCAGTTTAAAAAAAAAGCTGGATGAGTCTTGAAACAAGGAATGTTGCAAGTTACTGGTATTGATACATAAAGTAGAGGTTGATCCAGGGAAATTTCCAATTACCACTTGGAGTCAGGAAGGAATTTTTTTCCCCTTTATAAATTTTTTTTTTTTTTTCCCTCATGGACAAACAGTTAAGGCAGGAAATGAAGGATATGCTAGATGGGTTGGTGGAATGGTGTTAGTCTTATTCCACCCTCAAATACGTATATTATACTATACTTTTAAGTTGTTATCCACCAAAATCCCAAAATCTTCCTTTCCAACCGGATTCATATAAACACAGAAGTAGATAATCAGGAAGGGGAAGCACGCAGGATAATGCATACCAAGGGTGATTTATTATCCAACATGTTTACGACCCACAACCGGCTGGTCAAATAATGCTTCAACTAATAGTGCAATCACCAACAACACACACCCCTGTCCCTCCCATTGGTGGGACCCCCCACGTGGGAGATGCTGGGTTATTGAAACAGGATAATCCACTGTTTGTGCAAAAAAACGCTGAAATATATATACATACAATAAAAAATTGGAAAGCAACTCCAATTAGGCTAATTTACAACTAACATTTAGCCGGAAGTGCTACTGATTGGTCAAAAATTTATACAAACATAGAAAAGATAATCAATGCACAGTCCTAGGCCCACTACAATATCATATTATCTGCACATGGCATTAACTTTCTAAACAAAGGGGTTTTAGATACATTACGTGATAACATGGAAGCTTTTCATTCATTGTGATCACAGTAATGTATTACAAAACCCCTTTGTTTATAAAGTATGCAGTGTGCAGATAATATGATATTGTATGGGGCCTAGAATGTGCAGATTATCTTTTCTATGTTTGTTATATATAGACATATATCAGTAGTACATTTAGAATTAACCATATGAAAGCTGAAAGTGCTTTCTTGACTTTATATTACTAGTAGGTTAAAACTCAGGAGATTGCTTAATTATGCATACTTGCTCTAAATAGATACAATCTATTAGTACCAAACTCTACTATGATTAATTATATACTTAGCTATCTATGTGTGGTTGGCACTGGGTATAATATTCAGACATGGGGTTCGTAGAAAACACAAAAGAACAGTGTAAGGTATCAAACTCTATACACAGGAAACAGTATAAGGTATCTTATCGCCACATATATTGACATCATATAACAATGGTTTCATTGACCAACAATCATTCAAAACCTTATTGGGTTCATACTGTTTTTAATCCATGTGGAAGCCATGCTGTAATACCAGTTTTGTAGGTCTCACCTCCCAGTGGTGGTTGTATCTTTGCCAATATGTTACAACCACCGTAACGCGTTCCACATGTGTTTCATTTCAAGGTTGAAACAGAGTGTTTTAGGGAGGGACTCGAAACTTTTAAACTAAAACCTGCGTTCAAGCCAAACCTTATGAGTTCGATCTGGACTCGTGGGACTATTTTCGTAATCCTCGAACGTTTGAGGATTTCCAAACGTTTGGCAGGCCTCAAAAGGGCACTTCTGAAAAATCCCCCGCGTACGGCTGGAGATTCCCAAAATTGGCCGTTCGCGATTGCCGAATGGCGAACAATCCCACGGACGTACATTCGGGGGTCCCTTGGGCTAAGGGGTTCAGCAGCTCGAAACGGGACTCCCTCTCCCCGACCTATAAGTGCCCCTTGTGGCCCTAACAGGGCCCTTTGGGGCTTAAGGGGTCAGCAGCTTGAAAACCGGGACACCCCTCCCCGGACTTATAAGTGCCTTGCGGCGTGGAAGGGGCCCTTGTGGTCCTGACAGGGCCTTGGGTCTTAAGGGGTCACCACAGCTCGAACCGGACCCCCCTCCTGGCCCTTGTGGCACTGATAAGTGCTTGTTGGGGGTCCTGCACTGAATCGAGACCCCCAGTGAGAGCTCTTAAAGAGCCTTTTGGGACGACGTCTTCTTCTTCAATCCGGTGACACCCAGCTCCGCAATTAACCAATCAGATTTCGAAAATCGGAATCGTGACGCTGGTCTTGAGTCAGGGCATGAATAAGACGTGTTGATATCGGCCTGGTTGGAGGCACCGGCACCAGACCCAGAGTACCCCTGGCGGCCACAGGGGTATAACTTCTCAGGGTTGGTGGCTCAGCGAGTGGTTTCACTGGATGAAGAAAGAAGAATCGCCCAAGGGCTCTTTAAGAGCGATACGGGTGTCTCGTTCAAGTGGGGACCCCCAACAAAGGCACTTATCGTGCCGCAAGGGCCGGGGAGGGGAGAGTTTGAGCTCGGCAACCCTTAGTCCCAAAGGGCCTTGTGGGGCCGCAAGGGCAGAGGGGCACAACAGGAGGTCACTGTTTCGAGTTGCAGGAGGAGCCCCTCGTTCGGGGATTTTTCGGAAGCAGATGTTTGAGTTGTGCCGAAAGCGGCACAGCTGGAAAACGTAAGTAGCGCATGTGTGTTTTATATGTTCCCCGCACACCCGGAGAGAGTGTTCCCCAGACAATCCTACCCAGGTCCAGGGGCCTGTAAGGTAAAGTTTCACGCAATATTACGGAAAGTTCATTCGAACTTTCCGAACGTTTACCCCCCCCCACCATTGAGTTTTAATGGGTCTGTTTTCAGACTTTCGAACTTTCAGAAGTTCGAAAGTCGGAAACGGGAACGAACTTTTCGAAAGTTCACCCAATCGCAGTGTTGTATGTGGATTGGCCACAGACAGGGCGATTCAATAAAGTTCTTATCGTTTAAAATGTGCTAATTTGCCCCAACCAATCAGTCTATGTTAAACATATGAAAGCTTAAATCTGATTGGGTGGGGCAAAAATTGCACCATTTTAACGATAAGAAATTTGAATACCCAGGATAGTTTTGATATGTTTTCTCTGTGTTCCTGAAGATGTATTTTAAAAGAGTCCGCTTGTCTGTCCTACATATATTGACCCACAGGCACTTCAGCCCTTGTTTCACAGGTGGAAATGTCTCATAGGGATCTTTGGCCTTGAGTGTTTCACAGGTGCCGAAATGTCTCATTGGGATCTTATGGCCTCAAGTGGATGGCAGAGATTGTTCCTTTTATATGCTTCTGCCAACAATTTACAGTTCATGCATAGATATTTCCTTTTGCCATTTCGAGGACTTGTGATTTTAGTTATTCTGATGTAGTCCAGATGGACAGCCTGTCCTAATTGTTTTGCCATGTTTATAGCAGAAATCTTATGGGGTCTGGAACAAATGCATATTAGAGTTTCCTGTTGGCAGGATGGACAGTTGTCTTTAGGATATGTTCAAAAGATCTTACTGGTGTTGCGTTATAGGTAAGACAAATGTGAGAGTGTATTTGTGCCAGTGTTTTTGTTTTTATTTTTAGCACTCCTCATGCTTTTATTCCCTTGTAGGTGGGATTTTTGGAAGTGTACAGTGCTTGTACACATAGGTACGTATCAAGGTATAATTGGACTATGTGACCACAGTTGTTCAAAAGAATCTGTAGTATCTTTAGACAGTGTGAGATATTGGCAGCCAGCTGAGGTTGAGGAAGGAGTCCACTTATTGCGAGAATGTTTCTAGTAAGATCCCAAACCTGAAACTATTGGTCTCCCGGTGGGTTACAGCGTTGTTTGTGTATTTTAGGTAAGGTGTACAGTACGGGGGTTCGTGGTGGTCGGTTTCCTGAACCTGCCACTTGCATATTCCAAATGAGGCCTTACCAGACCTTTTAAAGAGGGGAATAAGAATAATATTTTTCTCTCCTTGAATCTATTCCCCTCTTATGCAAGACAATATCTTGCTAGCTCTAGCCGTTGGACTGGCATTGTTTGCTACAGCTAATCTGCGTATTACCAGAACCCACAAATCTTTTTCCATTACAGATGTGCACTAACACGAGGTTATTTATGGTGTAGATGTCACAAGGATTGTTAAAACCCCAAATGCATTACCTACATTATCCAGGGCCGCCTCGCTAATGAGAGTGTGCAGCACTTTGTATGTGAAGCGGCACCCTGTTAGGGAAGGAAAGAAGAAAAAAAAAATCTTTTTTTTTTACTGAAGGCCGGCGTTGTCGCTCCTACTGCCCTAATCTGTCGGGGGGGGGGGGGTGTACCTGAATATTAGCTGGCACTCAACACTCACTGGCAGAAAAGAGTGTTTGCAAGCCCAATCGATCCATCCGACACTAGTACCAGAAACCAGCAGAATCAGCACCGCTTCCTGGATAAACGCAGCGTTGCGTGCGTGCGTCGGCGGCGTGAAGTTCGGGAGTCAGAGGCTAAAAGAGCGCTAGTTCAGCCGGTGCAGGACCCTTACAGGACCAACATTCTAACAAGTTAGACTAGGACTCGGAGTGTCCCTTCCAAATCCTCTTAAGGCAAGTCAAGTCTGTAACTGTTAATAGGGATGGGTTCTGACTATCCCACCTCAAGAGAGATAGAAGAAGATAGGCAGATGATAGATAGACAGATGATTAGACAGATAGATAGATAGATATACAGATAGACAGACAGAAGAAGGTAGACAGATGATAGCTAGATAGGACAGACAGACAGACAGATAGATAGACAGATATATAGACAGATGCTATAGACAGATGATAGATAGACAGACAGATAGATAGAGATAGATGACAGATGATATAAAGATAGATTGAAGACAGATAGATGATAGAAGGGACAGATAGTGATGGATAGATAGACAGACCGATAGACGATAGATGAGACATATGATAGATAGATTGAAAGATAGATAGATAGATGATAGACAGATGATGGTAGTAGACAGATAGATAGAAGATAGATAGACAGATGATAGATAGATAGATAGATAGACAGACAGACGGGTAGATAGATAGATAGATAACATTGGGAGGGAGGTGTGCAGTCTACCCTTCAGATGCTTTAATAGGGCTGGGTGCTGCTGTGGTTTCATAAATATCCAATTCTTG
Organism: Hymenochirus boettgeri; assembly: GCA_019447015.1. Taxonomy (NCBI): domain Eukaryota; kingdom Metazoa; phylum Chordata; class Amphibia; order Anura; family Pipidae; genus Hymenochirus; species Hymenochirus boettgeri. The sequence goes on along the minus strand of CM033471.1, from coordinate 53,744,907 downwards.
AACAAATGTGTCAGACACTCACAGGACTTGTGCAGAGTTCCACTGTATTATATGTGCAACAAAACAGATAGCGACGTTTCGGCTGTATCTTTAGACCTTTCTCAAGCTATAGTTCGTCAGTGCAAACAATCACATGAATATCTAAACCCCTCCAATAGTGACATCACAAAATTTCCAATACAACATGTAACCCTCACAGTTATTCAATTGCTAAGTGCCAGTAATAATATGAAAAACACTAGCGAAAATATATTAAACACAAGCTAGATAAAAAATGGCTGATAGGCCAGTGACGCATATATAAAGTGCATGGATCGTATAAATATAAAGTGCATACTTAATCCTATTAGATATAGTGTAATAAAAAACAGTGAATGGGTAAAAAACAAGACATAGTTAAACATTGGCCATACAAACTCTTACAAATACTACCCAAAATTGCTAATATAGGCCTATAGAAAAAGATCAGGGTCATCCCCCAGCAGAAGACAAAATATCCCACTAGACAAAATAGGACAAAATAAAAGACTCCAACCCTGTTAGGGGCGGTCAAGCTCTATTGTTAAGGAAGCATTAAAAAGGCATTGGCATTGAGGACGTGGGGTTAAACTGTATTGAGTGTTTTTATCCAGAAAAACTCTCCTGTACTAATTTGTTGGGCTCTATCCCCACCCCGATAGGGGCCGGACATGGTCTATGGCAACGTATTCAAAAGTCTGAAATCGTGGGTCCTTTTTCGAGGAAATGTTTGGCAAACAGGTTTTGCCTGTCGTTTTGTCAGGTATGCTACATTTGATATCAATCAATTGATATTGACAAAATCCCACTAGACAAAAAAAAAAAATAGACAAAATATACAGATTAATTGCGAATAGCCAAAAAATACATAACTGACCCAAAAAAAAATACATAAATCCCTGGGATTCCCCCTCCTGGACGTCATCATATCCTCTAAAGGAAGCTTACTTGAGCCAATCGGTAAGTTTTTGGACACTATATACACCTATTATACCAAAAACTGACACCTAGTGTGAAGGACTCAACAACACTTTTTACAATTGATAAAAGAATTATAAGAAATCCAGAGATACAGAGATTTGGATTGCTTCTCTTGATATTCGCGAGTTATATACAAATATTCCTCATGAATTAGAATAAGGCTTGTAACAGGATAGGCTCAAGGGTGAATAATGACTGGTCAGAACCTTACCAGCTTTATATTAACCCCTATGGGGATGGCATTAAAACTTAATTTCTTTCAGGTTTGAGGAGGAAATATATGCAAAGGAAACTGGCACAGCTATTGGGGCCGGCATGCCACAACCTAGGCCAGTATATTCAGTACCACTATGAAAAGAGACACATTATAAGTCAATAGCAAAAGAGTACTGATGTTTGTTATTGAGGTACATTGATGACGCATCCTCATATGGAAAGGACCAAAGGACACGTTAATGCCAAATGATTTTCAGACATTGAAACAACTTGGAAGGTACGATCAAATTTACCTTAAGGGTCAGTACAGTCAGATTGAATTCTGGCTGATAATGGGTAGAAAAACCAGATACCCAGATTAAAGTATACATTATTTCGCAAAGAACTGACCGTAATACACTATTTGCACTTTCAGAGCCACCATCCACACCATAAAAAGGTCCTTACCAATTTCAAATTCTGTAGAGTTATGAGAAATAACTCAGAAATAGACCAGATGGAAATACAACTTAAGGAAATGGGAAACGATTTGTCAAAGAGGGTATCGCCACACACATTACAAAAGCACTAATCAAAGCCAAAGAGAAAGAGTTGGGATCAGAACAGTAATCTTGATCACACCACTAAGGAGGAAAAATTTATATGCTTCCACGACCTTCTTCTATTATGGGCTCCAAAACAACAAAGTTTTAGAGACAATTGGAAATATTTAACAGCGATGAGAAATTTAAAACAAAAACTAACCCACCAAACCCACGATAGGGTTTAGAGGGGGTAAAAAATCTGAGGGGATCTATTAGTCAAAGGACCCCATGTGAGTTATAGAAGGAGACATCGTGGGGGTGGCCTCTAAGAGACCGAATGGATGCTTAAAGTGCTTAAAGTGTAAAAACTGCAGTAGTTGTAAAACAGATATTAAGCCTTCTTTTCAACCTTACTCATGGAGATAAAAAATATTAATTCGTCATTTCATACATGTAACCAACCACTTTTGGTAATATGTACTATGGTGCCCTTGTAAACTAGTCTAGGTAGGGAAAAACGGATTTGATGCTAAAAACAAGGATGACGGGCACAGATCGGGATATCAATGTAGCATTACCGGGACAAACGGACAGGCAAAACCTGTTGCCAAACCTTTTTCCTCGAAAAAGGACACACGATTTCAGACTTGGGAATACGTTGCCAATAGACCATGTACCGGCCCCGTATAGGGGTGGGGATAGTGATAGATCCAACAAATTATACAGAGAGAGGTTTCGGATAAAACACTCAATAAGTTTAAACCAACGGCCTCCAATGACAATGCCTTTTTTGAAAGCTTCCTAACAATAGAGCTTGACCGCCCTAACAGGGTGGGAGTCTTTATTTTTGTATAGTGGGATTATTTGTCTTCTGCTGGGGGAGACCCTGATATTTTTATATAGCCTAAATTTAGCATTTTGGGTAGTATTGTAAGAGTGTTTGTATATGCATGTTTTTTACTATGTATTGTTTTTTAACCATTCACTGTTTTTATTACCACTATATCTATGGATTAAGTATGCACTTTATATTTATATAGCATGCACTTTATATATGCAGTCACTGGGCCTATGCAGCCAGTTTTATCTAGCTGTGTTTTAATATATTCCAGCTCGTGTGGTTCATAATTACTGCAACTTGCACTTTGAATAATGTGACGGGTGAACATGGGTGTATTGGAAATTTGTTGATGTCACTATTGGAGGGGAGGGAGTTTAGAATATATCAGTTGATGTTGCACTGACAGAACTATAGCTGAGAAAGGTCTAAGATACAGACCGAAAAACGTTCGTATCTGTTTGTTGCAATATAAAAAGGGAACTTCTGCACAAGTCCTGTGAGTGCTCTGCAAATTTGTTCAAGATTAGATAGATAGTAGGTAGAAGATAGATAGATAGGATGATAGATAGACAGCATAGATAGATGAGAGATAGACAGATGATAGAATAGACAGATGATAAGATTATAGATTAGATAGATAGATAGATAGAAAGAAACGACCGATGATGGAAGATAGAACAGACGAAGATAGATAATATGTTGGGGATTACTATTCTAGAGTGTGGTCCTTCAATGTATTGTAAATAAATGAGGAATTGATATGTTAATATAATAATGACACAAGTAAATCAACAGATAAAGCCCATCCCACTTCTGGACAAGCCCAATCCCACTTCTGGACAAGACCCCCACTGTGCAATTCTTTAATTCTAAAAACCACACCCCTTCGGCCGGTGAGGGGGGCAGGGGCCAGGCATTTTTAGAATTTTGTGTTCAGGTGGCAACAAAAGTCTAGAGAGCGCCCTTTTGCATTTATCAACCATTGAGATCATCTGCCATTCTGCTGCCCCATTTGATAATATACTAGTTCGCTGCAGCCATTGCACATCTTTGAAGTTTCCAAAATCTGCATGGTTTAGTGTCATCAGCAAACACAGAGGACCTTGCTCTCATCCCCTTCAAGTCATTATAAACAGATTAAAAAGAAGTGGCCCAAGTACAGAACCAGAGGCATCCACGTAGAACTTCAGCCCATTGACACCACTTTCTATTTGCGATCTAATACCAATCTCTATCCATGTACAAATGTTTTTTTCAATGCCAACATTCTCAGTTTATTACATTAGTCGCTATGTGGCACAATATCAAAAGCTTAGCAAAATCCTAGTACACTGCATCCACGCTAGCCTGAATATAAATTTCTACTCACGTCTTCATAAAAACCAAATAATTGTCTATCACACCTATTTCTCAAAAATCCATGCTGTCTACTATAAGATCAGTTTTAGGTTTGGAGGACAAAGGCAGGATATGATCGCTAACAAAGCTTCCATCACCTCCCTACCCACTGATGGTAGGCTTACAGGGTTATATACAGGCTGGGAACAACTATCTTTTTGGAATAGTGGTATTAAATTGGACTTTTTGAAATCCAGCGGCACATCACAGATGTGAAAAGAGAAGTGAAAAGATAAGAAACAGTGGTCTTCTGTAAAACTAGACAGCTCTTTTAAGATCGAGGATGTATTTCATTCGGTCTAGGGTTAATTTATATTTACTTTGTAATTGTGTCTGACCAAATCCTGCCGTCAGGAGTAATTTTTATAAACCCAGTCCCTGCTATAAGGACTAGTAATCTCTATAGTAATGACAGAGGGGGAAAAGTTAGCGCAATTTATAGCATTTTTTGGATCTCCTCTATAACATCTCAGCCCTATTATTTATTGGCCCAGATTTCTCAGTCCTCATCTTTTGAGTATTGATATACTTAAAAAACTGGTTGGGTTAGACTGCTTTGTTTGCTATTTGATTTAATGTTTTATTTTAGTGCCCAGGTATTATAACTTGCTAGCCGTGTTTAAAAGTGGGTGAAGCCATACTTCGTAGAACTTACAGGCATGTACACCTCGCCTTTTCACTCAACTGTATCGCTAGAGCACCTGTGTTCTGTCTCCTTCTGATTTGTCAAAATTGTTTTTTGTAAAAGCGGTCACCATCGATCGCCCCGTCCTGTGTTTCCACGCGGGTTTCCCTTGTGCACCCGAGCAAGAGACTTATGCACCAAGATACAGGAGACGTACCCGTTGTGAGGTCCCGCACTATGTATTTTGACGATCAGATTAGGTCATAGGTAAGATATAAATTGGAGACATAATAGTTATTGGAATAACATCAGCCTTTTTCCAATCCAGAGGCACACCACCGGGCATGAGGGAATCAGCAAAAATAAGAAACAATGGCCTAGATAAAACTGAACTTAGCTCCCTAAGTACCCTAGGATGTATTTTATCCGGTCCAGGAGATTTACTAATATTAACCTTATTTAGTTCTTTCTGTACCATATCCTCGGTTAACCAAAGTGAACTTGAATCTTGTATACCTTTATTCAGCACTTGCACATCATTGGAAGTTTCCAAAGCTCTGCATAATTTAGTGTCATCAGCAAACACAGAGACCTTGCTCTCAATGCCCCCTTCTAAGTCATTTATAAACAGATTAAACAGAAGAGGCCCCAGTACAGAACCCTGAGGAACTCCGCTTAGAACTTTAGCCCACATAGCTGTAGCTCCATTAACCACCACTCTCTGTTTCCGGTCCAATAACCAGTTCTCTATCCATGAACAAATGTTTTCTTCAAGGCCAACAGTCCTCAGTTTATAGATTAGTCGCCTATGTGGCACAGTATCAAAGGCTTTTGCAAAATCCAAATATACCACATCCACAGCTGTGCCTGAATCTAACTTCTTACTCACTTCTTCATAAAAACCAATTAAATTTGTCTGGCATGATCTATTTCTCATAAATCCATGCTGACTACTACTAATAAGATGATCTCTGGAGACAAAGTCAAGGATATGATCCCTTAACAAAGTTTCCATCACCTTCCCTACCACTGATGTTAGGCTTACAGGTCTATAGTTACCAGGCTGTGAACGACTACCTTTTTTGAATATTGGTATTACATTGGCTTTTTTCCAATCCAGCGGCACATCCCCAGACAAAAGCGAATCTGAAAAGATGAGACACAGTGGTCTTGCTAGAACTGAACTAAGCTCTTTTAAAATCCTAGGATGCAATCCATCTGGTCCTGGCGCTTTATTGATATTAACTTTGTCTAATTGATTCCGTACCATATCCTCTGTTATCCAATGTGAAAACTCTTCATTTCCTCCCTGCATATGGCTACATCCCTACGTAAGGATTCTCAACAGTAAAAACCGATGTAAAAAAACGGTTTAGCAGATTAGCCTTTTCGGCATCCTCTACAACCACCTCAGCTCCATTATTTAATGGTCCCACATTCTCAGTCCTCATTTTTTTACCATTTATATACTTAAAAACATCTTGGGGTTGGACTTGCTTTGTTCGGCAATCCGTATTTCATTTTCTATTTTAGCTAGTTTAATTGCTTTCTTGCACTCTTTATTACAACTTTTGAAGTCCCTGTAAGCCTGTTCTGTGCCTTCTGCTTTCAAAATTTTAAAAGCCCTTTTCTTTTTTTCCATTTCCCTTTTTACCTGAGCATTAAGCCATGCAGGAGTGGACCTAATTTTTTTACACTTGTTTCCTAAAGGTACCGATTTGGAAATGTTATAGTTTAATATCCCTTTAAAAGTGGTCCACATCTGCTCAGTATCTTTACCTAGAAACAGTTCCCCCCAGTCTATGAGCAGGAGCGATTCCTTTAAAAGCATAAAATTAGCTTTCCTAAAGTTAAAAGTTTTTGTTAAGCCAGTGCACTTTAGTTTTCTGCAACCTATATTAAATGACACTATATCATGGTCACTATTCCCTAAGCTTCCCATTACCTTCATCTCCAAAATGAGCTCTGGGTTATTAGATATCACCAGATCCAACAACGCATTCTTTCTAGTAGGAACTTCTACCATCTGTGAAAGAAAATGCTCATATAGGAAATTTAAGAACTTTATACCTTTTGAGGTGCTGGCAGTTCCATTACTCCAATCTATTTCAGGGTAGTTAAAATCCCCCATAACCAGAACATGCCCCATACCAGCAGCCTTCGCCAACTGCATATGGAGATTCATTTCCACCTCTTCCCCGGCATTTGGCGGCTTATAACACACTCCAACAATTAATTTACCTACCTTCTTGCTTCCTGTACACAGTTCCACCCATAATGTTTCTGCCGCATCGTTTGCTCCCCCATCTATTCCATCTTTTAAATTTGGCTTCAATTCCTGTTTAACATACATACATACTCCTCCTCCTTTCTTATTAACTCGGTCATGTCTAAATAAGGAGTACCCTTCAATATTTACTGTCCAGTCGTGTGAATCATTAAGCCATGATTCTGCTATACCAATTACATCATACCTTTCCTTTAACGCTATTATTTCAAGTTCGCCGTTTTTTCCAGCCAGACTCCTTGCATTTGTAAATGACACATTATATAAATTAATCAGTTTCTTTTCTCCAACTTAGAAAAAGAAATGTAGGAATATGTATTTTTTTAACATAATAATAATATGTATTTTAAAAATACCTTCATGCATCTTTCGCCTTATTTCTTCCACAAATACAGGCCTTCGCCTCTTCAAATCACTCCAATTCCTTTGGAAGTTTTTGATAGGAATATTTAGCCCATATTTGAGCTGCAGACTCTCCATAATCAGCCTTCTCTTTGTTTGCCTCTCTCTGTTCCCCAAAGGCGTTGTATCATAATTTGTTTTGGTGAGTTGCTTCACCATCAGCTTTAGGTACTTTCGAGTCATCTCACTGAATAGCGTGAAAATGGCAAGCCCTCTTTGCTATGACGCAGATACTACTTCGCTATTAAAAGCGAAAACACGCGAATTTAAAAGGCTGTTGGGGCCCCAAACAGGAAGGAAAGAAAGAAGGGGATCATGGAGAGTCTGCAGAGGAAGATTAGCAGAAAGTATGATCTGCAAATTTCTTTTAAGGACCTCCAAAGAAATTGGAGTGACTTACAGAGGAGGAAGCCTGGACATAAGGAGCAAGATGGCTGGTGGTAGGTTTCAAATACATATAAATGTTGGGAAAAATAAATTCAGACATATTCCTACATGGCTTGAATTTCGCATAATATACAGATGATGTTGGACCAACTGCTCCAGAGGAGGAGGAGATGGAGCAAGATGAGGAGGGGGAGCAGCAGGAGCAGGAGCTGCCGCGGGAGGAGGAAGAGCAGGAGCTGCAGGAGGAGGAGCAGCAGGAGAAGTAGCAGGAGCCGCAGGATGAGGAGGAGCAGCAGCAGCAGTCCCCAATGCTGTTTGAACTAAAATTACTGCGGCAAAATCTGCAAGACTGTTTTTATAATTTGATGTAATTAGTTAAATTTTTTGCCAAAAAAGTCAGCAAATTTAAAAAATTTAAATCCAAATGTAAAGTTGTCTATCTCTTTCTTATTCCCAAACCATTGAAATGCTGTGTACAAAGCATTTTTACCATTATCTGTGTTCCAAGCATTTAACCAGTGCCTGGCTATGTGCAGTGGCAGTTTCCCAACCAGTTTATTAGTGTCTGCATGCCAAGCATTTTACCAGTCTTTGTGACGACTATTTTACCAGTGGTTATATAAAAAGCATTTTACCACTGATTATTTGGTTTGCAGTGCAGATTTGTGTTTGTGGCGGTGTTGGGTGGGCCCATGCCCAAATTTTGCATCATCAAGTCTGTAGTTACGCCACTGTTTACAGAATTCAGGGTGTCAGGGCTAGGCCACACTTGCACGTTTTTTCCGCATTTGTGCACACATTTTGCACTCGCGATTGCGCATGCGTTTTTTTAAATGGAAATCGTGGGAACGCATAAAGCCTCTCGATTTCCGATGCACGTGCAATTGCGCATACATTTCCATTTTTGTTAACGCATGCGTTCACCATTTTTGGTGCGTTAACGCATGCGTTTCCATAACCGAAAAGAGCAAAATCGCACGCACAAATGCAAAACGCACAAGGATCGCACAAGCAATCGAATGCGAAAACGCACATGATTGGGTGCGCAATTCTGGCGCAGTGCAGTGTGGCTCTCAATCAAACTTTAGTATTGATAATTTTAAATTTGGTCAAATTTGGAGCACAAGAAGTTATAAAAACACACAATCATTGTCAGCGGCTAGTCTGCTGTTTAATGTCATTTATACTAGATTTGAAGTAAACCAAAATTGTGAGAATTAATCAAAAAAATCAATTGTTCCTAAAACTATTTTGCCTGATAAAGCTGACAATATCAAAGAGCATTCTAAATACGAACACGCCTTCTAAAAGCGACCGGGCATTATAAATACGACCGCGCATAAGGAAGACAAACGCACATTACAAATGCGCTGCGCATTAGGAAGGTAAATAAACATTAGAAAAGCAAACACGTATTACAAAAATGCTCATTTAAAAGAGACTGCAGGATATAAAAGCAACAAGGCGTTATAAATACGACCGCGCATTAGGAAGACGAACGCACATTACAAAGGCGACGCACATTAGTGAGGTGAATGTGCATTAGAAAAGCGAACACGTATTACAAAACCACGCCTTTAAAAGCGAACGCGTGTTATAAAATCAACCAGGCATTGGAAATACGATCGCACATTAGGAAGACAAACGCACATTACAAAGGCGACGCACAATAGGAAAGTAAATGTGCATTAGAATAGCGAACGCGTTAAAAAGGTGCACATTAGGAAGTTGAATGCATTAGAAAAGCGAAAGCGCATTAAGGGCTAGGCCACACTAACACGGTTTAGGCATTTGCGAAAGAAATTGCGCATGTGATTTTGAAGATTGTTAGGCTGAGGCCACACTGCAACATGCCTGAAGTGCACATTTTTGTGCCTTGTGTGCATTATGGGCATGCAAGTTTCACGTTTTGTGCAAAAATGGAGATGCGTGCAATTGCAAATAAAAAATGTTGCTCTTCCAAAACAAAATTGGAATTGCAAATGCAGCCCATTGGAAATCGCATGAACTTTTTGCGTTTCTGCAATTTACATTACCTCAATGTGCATTTGCGCATATGATGTGCGTGTGATTGTTGTGTTTGTGCACGATTGCATGTGATTTTAACTTTAAAGGAAATTGTGGGAGCGCAAAAAGTTCCTGCATTTTTCAATGTGCTGCGTTTGGGATTTTGATTCCATTTTGGAACAGCACGCTATCACCATTTTTAATCACATGCGCTCCATAATGGAAATTGGGGGATCGCAAGTGCAAAGATGCTGCAACACATGGAAATTGCAAGCACAATAATTTCCAGTGACATGGAAATTCTTAAGGCAGACATGTCCCATGTAAAAAAAAGACTTTAAGGCTGAGGCCACATTAAGCACAAGTGTTGCACGTGCTTTGTTTCCTTTGGTACCCACTTGTGCTGCAATCCCTGTCTTTTTTGGGGATCGGAGCACATGTGAAATGCACAAAAAATGGTTATCGCATGTGCTCCGATCAACAGGGGGAGTGCAACTGGTCCCAGCGCAATAATCACATGGGTTTTTAGCAGTGTGCCACCGACCTTTTATCCAAATCGGACAAATAGATGATCGAACACAGCAGAAAACCACGTCCGATCATGCGGGCCTCTACGGACCACACGTTCGGTCATGGTAAACTGTTAGCTGACTGCCACTATAGCTATGACCGACAGTCCTTCCTCCTGGCCAACCAGTCGAAAATAGTGTATAAAAGTGTATTATGTTAAGATACACTTCCATTCTATCTTTAGGTAGTGCGAGGGCGATTTACATTTCCATAAAAATTGCATACACAATCGCGTAACAGCACACCAAACAATGCATTTCAGGCGCATTGCGGTTTGGCCTCAGCCTAAAGAAATACCTAAAAAGGTTAACAAACATGTCAAACAAAGTTTACATTAAATAAGGTATTTGTGAAAATTATCCTCAAATATTGACAAATGTGCAATTATATACCTTCATAAATATGTCCTAAAAAAAAAGGTAAAAATAGTAGTCATGTGCTTTTCGTGCATTGATTGACAGTTATTTGTGCAGTAAAATTAATGAAAGAATCCAATGTACAAACTCACATTGGAAAAAGGGATTTTCGCTATAAGAATAGGCTCCATTTAATGCGCTAAAACACTTTTCGCTTTGTTATAAATTGCGATACGCCTTTTAGTTCACTTTCTGCATAAATTACCTCTGCGATGTATAACGGCTGTTTAGCGATATGTCGCGAAAACTGTTTCGCTAACCATTAACGCCACCTTTATAAATTACCGAAACAGGTTTTTTCGGGGTGAACATTGCGGTAAGTGAAAGGTTAAAGCGGCTTTTTGCTCATTTATAAATATGCCCCTTTGTCTAATTGTTTCCGTATGTCATGAACGCCAGTTCGCTGGGCACGTGATCTGACCAATCAATCAGTAAAAGCTGCTACCATGCCAAATTTCTTCAAGGCTTTGGCAATGCCCACAACCCTTCTTGACTCTCACTGACTATGCACACCCTTGTCCTGTTAGCTAAATGGTTAACACTACACCATTCACTCCAGCAACTAACTGGTTAATTAGCATCAGTCCTTCACAAGCAGTCACAGAGTTAATTAGCATTTACACTAGCCAAGCATTCCATCTAAACACATACAAACTTATCAGAGGCTAACTGAGGTGGACAGTGCATATAATACAAAAATAAAAGAAAATAGTGTTAAAATTACATACAATAGGTACAACAGTTATATAAAATAAAAAGGATAAAAATATTCACAGACCCTACTCACTAGAAGAAGTCCTGTGTCTCAGGGCAAGAAGGAAATATATAATTCATACACATTTAGCATGTCCCCTCAGTATGAACACAGTTAAAGGGGCTACAAGGATTTTTAAGCCCCTTGTTGAACCACCCCCCTCCGGGGCTATGCATGAGGTGGGAGTGCCCAGGAATGTCCAGATTTAAGACTAGCCAAAAGCATTCATTCCCCCTCAGGAAGATTCCATATAACTTTAGATATGTACATTGTAATAGGATATAGACCACATATTCCTCTCCTGTATTAAAGGGCATGTCCACCCCCAAAATCGGTACCTTTAGGAAACAAGTGTAAAAAAATTAGGTCCACTCCTGCATGGCTTAATGCTCAGGTAAAAAGGGAAATGGAAAAAAAGAAAAGGGCTTTTAAAATTTTGAAAGCAGAAGGCACAGAACAGGCTTACAGGGACTTCAAAAGTTGTAATAAAGAGTGCAAGAAAGCAATTAAACTAGCTAAAATAGAAAATGAAATACGGATTGCCGAACAAAGCAAGTCCAACCCCAAGATGTTTTTTAAGTATATAAATGGTAAAAAAATGAGGACTGAGAATGTGGGACCATTAAATAATGGAGCTGAGGTGGTTGTAGAGGATGCCGAAAAGGCTAATCTGCTAAACCGTTTTTTTACATCGGTTTTTACTGTTGAGAATCCTTACAGTAGGGATTGTAACAATGTGCAGGGAGGAAATGAAGAGTTTTCACATTGGATAACAGAGGATATGTGCCCATCTACCAGTCAACCCATGTGCCCATCTACCAGTCAACCCAGAACCCTGCCCAGAGTCGGATTCTCACCTTAACCTCTCCGGGTTTTTTGATTGGAGACAAATTCCACGCTGGAATAACCTGAGGAATAAAGTTTTGGATCATGAAAGCAAATAGTGTAAGTTTTCCAACGTATCACCAGTAAGATGGACAGGACACACTTACCACCCCTTTCTCCACTACCTCCTTCAGCTTGGACCTGGTCATCTTAGGCTCCTACCAAAAAAAAAAAAAAGACTTCACCATTACAATTGTTTATAAACTGCAGGGCTGGACAAATCTTGGCTTTCTAGCGGCCATGACAGCCAGTTACAGAGATATATTAGCACCCTTGGTGCCTCTTTACATACAAACGCAGACAATCAGAAAGGTTACTTACAAAAAGTGGCATATCTTCTGTGTCCGTGATAGCGGCTTTCATCATAGCTACCACATGTTCATTGGTAATTACTTCCTGCACAACAAATGAACATTTCATTAACGAACGGCAAGGACACAAAGCTGCAGAATAGAACCAAGAGGTGACTGGTAGAGCATAGAGGGTATCTTCACCCCCAAAAACAAAAATTATGAAGAGGAAGGAAATCCCCCCCCAAACCTAGACAGTGCTAGGTTTAAAAACCCCAAATCGGCTCCTAAATGTACTTACCAACCCTCATTTCCGGCCCTTTCTAATGCTCCTATGCACGGAACAGCAGAAGGGGCTCAGCCAATCACTGACATGGCTGTGGGTCCATGCCTCTTCTGCTGCTTTCATCCAGGAGAGCAGCGGAAGTCAGCCAAGGAAACAGTCAGTACCTGTAGGAACAGATATGGCGGGATTTTCTGCCTCTTCCTAATTCCTAAAGGCTCAGTAAGTGGAGGAAATGGATTTCACACAGACAAGCTTCCTACTCTACAGCTTCCTGTACTTTTTTTAGGCCGTGCATGGATATGCAGCAGAAGAGAAAGGTCAAACTGTTGAATGAATACATTTTAGTGGGGGGGGGGGGGGGTCAACATGCCCTTTAAAGGACAATTATACTCGAGCAGTGACTGACTTCTTTCTGACTCCTCCCACTGTCAATGTCTCGGACGATTCTCCCATCTCGGACATTGGAGAACATATGAAAAAGCAGGAGGGGGAGGAGATTTTAATATAAACTACAACAATTCTATCCACATTTGGTAATAGATAGCACTGTAATCAATCCGTATTTACAGTGCAGACCTAAGGATTCCATCAGCCAATGATTGATTTGCCAAAAACATTGCTCATATGGAAGCTCCTGTCTGTGACGTTCATTCATTCAGTAGGATGGATCCCAAACAATGTTGGCTGGAGCCGCCACAAACCAGGCATATTTGCCCAGTCTTTAAATATTAGCGGCCACTTCGGCTGACAGTATCTCGTGTCTGCAATACATTACCAACAAAATATAATTATTAGAGGATATTTACATTAAATGGGTCCATGGCATGATTTCACACATTTAGGGTTTCACTTGTAGTGAAAATGTCCCTCCTGCCAAAGCCCCTAATCACAAATAAATAACATTTACTACCAAGATGCCCGGGAACTTCACTGCCAAAAAGTTCGGGTGCAAAAACCAACAGGCTTACCGCACAAATGTCCACCACCAATTAATGGATAAATAAAATAAATGGTCTGTTTCTCCCTAGTGATACAAACATGTGTTTATCTTCTATTGATTACATTCAGAAACAAAAGCAATCAAAAAGAAAAAACACTTGGAGCCAATCAAATGGTTAAAAACAAGCCATTGCAATGCTTCCTGGTTCCAAGTAAAGGGAAGTAGGATTAACATTTATTCTTAAAACGTTCAGTTCCTTCCCCTTATCTTCTGTATAAAACTTTCTACAAGGTCTGTTACACATAGATCTAACAAGCACAACACCAATCCAACCAAAGAAATGCCACATGCCTACCACCCTCATCAATTACCACACAACCGCCTTTATAAACCTACCACCCTCATCAATCACCAGCCTGCACATTGCCTTTCCTAATGTCTAAAGGTCCCAAGTCCCGACTCCTAACACTATTCTATTTAGGGTATTAACGATGTCTTAATGGTTATTTAAACCCAGAAAGAGACCTCTTGCTCTGAGACTTTAGTCATACCCTCAATGTCTTACAATATGGAGCATGCTGTCATTACACTAAGTAGCAGATTTAATAAACAAACAAGCCCCCATTACATGCAGGATGTTCCGAACGTTCACAGCTGTTAGGTTGTGCTGCTTTGCTTGATCCTCCAGGGCTTGATCCAGAGTCTCATCAAAATCACAGGTTGGCTCCTCCCCTTTCATGGCTTCATTGTCTCCATGGTCTTTCTTTTTCTTGGCTGAAGGCTTCGTTTTACTCGTTCGATTCTGGTCGTCCTGCAATTCCCGATCATCTAAAAATACAGACAAAGAGCTAAAAGGGGAATAGGTTGGACTTGATGGACGAATGTCTTTATTCAACCTTAATTACTATGTTACTATGTAAAACTGGTGCCTGGTAAACCCCCAATAATTAAGAAAATGAAAGGTGACAGGAGACACCCAAGCTTAGGCCAGAAATATAAAAAATACAAAAGAGGACGATAGAGGAAGTGAGACCACTGGGTAAATGTTACAACATCTCAGTCCATCGCCTGTGGGAATGACAAACACATATTACAGGGTTCCTTAAACACGTATTATTACAGGGTTCCCTAAACACATATTATTACAGGGTTCCCTAAATTACAGGAGAACCCTATGGAGCTGGGATGTGAGGTAAGGATTAAACTACACTACATGGTGGGGCCAGTAGTTGGGGGGATTATAGTTTTGGGGGTGGACATGCCCTTTAAGGACATAGAAAAAGATGGACATTTAATCATTTGATGGTTGTATGGTTTTTGTGAAAGTTTGAAAATAAGGATTGTTTGTGCTGATAGTGCGCTGTGTTAAGGACTGTGTGTGCAGTAAGCAGATTAATCTTTCTTCCAGTTTAAGGGGTGTACTGGACTTCTATATTCTAGTATTGCACCTGTCGTAATCGCAAACAGGTTGTGAAAGGGTTAAAAGGTGTTTTCTTTTTCCCTCTCTTCCTGGCTCTTGCACTAATTGGTGTGGGGTCTGAGACCAATTAGTATAATATAGTATAGTATTTTAGGTTGAATAAAGACATATGTTCATCTAGTCCAACCCATCTAGCAATATCCTCATTTCCTGCCTGATCCAGAGGAAGGCAAAAAAAACCCCAACAAATCGAAAGGGGAAAAAAAATTCCTTCCTGACTCCAAGTGGCAATCGGAAATTTCCTTGGATCAACTCTACTTTATGTACCAATACCAGTAATTTGCAACATTCCTTGTTTGCAGAAACTCATCCAGCTTTTTTTTTAAAACTAACCAATGAACCTACCATAACAACGTCCACTGGAAGACCGTTTCATAGCTTTACCGTTTTCACAGTGATAAACCCTTTCCGAACTTGAAGCCTAAACCTTTTTTCTTCAAGTCTTAAGGGATGCCCATGTGTCCTCTGACATGTTCTATTTGTGAACAATGCCCCAGATAGTTTATTGTATGGCCTGTTAATGTATTTATACACAGTAATCATATCCCCACACAAGCGCCTTTTCTCCAGCGTACATAATTGTAACTTTTCCAGTCTCTCTTCATATTTAAGCTCCCCCAATCCCCTTATTAATTTAGTTGCCCTTCTCTGAATCCTTTCCATTTCAAAGATGTCCTTTTTGTACACAGGATTGCAAAATTGCACTGCATATTCCAAATGAGGCCTTAACAATGCTTTGTAAAGAGGGAGAATAACATTTTCCTCCCTTGAATACATACCTCTTTTTATACAAGACAATACCATGCTGGCTATGGCTGTTGCCGCCTGGCACTGCTTGCTACCTTTAAGTTTGTTATCCACCAAAACTCCAAGATCCCTTTCCAACAGGGATTCACTTAACACAGAACCATTTATAGTATAATTAGCACAAGGATTTTTAAGTCCAAAATGTATCACCATACATTTATCAACATTGAATCTCATCTGCCACTTAGCAGCCCAATGTGACAATCTATCTAGATACCCCTGCAATGATTGCACATCCTCTGAAGTTTTTAATGGTCGACAAAGTTTTGTGTCGTCAGCAAACAGAAACCTTGCTGACAATACCCACTTCCAAATCATTAATAAATAGATTAAATAGAAGCTGCCCCAACACAAAACCCTGTGGCAACCCACTTAGCATTTTAGTCCATAATGATGAAGCCCCATTAACAACTACTCTCTGCATCCTATTCATTAACCAATTTTCTATTCATGTACAAATGTGCCTCCCCAGACCAACAGACCAACAGATGCTCAGGCTCAGTAAAGGCTCAGTACAGGTTTCTAAATTGCTCAGTTTCCATGAAGCCTCCAGAAGCATAGCAGACATACAGTAATGAATTCATAGGACAAAGTATGATATATCAACATATTTTAAAGAGGCCATTCTTTCTAAAAGATGTTATGAGGGTGGAGTTGTCCTTTAAACTTACAGGCCTGTAATTACCCGGCTGTGAGCGACTACCCTTTTTGAATATTGGAACATCATCCTTTTTCCAATCCAGAGGCACACATCCGGACAAGAGGGAATCTGCAAAAATAAGAAACAATGGCCTAGATAAAACTGAACTTAGCTCCCTAAGGACCCAAGGATGTATTGTATCCAGTCCAGAAGATTTATTAATATTAATCTTATTTAGTTGTTTCTGTGCCATATCATCGGTTAACCAAAGGGCACTTGCATTTTTTATACCATTATTGCTACTATACTCTATGATATCTGTACTTGGATCTTTTATAGTGTATACAGAATATTTAAGACATTTGCTTTATCACCATCCTCCGTAACTAACTTATCCCCATTAATTAATGGTGCCACATTTTCAATCCTCATCCTCTTACTATTAATATACTTTATAAAATGTTTAGGCTTAGTGATGCTATCCTAACTTCATTATTGATTTTAGCTAGTTTGATTGCTTTCTTACACTCCTTGTTACAGTTTTTATAATCCCTAAAGGCCCTTTCAGTTCCCTCTGACTTAAAGGTTTTAAATGCCTTTTTCTTCCTTTCCATTTGCCTTTTTACATCAGAATTCAGCCACATTTTACATTTATTTCCCAAAGGTATAAATCTAGCTGTGAAATGGCTTAAAATCCCCTTAAACACAGTCCACTTCTGTTCAGTACCTTTACCTGATAATACCTTATCCCAGTTGACATTCTGAAGAGCTACTTTTAACCTGGGAAAATTTGCTTTCCTGAAATTAAAAGTCTTTGTTAACCCAGCGCACTTTTCCCTTTGATAACATACTTCGAACGACACTATTTCATGGTCACTTTTTCCTAAGCCTTCAGTTACCTTTATATCTATAACACAATCCACGATGTTAGATATTACCAGATCCAACAGAGCTGCTTTTCTAGTAGGAACTTCAACTACCTGTGAGAGAAAATTATCCTGCAGCAAATTCACAAACTCATTGCCCTTTTCTGTGTTGGCAGTTCCACTCCACCAATCAATGTCAAGGTAATTAAAGACCCCCCTAATGAGTGACACCATCACCCCTTGTATTAGCGCGTGTGGCATGATGATGTCACGCGCTCAGGTAGGCTCTGAAGGGACCTAAAAAAAAGGGGGGGGGAAAGGTTAGTTAGGGATTCAGCTACCATTTAAACTATTTGTTTTTTCAGTATACTTATCCTTTAAGACTTGAAGAACAAAGGTTTAAGCTTCAAGTTTGGAAAGGGGTTTTCACTGTGAGAACGGAAAAGCAATGGAACTGTCTTCCAATGGGCGTTGTTATGGCAGGTTCATTGGTCAGTTTAAAAAAAAAAGCTGGATGAGTTTCTGCAAACAAGGAATGTTGCAAGTTACTGGTATTGATACATAAAGTAGAGTTGATCCAGGGAAATTTCCAATTACCACTTGGAGTCAGGAAGGAATTTTTTTCCCCTTTATAAATTTTTTTTTTTTTCCCTCTGGATCAACAGTAAGGCAGGAAATGAAGGATATTGCTAGATGGGTTGGACTGAATGGTCGTATGTCTTTATTCAACCTCAAATACTATATTATACTATACTTTTAAGTTTGTTATCCACCAAAACTCCAAAATCCTTTTCCAACACGGATTCATTAAACACAAAGTAGATAAATCCAGGAAGGGGAAGCCACGCAGGAATACTGCATACACAAGGTGTTTATTTATCCAACATGTTTCGACCCACAACCCGGTCTTTGTCAAATAATGCTTCAACTAATAGGTGCAATCACCCAACAACACCCACCCCTTCCCTCCCATTGGTGGACCCTCCACCACGTGGGAGATGCTGTGTATATTGAAACAGGATAATCACTGTTGTAGCAATAAAAAACGCGAATATATATATACATACAATACAAGAATTGTGGAAGCACTCCAATTAGGCTAATTTACAACTACATTTAGCGGAAGTGCTACTGATCTGGTCAAAACATTTATACAAACATAGAAAAGATAATCAATGCACATTCCTAGGCCCCATACAATATCATATTATCTGCACACTGGCATACTTTATAAACAAAGGGGTTTTAGTATACATTACTGTATCACTTGAATGCCTTTTCATTCATGTGATCACAGTAATGACTAAAACCCCTTTGTTTATAAAGTATGCCAGTGTGCAGATATATGATATTGTATGGGGCCTAGGAATGTGCATTGATTATCTTTTCTATGTTTGTTATATATATACATATAACATAAGTTACATTTAGAATTAACCATATGAAGCTGAAAGTGCTTTCTTGCACTATATTAGCTAGTAGGTAAACTCAGGAGATGCTAATTATGCATTACTTGCTCTATAAATAGATACAATTCTATTTAGTACCAACTCTACTATTGATTAATTATATACTTAGCTATCTATGTTTGTTGGCACTGGGTATAATATTCAGACATGGGGGTTCGTAGAAAACACAAAGAACAGTGTAAGGTATCACATCTATACACAGGAAACAGTATAAGGTATCTTATCGCACATTATATTGGACATCATAAAAATGGTTTCATTGACCAACAATCATTCAAACCTATTGGGTACATACTGTTTTTTATCCATGTGGAAGCCATGCTGTAATAACAGTTTTGTTAGGTCTCCACCTCCCAGTGGTGGTTGTATCTTGCCAATTGTACACCACCGTAACTGCGTCACATTGTGTTTCATTTCAAGTGTTTTGAAACAGAGGTGTCTGTTAGGGATGGACTAGAACTTAAACTTAAACCTGAGTTCAAGCCAAACCTTATGAGTTCGATTTTCTGGACTCGTGGGACTATTTTCGATAATCCTCGAACGTTTGAGGATTTCCAAACGTTTGGCAGGCCTCAAACGGGCACTTCTGAAAATCCCCGAACGGCTGGAGATTCCCAAAATTGGCCGTTCGCGACTTGCCGAATGGCTGACAATCCCACGGCCGTACATTCGGGGGTCCCTTTGGGGCTTAAGGGGTTCCGCAGCTCGAACAGGGACTCCCTCTCCCCGACACTTATAAGTGCCCTTGTGGCCCTAACAAGGGCCCTTTGGGGCTTAAGGGGTCCCGCAGCTTGAACCGGGACACCCCTCCCCGGCACTTATAAGTGCCTTTGCGGCCGTTGGAAGGGCCCTTGTGGTCCTGACAAGGGCCCTTTGGGTCTTAAGGGGTCCCACAGCTCGAACCAGGACCCCCCTCCCTGGCCCTTGTGGCACTGATAAGTGCCTTTGTTGGGGGTCCTGCAGCTTGAATCGAGACCCCCAGTGAGCAGCTCTTAAAAGAGCCTTTGGGCGACGTCTTCTTTCTTCCATCCGGTGACACCAGCTCCGCATTAACCAATCAGATTTCCGAAAATCGGAATCGTGACGCTGGTCTTGATCCGTGGCATTGAATAAGACGCTGGTGATATCGGCCTTGTTGAGGCCACCGGCACCAGAGGTACCCCTGGCGGCCACAGGGGTACTTCTCAGGGTTGGTGGCCTCAGCGGAGCTGGTTTCACTGGATGGAAGAAAGAAGACATCGCCCAAGGGCTCTTTTAAGAGCCGCTCACGGGGGTC
This sequence comes from Hymenochirus boettgeri, assembly GCA_019447015.1. NCBI lineage: Eukaryota > Metazoa > Chordata > Amphibia > Anura > Pipidae > Hymenochirus > Hymenochirus boettgeri. The sequence goes on along the minus strand of CM033471.1, from coordinate 53,724,542 downwards.
TCGATTCAAGCTGCGGGACCCCCAACAAAGGCACTTATCAGTGCCGCAAGGGCCGGGGAGGGGAGTTTGAGCTGCGGCACCCCTTAAGTCCCAAAGGGCCCTTGTGAGGGCCGCAAGGGCCAGAGGGCACAACAGGGGTCCCTGTTTCGAGCTGCAGGAGCCCCTCGTTCGGGGATTTTCGGAAGCAGATGTTTGAGTTTTGCCGAAAGCGGCACGCGGAAAACGTAAGTAGCGCATGTGTTTTTTATACTGTTCCCCGCACACGGACGTGTTCCCCAGACCATCTCCCAGGTCCCAGGGGCCTGTAAGGTAAGTTTACACTGCAATATTACGGAAAGTTCATTCGAACTTTCCGAACTATTTACCCCCCCCCCCCCATTGAGTTTAATGGGTCTGTTTTCAGACTTTCGAACTTTTCAGAAGTTCGAAAGTTCGAAAACGGAACGAACTTTCGAAAGTTCAGCCATCTCTAGTGTCTGTATGTGTATTGGCCACATACAGGGAGATTCAATAAAAGTTCTTATCGTTTAAAATGGTGCTAATTTTGCCCCAACCAATCAGATCTTATTTAACATATGAAAGCTAACATCTGATTGGTTGGGGCAAAATTAGCACCATTTTTAACGATAAGAACTTTGAATAACCCAGATAGTTTCTGATATGTTTTCTCTGTGTTCCTGAATATGTATTTTAACAGGTCAGCTTGTCTGTCCTACATATATTTTGCCACACAGGCACTTCAGCCCTTTTGTTTCACAGGTGGCTAAATGTCTCATAGGGATCTTATGGCCTTGAGTGTTTCACAGGTGGCGAAATGTCTCATTGGGATCTTATGGCCTCAAGTGGGATGGCAGATATTGTTTCCTTTTATTATGCTTCTGCAACAATTACAGTTCATGCATAGATATATTCCTTTGCATTTCGAGACTTGTGTATTTTAGTTATTCTGATGTAGTCCAGATGGGCACAGCCTGTCCTAATTGTTTTGCCATGTTTATAGCAGAATCTTATGGGGTTCTGGAACAAATGTCCATATTTAGAGTCCTGTTGCAGGATGGACCAGTGTCTTTTTAGGATATGTTCAAAAGATCTACTGTGTTGGTTATAGGTAAAGACAAATGTGAGTGTATTTGTGCCAGTGTTTTTGTTTTTATTTTCTAGCACTCCTCCACTGCTTTTATTCCCTTGTCTGGTGGGATTGAAGTGTACAGTGCTTGTACACATAGGTACGTATCAGGTATAATTGGACCTATGTTGCACAGTCTGTTCAAAAGATCTGTAGTATCTTTTAGACAGTGTGAGATATTGGCAGCTAGAGGTTGGAGGAAGGAGTCCACTTATTGCGATAATGGTTCTAGTACAGATCCCAAACCTGAAACTATTGGTCTCCCTGGTGGGTTACAGAGTGTTTTGTGTATTTTAGGTAAGGTGTACAGTACGGGGGTTCTTGGGTGGTCGGTTTTCCTGAAACCTGCACTGCATATTCCAAATGAGGCCTTACCAGAACCTTGTAAAGAGGGAGAATAATATTTTTCTCTCTTGAATCTATTCCCCTCTTTATGCAAGACAATATCTTGCTAGCTCTAGCCGTTGCTACCTGGCATTGTTTGCTACAGCTAAGTCTGTTATCTACCAGAACCCCCAAATCTTTTTCCATTACAGATGCACTTAACACAGAGTTATTTATGGTGTAGGATGTCACAAGGATTGTTAAACCCCAAATGCATTACCTTACATTTATCCAGGGCCGCCTCGCTAATGAAGCAGTGTGCAGCACTTTGTAGTGAAGCGGCACCCTGTAGGGAAGGGAAAGAAGAAAAAAAAAATCTTTTTTTTTTTACTGAAGGCCGGCGTCTGTCCGCCCTACTGCCTAATCTGTCGGGGGGGGGGGGTGCTACCTGAATACTTAGCTGGCACTCACACTCACTGGCAGAAGAGTGTTGCAGCCCAATCTATCCATCCGACACTAGTACCAGAACCAGCAGAATCAGCACAGCTTCCTGGATCAACGCAGCGTGCGTGCGTGCGTCGGCGTGCGTGAAGTCGGGACGTCAGCGCTAAAAGAGCGCTAGTTCAGCCCGTGCAGGACCATTACAGGACCAACATCTAACAAGTTAGACTCGGACTCGGAGTGTCCTATCCAAATTCCTCTTAAGGCAAGTCAAGTCTGTAACTGTAATAGGGATGGGTTCTGACTATACCCACCTCAAGAGAGATAGATAGATAGATAGACAGATGATAGATAGACAGATGATAGACAGATAGATAGATAGATATACAGATAGACAGACAGAAGATAGGTAGACAGATGATAGATAGATAGACAGACAGACAGACAGATAGATAGACAGATGATATAGACAGATGCTATAGACAGATGATAGATAGACAGACAGATAGATAGATGATAGATAGACAGATGATATAAAGATAGATTGATAGACAGATAGATGATAGATAGACAGATAGATGATGGATAGATAGACAGACAGATAGACGATAGATAGACATATGATAGATAGATGAAAGATAGATAGATAGATGATAGACAGATGATGGATAGATAGACAGATAGATAGATAGATAGATAGACAGATGATAGATAGATAGATAGATAGACAGACAGACGGATAGATAGATAGATAGATAACATTGGGGGTAGTGTGCAGTCTACCTTCAGATGCTTAATAGGCCTGGGTGCTGCTGTGGTTCATAAATATCCAATCTTGAAACAAATTTGCAGAGCACTCACAGGACTTGTGCAGATGTTCCACTTTATTATATGTGCAACAAAACAGATAGCGACGTTTCGGTCTGTATCTTAGACCTTTCTCAAGCTATAGTTCTGTCAGTGCAAACAATCAACTGATATATCTTAAACCCCTCCAATAGTGACATCACAAATTTCCAATACAACCATGTTAACCCTTCACAGTTATTCAAAGTGCTAAGTGCATTAATAATATGAAAAACACTAGCTGAAATATATTAAAACACAGCTAGATAAAAAATGGCTGCATAGGCCAGTGACTGCATATATAAAGTGCATGCTAGTATAAATATAAAGTGCATACTTAATCCTATAGATATAGTGTAATAAAAACAGTGAATGGTTAAAAAACAATACATAGTTAAAAACATGCATATACAAACATCTTACAATACTACCCAAAATTGCTAATATAGGCTATATAAAAAATATCAGGGTCATCCCCCAGCAGAAGACAAATATCCCACTAGACAAAATAGACAAAATAAAGACTCCAACCCTGTTAGGGGCGGTCAAGCTCTATTGTTAAGGAAGCATTTAAAAAGGCATTGGTCATTGAGGCCGTTGGGTTTAACTGTATTGAGTGTTTTTATCCAGAAAACCTCTCTCTGTAATAATTTGTTGGATCTATCCCCACCCCTATACGGGGCCGGTACATGGTCTATGGCAACGTATTCCAAGTCTGAAATCGTGTGTCCTTTTTCGAGGAAATGTTTGGCAACAGGTTTGCCTGTCCGTTTGTCCCGGTATGCTACATTGATATCAATCAATTGATATTGACAAATATCCCACTAGACAAAATAGACAAAATAAAGATAATTGCGAATAGCCAAAAATACATAACTGCCAAAAATACATAAATCCCTGGATTTCCCCCCTGGACGTCCAATCATATCCTCTAAAGGAAGCTTACTTGAGCCAATCGGTAAGTTTTTGGACACTATATTACAACCTATTATACAAAAAACTGACACCTATGTGAAGGACTCAACACACTTTTTACAATTGATAAAGAATATAGAAATCCCAGAGAATACAGAGATTTGGCTTGCTTCTCTTGATATCTCGAGTCTATATACAAATATTCCTCATGACTTAGGAATTAAGGCTGTAACAGGATATGCTCAAGGTGAATAATGACTGGTCAGAACCTTACCAAGACTTTATATTAACCCTATTGGGGATGGCATTAAAACTTAATTTCTTCAGGTTTGAGGAGGACTATTATATGCAAAGTACTGGCACAGCTATGGGTGCGGCTATGGCACCAGCCTATGCCAGTATATTCATGTACCACTATGAAAAGAGACACATTATAAGTCAATATGCAAAGTACTTGATGTTTTATTGTAGGTACATTGATGACGCATTCCTCATCTGGAAAGGACCAAAGGACACGTTAATGCAAATGATTCAGACATTGAACAACTTGGAAGGTACGATCAAATTTACCTTTAAGGTCAGTACAAATCAGATTGAATTTCTGGATATAATGGTTAGAAAACATATACCCAGATTACAGTATACATTATTTCGCAAAGATACTGACCGTAATACACTATTGCACTTTCAGAGCCACCATCCACACTCCTTAAAAAGGTCATTACCAATTTCACAATTCTGTAGAGTTATTAGAAATAACTCAGAAATAGACCAGATGGAAATACAACTTAAGGAAATGGAAACTCGATTTCGTCAAAGAGGGTATCCGCCACACACATTACAACAAGCACTAATCAAAGCCAAAGAAAGAGTTGGGATGCAGAACAGTAACTTGATCACACCATCTAAGGGGAAACAATTTATATGCTCCACGACCTTCTCTATTATGGGCTCCAAAATACAACAAAGTTTTAATAGAAATTGGAATATTCTAACAGCCGATGAGAAATTAAAACAAAAACTACCCACCAAACCCACGATAGGGTTTAGGAGGGGTAAAAATCTGAGGGATCTATTAGTCAACACGGACCCCATTGTGAGTTATAGGAAGGAGACATCGTGGTGGCCTAAGAGACCGAATGGATGCTTAAAGTGTAAAAACTGCATTAGTTGTAAAAACATGATATCTAAGCCTTCTTTTCAACATCCTCATGGAGATAAAAAATATTACATTCGTCATTTCATTACATGTACCACCACTTTTGTTATATATTTACTATGGTGCCCTTGTAAACTATTCTATGTAGGGAAAACGGATTTGATGCTAAAAACAAGGATGGACGGGCACAGATCGGATATCAATGTAGCATACCGGGACAAACGGACAGGCAAACCTGTTGCCAAACATTTCCTCGAAAAAGGACACACGATTTCAGACTTGGAATACGTTGCCATAGACCATGTACCGGCCCCGTATAGGGGTGGGGATAGATCCAACAAATTATTACAGAGAGAGGTTTTCTGGATAAAAACACTCAATACAGTTAAACCCAACGGCCTCAATGACCAATGCCTTTTTAAATGCTTCCTTAACAATAGAGCTTGACCGCCCCTAACAGGGTTGGAGTCTTTATTTTGTCTAGTGGGATATTTGTCTTCTGCTGGGGGATGACCCTGATATTTTTTATATAGCCTATATTAGCAATTTTGGGTAGTATTGTAAGATGTTTGTATATGCATGTTTTTAACTATGTATTGTTTTTTAACCATTCACTGTTTTTATTACACTATATCTATAGGATTAAGTATGCACTTTATATTTATACTAGCATGCACTTTATATATGCAGTCACTGGCCTATGCAGCCATTTTTTATCTAGCTGTGTTTTAATATATTTCAGCTAGTGTTTTTCATATTATTACTGCACTTAGCACTTTGAATAACTGTGAAGGGTTAACATGGTTGTATTGGAAATTTGTGATGTCACTATTGGAGGGGAGGGGTTTAAGATATATCAGTTGATTGTTTGCACTGACAGAACTATAGCTTGAGAAAGGTCTAAGATACAGACCGAAACGTCGCTATCTGTTTTGTTGCACATATAATAAAGTGGAACTTCTGCACAAGTCCTGTGAGTGCTCTGCAAATTTGTTTCAAGATTAGATAGATAGATAGGTAGAAAGATAGATAGATAGATGATAGATAGACAGATAGATAGATGATAGATAGACAGATGATAGATAGACAGATGATAGATTATAGATAGATAGATAGATAGATAGATAGAAATAGACAGATGATGGATAGATAGACAGACAGATAGATAGATAATCTTTTGGGGATACTATTCTAGAGTGTGGGTCCTTCAATGTATTGTAAATAAATGGAGGAATGATATGTTAATATAATAATGACACAAGTTAAATCAACATGTATAAAGCCCCTCCCACTTCTGGACAAGCCACATCCCACTTCTGGACAAGCACCACCCACTTTCAATTCTTTCCATTCTAAAACCACACCCCTTCCGGCGGTGAGGGGGGCAGCATTTAGAATTTTGTGTCAGGTGGCAAAAAGTCTAGAGACGGCCCTGCATTTATCAACATTGAATCTCATCTGCCATTCTGCTGCCCATTTTGATAATCTATCTAGTTCTGCTTGCAGCAATTGCACATCATTTGAAGTTTCCAAAACTCTGCATGGTTTAGTGTCATCAGCAAACACAGAGACCTTGCTCTCAATTCCCCCTTCTAAGTCATTTATAAACAGATTAAAAAGAAGTGGCCCCAGTACAGAACCCAGAGGCACTCCACTTAGAACTTCAGCCCCATTGACCACCACTTTCTATTTGCGATCTAATACCAATTCTCTATCCATGTACAAATGTTTTTTTCAATGCCAACATTCCTCAGTTTATACATTAGTCGCCTATGTGGCACAATATCAAAAGCTTTAGCAAAATCCTAGTACACTGCATCCACTGCTATGCCTGAATCTAAATTCTTACTCACTTCTTCATAAAAACCAAATAAATTTGTCTATCACAACCTATTTCTCAAAAATCCATGCTGTCTAATAATAAGATCAGTTTTGGAGACAAAGTCAAGGATATGATCCCGTAACAAAGTTTCCATCACCTTCCCTACCACTGATGTTAGGCTTACAGGTCTATAGTTACCAGGCTGGGAACAACTATCTTTTTGAATATTGGTATTACATTGGACTTTTTTAAATCCAGCGGCACATCACCAGATGTGAAAAGATAAGTGAAAAGATAAGAAACAGTGGTCTAGATAAAACTAGACTATGCTCTTTTAAGATTCGAGGATGTATTTCATTCGGTCCTAGGGCTTAATTTATATTTACTTTGTAATTGTTTCTGTACCAAATCCTGTCAGTCAGAGTAATTTTTATAACAGTCCCTGCCTATAAGGACTAGTAATCTCTATAGTAAATACAGAGGGGGAAAATGGTTTAGCGCATTAGCATTTTTTTGGATCCTCTATAACCATCTCAGCCCTATTATTTATTGGTCCCAGATTCTCAGTCCTCATCTTTTTAGTATTGATATACTTAAAAAACATGTTGGGGTTAGACTTGCTTTGTTCTGCTATTTGTATTTCAGTTTTTATTTTAGCTAGTTTAATTGCTAGTTTAATTCTTGTACTTCTTATTACAGCTTTTATACTCCCTGTAAGCCTGTTCTGTTCCTTCTGATTTCAACATTTTAAAAGCCTTTTTCTTTTTTTTCCATTTCCCTTTTTACCAGAGCATTATGCCAGACAGGAGTGGACCTAATTGTTTTACACTTGTTTACTAAAGGTATAAATTTAGAAATGTAATAGTTTAATATCCCTTTAAAAAGCAGTCCACTTCTGATGGTTAAAATAGAATATCTACCAAATTAACTAAAATATCCTCACAAGTGAATTATTTTTAGAAACGACATACCCGCAGGATTTTATGAGTGAAGTAAGTTTCGATTACAATGCAGATACCTGGTCGCTGCTCTTCATCCAATTGTAAGCTGTTTTCTAATTTTTTCACTCAACTGTAAAATTAGAGACAAAATCAAATGCGACTTTCAACTAAAAACTGTAGAGGAAACTTCAAAAGCATCTCAAATATGAAAGCCTAACCCTTCTTGAATAAAACAATTTGCCACATTCATGAGTGTAATCAGAGACATGGCGGGGAACAATGTCTAATAGCAGTTACAGTAAAAAAAATAGCCAGTTCTGTATTTGAACAATCTGCAATTTTTTACACTAAAAGCCCCTGTAATCTACAGGGATTCTACATGCGTTTAGCTATGTGAAAGTGCTATTTTTTTAATTCACACGCGCAATGGCGTGCATGCAGATCTTCATCGAATTTCGCACTTTTAGCAGATTTTCTAAAAAAAAAGAAAGAAACCAAGGAAAAATAAGTTAAAAATCATGCCAAAAACCCAGGTAATGAAAAAAATATTACCAAAAATCAGTCACCCATATGAATCAAATGGTATGCCACATGCATGGTTTCACACAAACATGAAAGCTACTAGCCACGAAATTAGACAATGCACAATAGTTAAAGAACAGCAAAAATATTTAGCCAACTTCAAATTTAAACAGTCTGCAGTTTCTCTCACTAAACTCCTCACTAACTCTGAAATACCCCCCACAACTACATATTTTGGAATCTACACACCTTCAGCTACGTAACGGTGCCATGCATTCATTCATTCATGAAGAATTCCAGACACAGTAATCCATAAAATGCTGTGCTTTTAGGAGATTTTGTGAAAAGATAAAATGATTCTAAGGTTAAACATGGTTGGACATAAGGTCCCACAGTTGACAGTTCATGTCAGAGCACAAACCAAGAATGAAGTCAAAGGAATTGTCTGTAGACCTCCAAGACAGGATTGTCTTGAGGCAAAAATCTGGGGATGGTTACAGGAAAATGTCTACTGCTTTGAAGGTCCCAATGAGCACAGTGGCCTCCATCAACCATGGGTCGAAGAAGTTCAAAACCACCAAGACTCTTCCTAGAGCTGGTCGGCCATCTAAACTTAGTGATCGTGGGAGACGTCAGGAAGTTGACCAAGATGGTCACTCTGTTAAAGCTCCTCAGTGGAGTGGGGAGAACCTTCCAGAAGGACAACTATTTCTGCAGCAATCCACCAATCAGGCCTGCATGGTAGAGTTGCCAGATGGAAGCCACTCCTTAGTAAAAGGCACATGGCAGCCTGACTGGAGTTTGCCAAAAGGCACTTGAAGAACTCTCAGACCATGAGAAACAAAATTCTCTGGTCTGATGACAAAGATTGAACTCTTTGGTGTGAATGCCAGAGGTCACGTTTGTAGGAAACCAGGCTGTTTTTAAACAGCTGATTGCATGTATGAATGAAACATATGTGCAATCAGCTGTTTAAAAGACCGGTTCCAGAAGTTCAGGTCCGGTCTTTTAAACAGCTGATCGCGCATATGTTTCATTCATACGCACGATCAGCTGTTTAAAAACAGCTGATCACGGAAAAGTGGGCTTATGGTGGGCTCTATTATGGACCGCACAATCGGTCAAGGCTAACTGTTATGCACGGCTGCCTTTGTCGTGGCCAACACTGCTTCCTCCTGGCCGACCGGTCGGAAGCCTTGAACAGTTGTTTAGGAGGAAAGCTTGTAACATGTGTACCTAGCTTAAGGGGTTCTGGTAGATAACAGATTTAGCTTTAGCAAACAATGCCAGACAGCAATGGCTAGAGCTAGCAAGATATTGTCTTGTATAAAGAGTGGAACATGTCCCTTTCTCTTAAGGACCTTGTTCTCAAGGACATAGAAAAAGAAGGACATTGAAACAAGAAGGGCAATTAAACAAGGTTTGTGCATCACTGTGCTGGTGTTGTGTATTAGAAGGGACAGTTTTGTCGGTACCATGCAATGTGCATCCTGCCACATGTATAGGAACCTGGATCAGATGTTCCAGGGAACCTATGTCTGTGTCAGGTGTAAGTGGGTTGCCCGTTTGGTAGCTGAGGTGGAGAGTCTAAGGGAGCAGCTTGCAGCATTGCAGGGATGGGCAAAACTGGGGGGTCAGCAGGCACTGGCTGGGGCCAGTATAGAGGTGGGTGGAAGTGGAACAGGGAAGGTTGAGGGGGGAGGTAGTTTTGTTAGGGTTACTAGGGGAAGTGGGGGACGGAAGGGGAAGGTGGCTTCTTACCAGATTGCCCATCCCAACAGATTTGCCACCTTAGGTAATGAAATGGAGGAGGACACCTCGGAATTAGCGTGTATGGAGGGGTCTAGTCCCTTGAGCACCCAGGGGACTGCCATCTCTGATACAAGGGAGGAGGAACGAAGGATCAGGAATGCAAGGCAGGTGGTAGTGGTAGGGGACTCCATTATAAGAAAAGTAGATAGGGTAATCTGCTGCCAAGACCCTACATGCGGAGCTGTGTGTTGCCTGCCTGGTGCTAGGGTTCGGCATGTGGTGGATCGTGTAGATAGATTATTGGGTGGGGCCGGGTGTGACCCGGCGGTCTTGGTTCACATTGGTGCCAATGACAAAGTTAGAGGAGGAGGTGAGGTCCTTAAACATGATTTCCCGAGAGCTAAAGGGTAGTGTTTTCATAAATACTACGCTCACAGGTGGTTGAGGTTCCTACTAGAAAAGGAGCTCTGTTGGATCTGGTAATATATAACATCGTGGAGCGTATTATAGATATAAAGGTAACTGGAGGCTTAGGGAATAGCAACCATGAAATAGTGGCGTTTGGACTTTGTTATCAAAAGGAAAAGTGCGCTGCGTTAACAAAGACTTTTAACTTTGTGAAAGGCAAATTTCCCCAGGTTAAAAGTAGCTCTTCAGAATGTCAACTGGGATAATGTATTATCAGGTAAAGGCACTGAACAGAAGTGGACTGTGTTTAAGGGGATTTTTAGTCAGTTCACATCTAAATTTATACCCTTGGGAAATAAATGTAAAAAAAATAAATCCGCGCCCATGTGGCTGAATTCTGATGAAAGAGGCAAATGGAAAGGAAGAAAAAGGCATTTAAAACCTTTAAGGCAGAGGGAACGGAAAGGGCCTTTAGGGATTATAAACACTGTAACAAGGAGTGTAAGAAAGCAATCAAACTAGCTAAAATTAATAATGAAGTTAGGATAGCTGAACAAAGCATCACTAAGCCTAAAAAAATGTTTAAGTATAATAATAGTTAGAAGATGAGGACTGAGAATGTGGCACCATTAATTAATGGGGATAAGTTAGTTACTGAGGATAAAGCAAATGTCTTGAATACTTTTTTCCCCTCTGTATACACTACAGAAGATCAAAGTACAGATATCATAGAGTATAGTAGCAATAATGGCATAAAAGCTTGCACGTTGGTTAACCAAGGATATGGTACAGAAAGAACTAAATAAGGTTAATATGAATAAATCTCCTGGACCGGATAAAATACATCCTCGGGTACTTAGGGAACTAAGTTCAGTTTTATCTAGGCCATTATTTCTTATTTTTGCAGATTCCCTCATGTCCGGTGGTGTGCCTCTGGATTGGAAAAAATCTGATGTTATTCCAATATTCAAAAAGGGTAGTTGTTGACAGCCGGGTAATTACAGGCCTGTAAGTTTAACTTCAGTGGTGGGGAAGATCCTGTTTAATAAGGGAACATGTTCTAGCGTATGTTTCAAGGACTGACATTATAAGTAGTAACCAGCATGTGATTTAGGAGGAATAGATCTTGTCAAACTAACTTGCTTGGCTTTTATGAGGAAGTAAGTAGAAATTTAGACTCTGACATAGCAGTAGATGTAGTTTACTTGGATTTTGCAAAGGCTTTTGATACAGTCCCCGATAGGCGACAAATGTGTAAGCTGAGGTCTGTTGGTCTGGGGAGGCACATTTGTACATGGATAGAAAATTGGTTAATGAATAGGATGCAGAGAGTAGTTGTAAATGGGGCTTCATCACTATGGACTAAAGTGCTAAGTAGGGTGCCACAGGGTTCTGTGTTGGGGCTGCTTCTATTTAATCTATTTATTAATGATTTGGAAGTGGGTATTGTCAGCAAGGTTTCTGTGTTTGCTGACGACACAAAACTTTGTCGACCATTAAAAACTTCAGAGGATGTGCAATCATTGCAGGGGGATCTAGATAGATTGTCACATTGGGCTGCTAAGTGGCAGATGAGATTCAATGTTGATAAATGTAAGGTGATGCATTTTGGACTTAAAAATCCTTGTGCTACTTATACTATAAATGGCTGTGTTAAGTGAATCCCTGTTGAAAAGGGATCTTGGAGTTTTGGTGGATAACAAACTTAAAGGAAGCAAGCAGTGCCATGCAGCAACAGCCAGAGCCAGCATGGTATTGTCTTGTATAAAGAGAGGTATGGATGGAGGAAAATGTTATTCTCGCTCTTTACAAAGCATCGGTAAGGCCTCATTTGGAATATGCACTGCAGTTTTGGAATCCTGTATACAAAAAGAACATCTTTAAATGGAAAGGGTTCAGAGAAGGCAACAAAATTAATAAGGGATTGGGGGAGCTTGAATATGAAGAGAGACTGGAAAAGTTACAATTATGTACGCTGGAGAAAAGGCGCTTGCATGGGGATATGATTACTGTGTAAAATACATTAACGGCCATACAATAACTATCTGGGGCATTGTTCACCAATAGAACATGTCAGAGCACGAAGACTTGAAGAAAAAGGTTTAGGCTTCAAGTTCGAAGAAGGGTTTTTCACTGTGAGAACGGTAAAGCTATGGAAGTGTCTTCCAGTGGACATTGTCATGGCAGGTTCATTGGTCATTTTAAGAAAAGATGGATGAGTTTCTGCAAACAGGGATTGTTGCAGTTACTGGTATTGATACATAAGTAGAGTTAATCCAGGAAGTTTCCAATTGCCACTTGGAGTCAGGGGAATTTTTTCCCCTTTAATAAATTTGGTGGGGGTTTTTTGTCCTTCCTCTGATCAACAGTTAGGCAGGAAATGAGGATATTCTGCTAATGGGTGTGGACTGGATGGACATATGTCTTCATTCAACCTCAAATACTATACTATACTAATAGATTCAAGAGAAAAAATATTATTCTCCTCTTTCAAAAGGCACTGGTAGGCCTCATTTGGAATATGCGGTGCAGTTTTGGAATCCCATATACAAAAGCGACATCTTGAAATGGAAGCAGTACAAGAAGGGCATATAAAATAATGAAGGAAATGGAGGGCTTGACTATGTAGGAGCAGATTAGGCAAGTTAGGGCTGTTTACACTGGAGAAGCAGTGTTTGCATGGGGATATATAACTTTATACCTATATTTAATAGGCCATACAATAAACTCTCTGGTGCTTGTTTACTAATAGGTCATATCAGAGTACTCGTGGACATCCTTTTAGATTGGAAGAAAGAATTTTCATCTTCAGGTTAGGAAAGGTTTCTTTACAGTGAGAATGGTGAAACTGTGGAACTGCCTTCCAGCAGATGTGGTAATGGCAAGTTCACTGAATAGCTTTAAAAGTGAGCTGGATACGTTTCTAAAACTAACAATTATTGAGATTTATATACTGCAGTTCTCATTGATCCAGGGATATTTTCAGATATCAAAAACCAAGGTGAAACATCGCACTCACACCAAATGTAGATTTATTAATAGTGAACCACAAAACGCAACATTTCGGGGTTTTACCATTTTGATACACATATTCCTATGCCCCTTGGGGTGGGGATCTGAGATGTCTGCACCCTACCAGCTAAGTGTGCATTTTGGACTTTCGCTGATACAGTTGATATGTTAGTACTTTCAGATATCCGTCTGGAGTCAGAAGGCATTTTTACCCCCTTTTTAGTTTTTTTCTTTTTGTCTTCCTCTAGATCAACTGTTAGGTAGGGTTAAAAAGGAGGGTTAAAAGATTAGACTTGATGAACCTATGTCTTTATTCAACCTTAACTACTATGAATGCAATCCATCATATACAAGTATAAAATGTTATTTAAAAATTGTTATTTATTAGAAGGACCAACATTTACAGCTACAAAAGCACAATCACCTTATAGCAAAAAAAAATAGATTTCTATATCAAGTTTAAGATTAATTACCTCAAACAACATGGAAAACAGGGTACTACTCTTGTAACAAAAATCAGCCTGGAACATGTAGATATATGTATGTATGTATGTATGTATCATTTTATTTATATAGCGCCACTTGGGTACGCAGCACTGTACATTATATAACCCAGGAAATAGGGAATTTAAGTATAAGGGAAAGACAATCACCATAAAACAAAACATGAATTGTAATTCTGAATATTGTATATATGCATTGATATGTCAACGTGGACTGATGTTCATAGGAAAGACAACAAGAAAAATAGATTTAGAATGGGAGACCATAGAGCTATAAAAAATAAAGATACTTCATATACAGTGCCAACCCATTATAAAGAATGGCATAATAGCTCAATGGAAAGTACAAAAGTTATGTATTAAAAACAAATGGCACATTACAATCAGAAACAAATAAATACATAAATTGAATCAGAGAGAATTATATTGGGTTATCTTTTGGCTATAGGTATTTAATAGTTACAGTAGTTAAAGAGTAACTGTGGTCTCTATACAAGTGACCTTTATTATAAAAAGCACATTCCTTCATTTAAAATGACTCCAGGGTCATGCTTTTAGCTGCAATCTATCCAAACCTATAAAGAGTGGTGTTTCCAGCAAGCACTCTGAGCTGTGACATCATACATCCATTATAAAGTGCAACTAGTGACCAATTTAATATAGTATACATACAAAACAGAAGCCTAGTACACACCGAATTCAATTTGCTTACATGTTTATTCCCTCTATGATGCTCGTTAAAAAGCCTGCCATTCTCTCTGGATAAATAAAAGCAATTAGATCAATAACTAAGCCAATTATTTAAGCCCAACCACCACTTCAAGGTTTGCTTTTTTCAGCTGGGTCCTACTCTATCAGTACTTGCCTTTAATGAGCTGAAATTTCTTGCTTACTGTGGCTAGCTTCCTTTGGACTACCTCTTCTGCTATAAGTACTTACTACTCACCTGAGCTGTGACATCATACATCCATTATAAGTGCAACTAGTGACCAATTTAATATAGTACACATACATTACAACATAGAAGCCTAGTATATCTGTTGTATTCAATTAGATCATCGGATGACTAGCGAAACGGTCTTCAAGAACTAAACTTCAAGTCCATGGATCTAATTGAATACAACAGATATACCATGACCTGATGAACGAAAACCTTCACAAGCATAGGAGACTAGTGCACACCCCAATTCAATTTGCTTACATGTTTATTCCCTCTATGATGCTGCTTTAAAAAATTGCTATTCTCGCTGGATAAATAAAAGCAATTTGTTCAATAATTTTGCAAAAATTATTTTAAGCCCAGCCACCACTTTAAGGATTGCTTTTCAGCTGGGTCCTACTAGTACTTTGCCTGAAAGTAGCTGAAAGTCCTCAAGTGAGTAAAATACTTACTTGGTAATTTACGCTCACCATAGAATACCATTGAGGTAGCTTACTACCAACGTGGTATTTTATGATAGAGAAGTTGTACATTTATGACCAATTGCCTTAAATGTACAATTTTCCGTAAATGTATGATTGCGGCTGTACATTACGGACACTGTCGTACAATAATGAAAACCCGCGGCCCTAGGTTCTGTACTGGGGCTACTACTGTTGTAATCAGTAAGATCAACTGGACTTGAAGTTTAATTCTTGAGATGTTTCCTCCTGATGACCATTCAAGGCTTCCGACCGGTCGGCCAAGAAGAAGAAGTGTTGGTTGCAGCAAAGGCAGCCGTGTCCTCAGTTAGCCGCGATCGATCGTGCGGTCCATAGAGGATCGCACGATCGGTCATCGTGTTCTGACCCCCATCGATGACTAGCAAACGTCTTCAAGAACTAAACTTCAAGTCCAGTTGATCTAACTGAATACAACAGATATACCATGACCTGGATGAACGGGAACCTTCACAAGCATGGGGCTACTACTATTTAATTCGACTTAGAAATGGGTATTGAGAGCAAAGTCTCTGTGTTTGCTGATGACACAAAACTTAGCAGTGCCATGCAGCAACAGCCAGAGCCAGCATGGTATTGTCTTGTAATCCCATATACAAAGCGACATCTTGGAAATGGAAGCAGTACAGAGAAGGGCATATAAAATAATGAAGGAAATGGAGGGCTTGACTATGTAGGCAGATTAGGCAAGTTAGGGCTGTTTACACTGGAGAAGCAGTTTTTGCATGGGGATATAATAACTTTATACCTATATATTAATAGGCCATACAATAAACTCTCTGGTGCTTGTTTACTAATAGGTCATATCAGAGTACTCGTGGACATCCTTTTAGATTGGAAGAAAAGAATTTTCATCTTCAGGTTAGGAAAGGTTTCTTTACAGTGAGAATGGTGAAACTGTGGAACTGCCTTCCAGCAGATGTGGTAATGGCAAGTTCACTGAATAGCTTTAAAAGTGAGCTGGATACGTTTCTAAAACTAACAATTATTGAGATTTATATACTGCAGTTCTCATTGATCCAGGGAATTTTCAGATATCAAAAACCAAGGTGAGAACATCGCACTCACACCAAATGTAGATTTATTAACTAGTGAACCACAAAACCGCAACATTTCGGGGTTTTACCATTTTGATACAACGTATTCCTATGCCCCTTGGGGTGGGGATCTGAGATGTCTGCACCCTACCAGGCTAAGTGTGCATTTGGACTTTCGCTGATACAGTTGATGTTAGTACTTTCAGATATCCGTCTGGAGTCAGGAAGGCATTTTTACACCCCTTTTTAGTTTTTTCTTTTTTTTGTCTTCCTCTAGATCAACTGTTAGGTAGGGTTAAAAGGAGGTTAAAAGATTAGACTTGATGAACCTATGTCTTTATTCAACCTTAACTACTATGAAATGCAATCCATCATATACAAGTATAAAATGTTATTTAAAAATTGTTATTTATTAGAAGGACCAACATTACAGCTACAAAAGCACAATCACCTTATAGCAAAAAAAATAGATTTCTATATCAAGTTTAAGATTAATTACCTCAAACAACATGGAAAACAGGGTACTACTCTTGTAACAAAAATCAGCCTGGAACATGTAGATATATGTATGTATGTATGTATGTATCATTTTATTTATATAGCGCCACTTGGGTACGCAGCACTGTACATTATATAACCCAGGAAATAGGGAATTTAAGTATAAGGGAAAGACAATCACCATAAAACAAAACATGAATTGTAATTCTGAATATTGTATATATGCATTGATATGTCAACGTGGACTGATGTTCATAGGAAAGACAACAAGAAAAATAAGATTTAGAATGGGAGACCATAGAAGAGCTATAAAAAATAAAGATACTTCATATACAGTGCCAACCCATTATAAAGAATGGCATAATAGCTCAATGGAAAGTACAAAAGTTATTGTATTAAAACAAATGGCACATTACAATCAGAAAACAAATAAATACATAAATTGAATCAGAGAGAATTATATTGGGTTATCTTTTGGCTATAGGTATTTAATAGTTACAGTAGTTAAAGAGTAACTGTGGTCTCTATACAAGTGACCTTATTATAAAAAGCACATTCCTTCATTTAAAATGACTCCAGGGTCATGCTTTTAGCTGCAATCTATCCAAACCTATAAAGAGTGGTGTTTCCAGCAAGCACTCTGAGCTGTGACATCATCCATCCATTATAAAGTGCAACTAGTGACCAATTTAATATAGTATACATACAAAGAAGCCTAGTACACACCGAATTCAATTTGCTTACATGTTTATTCCCTCTGATGCTGCTTTAAAAAGCCTGCCATTCTCTCTGGATAAATAAAAGCAATTAGATCAATAACTAAGCCAATTATTTTAAGCCCAACCACCACTTCAAGGTTTGCTTTTTTCAGCTGGGTCCTACTCTATCATTACTTGCCTTTAATGAGCTGAAATTTCTTGCTTACTGTGGCTAGCTTCCTTTGGACTAACTCTTCTGCTATAAGTACTTTACTCACCTGAGCTGTGACATCATACATCCATTATAAAGTGCAACTAGTGACCAATTTAATATAGTACACATACAGTACAACATAGAAGCCTATTATATCTGTTGTATTCATTAGATCATCGGATGACTAGCGAAACGTCTTCAAGAACTAAACTTCAAGTCCAGTGGATCTAATTGAATACAACAATACCATGACCTGGATGAACAGAACCTTCACAAGCATGAGACTAGTGCACACCCAATTCAATTTGCTTACATGTTTATTCCCTCATGATCTGCTTTAAAAAAATTGCTATTCTCGCTGGATAATAAAAGCATTTTGTTCAATAATTTTGCAAAAATTTTTTAAGCCCAGCCACCACTTTAGATTGCTTTTCAGCTGGGTCCTACTAGTACTTTGCCTGAAAGTAGCTAAAGTCCTCAAGTGAGTAAAATACTTACTTGGTAGATTTACGCTCACCATAGAATACCATTGAGGTAGCTTACTACCACGTGGTATTTTATGATAGAGAAGTTGTACATTTATGACCAATTGCCTTAAATGTACAATTTTCCGTAAATGTATGATTGCGGCTGTACATTTACGGACACTGTCGTACAATAATGAAAACCCGCGGCCCTAGGTTCTGTACTGGGGCTACTACTGTTGTAATCAGTAAGATCAACTGGACTTGAGTTTAATTCTTGAAGATGTTTCCTCCTGATGACCATTCAAGGCTTCCGACCGGTCGGCCAAGAAAAGAAGTGTTGGTTGCAGCAAAGGCAGCCGTGTCCGTCAGTTAGCCGCGATCGATCGTGCGGTCCATAGAGGATCGCACGATCGGTCATCGTGTTCTGACCCGCCAGTCGGATGACTAGCGAAACGTCTTCAAGAACTAAACTTCAAGTCCAGTTGATCTAACTGAATACAACAGATATACCATGACCTGGATGAACGGGAACCTTCACAAGCATGGGGCTACTACTATTTAATTCGACTTAGAAATGGGTATTGAGAGCAAAGTCTCTGTGTTTGCTGATGACACAAAACTTAGCAGTGCCATGCAGCAACAGCCAGAGCCAGCATGGTATTGTCTTGTATAAAGAGAGGTATGGATGGAGGAAAATGTTATTCTCGCTCTTTACAAAGCATCGGTAAGGCCTCATTTGGAATATGCACTGCAGTTTTGGAATCCTGTATACAAAAAGAACATCTTTGAAATGGAAAGGGTTCAGAGAAGGGCAACAAAATTAATAAGGGGATTGGGGGAGCTTGAATATGAAGAGAGACTGGAAAAGTTACAATTATGTACGCTGGAGAAAAGGCGCTTGCATGGGGATATGATTACTGTGTATAAATACATTAACGGGCCATACAATAAACTATCTGGGGCATTGTTCACCAATAGAACATGTCAGAGGACACGAAGACTTGAAGAAAAAAGGTTTAGGCTTCAAGTTCGGAAAGGGTTTTTCACTGTGAGAACGGTAAAGCTATGGAAGTGTCTTCCAGTGGACATTGTCATGGCAGGTTCATTGGTCAGTTTCAAGAAAAAGATGGATGAGTTTCTGCAAACAAGGAATGTTGCAAGTTACTGGTATTGATACATAAAGTAGAGTTAATCCAGGGAAGTTTCCAATTGCCACTTGGAGTCAGGGAGGAATTTTTTCCCCTTTAATAAATTTGGTGGGGGTTTTTTGCCTTCCTCTGGATCAACAGTTAGGCAGGAAATGAGGATATTGCTAGATGGGTTGGACTGGATGGACATATGTCTTCATTCAACCTCAAATACTATACTATACTAATAGATTCAAGAGAAAAAATATTATTCTCCCTCTTTACAAGGCACTGGTAAGGCCTCATTTGGAATATGCGGTGCAGTTTTGGAATCCCATATACAAAAGCGACATCTTGGAAATGGAAGCAGTACAGAGAAGGGCATATAAAATAATGAAGGAAATGGAGGGGCTTGACTATGTAGGCAGATTAGGCAAGTTAGGGCTGTTTACACTGGAGAAGCAGTGTTTGCATGGGGATATAATAACTTTATACCTATATATTAATAGGCCATACAATAAACTCTCTGGTGCATTGTTTACTAATAGGTCATATCAGAGTACTCGTGGACATCCTTTTAGATTGGAAGAAAAGAATTTTCATCTTCAGGTTAGGAAAGGTTTCTTTACAGTGAGAATGGTGAAACTGTGGAACTGCCTTCCAGCAGATGTGGTAATGGCAAGTTCACTGAATAGCTTTAAAAGTGAGCTGGATACGTTTCTAAAACTAACAATTATTGAGATTTATATACTGCAGTTCTCATTGATCCAGGGATATTTTCAGATATCAAAAACCAAGGTGAGAACATCGCACTCACACCAAATGTAGATTTATTAACTAGTGAACCACAAAACCGCAACATTTCGGGGTTTTACCATTTTGATACACAGTATTCCTATGCCCCTTGGGGTGGGGATCTGAGATGTCTGCACCCTACCAGGCTAAGTGTGCATTTTGGACTTTCGCTGATACAGTTGATATGTTAGTACTTTCAGATATCCGTCTGGAGTCAGGAAGGCATTTTTACCCCCTTTTTAGTTTTTTCTTTTTGTCTTCCTCTAGATCAACTGTTAGGTAGGGTTAAAAAGGAGGGTTAAAAGATTAGACTTGATGAACCTATGTCTTTATTCAACCTTAACTACTATGAAATGCAATCCATCATATACAAGTATAAAAATGTTATTTAAAAATTGTTATTTATTAGAAGGACCAACATTTACAGCTACAAAAGCACAATCACCTTATAGCAAAAAAAAATAGATTTCTATATCAAGTTTAAGATTAATTACCTCAAACAACATGGAAACGCAGCACTGTATGGAATGGAGTACTTTTGTACTCAATGGAAAGTACAAAAGTTATTGTATTAAAACAAATGGCACATTACAATCAGAAAACAAATAAAATACATAAATTGAATCAGAGAGAATTATATTGGGTTATCTTTTGGCTATAGGTATTTAATAGTTACAGTAGTTAAAGAGTAACTGTGGTCTCTATACAAGTGACCTTTATTATAAAAAGCACATTCCTTCATTTAAAATGACTCCAGGGTCATGCTTTTATCTGCAATCTATCCAAACCTATAAAGAGTGGTGTTTCCAGCAAGCACTCTGAGCTGTGACATCATACATCCATTATAAAGTGCAACTAGTGACCAATTTAATATAGTATACATACAAAACAGAAGCCTAGTACACACCGAATTCAATTTGCTTACATGTTTATTCCCTCTATGATGCTGCTTTAAAAAGCCTGCCATTCTCTCTGGATAAATAAAAGCAATTAGATCAATAACTAAGCCAAATTATTTTAAGCCCAACCACCACTTCAAGGTTTGCTTTTTTCAGCTGGGTCCTACTCTATCAGTACTTGCCTTTAATGAGCTGAAATTTCTTGCTTACTGTGGCTAGCTTCCTTTGGACTAACTCTTCTGCTATAAGTACTTTACTCACCTGAGCTGTGACATCATACATCCATTATAAAGTGCAACTAGTGACCAATTTAATATAGTACACATACAGTACAACATAGAAGCCTAGTATATCTGTTGTATTCAATTAGATCATCGGATGACTAGCGAAACGTCTTCAAGAACTAAACTTCAAGTCCAGTGGATCTAATTGAATACAACAGATATACCATGACCTGGATGAACGAGAACCTTCACAAGCATAGGAGACTAGTGCACACCCAATTCAATTTGCTTACATGTTTATTCCCTCTATGATGCTGCTTTAAAAAAATTGCTATTCTCGCTGGATAAATAAAAGCAATTTGTTCAATAATTTTGCAAAAATTATTTTAAGCCCAGCCACCACTTTAAGGATTGCTTTTCAGCTGGGTCCTACTAGTACTTTGCCTGAAAGTAGCTGAAAGTCCTCAAGTGAGTAAAATACTTACTTGGTAGATTTACGCTCACCATAGAATACCATTGAGGTAGCTTACTACCACGTGGTATTTTATGATAGAGAAGTTGTACATTTATGACCAATTGCCTTAAATGTACAATTTTCCGTAAATGTATGATTGCGGCTGTACATTTACGGACACTGTCGTACAATAATGAAAACCCGCGGCCCTAGGTTCTGTACTGGGGCTACTACTGTTGTAATCAGTAAGATCAACTGGACTTGAAGTTTAATTCTTGAAGATGTTTCCTCCTGATGACCATTCAAGGCTTCCGACCGGTCGGCCAAGAAGAAGAAGTGTTGGTTGCAGCAAAGGCAGCCGTGTCCGTCAGTTAGCCGCGATCGATCGTGCGGTCCATAGAGGATCGCACGATCGGTCATCGTGTTCTGACCCGCCAGTCGGATGACTAGCGAAACGTCTTCAAGAACTAAACTTCAAGTCCAGTTGATCTAACTGAATACAACAGATATACCATGACCTGGATGAACGGGAACCTTCACAAGCATGGGGCTACTACTATTTAATTCGACTTAGAAATGGGTATTGAGAGCAAAGTCTCTGTGTTTGCTGATGACACAAAACTTAGTAGATCTTTGGAAACTTTAATATACAGATAATGTAGCACTAAATAAGAAATAAAATGCCTACATACAAGGGAAAGGTCTACAAAGTAAGGAGGTGTAGTAAAAAAGAGAAATAAGACTGAGGCCACACTACAAGGCACCAAATTGCGCACGCAATCACAAGCGTTATAGCACGCAATTGTGTGCACAATTCTTGTGGGTTTTTTGTTTTGCGTGTGCGATGTTGCCATTTTCCGTAATGGAAACGCATGCATTAATGCATGCGTTACCAAAACGGAAACGTCAGCCCAATTGCATGCGCATCGGAAATCGCAGGAATTTTTACATTCCCAGCGAATTCCATTATAATTAAATCGCATGCAAAATTGCAAGCGCAAAACACGTCCGCAAACGCATAAAGACCTAGCAAGTGTGACCTAGCCCTAAGTGGGGGGAAGTAACAATACAAACTGAGGGAACAAAGTTCCGTAGATAGCAGGGAAGAGAGAGAAAAGTAAAGAAGAGAAACATAGCATCATAAGACAGAGAGAAAGATTACAATAGAAGTTGGAAGAGTAAGTTGCCCTTTTAAGCTGCTGGGTAGACACAATCCAATAGTTCAGCCATACTGACTCGGTCACGGCTACTTTTTTTAGCAACCAACAGTCTTTGTCTTGGCCGACTGGTTGGGATGGAGAATTGAAAGTGATTTACCAACACGCCGATGCATTCGTCCTATGCGGACAAACAGGCAACTGAGATCTGCTGCGGCACCCACACACCATACAATATTTTCGGCTGACTGACTGATACAGGGTAATATCGGTCAGTTGGACAAAAATATTGTATGGTGTGTAAGCAGCCATAGACCAATAGGATAAATATCTGCATAATCAATATGCATATCTTAAGATTAAAGGGACAGTTCAGTGGAAATTATCAATATTTGTTAAATTGTTCTACATATTCTCTCCCATTTTGTAAAATCAGTTGATTTCATACCCTTTGCTGTTCCCTGCTGTTAACATAAGTGAGCTGCCATTTCAGGTTCTAATGGTCCTTCTTCTTCCCAGGATGTACCACATCCTTGGAATATTCCTAACAGTAATTTCTACTGATTGGCTGTTGGATGGGTCAAAGATGCTCAGATCTCTACTGAGCAACTGAATCAACCCAGGCGCTGGGTCGAGGGCAAAACCATAATGGTCTCTATTAGGGGTCCTGCAAACAGGAAGTCAGTATTTCGGTTGCATTTATTTATACACAGACAAAATGCTGAATTGGCAGGTTAAGGACACTGGGATGGAAAAATACTGCTCTTTTTTCTGAAAAGCATATGTACTTGCACTGAACTTCCCCTTTAAGTGAACATGTATACAAATCAAGGAAGTGTTAGATTGTAAAAAGAAAAAATTTGAGAGATAGAGAATAAAGTGAACAGGTTTGAATAATTTATTAATAAATCCGAAGCAGTGTCCATAAGATTAAAGTAAAATAATATATATATATATATATATATATATATATATATATATATATATATATATATATTAAAAAAAAAATCATTAATAGTATAAATGTATTATAATATGTACATAACTAGAATAAAATAAATATAAGTATAATCATTAGTTGAAACTCCATATTCTAGTACAGATATTCTTAATAGAAGGAATAAGAAATACGAATTCTGACCTATTTCGGGAACATAATATATGTTTTTAATTTACATATATACATAAGGTTTTGCATAAGCTAGTAAATGAATATGTTTTTAACAATAGAGGTTTATATTGTAAAGAAAATTGCATGATTTATAGGATTTAAAATGAAGGTTCATTTAAATGGTACATAGGTAATTTCCGGGCAAACTTGTTTCTTTAATTCATCATCATCAATATCAATTATTTTCCTGATGAAGACGAACTAAATGTCATTGAAACGTTAAAATAAAACCTATTGTTTGGAATTAAAGAAACCAGTGTACCTGGGAAATTACCTATGTACTGCTTCCTGATTAAGTGTAATTGATGGAGTTACACCTGCACAATTTGCTGGATGAGTGCAGAAGTCTTACATAAGGCTGAGGCCCCACTACAACACACTAAATCACGCACGCATGAGCTCGTTGCTCCGCGTTTGCTCAAAAAATGGTGTGCGCAAGTGCAAACGCACCGGAAATCACAGGAATTTTTGCATTCCCATGATTTCTATTTTAACCAAAATCTCGTGCGCAAAAACATGCTGAAAATGCGTTAGTGTGACCTAGCCCTAACGCGTCATGTACGTGCACTTTGAAATATTAAATAGACATGATTGTTACAACTTAATGCAATGATAAGGAGACACTCTGTGTAGTCATATTTCATAAACACTCTGTAGCACAGTACACAATAATACACTGTATATAACAGTTGCACTCAATAGAGCATGACATGTTCAAATAAATGTGTTTATGAATCACAATGTAGTTTTAAATTGATTTAAAAATCACACATTATTGGATGTGTACCATGTTTCTGTATACTGTATTATTCTTTTTACTTGTTATATATTTTTTCTGCTTATTATATTTATTGTATTTTTATGGTTTATGGTTTTAAAATCCCTGATGTAAGGGATAGAGGGGAGGGACATGTGAATCTCCCCCTTTGTTTGTGGAAGTGGCAAGACTCCATAAAACACACCCGACCCCTTAGGTACACACAATCCAACTATATCCTTATAGATATAAGCTTTACAATTAAGTTGTTGTTATATGTCCCTGAGTGATGGACATATTGGGGAAAGTTATTGCAACTTTAAATTGGCTGATGAATACCAAGACACAGAAGTCTTCCAAATATATTGATGTAGTAGAGGCCTTCTTCATTGCATACAAGGTACTAATAGATTTTTCAACAGCCAAGCCACTAGCACCAGCCTCTGTTTGTTTGCATGAAATAAAGTCTGAATGGGGGAGTTAGTGACATCGGCCAATGGAACCAGGTCAGGTAAGTCACTTCAGGGGCATCTTTGGCACTTAGGCTGTAGCTGAACATAAATATAAAAAGTTATTCTAAGGCTGGGCATGCCATTTGCTACCACTGCTCTCCTCTCTTAATCCCTGAGCAGGGAGCTCTTGTGTGTCACCATAAGATCTGTTTTTGGCATACCCCACATCTTGAGGATTGAGGAACACTTGTTTTCTTTTCTGGTCCAACATCTGCTTGCTTAGAAAGATCAATGGACAGAAAAACATCTTACTAATATTTTGCCAGTTTGTATCCAAAGAATTTTTTGGGCCATTAGACACAAACCAACTCAGCGTTTTCCTTACATGTTTACATAAGCTACCACTGTATCATTGTCTGAACAAATGATTACCAACTTATTTTTGATTACGCATAAGAAATGGAATATTGCCCTGAATACTACCTCTGGGTCGATGACTGGCAACCACTTCATCCCAGGGTCATCACCTTGTTACCACAAATCCACCTAAACACTTGGGGGTTGGCATCTGTGGTAATAATGATCTTTTACCTGTAGAGAAACAGGTTTGAAGTGATTGATTCGGGATACGTAATGGTTGAAACCCAATCATTTCAAACCTTAAAGTTAGGAAAGCTAGGAATTTTAACATTCCACTTTGTTCAAAGTTGAATGTTGCAATTCCTAGCTTTCCTAACTTTAAGGCTAGATTCAGACAAACAGCTGCGCACGTTCTCACTAGCTGTTCCGGATGTTTGCTTCTAGGAAAACTTTGCATACAGCATTTTCCAACCGGCAACACTCAGAAACTGGTGGTGACAACGCTGTACATCCGTTCGTCTGAATCCACCCTTAGGGCACGGCCACACTGCAACGCAAACGGAATCGCATGCGATTTCGTTGCATTTCCGCATGCGTTTTTTTCATTTAGTATTGGAAAACGCATGCAATTGCGATTTAAAATACAGAATGCAAATCGCAATCACAACGCACCCGAAAACACGTGTTTTCAGTGCGTTGCCGCATTTTCAATGATCTGAAAAAAACACAAGCGCAAACGCACAAAAAACGCAGCAGTGTGGCATAGCCCTAAGGAATGACTTATTGTCACTGGGAAGCATGTTCTTTTTGGTATGGCATGTATTAAAGGGCATCTGTAAAAACAAAAAAAAGGATATTTTAAATTGGCCATTACTGGAAACTATAATGCTTCCCAACCACCACTGTATAATTTTTTTGTTGATCTGTCCCTTTTCTTTAGATAATCTGAAACATCTTACATTTCGGCTGTCAATCAAGTTCCTTGCTCTCTAATACTTTTCTTGTATGAGCAGTTTTTCTGTAGCTGGAATGGTAAAAGATTTGACAGTTGGAAAACTGTGTACAGGTTTGACAGTTGGTTTGTGGGGGGGGGAAAGAGTCTGATCAGATAGTAGTGGTTAAAAGAGGGAGGGGGATAAAGCGCCTGAGCAAAACACCTGCTAGATCAAAGGCATTGCAACACACACCGAGTAAGTGCTACTTACATGTATTCAATTATAGATTAAGATGAGGCAGTCGTTTTTTCAGTATAGTGTTCCTTGCATGTTTTTTATGACATTAATTAATTAATGTTTAAAAAGCATGTTTTTATTTTTTTATTCTTGTATTTTTTCTCCTTGGGCATAGACACTTTAACTTTCAATATGTACAATATGGAACCCAGGAACTTTTTTCTTTTGGTGGAATGAAGAATTGACTTGAATTTCAAGTTGACTAACCATTACTTGATCTTTATGTATAACAATCTTACCTGCAGTCCAGCGACACTCTGTAGTGGGTATGAATACCCAGCAGGGCCCCAAGATACGGGGGTTCTGGTAGATAATAGACTTAGCTGTAGCAAACAATGCCAGACAGCCATGGCTAGAGCTAGCAAGATATTGTCATGTATAAAGAGAGGAATGAATTCAAGAGAGAAAAATATAATTCTCCCTCTTTACTAGGCACTGGTTAGGCCTCATTTGGAATATGCTGAGCAGCTCTGCCAAGGGACATCTTGGAAATGGAAGCAGTTCAGAGAAGGGCAACTAAATTAATAAGGGGAATGGAGGGGCTTAAATTTGCAGGCAGATAAGACAAGTTAGGGCTGTTTACATTGGAGAAGTGACGTTTGCGTGGGGATATGATCACCGTATACAAATATATTAACGGGCCATACAATAAACTCTCTGGTGCATTGTTCACTAATAGGTCATATCAAAGGACTCGTGGACATCCTTTAAGACTGGAAGAAAAGTTTCATCTTCAGGTTAGAAAAGATTTCTTTACAGTGAGAACGGTGAAACGAACTGCCTTCCAGCAAATGTGGCAATGGCAAGTTCATTGAATATCTTTAAAAATGGCCTGGATAAGTTTCTAAAACTAAAAAATAGAGACTTACTGGTATTAATACATATACTGTAGAACTGCTTGATCCAGGGATACTTTCCGACTACCGTTTGGAGTCAGGAAGGAGTTTTTTGCCTTCCTCTGGATCAACTGTTAGGAAGGATTTAAAAAAAAAAATAAAAAATAAAATTGTGAATAGGTTGGATTTGATGGACGTATGTCTTTATTCAACCTCAATTACTATGTTACTATGTAGGGCTGACATTGTGACATCACAAAGCCAAAGCATGGCTGGTGCCAGAAGGAGTCTAAGGGAGACCATCTGTTCTTGAAACACAGTTGTACCTTCCATTTGGTCCATTTTTTTCTTACCACTTGGTGGTCACTAACTGCAATTACACCACTCAGAATTTTATCATCTGTATATCCCAGCTTTTAAAGCCCCTAGGATTCTCAGGTCCCATAAAGGAGTACCTTCTGTACCCCCCTAAAGGTGGCCCTGGGGGCAGATTACTGACAAGTAACCAGTTTTGTTTTAAGGGTGGGAATACTCTTTAAAGGAAAGACTGAAGTATTTAACCCTAACATGTTCAGAGACCACACTTGCCCTTTAATCATCTACAGGCTACTTTTACTATGGGATTACTTTCATACTAGCAGCATGTTTTCACTCTTGTAGCAGTTACTAGACATTTACTAAGCAGTAGTGCCTCTAGGGGGAGCAGCACCGGTCCCCTAACAATAGATGTCAATGGCAGCACATTCCCATAATCAGGTCCACCGAGCCTTGAGCAGGATTTTCGCCTTGCTTCATTAAAATGATGGAGCATTACCAAGTTGTCACACTAACATATGGATCTGCTCAGAAACTGCTACAATACAGTTTGCATATTTTTTTTTTTTTTTTAAATTTACATTAATGTTTAATGAAGGAGAAAGGCCATGTAACAATTGGGTAAAGGCAGTTTCAACTATGGCACCCCACAAAGTCTACAGGTGGCAAGGTAGAGACCTTCTATTTAAAAAGTATAGATAAGAGATTGCAGTATATACGCAATGTTATTCTTTATACTAGCATCGTACATTACATAAAATGATACGTTGCTGTTTTGGTATTACTCTGTCCAGGTTCTAAATCTGGACGTACTTTAAGTAACTCCTGACGTTCTTGTGATGTTTGGATTACATGCCTGAACCGATAATGTTGTAGTTTGCAGCTGGCCTTGGCATTGCCCAAAGTGCAAATTTGGGCATCACCAAGTCAGACTACAAAATGGGGGAGGGGATTGTTTTTTTACCATGGTCACATTTTACAAGTTATTGGCTGTAATTTTTCAGAATGTATTTTAATAATCCCCTTACAGTAAAAAAAATTGCACATTACAAAAAGTAACAGCCATTTCAGGGGTTCACATAGCACTGGTTTGAAAGTATGCAATTAGAGAGAGTAGGAGGTTAAATTTCCAGTTTACAGTACTGACCCATCACACTTGACAATCACTGCTAATGGCATAATTTGCATTAGGCGGCAGCAGTTATCAGATGAATACATTCATTCCTTCCTTCAATTTTGGTCAGTGAAAAGTGCAAAATTCATGTGCCCTAGGTCCCCCACCCCTCCTTTTATTTTGTGGTTAGGACAGACTAAATATATAAATTTAACTTTCAAGATGAGGCATTGACAAGAACTGCAGTGAGGTCAGGTACTCCTTCTAAAAGGATTTATTTATCATTGGCTATCTCAAGAACCTTATAGAATATGAAAATATGCTATGTGGTCCAGCTAAACATGGGCAATAAAAAACCCTTTTTAACCTTTTCTTCACTTTTAAATAGAGTGCTAATTCATAATTATATCCTAACCAAGGAATATAGATAGGTAGAGTATAAAGCATTGCAAGAGCTAAATGCAAAACCAGAGACACTCTGTTAAAGCCTCTTAGAAGGTGTGGCATTTCCTAAAGGGCTACTATGAAAATCAGAATTCCTCAACAGTGAAATGTACATAAAATAATTTGTAGGGAAAAATAACCAACTCTTGTTAACTATTCATTGAATAGTTTACTTTAAAATATTATTTAAAAAAAAAAAGGCAGTTTGCTGCAAAAAAACAAACATACTATTTTTTGTGGCGGGAATAGGTATAGATTTACAAAATGTGTTTCATGAAATCTCCACACCAACATTATACATTGAGGGGGAAAATACAAATATATTACAAACGTAGCAATAACTTAATTGGTATCATGCATTCCATGCAATAAAAAGTACATCAGTAAAGATATACAAGCTTTAAATATTTCCAAACTGGGGAAAAGGGTTTCTGTGTTTGAGGATAACTTTGCTTGCAAACCCTTAAAATTAGTGCCCAAATCTTCAGACACTTTCTTTGTTTTTCAAGGACTTTAAAATGTACACAAAGAATGTAACTGATGTGAAGCAGAATTTGTCTTTTAGGAATCATTCCAGCTTTGCTCAACAATTGCAGATACCCTTTTTTCATACTCCCGCTTATTTTCCTGATAAAGCTGTGCAGCTTGACTGTTGGCAGGGCTATTTGGATTTGGTTCATCAAGAAGAGACTGAAAAGAAGAAATTCATATTTAAAACAAGCATTTTAGATGGTCAAACTTAATTCATGCAGCCAAACTAAATCTACCTACACAAATAGATTAGCAAAAGTGTGCCGTTGGAGCAGAGTGTGTTTGTTTAGCTATGTGTGGATCCACTGGATATAAAATCTTTACACATCCTATAAAATAGTAGGGCTTTGTACAAGTTAAAAAGAGAAAGATTGTCATTTTTCAAAGGGAGAACGTTTGGGACTGCATGTTTCACAAGACTGCAGCTGACTCCTTATATCTTAGTAAAAACAGACGACCGCGGCTAAGGGAAATTTTAAGGCATTTCCTAACGAGCCAGACGGTGAACATTTAGCCTCGTGATCGCTCAGAAAATGCGCTACACACGTTAACGATAAAGAGCTGATAATGGATCCGACTTTATTGTTAGTGTCTGTACACACCTTTAAGGCAAATGTCAAATCAAAATAAAAACCATTAGAAATTACTTTTCATTAAAAAAAAAAACCCAATCCATTGTCATATTTAAAATAAGCATTTTAGATAATCAAATTTAATTAATGCAGCCAAACTATATCTATCTACACAGATAGATTAGCTAAAGTGTGCCCGTTGGTGCAGAGTGTGTGTTTATTTAGCTGTGTGTGGATCCAGTGGATATAAAATCTTTACGCATCCTATAAAATAGCAGGGTTTTGTAAAAATCACACCCCCTAATGGATTAAAACATCTGTGAATAAAGTGTGCACTGCTCCAGAAACACAGACGACACTAGCAGCCCTACACCAAAAGAAAATCATCAATTACAGCCAGGCAGCACTCAAAATTACAAATTTTAGGATGGGAAACTACATCATGCTTAGTTCACATCCAGTGGAAAAAGACAAGGCACGATGCCCGAGTGTGCACACGTGGGACAAACATCTGTTTTGGATGACTATCTTTTTTGTGTGGGCCCTTCGTTGCACAAAATGGAAATTAGGTTGGGGCTTATTAATGATCCGACTGGCAAATTCGATACTCAGAATGATTGTATGGTGAAACGGACATTCATACATGGGGGAGGGTATTAGTAGTCTCACTGGGATAGATAGCCCAGGAGGAAAGCAGGGTTAGATAGGCCAGTGGTGGGTGGAAAGGGGGGTGGGGCTAGCATAGGGGATAGGGAGGCATGTGTATTAAAGTGTATGAATAAATTACAGGATCATAATCTAAAATGTATGTTTGCAAATGCACAAAGCCTGGCTGACAAAATAGGTGAATTGAAGATAATGGCGTTGAATGAAAAGTATGATGTAATAGGTATAGCAGAAACGTGGTTGAACAGTTCTCACGACTGGGCTGTAAATTTAGAAGGATATGCCTTGTTTAGGCAATCCTGTTTAAAAAAGGATTGAAGCCAAATTTAAAAGAAGAGATAACTAGCGATATGGATGTTAAAGTTGAGGTAATATGGGTGGAATTAGGCAACAGGAAAGGGGGTAATGTCATTGTTGGTGTCTGCTATAAGCCGCCAAATGCTAGCAGAGAGGAGGTGAGTCAGCTTCATATGCAGTTGGCAAGAGCTGCAAGTTTGGGGAGTGTGCTCATTATGGGGGACTTCAATTACCCTGACATTGATTCGTGTACTGGAACTGCCATCACAGAAAAAAAAACTGCCATCACAGTTCCTGAATTTGCTGCAGGATAATTCTCTCACACATGTGGTTTAAGTTCCTACTATAAGTAGTAGGGAATAGTGACCATGAAATAGTGTCGTTTGGACTATGTTATCGAAAGGAAAAGTGCGCTGGGTTAACGAAGACTTGGGAAGGCAAATTTTTCCAGGTTAAATGTAGCTCTTCAGAATGTCAAAATAAATCTGCGCCCATGTGGCTGAATTCTGATGTAAAGAGGCAAATGGAAAGGAAGAAAAAGGCATTTAAAACCTTTAAGGCCGAGGGAACGGAAAGGGCCTTTAGGGATTATAAAAACTATAACAAGGAGTGTAAGAAAGCAATCAAACTAGCTAAAATTAATAATGAAGTTAGGATAGCTGAACAAAGCATCACTAAGCCTAACATTTTTTTTTTAAAGTATATGAATAGTAAGAAGATGAGGACTGAGAATGTGGCACCATTATAGGGCATGTCCACCCCCAAAACTCAAATTTAACCCCATACTGGCCCCACTCTGTAGTGTACAAAAATCCTTACCTTACATCCAACTCCTTATGGTTGCCATGCTGTGTCCTTCCAAAGTCCAGGAAAGTGTTGCATGCCTCAGACCTTATGGTCTGGGTGACTCATCCTGCACCTGTCTCAGCCTCAACCTCGACAAGGTCTGAGTCCTCCCCCCCTCCCTCTCATTCCCGTTTTCTTTTTCCTCCCCCTAGTGTAAAATCCCCAGTATATATTATATATATTGATCCCCCAGCCCCAACCGCCATAACAGAAGTTCAAAAAAGAGCTGGACATGGAGATAAATTAGTTATGGAAGATGGCGATAAAGCAAGTGTCTTGAATATTTTCCCCCCCCCTGTATACACTATAGAAGATCCAAGTACAGATATCATAGTATAGTAGCAATAATGGTATAAAAGATTCAAGTGCACTTTGGTTAACCGAGGATATGGTACAGAAAGAACTAAATAAGGTTAATATTAATAAATCTCCTGGACCGGATAAAATACATCCTCGGTTACTTAGGGAGCTAAGTTCCGTTTTATCTAGGCCACTGTTTATTTTTGCAGATTCCCTCATGTCCGGAGGTGTGCCTCTGGATTGGAAAAAGCCTGATGTTATTCCAATATTCAAAAAAGGTAGTCATTCACAGCCAGGTAATTACAGGCCTGTGTAAGTTTAACTTCAGTGGTGGGGAAGACACTGGAAAGTAACCAGCATGGACTGGCATTATGAGAAGTAACCAGCATGGATTTAGTTGGAATAGATCTTGTCAAACTAACTTGCTTGGCTTTTATGAGGAAGTGAGTAGAAATGTAGACTCTGGCATAGCAGTAGATGTAGCCTTTGCAAAGGCTTTTGATACAGTCCCCCATAGGCGACTAATGTATAAGCTAAGGTCTGTTGGTCTGGGGAGGCACATTGATAGAAAATTGGTTAATGAATAGGATGCAGAGAGTAGTTGTAAATGGGGCTTCATCATTATGGTCTAAAGTGCTAAGTGGACGTTGTTATGGCAGGTTCGTTAGTCAGTTTAAAAAAAAAAGCTGGAGGAGTTTCTGCAAACAAGGAATGTTGCAAGTTACTGGTATTGATTTATAAAGTAGGAGTTGATCCAGGGAAATTTCAGATTGCCACTTGGAGTCAGGAAGGAATTTTTTCCCCCTTCATAAATTTGGTGGGTTTTTTTATTGCCTTCCTCTGGATCAACAGTTAGGCAGGAATAGAGGATATTGCTAGATGGGTTGGACGGGATGGACATATGTCTTTATTCAACCTCAAACACCTATAAAACCTAA
The DNA here is from genome assembly GCA_019447015.1 of Hymenochirus boettgeri. Lineage (NCBI taxonomy): Eukaryota > Metazoa > Chordata > Amphibia > Anura > Pipidae > Hymenochirus > Hymenochirus boettgeri. The sequence goes on along the minus strand of CM033471.1, from coordinate 53,690,930 downwards.
AAACCTATAAACACCGTGTTGGGGGTCAGCCTCTGCGATCGCATGTGTGTATGAATGTTAAGAGTCAGAGTGTTAATCAGTGCCAGAATGAGGCTGATTAATGGCTCCTGGTTGCTGTTAGAGAGGAATATGGACAATGTAACATTTGAGGCAATATAGAAAATTCCCCTCCTGCACTACTTTACAATGGGAGGGCAGCCCACGGGGTAACACCTTACGCTTCCATGGCCTACCCAGAAATTTTGACCTGATAGTAATACTATAAACTTACAAAATATGCCTTGGCTCCCCTAAAAATTTGTATATACATTTGCATGTATTTGTTGAACAAGGCATAGTTAGTTTAAAAAGAATAAGGTTTCATACTAAACAAGAGTAAATTCACTATATACTGTAATGCCATGTCAGTTTATGAGTACTTAGTATGAATTTAATGACCTAAATTAAAAGATTAAATTACAAGACACATACCTGAATTGAAGTTAATATTGATGAAACGTCATAAGTTGGACTCCAACGATTTTGAAGTATATCTAGACATATGCTGCCATCAGCATAAACTGACAGTAAGAGAAAAATGTTAATTAAAAACAAATAGAAACTGTCCTTGTGGGAAAAAGTGACTGAAAATCATGCATTCATATTTAACGCCCTGTTTAAGGGAGTGATTAAGGGGGAAGATGTAATAGTTATTATCGCCCAAACAAGTTTAAAACATAGGCTACAAGATGTAATATCTGGTTTGCGAGGGTTTATTAAGAGCACCATGCAACAAATGCAGAAAGAATTCAGTTACATTGTGAGCTACTAAGATAGCATAAAATTTAAAGGGAAGTATTTTGTGGTATTAAACCGGCACATCATACCTGACTGCGCTCCACAATGCTGTAACTGCTTCAAAGTGATTACTGCACCACAGGAGTGTGGTCCAGCAAAATGTAGTAGGGAGCAATAATACAATACCCCATATGTTTTTTTGAACTTTGCCTTAATTTAAAATAGATAATGGACTAATTAAAAGCATTGTTTCTAAATTTAAAATACAATTTACGCTGAGCAGCATATTAGTGGCCTGCACATATGTTTTCAAAATAGTATTTTATCATGGTTTCATAATTAGATTATGCCCATCTTCTAAACTTCTCTGCAACTTCCTAAAATAATCCCATTTCACCAAGTTAGTGGCCACAGGAGCTGTTTCTGCTGCAGAAGGAAAAGAAGCAAGAAAAGGCATAACAGAAATCTCATCATGATTTAGACAAACAGGTTTCCCAAGATTGGTTTTTTTTAGCAATTAGCTGTCCTTGGACCATTTATGGCAGTGGTGTCAGACTGTCTTTTTGATTTTGGCCCCTTGTGTGATTGAGTTTAAGTGGTCGGCTGATTTTTTAAAGATACTTAGAAGGTGCAGGATTGGGCCTAGTGCTGGGTCTTGGCAGAGAAAGTCTGAAGCACACTGTTTTGGACAGTAAGCACCCACTTTACTCTTCTAGTGGGGTAATGGAATGACCAACTCCAATGGAAGGCCCTTTGTCACACCTTCCTCCCCAGTGCCAGGCTAGATGCGCAATCAGCTGTTACAGCGGTGACTTCTTCCAAGTCTTACTACACTGCTATCCATTTGTGCAGTCCCAAGCAGCATCGTAACTATAGATTTTCCTGCTAGATACAGCAATCAGTTGTTTTAAACAGCTAAACTAAAAAAAAAAAAAAAAAATGACTTGCCTTTATCCATTTCTATTTTTAGTGCTGTCAGGAACTTTTTGCTCAGTGCTGTCACTCGATCTCATGTCCTGTTCAGCTCACTCCTAGTTAGTATGCACGTCTCCTCTCTATGTATTCACCCCCTCCCAAAACGGAGACCTTGTAATTGATTTCTATAGGTACAGTGCCACATTGGGATTTTAAGGGTATGTCCACCTGTAAAACAAATTTTTAACATGCTGGTCCCCCATGTCCCCCAGCCCCAACCGCATAAATTTTTTCAGAAAGCCCCCCAAACTCTTACTTACCTCCCCTCGTTCCTCCGCCGCACTGCCGGCCCTTTGCTTGCGAGAATGCAAGCAGAGGGGCGGGACCGGCAGTCGCGTCTGTGATTGGCTGAGTGGCAGCCAATCACGGACGCGGCTGCCTGTCATTCAGTGCAGCGGAGGAAAGAGGAGAAGTAAGAGTTTGGGGAGCTTTTTGAAAAAAAAATTTATGCGGTTGGGGCTGGGGCCCCTGGGGGACATGGGGGAGCAGCATATTAAGGGGGATTCGCGCTAGGGGGAGGGATAGTAGAACGGGAGGGAGAGGGAGGGGGGAGAAGGGCTGCAGTACGCATGGCAAATATCTACCGGAGGCAAGATAGCAGGCAGAGCCCTGCTATCCTCCTGGTGGTTAGTTTTGGGACTTTGGGGGGGGGGTCTCAGGCGACCCTATGGAGCTGGGATGTGAGGTAAGGATTAAACTACACTACATGGTGGGGCCAGTAGTTGGGGGGATTATTGTTTTGGGGGTGGACATGCCCTTTAAGTAACAGAGACAGCAGCTAACTGCAGAATTGGGTTAATCTGCTCAGAAAGAGCACAGAGCAAAAGATAATGCTTATCCCTTTTCTGATCTTAATGCTGAATCAATTAGCCATGCAGTGACAGAGAAATAAGCTTTACTTTTATAGAATGGATAGTTTCTACATGTAGTGTGTCAGGGGGAGGGGCTGGGTGATTGACAGTTCTACCGACTTGGTGTGCCCCACCTTTAAAAAGTATATCTCCCAGAGCTAAAAAAACAAGGGATAGGAAGGTCAGAGACGAAAAAAAAAAGCAGGTTTAAGATTGGTGGTAAGTAATCCTAATTACTGTGTGATTAGTTAAAAAATTATTTGCCCCAGTTTACATGTCCTTTAATAAAGGTGCGCCCGATCGGCTGTTTAAAAAGACAGCTGATCGGCAGGCAGATTTATAGTTACACCACTATGTGGGACTGCACAAGTGTAGTAAGGCTTCGATGCTGTACAGTCACTGGGGGCCACAAACAAGGGGCAGAAGGGCCGGATCCGGCCCGTGGGCCTTGAGATTGACACGTGTGATTTATGGGATACATTTTACCACATGCCACTATAATTTTTTTTTTTTTTTTTTATTTCTTCCTCATAAGATTTTCATTTCATTGTCACAATACGTAAGTGCCACAATTCCTCTAAAGAAAGATTCAAATTACTCAAATCATCGTCCAGAATTACAGAAATCTTGAAACTTTGCCAGGTAGCAACAGCTAGAGCTAGCAAGATATTGTCTTGTATAAAAAGGGGAATGGATTCAAGAGAGAAAAATATTATTCTCCCTCTTTACAAGGCACTGGTAAGGCCTCATTTGGAATATGCGGTGCAGTTTTGGAATCCCATATACAAAAGGGACATCTTGGAAATTGAGGCAGTTCAGAGAAGGGCAACAAAATTAATAAGGGGAATGGAGGGGCTTGAATATGCAGGCAGATTAGACAAGTTAGGGCTGTTTACATTGGAGAAGCGGCGGTTGCGTGGGGACATGATAACCTTATACAAATATATTAATGGCCCATACAATGAGCTCTCTGGTGCATTGTTCACTAATAGGTCATATCAGAGGACATGTGGACATCCTTTAAGGTTGGAAGAAAAGAAGTTTCACCTTCAGGTTAGGAGAGGTTTCTTTACAGTGAGAACGGTGAAACTGTGGAACTGTCTTCCAGCAGATGTGGTAATGGCAAGTTCATTGAATAACTTTAAAAAAGGCCTGGTTAAGTTTCTAAAACTAAAGAATATTGACAATTACTGGTATTAATGCATATAGATCTGGTTGATCCAGGGATACTTTCCGATTGCCGTTTGGAGTCAGGAAGGAATTTTTCCCCCCTTTTTAGCTGGGTTTTTTTGCCTTCCTCTGGATCAACTGTTAGGTAGGGTTAAAAAAAAAAAAAAAAAAGTGAATAGGTTGGACTTGATGGACGTATGTCTTTATTCAACCTTAATTACTATGTTACTATGTTACTTTGCAAAAAGCAATAAATACTAATGAAAGTAAAACAATGTGTTTCAAGGGCATGTTCATCCCTCAAATGAAAAATTATATATATGTAAATCAACCCCTAAAACTACAATAGTTAGAAAACCAACAGACATGGGGATAATTTGCAGGGGCTAGGCCACACTAGTGAGTTTCTCACATGCTTACAATAGTTTTGAGATTACGGTTGAGTTTTCGCAGTTCGTGTGCGGTACCATTCATTGTAGTCTGGTGTATGCAGCCTTATTAAGCAAAATAATTTTCTCCCCCATCTCCCCCTCTGCCTCCTTTTCAAGCTCTCCAAGCTTTTACTCACCAAGAGACAGCTAGGTGGGATAGTGTTCAGGAATTGGCAGTGATGTCACCCATTACATCCATGACTGGCAGTTGGTAACTGGAACAACCAGGAAGCAGAAAGAGTGGCAACAGTATATCAGGCAGCGTTTCAGTTTAGACTTACATCTCTCAGATTTCTAACTAATGCAGTTTTGGGGGTGATTTACCTACATAAAACTCACAAGGGGTAAACTTGACCTTTAAGGGGTTGACACCAGGTATCGAAGGATGGAGACTACAATATTACTGAATTTTTTACCTATTTTCATAGCAATAAAAAATTCATCGGTCTGATTTGGTCTTTGATTACCGGACAATTGGGTCGTTCAAAATCGCAGGCAAAATTTTGATGCTATTACTGAAATTTCAGCCAGTGAAAAGATTTAAGTTGGCTAAAAATTGTGATTGACACAGAATTTTGATTTCAACCACTGGGTCTGTTCTGCAAACCCACTGCTTTTTAACTACTGAATAAACCATTACTAATACTTACCATTTGGATGAAACATCTTCGAAACAAATCTAACAGTTGGTGGTTTATTTGGATACTCTTCTGAAAATTCTATGACAAGTTTAAATGTACCTGTCAAAATTAAGCAAACAATTTTCAACTTCTGAATAAATCAAATGCTACATCCAATGAAATATGACATCAAATTAACTGCCACAACACATCATGCACTTGCTAGGGAAAAAAAAGCTACAGGTTTTTCTTTTCAACCAATAGAAAAGCCACAGGTAAGAGTAGGATATTTCTAAAAACAAAAAGATGGACTGAGAGGTGTATATATGCTCCTGCTACCCTATCCATCAAAGCTCATGGGCTAATCACATGCCCAGTTGAGTAGACAAGGGGCTGCTGAAAAATATCAAACTCAGGAAGACATTCATAAAATATACATGCTTTGGGGGCTAATTAGTATTGAAAACAGTTTAAAGGACAATATCAACAACAACAAAAAAACTAAAATAATAAATGTAGAAGTTAAAAGGTAATCTATAATCGATTCTATCTACTGTATTGGTCTGTGTCTATTTGAGTTGTTTTTTTTCTAAAGTAAAAACCCTGTATTCAGGTTAAATGATCATGTTGGCACAATGCAATAAAAAATGGGGGTTTGGGTTGCAGTTATATATTAAATAGTAACTATGGTCTCCATACAAGTGTCATAACTTTCAAAAAAGCCTAGGATGATGTCTCTAGCTTTACTTAATTTAACGTTTTAGGCTTGTAAAGTTTCACTTCCTTGTCTGTCCTGTATCTAAGTCTGTGACAGGCACATGATGAGCTGTGAAAAGCACCCACCACATAAAAAAATATATTTCTGAAGCTACTTACAGACCTGCAGCAATTCCCTGTCCTTTCCTCTACCTAGAAACGCCTTAGGGAGAGCAAAAATATTGTCAGGGTTGTGGCTAGCTTTAAAAAGAAGTAGGGTAGCATGCTTATGATGCTATATCCCAAGTGTAGGATACAAGTGGGCATGCTCAAACCAGACACTTGAGGGCAAAGCAGTGGTGCTACTGATGTTGCAGCTCACAGGGATAGAAAGAAACACCACCATTAATACTGCTGTAAGTATGAGTGTACTATTTTTAATAAATGACACTTGGAGAGGCCACAATTCCTCTTTAAAGACATGCCTTTCAATTTATTGAACCATTTACATGAAACATTTATTGTTAAATACAATTCAAAAGAAATCAGTAGCATTATCTAATTAGAAATTGTGTACACTTTTGTAGAAGAATGTTGGCATCCATTTATTTTATAGGTTTAAAGGGGATAATTTGAAAAACCTATACCCCACACAACTATTTTTGTGGGGGCAAATACATGCACTGCACAAAGCTGTGCTAGGTCATGTTCTGTACCATGTTTCAATAAGTACCTTTTCATAAGGGTGACAGCAGCTGAGCAGGTTTCTCAAAATACAGCTGCAGCAAGCTATTTATTATCACACTTGCAGATTTTTAAACGCAACTTTAAATGAAGCTATTAGCTGGCTTAAAAAGTCACACAAGAGATAGACCCAATCTGAATGTACTCAATTCAGGATAAGACCCAATTTTGAATGTACCACAAGCACATTAATAAATCCACCGGTGCAAAGCATTTTTGAGGTACAATGCGCTGAAAGTGTTGACTTGTGTGTTACGTTGTGCAGCATGTTTAACATAAACAGTGTAATCTCTAAATACAGACTGCACTTGTTTTAAAAGGATGATGTAGTTTGAAACAATGTAGGATTCACATATTATGAATTGGAAACTAAATACAGGTGTAATAAATCCAGTACATTTAAAGGATAAGTGCACTGTAAAAGCAAGTTAAGTTTAATTTGTAACAGCAGCTTTAAAAAAAAAAAAAAATCTGTTCCCCCCTTTTTGTCCCCCTAGATCCCTCCTGAGCCTACCTTTCCTGCTGTTAAGTTTGTGACATCTTGCATCTGCTGTGTAGACTCTGTAGCACCTCCCCTCCAAGACTTCCTGGATCTCTTTCTTCTTAAGCCTCCAAAAGCAGTGCCCGTGTGCAAGCATGCAACTCCAGTGCGTGCCATCATCGCGTCACGCTTGTGTACAGCATGCAGTGTCCAGTTGATGTCACGTGCGCCACGCGCACCACATGGACAATGCTTTCGGAGGCTTAAGGAGAAAGAGGTCCAGGAGGTCTCGGAGGGGAGGAGCTACAGAGTCTACATAGCAGATCCAAGATGTCACGAACTTTACAGCAGGAAAGGTAGGCTCAGGAGGGACCTAGGGGGAAAAAAGGGGGGGGGGGGGAACACAGATTTTTTTAAAGCTGCTGCTACAAATTAAACTTAACTTGCTTTTACAGTGCACTTATCCATTAAAGGACAAAATGTAGGGGATGGAAGGGGTATGGGCTAAAACGCACTTCAATAGCTGTGGCTATAATCTAATAACACCAAGTTATTTTTACAGTGTACATATCCTTTAAAAATTTAAGTTTTGAATTTAGTAGTATTTACCATCTAATGTTCCACAAAATTCAACAAAAGAAACTATTCATTTGAAAGCCTTACCATCTTCAAATGGAGTCCCTTCTGGTCTGAAGAACAAAAAAATAAATAAAAGATTAATGCTACTTTGCAACAGAAAGATACCTAATCATTTCTTACACATAGCTTCATATCAATTTCTGTACAGAGCTTTATACGTAAATGTTTGCCTAAAAATGTTTTTTTCTATCTGGGTTATAGTCATATCTATATATATCAAGAATAGTTTTACGCAAGTATGACCTTCAGTATTACCTTTAAAAAAGCCATGGATCACATCTAGGTGCAACCTGTGAGCAACATAACATCCTGCTTTTAGCAGCTTGTAGCCAGTTGAAGAGTAGTCTGCTTTGCCTGCATTAATAGCCCATCCCCATAACTCCTATTTAATACCTTACCTGGATTAAAGACTGCCCAGATAAGGAACCGTAACAATGAACTGGGGGGGCACAGGGGGAACACAACAGTATTTACTATTGGCTATTACTGTATGGGACTACTGCATGGGAATTCTGCTGTCCATTTAAAGGGCAACTAAAGCCTCAGAACAATACAAAATCAGAAGGCGGTAGGGGTCATAATTTCAGCCCTTAGCTTATACTCAAATACTTATAGTCAATCATGTTTCCTAATTTTTCAGGCAAAAATAGGTACCTTGGCTTAAACTCTAGTATATACGGGTAAGTCTGCAAACCTTATATTTGCCATTGTCCACCTTTGGGGGTAAGCACTGATGACATCACTTAGTTGGCTTTGCAGGGATTTTCCATTTTTCCCAACCTGTTTGTGAAGGTTTTTAAAGGATATGTACACTGTAAAAACAACTTAAGCTTAGTGACTAGCTGTGGCTTTAAATATAAAAGGTGTCTACTTTTTTCTTTTCTATTCCCCTCCCATACCTGACCTTTACTCATTGAAAGTTCCTCCACCTCTTAAGCGCTGGTTTTCGCTCTGCTTCCACGAGATTGTGGATATCTGCAGCAGCTTCCTAGGTCCCGAAAGTTTGAATAACGCGCGATTCAAACTTTCGTTGCTCATGAAGCTGCTGCAGATATCCACAATCTTGTGGGGGTGGAGCAAAAACCAGCACTGTGAACCAAACTGCTCATGCACATTAATCCCTCTACACATTACTCTAACCTATGTAAGCCTGGTAGCTCTGGAGATACTTGCTACATAAGGAGCGGGAGGGGGTGGGTTAGGAAAGACCGGAGTCCTGCCTTTTCACTGCAGCCGAATCTCCCTTTGACAGGCAATACATTGGTGAAAGCAGCTTCATTCTCCTTCCCATTACTTCTGTTTTTAACCCGTTATTTGCCAACTTGTGTAAGCCTACACACTACACCTGCATGCTGTTAGGGGATTTGATTGACAGCTCAAACAGGAGTGGTGTAATGAAATCTTGACTTTTTAAAACTTGTATATCTTGGGACAGAGGAGAAAACTGAAGAAAAGAAAAAGGGTACTCTGGGGGTTGGGGGAATTATAGAACACATAGAAAGAAAAAAATACATTTTCCCCACTATAGATGCCCTTTAATCTGTCATGATATATCTGTGGAATTCAGTTAGATTAACTGGACTTGGAAGTTTAGTTCTTGAAGACATTCGTTAGTAATCAGACTGGCTTTCTCAATTCACAATGAATTCTGGAATGAGAAAGCCAGTCGGATGACTAGTGAAACATCTTTAAGAACTTAGATCAACTGGACTTAAAGTTAACCTGCAGTGTTGGAGATGCTCTAACAATCATAATAATGGGCCCTTGTCAAAGTCACCCAAATCCTTATGCCATAATAATGAACAATGACAGAAAAAACACAGATTCTCCAATTACAAGGACATCAGGCAGTAAGTGGGGTATATTTGTCAGCAAGTAAACAGGTGATCCAATTGTCTGATTCAGCATAAGAGCTACTGTTGCTCTAATTTATGTACAAACATACAAAACCAAAGATAAAACATTTACCCAAATATAACTGCATTCCAAACCATGATATTGTTTTCAGAAGGTGCGCCACTAACTCCAACTGGTGGGTCTTCTTGCAGTCTGCAGAGAATAAAAATGGTACGGTGTTTAAAATAAACTAGGTTGAATGCCTACTTAAATAATATTAAAAACAGAATTATTTTCTTATCAGTGGGAAAACAAAAAAAATTGAGTGTTTGCAAACAGTACTGATTACTGGACCAATATATACATTTTTAAGTTCCATTTTACTGCATCCAGGGTATCACTACCGTACATGCGTTACTATATTTTGGCTTGATCAACTGTCGCAACCAAGAACCAATGTCGGTCAAATATTCTTCCAAATCAGACATGCCAGTAAATTTAATCTGATCATGTGGTATTCAATGGTCTTTAAAGGGCAAGTCCACCCCCAAAACTAACTTTTTATATTTATTTGGCCCAAAAAAGTGCTCCAAAACAAACTTTACAGCATGTAAATCAGTCCAGTGGTTCAAAAGTTACAGACCTTTGTAACTGGCTTAATCCTGCAGCATGGACCAATACAGCGATGAACAGAGACAGGTTACATTACCTTGCCTCTGTTCTTTTCATGTTCTTGAGCATGTCTGTTAGCATCCAGCAGTGAGAACAGAGGAAGTTGCATCAGTAATGGTCTGACCCCTGGATCCCTGGATTTTCCCTCTCAACCAATCACAGCTGTAAAGTTATGTGTACTGAAGAAATCCAGGATCAACAGCTGCAGCCAGCCAGCCCAGAGAGAGAGATAGAGAGAGAGACACACACAAACACAGGCAAGAATTTTTTTTTTTTTCTAAGCTGCAGCTCGGGGTCATCTAAAGTGGAAGTGGAGAGGAAGTGCAGCCTGATATATATCTCAAAGGTCTGTAACTTTTGAACCACTGGACCGATTTACATGCTGTAAAGTTTGTTTTGGAGCACTTATTTGGGCCAAATAAATATAAAAAGTTAGTTTTGGGGGTGGACTTGCCCTTTAAAATCTGTCAGATAAAATTTCAGTTATTTTTTTGCTTGAGTGACCAATTGAAAGCTGTGGTCTGTGGGAGCAAAATATCAGACCATGGTTTTCGGAAAAATATGTAATTTTAGTATATTTACAATTTGTATCTGGGGAGAGTAAACAGGGTCATGCACAGAGTTGGCACCACAAGATCATCACCATCAGATGGAGCACTAATTCAGGTGAAAAGAGGAGACTACAACATCCTGGTACTTATGCCAAACACACTTCTAGCACAGGCAAAGAAGGAAGGAAAAACAGCTTCTAATGCAAAGGGTTTAGTTGATAGAACCAGTAGACATTCCCAAAATTGCATATCTTCATTATAACCAGTGCCAACCATGTATAAAGTGCATCAAAGTGTACGAATTAAATATAAAAATAAAACAAATGACTTCTTTGAATAAAAAGTTCATCTTCAATTTCTGAATACTGATATTCTTCTTTATCTTGTAGATGGCGTATCATGCCGGAGTAAAAAAATGCAAAAAACACACAGTGTTCTGCTACTAAATATCAAATAAATTAATATATTACAATATATTATTGACTTATTAATATTAATAATATTAATATTATATTATAATAATAATATTATATTAAAGATAAATCCCTGGATTAAAGGAAGCTATTTAATCCTATATCTTCATTAATTTTGACCTAACAAAAGGAAGTTTCCTGTGAGTGAAACGAACTAGAGCGAGTGTCCCTTTCTCTTAAGGACCTTGCTCTCAAGGACATAGAGAAAGGACATTTAATCATTTGATGGTTTTATGGTGTGTTTGAAAGTTTGAAAATAAGGATTGTTTGTACTGTGTTAAAGACTGTGTGTGCAGGACTGTGTGTGCAGTAAGCAGACTAATCTTTCTTCTTCCAGTTAAAGGGGTGCGCTGGACTTCTATATTCTAGTATTGTACCTGTTGTAAATACAAACAGGCTGTGAAAGGGTTAATAAGTTTTTTTCCCCGCTCTTTCTGGCTCTTGCACTAATTGGTGTTGGGGTCTATTCGTTAAATAGGATTCACAGTTGTTGGGCCTGTGGTTTGGACGTAACAAAAAGAAGTTTCCTGTGGGTGAAACGAACTAGAGTGAGTGTCCCTTTCTCTTAAGGACCTTGATCTCAAGGACATAGAAAAAGAAGGACCTTGATCTCAAGGACATAGAAAAAGAGGACCTGGATCTCAAGGACATAGAAAAGAAGGACCTTGATCTCAAGGACATAGAAAAGAAGGACCTGATCTCAAGGACATAGAAAAGAAGGACCTTGATCTCAAGGACATAGAAAAAGAAGGACTTGATCTCAAGGACATAGAAAAAGAAGGCCTTGATCTCAAGGACATAGAAAAAAGAAGGACCTTTGATCTCAAGGACATAGAAAAAGAAGGACCTTGATCTCAAGGACATAGAAAAGAAAGGACCTTGATCTCAAGGACATAGAAAAAAGGACCTTGATCTCAAGGACATAGAAAAAGAAGGACCTTGATCTCAAGACATAGAAAAAGAAGGACCTTGATCTCAAGGACATAGAAAAAGAAGGACCTTGATCTCAAGGACATAGAAAAAGAAGGACCTTGATCTCAAGGACATAGAAAAAGAAGGACCTTGATCTCAAGGACATAGAAAAAGAAGGACCTTGATCTCAAGGCCATAGAAAAAGAAGGACCTTGATCTCAAGACATAGAAAAGAAGGACCTTGATCTCAAGGACATAAAAAAGAAGGACCTTGATCTCAAGGACATAGAAAAAGAAGGACCTTGATCTCAAGGACATAGAAAAGAAGACCTTGATCTCAAGGACATAAAAGAAGGACCTTGATCTCAGGACATAGAAAAGAAGACCTTGATCTCAAGGACATAGAAAAGAAGGACCTTGATCTCAAGGACATAAAAAAGAAGGACCTTGATCTCAAGGACATAGAAAAAAGAAGGACCTTGATCTCAAGGACATAGAAAAGAAGGACCTTGATCTCAAGGACATAGAAAAAGAAGGACTTGATCTCAAGCATAAAAAAGAAGACCTTGATCTCAAGACATAGAAAAGAAGGACCTGATCTCAGACATGAAAAGAAGGACCTTGATCTCAAGGACATAGAAAAAGAAGGACCTTGATCTCAAGGACATAGAAAAAGAAGGACCTGATCTCAGGACATAGAAAAAGAAGGACCTTGATCTCAAGGACATAGAAAAAGAAGGACCTTGATCTCAAGGACATGAAAAAGAAGGACCTTGATCTCAGGACATAGAAAAAAAGGACCTATCTCAAGGACATGAAAAAGAAGACCTTGATCAAGGACATAAAAAGAAGGACCTTGATCTCAAGGACATAGAAAAGAAGGACCTTGATCTCAAGGACATAGAAAAAGAAGGACCTTGATCTCAAGGACATAGAAAAGAAGGACCTTGATCTCAAGGACATAGAAAGAAGACCTTGATCTCAAGGACATAGAAAAAGAAGGACCTTGATCTCAAGGACATAGAAAAAAAGGACCTTGATCTCAAGGACATAGAAAAAGAAGGACCTTGATCTCAAGGACATAGAAAAAGAAGGACCTTGATCTCAAGGACATAGAAAAAGAAGGACCTTGATCTCAAGGACATAGAAAAAGAAGGACCTTATCTCAAGGACATAGAAAAAGAAGGACCTGATGATCTCAAGGACTCAAAAAGAAGGACCTTGATCTCAGGACATAGAAAAAGAAGGACCTTGATCTCAAGGACATAGAAAAAGAAGGACCTTGATCTCAAGGACATAGAAAAGAAGACCTTGATCTCAAATACATAAGAAAAAGAAGGACCTTGATCTCAAGGACATAGAAAAAGAAGGACCTGATCTCAGGACAGAAAAAGAAGGACCTTGATCTCAAGGACATAGAAAAAGAAGGACCTTGATCTCAAGGACATAGAAAAAGAAGGACCTTGACTCAAGGACATAGAAAAAGAAGGACCTTGATCTCAAGGACATAGAAAGGAAGGACCTTGATCTCAAGGACATAGAAAAAGAAGGACCTTGATCTCAAGGACATAGAAAAAGAAGGACCTTGATCTCAAGAACATGAAAAAGAAGGACCTTGATCTCAAGGACATAGAAAAAGAAGGACCTTGATCTCAAGACATAGAAAAGAAGGACTTGATCTAAGGACTAGAAAAGAAGACCTTATCTCAAGGACATAGAACAAAGAAGGACCTTGATCTCAAGGACATAGAAAAAGAAGGACCTTGATCTCAAGGACATAGAAAAGAAGGACCTTGATCTCAAGGAAATAGAAAAAGAAGGACTTGATCTCAAGGACATAGAAAATAAGGACCTTGATCTCAAGGACATAGAAAAGAAGGAAACCTTGATCTCAAGGACATAGAAAAGAAGGACCTTGAATCTCAAGGACACAAAAAAAGGACCTGTGATCTCAAGAACATGAAAAAGAAGGACCTTGATCTCAAGGACATTGAAACAAGAAGGGCAATAAAACAAGGTTTGTGCGTCACTGTGCTGGTGTATTAGAAGGGACAGTTTTGTCGGTACCATGCAATGTGCATCGTGTCACACGTATAGGAACCTGGAGCAGACGTTCCGGGGAACCTATGTCTGTGTCAGGTGTGAGTGGGTTGCCCATTTGGAAGCTGAGGTGGAGAGTCTAAGGGGGCAGCTAGCAGCATTGCAGGGATTGGCAGAACTGGGGGCCAGCAGACACTGGCTGGGGCCAGTATAGAGGTGGGTGGAAGAGAGACAGGAAAGGTTGAGGGAGGAGGTAGTTTTGTTAGGGTTACTAGGGGAAGCGGGGGACGGAAGAGTAGGGGGGCTTCTTCCCAGATTGTCCATCCCAACAGATTTGCCGCCTTAGGTAATGAAGTGGAGGAGGACACCTCGGAATTAGCGTGTATGGAGGGGGCTAGTCCCTTGAGCACCCAGGGGACTGCCATCTCTGATACAAGGGAGGAGGAACGAAGGGTCAGGAATGCAAGGCAGGTGGTAGTGGTAGGGGACTCCATTATAAGGAAGGTAGATAGGGTAATCTGCCACCAAGACCCTACATGCCGAACTGTGTGTTGCCCGCCTGGTGCTAGGGTTCGGCATGTGGTGGATCGTGTAGACAGATTATTGGGTGGGGCCGGGTGTGACCCGGCGGTCTTGGTTCACATTGGTGCCAATGACAAAGTTAGAGGAGGAGGTGAGGTCCTTAAACATGATTTCCAAGAGCTAGGGGCCAAGATAAAGCAAGGACCTCCAGGGTAGTGTTTTCAGAAATACTACAGAGCCACGTGCTAAGCCAGGGAGACAGCAGGAGCTTAGGAGCATTAATGCGTGACTAAGAGTGGTGTAAGGAAGAAGAGTTTGGGTTTATTGAGAGCTGGGCAGACTTTGCTGTCGGCTTCAGGCTCTTTAGTAGGGATGGGATGCACCTCACTGATGGCGGTGCAGCTGTTTTAGAGGAGAAGATGGCTAGAGGGTTGGAGGAGATTTTAAACTAGGTTGGGGGGGAGGGTATTAGCAGTCTCACTGGGATAGATAGCCCAGGAGGAAAGCAGGGTGTAGATAGGCCAGTGGTGGGCGGAAAGGGGGGTGGGGCTAGCATAGGGGATAGGGAGGCATGTGTATTAAAGTGTACGAATAAATTACAGGATCATAATCTAAAATGTATGTTTGCAAATGCGAGAAGCCTGGCTGACACAATGGGTGAATTGGAAATGATGGCATTGAATGAAAAGTATGATGTAATAGCTTGTGAAGGTTCTCATTCATCCAGGTCATGGTATATCTGTTGTATTCAATTAGATCAACTGGACATGAAATGTAGTTCTTGAAGACGTTTCGCTAGTCATCCGACTGGCTTTCTCAATTCAGAATGACTTGTACAAGAATCTGTGGCAATTATGTACCCTGGAAAATCCCAATTAGCATATCACAGCCAGGTGTTAAGGGTGTGATTAGATAGTGGCTAAGAGGTGTTATAGGAACGCCCAGAGTAAGGTGTCAAAACAGCATTGTACATGGCAGACAGAAGCCTCTATCCACAGTAATAAGGTATCACAGAGTGAGGCAGAACAACTTCGCCTTAAGGTATCTGCAGCCTTAGCCAGTGCTAAAACTCCTTCATCTAACCTGACTACACAGGAAAGAAGAGCCTTAACATCCCTCAAGAAAGATTCCAGTATCACCATTCTACCGGCAGATAAAGGAAGATGCACAGTGGTACTCAACACCTCAGACTACCATGATAAGGTGACCATGCTCCTGACCGAAAACAACACATATGAGGCTTTATCAAGGGATCCCACCAGCCGTTACAAGAAAAGAGTCATAGACTTACTACAACAGCTTCAAAAGGATAAAGCCATTGACCGAGCAATGTATCATCGCCTCTACCCTGGTGAGGCACATCCATGCATATATGGACTCCCAAAGATACATAAGGAAGGGGCCCCACTAAGACCTATAGTCAGCAGCATCAACTCTGTAACATACAAGGTGGCAAAATATCTAGCTAACATCTTAGGACCTTTGGTGGGAAGTTCTAAGCATCACATCCAGAACTCTCAGGATTTCACCAACAAGATTGAAGATATAGTACTCGGTGTAGAAGAAACTATGGTGTCCTATGATGTGACATCTCTCTTCACCTGTATACCCACCAAGGAGGCTGTTGACATGGTGAGAAAACGGCTGGGCCAAGACAGCACTCTTACCAGCAGAACTGATCTCAACCCAGAACAGGTGTGTTCCTTGTTGGACTTGTGCCTGAATACCACCTATTTCAAATACAGGGATAAGTTCTATAAGCAAAAACATGGATGTGCTATGGGATCTCCAGTTTCACCTATTGTGGCCAACCTTTACATGGAGGAGGTAGAAACACAGGCGCTTAATACCTTTAAGGGCATAGCACCCAGCCACTGGTTCAGATATGTTGATGACACCTGGGTTAAAATCCACCAGAAGGAAGTACAAGCTTTCACAGAACACATTAATGCGGTGGACCAAAACATTAAATTCACAAGGGAAGAGGTACAAAACAACAAACTGGCTTTCTTGGACTGCTTGGTAGAAGTTAAGGAAAATGGTAAACTGGAAGTAGAGGTTTACAGAAAACCAACACACACAGATCAGTATTTGATGTTTGACTCCCACCACCAGTTAGATCACAAGCTGGGGGTCATCAGAACCCTGCAACACAGAGCCGAGAACATCCCCACTAGCAGAGGCGAAGGCTAAAGAAATGAAACATCTCAGAGGAGCCCTTAAAACTTGTGGATATCCAGACTGGGCCTTTGTCAAAAGAAGTAGAAGGAAAGAAAAGAACACGAATACCAACAGTGAAGGGGAAAAGCAAGACAGGAGGAAGAACATGGTCATCCCATATGTAGCAGGGGTCTCCGAGAAATTAAGAAGAATTTTCAAAAAACACCGTATTCCTGTCTACTTTAAACCGAACAACACACTGAGGCAGCAATTGGTACATCCGAAAGACCCAATACCTAAACACAAGAAAAGCGACATCATATATGCAGTGCAGTGCAGTGAAGAATGCTCTGATTTGTATGTGGGGGAGACCAAACAGCAACTGCATCAACGTATGGCCCAGCACAGAAGAGCCAATTCCTCGGGTCAGGACTCAGCCGTGTATCTGCATCTTAAGGATAAAGGACATACCTTTGAAGATTGTAATGTTAACATACTGGCGAAGGAACGTGACTGGTTCAAGAGAGGTGTAAGGAGGCCATTTATGTGAAAATAAAGAAACCAAGCCTAAATAGAGGTGGGGGGGTTCGACACCAACTGTCTGCCATGTACAATGCTGTTTTGACACCTTACTCTGGGCGTTCCTATAACACCTCTTAGCCACTATCTAATCACACCCTTAACACCTGGCTGTGATATGCTAATTGGGATTTTCCAGGGTACATAATTGCCACAGATTCTTGTACAAGTCATTCTGAATTGAGAAAGCCAGTCGGATGACTAGCGAAACGTCTTCAAGAACTACATTTCATGTCCAGTTGATCTAATTGAATACAACAGATATATGATGTAATAGGTATAGCAGAAACGTGGTTGAACAGTTCTCACGACTGGGCTGTAAATATAGAAGGATATGCCTTGTTTAGGCAGGACAGGGAAAAAAAGGAAAGGGGGAGGAGTATGTGTTTATGTTAAAAAAAATTGAAGCCAAAATTTAAAAGAAGAGAACTGGTGATATGGATGATAAAGTGGAGGCAATATGGGTAGAATTAGGCAACAGCAAAGGGGGTAATGTCATTGTTGGTGTCTGCTATAAGCCACCAAATGCTAGCAGAGAGGAGGGGAGTCAACTTCATATGCAGTTGGCAAGGGCTGCAAGTTTGGGGAGTGTGCTCATTATGGGGGACTTCAATTACCCTGACATTGATTGGTGTGGTTGAACTGCCATCACAGAAAAAGGCAATGAGTTCCTGAATTTGCTACAGGATAATTTTCTCTCACAGGTGGTTGAGGTTCCTACTAGAAAAGGAGCTCTGTTGGATCTGGTAATATCTAACATTGTGGAGCGCATTATAGATATAAAGGTAACGGGAGGCTTAGTGAAATAGTGACCATGAAATAGTGGCATTTGGACTTTGTTATCGAAAGGAAAAGTGCGCTGGGTTAACAAAGACATTTAATTTCAGGAAAGCAAATTTTCTCAGGTTAAAAGCAGCTCTTCAGAATGTTAACTGGGATAATGTATTATCAGGTAAATGTACTGAACAGAAGTGGACTGTGTTCAAGGGAATTAAGCCAGTTCACATCTAAATTTATACCCTTGGGAAATAAATGTAAAAAAAAAAAAATCTGCGTCCATGTGGCTGAATTCTGACGTAAAGAGGCAAATGGAAAGGAAGAAAAAGGCATTTAAAACCTTTAAGGCAGAGGGAACGGAAAGGGCCTTTAGGGGGTTATAAAAACTGTAACAAGGAGTGTAAGAAAGCAATCAAACTAGCTAAAATTAATAATGAAGTTAGGATAGCTGAACAAAGCATCACTAAGCCTAAAAAATTTTTTAAGTATATTAATAGTAAGAAGATGAGGACTGAGAATGTGGCACCATTAATTAATGGGGATTAGTTAGTTACGGAGGATGGCGATAAAGCAAATGTCTTGAATTATTTTTTTTCCTCTGTATACACTATAGAAGATCCAAGTACCGTACAGATAGAGTTTAGTAGCAATAATGGTATAAAAGATTCAAGTGTACTTTGGTTAACCGAGGATATGGTACAGAAAGAACTAAAGAAGGTTAATATTAATAAATCTCCTGGACCGGATAAAATACATCCTGGGGTACTAAGGGAGCTAAGTTCAGTTTTATCTAGGCCATTGTTTCTTATTTTTGCCGATTCCCTTATGTCCGGTGGTGTGCCTCTGGATTGGAAAAAGGCTGATGTTATTCCAATATTCAAAAAGGGTAGTCGTTCACAGCCGGGTAATTACAGGCCTGTAAGTTTAACTTCAGTGGTGGGGAAGTTTAATAAGTGAACATGTTCTAGAGTATGTTTCAAGGACTGACATAAGTAGTAACCAGCATGGATTTAGGAGGAATAGACCTTGTCAAACTAACTTGCTTGGCTTTTATGAGGAAGTAAGTAGAAATTTAGACTCTGGCATAGCAGTAGATGTAGTTTACTTGGATTTTGCAAAGGTTTTTGATACATTCCCCCATAGGCGACTAATGTATAAGCTAAGGTCTGTTGGTCTGGGCAGTCACATTTGTACATGGATAGAAAATTGGTTAATGAATAGGATGCAGAGAGTAGTTGTTAATGGGGCTTCATCACTATGGACTAAAGTGCTAAGTAGGGTGCCACAGGGTTCTGTGTTGGGGCCGCTTCTATTTAATCTATTTATTAATGATTTGGACTGGCAACAGCCAGAGCCAGCATGGTATTGTCTTGTATAAAGATTGATATGGATTCAAGGGAGGAAAATGTAATTCTCCCTCTTTACAAAGCATTTGTAAGACCTCATTTGGAATATGCAGTGCAATTTTGGAATCCTGTGTACAAAAAGGACATCTTTGAAATGGAAAGGGTTCAGAGAAGGCCAACTAAATTAATAAGGGGATTGGGGGAGCTTGAATATGAAGAGAGACTGGAAAAGTTACAATTATGTACGCTGGAGAAAAGGCGCTTGCGTGGGGATATGATTACTGTGTATAAATATATTAACAGGCCATACAATAAACTATCTGGGGCATTGTTCACCAATAGAACATGTCAAAGGACACGAGGACATCCCTTAAGACTTGAAGAAAAAAGGTTTAGGCTTCAAGCTCTGAAAGGGTTTTTCCACTGTAAGAACGGTAAAGCTATGAAACTGTCTTCCAGTGGACGTTGTTATGGCAGGTTCATTGGTCAGTTTAAAAAAAAGCTGGATGAATTTCTGCAAACAAGGAATGTTGCAAGTTACTGGTATTGATACATAACGTAGAGATGATCCAGGGAAATTTCAGATTGCCACTTGGAGTCAGGAAGGAATTTTTTCCCCCTTCATAAATTTGGTGGGTTTTTTTTGCCTTCCTCTGGATCAACAGTTAGGCAGGAAATGAGGATATTGCTAGATGGGTTGAACTGGATGGATGTATGTCTTTATTCAACCTCAAATACTATACTATACTACTAATGCCCTTTGGACTTAAAGTTTGTAATCTGTAAATCCAGCGTGCCTCCGTTTAATAGTACCCTTCTGTAGTCATCACCTCTGCTTTTAGATTTAACAACTTCCAGGATTTCCCACTTCAATTGTGATGCATTATGTTGCTTTTGAAAGAAGTGTTTACTCTCTGGAGTCTAATATCTAGCGGGTATGCCTTTATAGTTCATGATGTCCCTTCTATGTTCTCCTAATATTTGCCTCCCTCTCTGTCTTTCCTACATATACCCAGCCACATGGGCATTTGAAGAGATAAACAGCTCTTTCAGTAGAATTTGTAGCGAAATGCTGTAATCTAATTTTGGCGCCTTTACTGAGATGATGTACTACCTCCCCTGGGATAATAGCGTTACATATCCCACATTTCCTGCAGGGGAAAGTGCCAGCTTTTAAGGGGCCTAAAAGAAAATTCTTATTTGTCTCAATAGGAGCCATATCCATGTACCACAAGGTTTGTATGAAAATAAGGGGGCTCTGTGAATAGATTCCCATATTTTCTATCTCTTTGCAATATCTTCCATATACTTGACTATTCTTTGTATCTGATTTGAATGCATGGAATATTTGGTAAACAAAGGGTATCCAAAGATTTTCTTTCTGTGGATCCCTTGTTTTCTAGTAATTTCAATCTCTCCATCTGCATCACTATTACAATATTACTTATATCCCTTTTAGTCTTATTTTACAAAGATCATTATCACTCACAATCCTTCTTACTCTAAGTAGTTGGCTATATGGGAGGCCTTTGGTGGTACCCTTCAGATGAAAGCTAGTAGCTAATAGACTAAAAAGTTGCACTTTAGCAATAAGGTATGCCCTTTAGATTATGCAATTAGCACTTGTTTTAATATTCTGCATAGGCTTAAGATGTTTTTATCATTTATGTTTTATGATATGATCCTTGATATTTATTACACAGTAGCACTGTTTTTTTTATCTTATGGTTTTTGTCTAGGGCAGCCTTACTATGATGCCACAATTTGTCAATCACCAGGCCACATGGTATGTAGGTGGGGCATATGGGTATAAAAGTTTGTTTGGTACTGGTTACCAGTTATACCTGAGGAAGGGACCTTGAGTCTTGAAACATATGGGGGTTATTCAATAAAAGTTCTTATCGTTTAAAATGGTGCTAATTTTGCCCCAACCAATCAGATGTTAGCTTTCACATGTTACATAAGCTCTGATTGGTTGGGGCAAAATTAGCACCATTTTAAACGATAAGAACTTTTATTGAATCTCCCTGTATATGTCTTGATTGTTGCACAGATAAACAAATTCATCACCTGAAGTAGTGTGCTCCTAATACTGCTTGGATTGTGTAGCCCTGGAAGAAGGCGTTGAGAGGATTTGCACCTACAAACTTGTCTGGCTACATCTGGAACTTTGTTGCTATTAAACAAGGTGTTCATCCACCTGTGGAATTATCCATCTGACAAAGATCAGCAAAAATATTCCCTTAGGTCTAGGCCCCTCTAAAGACGTAGAATTGCAATGCCACGTGGTCGTGTACGCTTACAGTATTGAACCCTATCAGAACGCATGCTATGCGCACAAAAAATGTTCATCACGTGCGCCCAAAACGTCTCGGAATGCAGCACAAATTGTGGATCTGCTTCCAGTGTTCCATAGGTCTGCGCAATCGCTAGAGCGATCGGATAGCAAAATGCAATCCGAATCACGTTAGTCGGGCCTAGCCCCGATACATTTGCCACTCACATAAACAATTCTTACGACAAATTGCAGAAAGACCCTTAAGATTTGACTGCAAATGGTGCAGTCAACTAGTACGTCTCGATCAAGAAGCACAGATAGAATTTCACTACTTAGCACCATTCTTGGAAAGATTTTTAGCTTGATATCTACCTAACCTAATGCGGCAGTGTATGGAATTGTTGGAAAAAATTTCTGACTGACACACACCCTTGCTTATGTACATACACTAGCAAGAATGTTTGATTTGATTCAGGTTTCCTCTTAAAGGGACACTATACTGAAAAAATTACTGCCTCATCTTAATCTATAACTGAATACAGTACATGTAAGTAGCACTTACTCTGATTTTTGTGTGTTGCTGCATGCCTTCAATCCAGAACACATTTAGTTTAGGAACAGTATCCCCCTTCCCTATTTTAACAACTCCCACTTCCATCCGACCTGATTTTTTCCCCCACAAACCAACTGTTAAGCCTGCACACAGCATTCCTACTGTCAAAACTCTGTCACCATTCCAGCTACAGTAAAACTACTGACAGAAGAATAGTTTTGAGAGCAAGGAACTTGATTGACTGCTGAAATAAAATAAGTTTTAGATTTTTGCATTATGCATGATTGCCAATAATGGCTCTAAAGGGATTTACCTGACCTGGTCCCTTGCCGCAGCACTTCTTCCTGGTCATGGCTGTCAGTTAAGGTACAATGTGACGTCACCAGAGCAGGATTATCCACAAGGCAACCCTAGGCACCTGAAAATAGATCACTGAGGGTCGCACTCCAAATCTTTATAAAACTTTTATTGTGAACTACACATCACACGTCACAACGAATGCCCCCTTCTTCAGGGCATTCCCCCGAAACGTTGTGACGTGTGATGTTCACAATAAAAGTTTTATAAAGATTTGGAGTGCGACCCTCAGTGATCTTTTTTCCTGTGAAGCTGCTGGTTTTAAAGGGAAGAACCTACGAGGTGTCTGCACCCACAGTTGGACAGAGTGCACCTCCACCATTGTTTATCCTGCTTAACCCTAGGCACCTGCCTAGGGCCCAGGAAGTTTCTGGTAGCCCAGCTTCAAAATCAATAACAATATTATAATCTATACAATATATGTAGCAAAAAAAGGGGCCCTAAATGATGGCCCAGACTAGGGCCCCATATGATCATAATCCATCTCTGGACGTCACACCCAATTACCTGACAGCTGTGACCAGGAAGTAGAGCGGATGTATAGGATGTATGCATGATCTTAATATTTTTTGCCACGGCCAACCATATTATGGCCTGGCAGATAGCAGCGAAATTTCGGACTGTGTGTACCCTGTCTAATGTTTTTTTTACTTACAAGTTTAACAGCAGATATAATGGTGTTTGTATTTTTACATTTGTGAAATCTAAGCTCCATTAAAAAGCAGGCTGACTTTGCAGCACTACTTGCAGCTTCAATACCTAGCTTTACTCAGTATCCAATAATTCAGCAAGCTTGAGAGCTGCAGAAAGAGATAGATTCAAGACTAATGTCGTCTCTATATATTTACCCAGGAAAAAAGACTGTCGGGGGGTTAATCTAACGTAGTGATATACCTTTAATCCCGGGTAAACATTAGAGCCCAATATGGTGTGGGGAGGATGCGTGAGAATGACCGACATCTACACATCGCATTCCTCTTCCGGAAACCTGACCTTCTGAGAAAGCCGGGGGGGAAGGAATCACCGATTAGGTGACACGAGAGCTACAGAGCTAAACATGTCCCACAATCCTTCTACAATGACATTTCTGAGAGTTGTAGTTCTAAAAAAACATCGCGTCGTAGATAACAGTGACTGCTTTCTTTATACACTAATGAGGCTTCAACAGGCCCTGAAGTGACCACACAACTCCTACTTACCTCTTGAAGTCCCTCATTAGCCTTCTCCTGGCTGGGGTGGACATGGCCCCAGATTAAAAATAAACGGCTATGAGGAAAGGGGAAAACTCAGACCCAGACACCGAAAGCTTAACAACGCTGAAACAAACAACCTGCAGTGACGTTACACGTCCGTTGTGCCCCCCCCCCCCAAATGTGGGTTGGACAAGAACGTTTCGTTTGGACCGTACCAAACTTCCGAATTGGGGGATTCGTTAATATAATGAGCACCCTTATGAATCGCAAACAAATGTATAGAAATTACTTTAGACCGGTAACCATTCAGTAAAACGTATTTTCATTTAAAATGCTTGAACGATGTGTTAAGGAGCCCTTTGGAACAACTGATAGAGGCTTTCGCTGGACATTACCCCCCAACTGTAGAACACTTTAGGTAAGCCAAAGAGTGACACCTCAAAGTTGTAGCTTTGCATTATATCACGTGGTTTCGGGCTGTAGGAGGTTTAACCGGTGAATTTAGATGCAAATGTTCTTTAAGGGCTAGGCCACACTGCTGCGTTTTTTTTGCGTTTGCGATTTTACAAAATCATTGAAAACGCGGCAACGCAAAAAAATGCACGTTTTTCGGTGCGATTGCGTTTCTTTAGTATGATTCCTGCTGGCTAGATACTGGAAATGAGGCTGAATGTAAAGTAACCTAAATGCATTCTATAATTTATAATATAATAAGGTATAGATAGATACATATATTATAATTAGTTGGAACCAAGCCTTAATAAAACCCAAGAATTGTTATTTATTATATATATAATTCTGAAGGTTTCTAGCATGTCCTAATTTTTACTTCCGTCCGTACGAAAGAGTGACAATAGGTTTCCTACAAAGACGTCACCAAACAGTCATTGCCAAGGAGAAGGAGAGAGAGTGACTGAAGTAACTTTTGGAACTTTGTATGTGTTTGTTTGTTTGTTTGTGAGGAACTTTGTAAAACCCAGAAACTTGCAGCAGAATGAAAATGATTATTTTTTTTAAAATACTTCTGATCTCATAGGGGAAAGAAAGATACAACAGTCAGTTACTTAGCAGTTAAAGAATTCACTCATGGTCACGTTTTAGATTTAGTTTAAACTTTACAAAGCAACTGTTATAAGGTTCAGATCAGGGATAGGCAACCAGTAGATCTCCAGGTGTTTGAAAACTACAATTCCCAGCATTCCTTTACAAGGACTTTGTAGTTAGGGAATGCTGGGAGTTGTAGTTTTTAATCATCTATAGATTTACCGGTTGCCTATCCCTGGTTCAGATAATGCAGCTCGCCTGTGATCCAATTAGCAGTTCGCAGGGCAGCGCACCAAGTGAGGCCAACACTTTGTGCCTTTTAACGTGTGATTGGGTCGCGCGTGTGGCAGAGATGTTTCTAGGTATATGCGACCGCCATTCAATTTTTTTCCTTTTAAAAGACAGGTATCCTTATCAGCCATAGAGCAACAATCTGTTACCAATCTAGTTACCTGTAGTCTCTTTTTTTCTCATACAATATAATAATAATAATTTCCAATCTATGCAAAGACTAATTCGAGAGGTGGTTGGGGAAAATTTCAGTTGGGAAGGGGGCACCAGGGGAGACTTGCTTAAGGCACCAAAATGGCTAGAACCAGCCCTGCAGGGTGATCCAGCCCTTACTGTTGTCTAATAAGGAATGTTAATGCAATACAACAAGTTACAGAAAATGTTTGAAATCATGAAAACTGTACTCAGGAGTTTTACTGTATTAATATTTATTTTAAAAATGGAAAGAAAAAAAAAAGATTTTATTGTATTTATTTTATAAAATAGCACTCAATATATACAACAGCACTTTTACAATCAGTTTATTTATTTAATCTATTTATTAATGATTTGGAAGTGGGTATTGTCAGCAAGGTTTCTGTGTTTGCTGACGACACAAAACTTTGTCGACCATTAAAAACTTCAGAGGATGTGCAATCGTTGCAAGGGGATCTAGATAGATTATCACATTGGGCTGCTAAGTGGCAGATGAAATTCAATGTTGATAAATGTAAGGTGATGCATTTTGGACTTAAAAATACTTGTGCTACTTATACTATAAATGGCTCTGTGTTAAGTGAATCCCTGTTGGAAAGGGATCTTGGAGTTTTGGTGGATAACAAACTAAAGTAGCAAGCAGTGCCAGGGCAACAGCCAGAGCCAGCATGTATTGTCTTGTATAAAGCGAGGTATGGATTCAAGGGAGGAAAATGTAATTCTCCCTCTTTACAAAGCATTGGTAAGGCCTCATTTGGAATATGCAGTGCAATTTTGGAATCCTGTGTACAAAAAGGACATCTTTGAAATGGAAAGGGTTCAGAGAAGGGCAACTAAATTAATAGGGGATTGGGGGAGCTTGTATGAGAGGAGACTGGAAAGTTACAATTATGTACGCTGGAGAAAAGGCGCTTGCGTGGGGATATGATTACTGTGTATAAATACATTAACGGGCCATACAATAAACTATCTGGGGCATTGTTCACCAATAGAACATGTCAAAGGACAACGAGGACATCCCTTAAGACTTGAAGAAAAAAGGTTTAGGCTTCAAGTTCGGAAAGGGTTTTTCACTGTGAGAACGGTAAAGCTATGGAACTGTCTTCCAGTGGACGTTGTTATGGCAGGTTCATTGGTCATTTTCAAAAAAAAGCTGGATGAGTTTCTGCAAACAAGGAATGTTACAAGTTACTGGAATTGATACATAAAGTAGAGTTGATCCAGGGAAATTTCCGATTGCCACTTGGAGTCAGGAAGGAATTTTTTCCCCCTTCATAAATTTGGTGGGGTTTTTTTTGCCTTCCTCTGGATCAACAGTTAGGCAGGAAATGAGGATATTGCTAGATAGGTTGGACTGGATGGACGTATGTCTTTATTCAACCTCAAATACTATACTATACCTTTCACATCTGACCCTGTCCCAAATAGCTTACAATATACATGCCCTATTAGGCAGAGGCCACACTGAGCATTCAGGTTGGTGACTGCTTGGCTGCAATCCCTGTAATTTTCGGGGATCAGAGCACATGCGAATTACACCAAAAATGGTGATCACAGTCGTCCAATTAGCCAACGCTAGCATTCACTTTTTAACATGTGATGGAATGGCGTGTTAAAACACAACAACGTGGCCTAGCCATTACACACCAGTCAGTAAGCCTTTAATTTTTGGGGAAATGGCAATACCTAGAGGTTTTTAATTGTTGGGGAAATGGCAGTACCCAGAAAAAAAAACAAGCAAACAAACATATACACTACTTGCAGATATAGTCAGGGGTGGATTAGAACAGGTCCAACTTCCCAAGTAACAGTGGTGACAACTTTGCAGTTTGATGTCCTATATGTCCTTAAATGTGTTGGTGTCCTTAAAAACCCATCCCCACAGTAAATTTTCTGCATACCACCAGGACTCCCCCAAACCCTAAGATTGAAAAACTTACCACAAAGATAACCAGCAATGCCTTACCTTCCATTCTTCAATTAATTTAGAAGGAGCCAGGAACGAAGGGAGTAAAATTTACCTAGCACATGTTCCACCACCGTCTTCACTGATAGCTACTGACCACAGTTTAACTCAGGGTGGATAAAAATCAATGATTTTTTAATTTTTTTTTTAATTTTTATTTAAATCGGATTTTTTAAAATAAAATACTTTTTGTGGAAAATATATTAACATCCAAAGGTTATTCCATCATGAAATAAAGATTCGTTTTTTAATTATGTAGAATAAGGCTGTATATGTTTAATTTTTTTGGTAAATAAATTCCATTAATCCATTCACAATGTCATGCTCTTCCAGAGGTTTTTCTAAGATTATTGGGCAGTTTCTCTGCCTACAAGATATTATCACAGATGCTTGGTTTACTTTTACTCAAAAGTTGAGAAAAAGATCTTAATCCTATCGTTCTACAAACAGGGACACTTCTAGGGTTTTTGATGCCTGAGCCAACTTTTTATTGCTGCCCTTTCGCTCGCCGCTGCCACGTTAAAGTGGCCGTGGCTTTGTTGATGGGCGTGGCTAAAGTTTTACGATGTTGAACTTCCTATCACGTAGGTATTCAGACAGTTAATAAGCAATAATGTAAATGAATAGAAACAGATATTACATCCCTTTCTCAAACAACTTGTGTTGCCATTACCATATTGCTCCTTTCAGGTTTTTTGCTAAAATAAACTTATTTTATTGCCTGTGCTATACATGTTGGTACAAGGAATGCCATACTTTCTGTAGTCTAAAAGATTTTGTCCAAAATATTTGTTAGCCTGACACCACATCAAGGTAGACTCTTTCAGCAGGGCCCTAACTAACCTAACTAGTCTAATGTAGCCTAACAAACTAACTAAAGCTAACCAAACCAAACCATAAAAAAAGGATTTTAAAAACATAATATCTATTACTAGGGAATATTGACCAATCAAGGGTAAAAAATATTCTTTTCCACCTGAGACAAGTGTCTCACTCTGCCTAATGGTAGATGTGGCCCTGTCTACAAACCTATGAATACAGAATCAACCTCTTTAGTGCTAAAGGTTTGTACACACGTCCTATTTGGCACCGAGCCACGACCCCCGACGCCAATACATTCGCGGTCCCAACGACCCCCGACCGAACGAATACACACGTGATTCTTGGGTGAAACGGCCTTTGGTCACGTGGACATGGTGGGGGGTCATTGCTCGCTGCACACATCGGACGTGGGTACGAGCCTTTAGTTTCAAGAAGTTCAGTGAATTGCTTTGTTTAAGCAAATAACATATGCTGTAATGTTATTGTTTCAGTTGAGTAAATCTATTTAAATTGTTATTATTCTAAAAATCTTCATCTACTTGCATAATAAAGTTATACCAGCAAGAATTAGACTTTATGTAGAAAACTATGATTTAAATCAAGCCTTAATGACTAGTAATTTAAATCAGTTTGATTTAAATCAAATCCACCCTGGTTTAACTACAGCGTGCATGCACGATAATGCCCTGTCTGCTATGGAACTACTGGTAAGAGAGAAAATAAGAGATGGTAGAAAGAGTGGTCAGGAAATAAGCATTTCCTTCATACATAAATATGCATTAAGGGGGAGGTAAATTTATTAAACTGCTAATTGAAATGATTGTCACTCAGGAAGAGATGACTATTTAGTCAATTATGTGCCACTGTTGTGTTACTGGCCAAAAGGACCAACCTTAGGGGAGATGTCTTTTGTACCAGCACCCTACAACTCCCCATCCCACAAGAAGACACAATCACAGGGTCTTTTAAGGGTGATTGTGTTATTTGGAAAAAGGAATAAGGTGGGTTCTAGAACTTCTAGTAATCATGTTTTGTGGGGAAGAGGGCTTGCACAAAGCATTTTCAGACCAAGAAAAGAAAATTATGGCAAACATAAATACAAGTCTGTTTATTCAAGGGTTGGGCCTTAAAGGGAGTATATTTCATATATTTCAACAGCCACCTGCCAACCACCCTCCACACACACAGTCTGAAATTTTGGGCCGATCTGTCACCGCAACTTTAGTTGATCATGACAAAATATTGGTGAAAATTCCCCCCACAACTTAGCTTTTTGCCTGATTGCGAAAAATGGTCCTAAAAATGCAAGGGTCAAACCAAGATATAGGCAGCAGGTTTAATGATTGGTAATCTCTCTGAAAAAATTGTCCGGTGACTGCTGACTAAGCTCTTATGCAAGTGCAACTGTTCACTAGAGAAGGGATGCGGGTCCGACACGAAACTTCTAGGTTCCGAAATCCGAATGATTCGCCCGAATCCGGATTACAGAGCACATTTTCGATAATTTTCTAAGGTACGGAGCTATTTTCAATAATTTTCAAAAATAGCATCAAACGTTCGAAAATCCTCGAAAATACAATCGAATGTTCAAGGCTATTTTGGAAAATTATCAAAAATAGCCCCGTACATTCGAAAATTATCAAAAATTCATTCCGATTTTCCCTAGATCCGGGAATACGAAAATGGAACGAAACTAGTGAGTTTCTGCCATCTCTACTCTTCACTGGAATGATCGTCAGCGTTCCACCCAAGTGAAATTTAGAGTGTGTATGGAGTTTATATCACAATAACTTGTACCCACTCATAAAGCCATTAGAGAAAAAGTAAACTTTCAGAAGGCCAGCAAAGTTAGTGGTAGCTCCTTTACCTCCCATTCTTCAATTAATGCAGTAAGAGTGAATTTCTTAGTGAATTGTTCCTTTAAGAGAGGTTTTTATGAAGAAGTGATTAAGAATTTAGATTCAGGCATATCAGTGGATGTAGTATACTTGCCAAAGCTTTTGATACTGTGCCACATCGACGACTAATGTATGAACTGAGGACTGTTGACCTAGAAAAAACATTTGTACATGGATAGAAAATTGGTTGTTGGATTGCAAACAGAGAGTAGTGGTCAATGGAGCTACATCCTTGGGGGCTAAAGTTCTTAGTGGAGTGCCTCTGTATTTGGACCATTTCTTTTTAAAAGGGTTCTCCACTCGGGACTGTGTGTTTCCCACAACTGCAGAAGACCCCCCTATAGGGAGACTACAGCGGGCGAGGGAAATTTTAGGTCTTTCCCGAATGGCAGCGAGGCTGACCCATTCAGTGGCCACACATTTATTCAGGAAAGACACTACACGCACTACCAATAAAGCCCCAATCCGTTGGAGTATCGGGGCTTTATCGCTAGTGTGTGTACCTTGCTCCAGCTGTAGCAAACAATGCTAGACAGCAATGGCTAGAGTTAGCAAGATTTTGTATAAAGAGGGGAACAGATTCAAAGAGAAATATATTATTCTCTCTCTTTACAAGGCACTGGTAAGGCCTCATTTGAAATATGCAGTGCAGTTTTGTAATTTCGTATATGAAAGGGACATCTTGGAAAAGGAAGAAGTTCAGAGAAGGGCAACAAAAATAAGAAGGTGAATGGAGGGGCTTGACTATACAGACAAGTTAGCGCTGTTTACATTGAAGAAGCAAAGTTTGCATGGGGATATAATCATTTTATACAAATATATTAATGGGCCATATAATAAACTCTCTAGGTCAATGTTCAATAATATGTCATATCAGAGGACTCGTGGACATCCTTTAAGATTAGAAAAAAAAATGTTTCATCTTGAGGTTAGGAAAGGTTTCTTTACAGTAAAACTGTGGAACTATCTTTTAGCAGATGTGGTAATGGCAAGTTAAAAGTGGGAAAGTGGGATATAAGTTTTTAAAACTAAAAAAACATTAAGAATTACTGGTATCAATTGTTAGGGTTAAAGAGGAGGGCGTAAAGGTTGGACTAGATGGACATACGTCTTTATTATTTGCTTTATTATCGTAAACTGTTCTGCTGTAAGCAGTTTTGTTGTAGCTGGAATGGTGAAAGGGTTTTGATAGTTGGTATGCTATATGCTGTG
Source organism: Hymenochirus boettgeri (assembly GCA_019447015.1). Lineage (NCBI taxonomy): Eukaryota > Metazoa > Chordata > Amphibia > Anura > Pipidae > Hymenochirus > Hymenochirus boettgeri. Next base: position 53,659,869 of record CM033471.1, on the reverse strand, counting down.
TGGCATTTTGATGTGGTAAATTCTCTCTCCCACTGCTGCCACATAGTGATTCCTGAGCATGTTTGCCCGCATAAAAAAGTCTAGTCAGGTAAAATGGGGGGGGCTAAAAGAGGGAAAAGGGGGATAATGAGGCTGAACAGAGTAAGTGCTACTTACACATTTTTTTTTATAGATTAAGATGAGGGAAAGTTTTTTTTAGTATAGTTGCCCTTTAAACTTAAAATAGCTATAAGGTTTGTATCATTCTAGTTTTATTTAAATTTTAGAAAATGTTGCTCATAAATGATGACATAGAGCTTATATCCAAGATTGTTATCCAAGATAACATCATTCTGAAGATTCATTCTGAAGACGGGAACAGATTTCAGGACCTGTTGACAGGATCAGAAGAAAAGATATAAGAACAATATTGGATTTAGGTTTAGAAGACTAAAGCAATAATATAATACACACTGACTAAGGGCTAGGCCACACTAACGCGTTTTTAGCATGTTTGCGCATGTGATTTTGGTTAAAATGGAAATTGCAGGAATTCTTGCGCATGCGATTGCCCATTCATTTCTGTTTTGGTAACGCATGCGTTGACCATTTTTTGTGTTAACGCTTGCGTTTCCATAACGAAAAATGGAAAACCGCACTTGCAAACACTCAAGAATTGCGCGCACAATCACATGCGATAACGTACATGATTCCATATGCGATTCCGGCACGTTGTAGTGTGGCCTCAGCCTAAAGGAGGAAGTATTTGATTAAAGGGGAAGTTCAGTGCAAATACATGTACTTTTCATAAAAAAGAGCAGTATTTTTTCATCCCAATGACTTTAATCTGCCCATTCAACATTGTGTCTGTGTATAAATTAATACAACCGAAATACTGACTTCCTGTTTGCAGGACCCCTAGTAGAGACCGTTATGGTCTTGCCCTTGACCCAGCGCCTGGGTTGATTCAGTTGCTCAGTAGAGATCTGAGCATGTTTGACCCATCCAACAGCCAAGCTGTAGAAATAACTGTTAGGAACAGTTATTTGCATTAGTGGTGCATCCTGGGAAGAAGAAGGACCGTTAGAACCTGAAATTTCAGCTCACAGCAGGGAACAGCAAAGGGTATGAAATCAACTGATTTTTCAAAATGGAAGAGAATATGTAGAATAACTAAGAAGGCATTACACAAACTAACAATTTGACAAATATTGATCATTTCCACTGAACTGTCCTTTTAAAGTATTGTAATTAAGATCCAGAGAAGCTGGAGCTTGTTTGAAAATGTATGAGAGAGCTCTTTTAAATAGGACACTTGTATGGAGACCACAGTTACCCTTTAAAAACATTTATTAAGTTATAAAGTCTGAATCACATTAACAATTCCTGTGAACTTGGCTGACTTTAGGGAATATTTCTGATGGTGACAGCTGTTAGCCCACAAAATAGCTGTTTTTTTCCTTAAAAAGTGAAATTAATTTTATTGGAGGACAGGCCTTTAATTAGGTTCAAATACAAAATTTAAATTTCTCTACTTTTAAGCTCTCTACTGTTCAATCATTATTATTTAAATAGTTTGCAAAAACTGGATACTCCTCTTCCAGATGAACAACTAATAATCAATGTATTGACAATATTAAAAAATATTATACCTACTGAATATTCCAGAGTTTTCAGAACAAAGAAAGTACCATCAATGTTCCACATCTCTGCAGATAAAAAAAAGCAATGTTAAAGGGTATCTCCACCCCAAACTTACTTTTTCTGTAGTGTAGGGTATCCCAGCCCAACCCCATCCACCATGTTAGTTTTTCTTTTACAAAAACCCAGAAACAGACTTACCACCTCGGCTCCCGGCTCCCTGCTTGCCAGAAGTTGCAAATAGGGGCTGGACTTCAGGATATTGGTATAGTATAAGTATAGTATTTGAGGTTCAATAAAGACATACTTCCATCCAGTCCAACCCATCTATCAATATCTTCATTTATCCACATCCAATGTGTGGTCACTAAATAAAGAACTGAACCAATATCTTGGAGTGCGACCCTCAATCTATGTCAATTTTATATTCTACCAGCAGTCTATCCTATACTTACAGCAGTGTAAATTGTTGTTCTTCCTCCTTACATAGTGAGCTGTGACATCACCAGGTCCAGCAAGCGCCTGGTTGCATGCCCACTTGTATTGCACTGCTGGGACAGGGCATCATCAGTTGCATCATAAGTCCCATCCCCAAATTGTATTTTCAAAGCTAGCTACAAGCCTGAGGAAAGCAGAGATATTGATTGCAAGCCAGGCAGAGGAAAGCACAGATATTGATTGCAAGCCAGTAACTAGCTTCAGAAAAGATAGTTTTTTGGGGGTGGGGATTATGACAGAGGTTGTAACATGTCACAGATACAGCACAGAGTAGGATGAAACACTTTACAAGCCTAAAATTTTGGATTGACATTAAAATTGGATAGAACCTGATAATCCATTATACAGTGGTAATATGGATCTGATACGGAACCCCCTGGTTCTGAAATCTGAATGTTCTTTCCGAAACTGGGTGGATCATTCAGATTTTCGGGACTTCAGAACGTATTTTTAACAAACATTCAAAGTCATTTTCGGTAACCCTCGAAAATACGATCTGAAATGCGAAAGTAGCTCCAATCCTATTTTCGAAGGTTACCGTACATTCAAGGTTATTTTCAAGGTTTCCAAAAATAACCTTGAATGTTCAGTAACCCTCTAAGATACAGCCCGAAGCCTCAAAAGTAAATTTCGTCTAAAATATAAACAGCAACTATTAAATATATTTTTAATTCTGTTTACATTTTTTAGTGATGCCTTTTTGTAGCCATGGCAAATTGGGTGAAGTCTCTTTCTTTTGTACTATGTTTCATAACATAAATTAACATGCACTTGTGTAACAAGCGATACATGTGACTTAATCCACTTCAGTTGATTTGTAAGCACATTGGCATCCACACCCAAATTACATAAATGGGCATTACATAAAAAGCATACTAAAAAAAAACAAAAAACAAACAAAACAAAAACATGGTGTACAGCAATATTTTCATCTGAATTAAATACCTGATACTTTAGAACATTTAGAATATCTATGAAGTAAGGAGCATGAGGGCCTTTATTATCACAGCATGACCATTTTTTGCCACCGCAGGTTATGTTCCACAGATTAGAATTGTGCTATTTTACAAAAATGGTTATTAAATAGAACTGTTTTTTTAAAACCATGTCGTCCTTTTTCCTGACCTGTTAATAGTGTACTGGGACAGTACCCTTCTGTTTAAATAGCGCAAATAGGGACACATGGGAAATTTTGGTCTGGCGATTTACCGCACATCCGATCTGTAAATATGTCATTTGAAATTATCATGCCCATGTGTACCTGCCCTAACCGTATACAGAGCTAGTGTTTTTAGTTGCCGTTTACATGGATGTAAGGTATATGCAGTGTTGGACTGGCCAGGGTTACAGGTGAATCCCCCGTTGGGCCCGCTGCCCACTTACCCAAGAAAACAGATAACTTTTAACACATAAGAGAGCCAAAGGGAAAGTAAAAATGAATTTTAATAAACAATAGGCATCAGGAGTAGGGTTTCCAGGTGTCAGGAAAATCCTGGATTTGTCATGTTTTTTAATGGCAAATCCGGGGTCTGGACAGAATTTCCCATAAACCCCTGTTGGGCTGGATTTTCAGCTTCTAATACACACACAGGCATTGTCCCTGCAGCTTGATACATTGTTGTGAACATGAGCATAAGCACAGCAGCCAAGGGAAAAAAGTTCACAATCTGATACATTGTTGCAAATCTGAGCGCAGCATAGTACAGCAGCCAAGGGAGAAAAGTTCACAATCTGATACATTGTTGCAAACCTGAGCACAGCACAGCAGCCAAGGGAGAAAATCCGATACATTGTTGCAAACCTGAGCACAGCACAGCAGCCAAGGGAGAAAAGTTCATGTTCTGATACATTGTTGCAGTCACTTGGTTACATCCCCAGCACAGCCAGCAGTGAGGAAAGTTTATCTGCTTTAGCTCCTTGTGTTAGAATGAATGGGGGGAAAGCTGCTCACCTGTCTGCCTCCTGCAATGTCCACAACACAGAGACCAGATTTCAAGGCTGAAAGTAACTCAACACAGCCAGGCAGAGATGGGTGAGTAACAGATAAAGTGATTGACACCATTGCTTTCATTTACCGAGAGCCACAACACTCTTTTATGGAGTTAAAGTCACGCTAACCAATTCAATATCAGTTAGCATGACTTTACCTCCTTCCTTGCGCCGGCTGGATGGGTATTGGAAAAGAAACCTGTGCAGCCAGCACAAGGAATTCAATATGTTATTTGAGCTAGGTTTTGCTTGACTATTTAACGGCAGCTGGCGTTAAAGTTGTGCTGCGGGATTGGGATTCACCCACACGCGCAAATGGTGCATTGTATCCCGGAAGTGAGATTTACCCACAGCAATAGCATCTCTGGGTAAATTTCCCTGCATGTGTGCAGTTGTTCGAAGTAGTTTTAGCTGTGTCTGGCTTCTTAAAGAATATCTCCAAAATTTAGTTTGGGCTATTCAGTATTATTGATGAATGGGAACAGGAGGTGAGACACAGCTACTTTACCTCCTGTCTTTAATAAAACTGAATAGCCCAAACTTAATTTTCCCCAGTGGAGATACCCGTTAAAATTAAAGGACAACTTGCTCACCTCAGCCCATCCACTTCTCCATCCATTTAAAGGAAATCTGTTTTTTAATTTAGCTGTCTATCTGCTATAGTTGCACTTTAGTACTTTTGAATGTGGAATTTGGGCACTAACAATGAATTCATCATTATCAGGGTAAAGACCCAGCCTGAAGCAGCATCACACACACCCATTTAAAAAAAAAAAACATGGTGAGGACCTAAACCGCTAGGTCCTGACCCCTGGGTTAAGCATCTAACTCCTGCACTTCCCTCTGAAATTTGCGATGCCGGTATAATTTTCTCCACTTCCTACCTCCGTGCTGCGAGCTGATGACTTACTGGTATCAGACTGGAAGTTGGAGGCGGAGAACAGCACACTGGTCGATTTCAAGTTTAAGAGGTAAGTGCAGGAGTTAGATGCTTAACCCTGGGATGGGGACCAAGTGGTTTAGGTCCTCATCCTGGGTTCTTATAAATAATAATAATAAATATAAATTCAGGTTTGGTTTGGTGATGTTGTTATTTGCATGGCAGTAGGGTAAAACTTGCTGAACATGTTTTTTTATTTTAAAAAAATCAAAACTATTTAAACTATATGTAAAAATATATGTAGTGAAATTCCACCTGTCAGGACAGAGGACAGGTCAGTGGTCAGTGGAGGATTATAATGAGGTCATTTTCTTCGGCTGCAGAGTCTTCCCCCATGCTGCCCATGGTGGTATAGTGGAGGTATTGCACTGTGATCTCCATTCAGATCACAGTGCAGTATCAGCTATAACAAGAAGTCAGTGGAGCTCAGAGTTCGGAAGAGATCAATATTAGATGATCAGTTCTGATCATCTAATTATTGATCTTTGACAATGAATGAAAAATCACTTCCTGGAAAACACTTTCTGGGAAGTGATTTTTCCAATGGGCTTTCAACTTGAAAATGGGCATTTATGCCTGCATTCCGCATTCAAATCATTCCCAAAGTACCATTTGGATTACACTGAATGGCACTTAAAAGAGGGGTTTGTGACATTTCTTTACTAGATTTCAACCACCAAAATTAGTGAGAATAATTGGCTCCTGACAATCTCGTAAAACCATTGGATTGGCACCACACGCAGAGTGTATAAAGAAGGCTTTGGAAGCTGCTACTCAGTACAGCTCCTAAATGTGCCACATATGCACAGCTCTTCCCATACCCCCTTCCACTAAGTTTGACTGCACTCCTTGAGACCTGCAGCTTGGCCTGTCTCGTGTGTTTTAGCAGAACTGATCTGTGTCTATGTCTCGATCTTATCCATCAATCTATCTGTCTGTTTATCTATTTTTGTCTTTTAGTACCCAATGGATGTGGGTTGAGAAAGGGGCGTGACCTAAAAATTTTGTGCCGCGATATGCGCAGCACATATGGGGGGCCCATGTCTATGCTACAGCCAGGGGCCCAAACTAGGCTTAATTTGTATCTGTTGTATTCAATTAGATCAACTGGACTTGAAATGTAGTTCTTGAAGACGTTTCGCTAGTCATCCGACTGGCTTTCTCAATTCAGAATGACTTGTACAAGAATCTGTGGCAATTATGTACCCTGGAAAATCCCAATTAGCATATCACAGCCAGGTGTTAAGGGTGTGATTAGATAGTGGCTAAGAGGTGTTATAGGAACGCCCAGAGTAAGGTGTTAAAACAGCATTGTACATATACAGTTATGTATATGGTTATACAGGTGTATAATGAACTGCCCCCACCTTGCCCATAGAGATTGCTTTATTATATTCATACCTGTTAAATATTTCCAGACAAGACAATGACTGCCGTGTGAATTTGGACTATTAACTGGTCTACGCTCATCGCCAGTCTTGGAATCAATGGAGATCTGTAAGTAACCCCTCTCCTATATTCCATTACCGAAGAAATATTATTTCTACTAAACTAAATTTTCTATACGTTTCTTTAAACATTTTGTTTAATCAAAGCTGCACTAATTACTATCAAACCGCATTCACTGTGATCCAGCCTTACTGTGTGTTTATAATATGTAGAATTAGGGCTAAGCCACACTGCTGCGTTTTTCGTGCGTTTGCACTTGCATTTTTTTCATATAATTGAAAATGCGTCAATGCACCGAAAATGCGTGATTTTAAATCGCAATTGCATGCGTTTTCCAATACTTAATGAAAAAATGCATGCGCAAACGCAAATGCCCTTAAGGTTAGTTCACACGTAGGATCACGGGGGCCGACCTGTGACGCATGATGTGAATGAACTGCCGTTTCGGCCGATGATCATGCCGTGTATGGGCACTTTATCAGTCGAAATAGCCGCTTATTCGGAGATCCACCCAGCAAGTCGGGAAACAATCCCTGACAGAACGGCCATTTTGCCCGACAAAGTGCCCATATACTGCACGGTCATTCGTGCACATTGGCACCCGCAATCTCACCTTTAGGCTAACCTTTTAATAAGGGAGAGCTTTGAATTCTAAACACAATATACCTAAAATGTGCTGGACTTCGAATCAAAGTTGGTCACACAATGTTTGTTATATAAGGGACAATCTGGGTTTGACCACAATTCTGCTAATAAAAATTACTTTTGGGACTATAATACAAACTATCTATGTTGATACCACATCCATTTATTAACTATAGAACTATGGTGATTAGTTGGGGTTATTATTAAACAATAATGGGTGGATGAACGGCCGTTTTGGACGATAATCGTGATTTCTATGGTCACTTCCTCGCCACGAAACGGCCACTCGTTCGAAGATCTGCCCAGACGGTGGGGAAACGATCCCTGACTGAACGGGCTTTTCGGCAGAGAAAGTTCCCATACACGGCACATTTACAAATACAAAATTGCATTTAAATTACATTCATTCTAATTCCACCTTGCTGCATGTGTTTTTAATATGTGCCCTTTTTTGACTGATCTGGCAGCTCTATTCTCATGGAATTAAGGCTGCGTACACACCATGCAATTTTTGACCTAATCGACTGATAGTTCAGTATATCGGTCGATCTGGCAAACAACGACGTCCGACCATTCGTTCAAATCTGACAAATGGATGATTGGACGTGTTTGAAAACCACAGCTGATCATGTGGTCCTCTACAGACTACATGGTTGGTCACGGGGAACTGTCGGGCGCTGCTACTTTTGCCGCAACCAACAGTTGGTTTTTCAAAGTCTAAACCAAGGTTATTGCCTGTATTAAAGGACAACTAAAGCCTCAGAACATCACTGAATTAGAAGACAGGTCCTCTGGATATAAAAACAGTAATCAGTGTCTCACCTCTCATTTTAATATGGTTGTTGAGAAATGTAACTTTCTAACATGAGGTTTGTGTTTTATTTCCCAGTGTTCCAGTATCACACAGTGTGGTCACTGACTATTATGTTCTTTACACATGCTCAGTCCTAAGATACTGCAGAAAATTGTTACAGTTGGTCACACCCGCTAGTAGCCTCTAGCCAATTCTTTTACAGGACAGAATAGGCAAGGGAGCATGTGACTGAGATCAGGGGTGTGGCCAGTCACCATACATAATTATTTCAAGGGAGAGATCGGCCCGGTCTAGGGTTGAAACGTGTTGATATACGTGTATGTAATAAAAGTTTCTCACTTCAGAAGATACCCAGGAGTGCTCCATTTCTTCAGTTAATCTTCTAATTATTTCAAGTGGTAATATTTATTTAATGTTATTTGCTGTGTTGCTATTTTACAGTTTATTGTTTTTAGAGGGTTAATGTTCAGATCCTGGAGTGTAAAAATTTGGGTTTAGTTCTCCTTTAAGATTCCAGAACAATCTCGCCCCAGTGTATCAGGTGTGGCAATTTACCAGATGTTGCTAGGTACAATCCTCCAAGGCCCCAGGTTAAGACATGTCTATTTATTAGGGAGACACAGTTGATTGAAGGGAATGACAATGACAATCTCTAGACACAGGATATTTGCAGGGTCCATGAACCATATAAATAAACCTTTTATTAGGGTGATAATAAACGGTAGATGAAGCATTTCCTTTTATTACTCTTTGTTTAATTATTGCCTGTAGAAAGAAAATGATCCGACTTTTCACTGGATATTTGTAAATAATTGCGTATATAGAGACAAATACGGTAAATAATTTGATTAGAATATCTGATAAATTCTGTTTTGTAATGGACATGCTGGCTCGTCCAGTTCAGTGGAAATTATCAATATTTGTTAAATTAGTTTGTGTAATGCCTTCTTAATTATTCTACATAGTCTCTCCCATTTTGGAAAATCAGTTGATTTCATCCCCTTTGCAGTTCCTGCTGTTGACATTTGTGAGATGACATTTCAGGTTCTAATGGTCCTTACTCTTCCCAGAATGCACCACATCCTTGGAATGTTCCTAACAGTAATTTCTACTGATTGGCTGTTGGATGGGTCAGACATGCTCAGATCTCTACTGAGCAACTGAATCAACCCAGGTGCTGGGTCAAGAGAGACCATAACGGTCTCTATTAGGGGTCCTGCAAACAGGAAGTCAGTATTTCGTTTGCGTTTATTTATACACAGACACAATGCTGAATGGGCAGATTAAGGTCATTGGGATGAAAAAATACTGCTTTTGTTTCTGAAAAGCATATGTATTTGCACTAAACTTCCCCTTTAAAGCCTCGTACACAATGCAAAGCACCCTGAGCAGCGAATAGCCATTCGTTGCACTTGTGTATGCGTTATGTCGGGCGAATCAAGGAACAACAAACCGACAGAACGCATAAAATGGCTCGTGGGTTTAAAGGGGGTGTGGGCTATTTTGATTGTCCACCTTAAAAAGTCTACACCATGGATGTTCCTTTCCAACTCTACATGGGATGGTGTAAACATTGCTATGAGTTTGGACCCCTCTGTGAACAAAATATATAGAGTAATTTTACCTGTTGTTTCAGGATGGGAAATTGTTGTCAAAAGTTGGGTACACACCTTCAAATTCTCCGTCCCAACCGACCGGTCAGCCACGTTGAAGGATTTTCAGTTGCAGCAAATGTAGCTGGGACCGGGAGTTCGCTGCAACGAGCATGTGGTCTCGTGCGATCGCCCATTTGATCACCTTGCATGAATGGTCAAATATTGTGATATAGGGTCACATGGTCTGTGATATAGGGTCACATGGTCTGTGATAAAGGGTCACATGGTCTGTGATAAAGGGTCACATGGTCTGTGATATAGGGTGACATGGTCTGTGATATAGGGTCACATGGTCTGTGATAAAGGGTCACATGGTCTGTGATATAGGGTCACATGGTCTGTGATAAGGGTCACATGGTCTGTGATACAGGGTCACATGGTCTGTGATACAGGGTCACGTGGTCACCTTTTTAAATTGAACCCTGTATCACAGACCGACCATGTGACCCTATATCACGACCACGTGACCCTTATCACAGACCATGTGACCCTTTATCACAGACCATGTGACCCTATATCACAGACCATTTGACCTGTATCACAGACCAGTGTGACCCTGTATTCACAGACCATGTGACCCTTTATCACAGACCTGTGACCCATTCACAGACCATGTGACCCTTATCACATACCATGTGACCCTGTATCACAGACCATGTGACCTGCTATCACAGACCATGTGACCCTGTATCACTGACCATGTGACCCTGTATCACAGACCATGTGACCCTGTATCAAAGACCATGTGACTCTGTATCACAGACCAGACATGTGACCCTGTGTCACAGGACCATGTGACCCTATATCACAGACCAGTGACCCATATAGCACGTGACCCTTTATCACAGGACCACGTGACCTTTATCACAGACCACGTGACCCTATATCACAGACCACGTGACCCTTATACAGACCACGTGACCTATATCACAGACCACGTGACCACTGATATCACAGACCATGTGACCCTTTCACAGGACCATGTGGATCCCTTGGATCCAGCCATGTGACCCTGTATCACAGACCATGTGACCCTTTATCACAGACCATGTGACCCCATTTCAAGACATGGACCCTTATCACAGACCATGTCGGATGCCTGTATACAGACATGTGACCCTGTATCACAGGCCATGTGGCCTGTAGCACAGACCATGTGACCCTGTATCACTGACCATGGACCCTATATCAAAGACCATGTGGACCCTGTATCACAGACCATGGTGCTCTGTTATCACAGACCAGACCATGTGACCCTGTGTCACAGACCATGTGACCCTATATCACAGACCATGTGACCCTTTATCACAGACCATGTGACCCTTTATCACAGACCACGTGACCCTATATCACAGACCACGTGACCCTTTATTACAGACCACGTGACCCTTTATCACAGACCACGGGACGCTTTATCACAGACCAGAGTGACCCTATTCACAGACCACGTGACCCTGTATAACAGCCCACGTGACAGGTATCACCAGACCACGTTGACCATTTATCACAGACACGTGACCCTTTATCACAGACCCACGGGACCCTGTATCACAGACCATGTGACCCTGTATCACAGACCATGTGACCCTGTATCACAGACCACGTGGGACCCTTATTCACATTCGATATTTTCTAGGTACGGAGCTGATTTCCCAATAATTTTCAAAAATAGACAATCAAACGTTCGAAAATCCTCGAAATAAACATCGAATGTTCAAGGCTATGTTGGAGATTATCAAAAATAAGGCCCCGGTACATTCGAGAATTATCAACAAATTCATTCCCGATTTTTCCCTAATCCCGGGAATACGAAAAGGAACGAAAAAAAAAAAAAACTAGGGAGTTTCCTTGGCATCTCTACTCTGCACTGGAATGATCGCCAAGCGTTCCACCCAAGGAAATTAGAGGTGTGTAATGGAGTTTTCTATATCCCAGGTAACTTGTACCCACCATAAAGAGCCATAGAAAAAAGTAAACTTTTCAGAAGGCCAGCCAAAGTTTAGTGTAGCGGTCCTTTGCCTCCCTTCTTTCATTACAATGCAGTAAGATGAATTTCTTATTGAATGTTTTTCCTTTAAGAGAGGTGTTTTGATTAAGAAAAGTGATTAAGAATTTTAGTATCAGGCATATCAGTGGATGTGTATACTTGCCAAAGCTTTTGATACTGTGCCACACATCGTACGACTAAGGGTGTATGAACGGAGGCTGTTTGACCTAGAAAAAAATTTGTACTGGATAGAAATTGGTGTGTTGATTGCAATCAAGAGCGTAGTGGTCAATGGAGCTACAATCCTTGGGGCTAAGTTCTTAGTGGAGGTGCCTCTGTATTGGACCATTTTCTTTTTTAAATGGTTTCTCTCCCACTCGGGACTGTGGTTGATCCTCCCACAACCTGCAGAAACCCCCCGATAGGAGGACAAGCCGGGCGAGTGGAAAGTTGTTAAGTGTCTTTCCTCCCAGAGGATGGCCAGTCGGAGGCTGACCCGATTCACTGGAGAGCCACATCATTTATCAGTGAAAGACCACTACACGCACTCAACCATAAAGCCCCCAATCCGTTGGAGTACGGGGCTTTAATCGCTAGTGTGTGTACCTTGCGCTCCAGCTGTACAACAATGCTAGACACAATGGCTATAGTTAGCAACGATTTTTGTATACAGATGGGGACAGGATATTGCGAGAAGAGAAATATAGGTTATTCTCTCTGCTATGGGTTACAAGGCCACTGGTAAGGCCTCTTGTAAATATGCGATGCAGTTTGTAATTTCGTATATGAAAGGGACATCTTGGAAAAGGAAGAAGTTCAGAGAAGGGCACAAAATAAGAAGGTGAATGGAGGGGCTTGACTATACAGACAGTTAGCGCTGTTTACTTGAAGAAGCAAAGTTTGCATGGGATATAATCATTTTATACAAATATATTATGGGCCATATAAATACCTCTCTAGGTCAATGTTCAATCAATTGTCCATATCAGAGGAACTCGTGGACATCCTTTAAGATTAGAAAAAAAAAAATGTTTCAATCTTGAGTTTAGGAAAGGTTTCTTAACAGTAAAACTGTGTGACTTCTTTTCTTTTAGCATATGTGGTAATGGCAAGTTAAAAGTTGGAAAGGGAGGATAATAAGTTTTAAAAACTAAAAAAACATTAGAATTACTGGTATCTTGTAGGGTTAAGAGGAGGGCGTAAAGGTTGGACTAGATGGACATACTCTTTATTATTTGCTTTATATCGTAAATGTGTTCGCTGTAAGCAGTTTTGTTTGTGCTGGAATGGTTGAAAGGGTTTGAATAGTTTGGTTGCTATATGCTGTGTGGCTTTTGGATGTGGTAAATTCTCTCTCCCACTGCTGCCACATAGTGATTCCTGAGCATGTTTGCCCCCCGCATAAAAGTCCTAGTCAGGTAAAATGGGGGGGGCTAAAAGAGGGAAAAGGGGGATAATGAGGACTGAAACAGAGTAAGTCTACTTACACATTTTTTTTTATAAATTAGATGAGGGAAAGTTTTTTTTAGTATAGTTGCGCCTTTTAAACTTAAAATAGCTATAAGGTTTGTATCATTTCTAGTTTTATTTAAATTTTAGAAAATGTTGCTCATAAATGATGACATAGTAGCTATATTCCAAGATTTGTTCCAAGATACATCATTCTGAAGATTTCATTCTGGAAGACGGGACACAGATTTCAGGACCTGTTGTTTACAGGATCAGAAGAAAAGATATAAGAACATATTGGTTTAGGTTTAGAAACTAAAGCATAATATAATACACACATGACTAAGGCTAGGCCCACACTAACGCGTTTTTAGCATTTTTTGCGCATGTGATTTTGGTTAAATGGAATTGCAGGAATTCTTGCGACATTGCGATTGCCCATTCATTTCTGTTTTGTAACCATGCCGTTGACCATTTTTTTGTTTTAACGCTTGCGTTTCCATAACGAAAAATGGAAAACCGCACTGTGACAACACACTCAAGATTGCGCGCACAATCCATGCGATAACGTACATGATTCCATAATGCGTTCCGCACGTTGTAGTGGTGGCCTCACCTAAAGGAGGAAAATATTGATTAAAGGGGAAGTAGTTCAGTGCAAATACATGTACGTTTCATAAAAAAGAGCAGTATTTTTTTCATCCCAATGACTTTAATCTGCCCATTCACAACATGTGTCTGGTGGATAAATTATACAACCGAAATACTGACTTCCTGTTTGCAGGACCCCTAGTAGAGACCGTTATGTCTTGCCCTTGACCCAGCGCCTGGGTTGATTCAGTTGCTCAGTAGAGATCTGAGCAGGTTTGGACCCATCCACAGCCAAGCTTGAGAAATACTGTTAGGAACAGTTTTATTGCATTAGTGGTGCATCCTGGGAAAAGAAGGAGGACCGTTAGAACCTGAAAATTTCAGCTCACAGCAGGGAACAGCAAAGGGTATAAATCAACTGATTTTTCAAATGAAGAGAATATGAGAATAACTGAAGAAGGCATTACAACACAAACTAACATTTGACAAATATGATCATTTCCACTAACTGTCCTTTTAAAGTATTGTAATTAATCCAGAGAAGCTGGAGCTTGGGTTTGAAAAATTTATGAGAGAGCTCTTTTAAATAGGACACTTGTATGAGAACCACATACCCTTTAAAACATTTTATTAAGTATAAAGTCTGAATCACATTAACATTCCTGTGAACTTGGCTGACTTTAGGGAATATTCTGATGGTGACAACTGTTAGCCCACAAATTAGCTGTTTTTTTTTTCCTTAAAAAGTGATTAATTTTGATTGGAGGACCAGGCCTTTATATTAGTCAATACAAATTAAATTTCTCACTTTTAGCTCTCTCTACTGAATTTCAATCATTATTATTTAAATAGTTTGCAAAAACTGGATACTCCTCTTCCAGAATGAACTAATATCAATGTATTGACAATAATTAAAAAATATTATACCTACCTGAATATTCCAGAGTTTTTCAGACAAGAAGTACCATCAATGAGTCCACATCTCTGCAGATAAAAAAAAGCAATGTTAAAGGGTATCTCCACCCAAACTTACTTTTTTCTGTAGTGTAGGGAAATCCCAGCCCCCAACCCCATCCACCTGTTAGTTTTTCTTTTACAAAAAACCCAGAAACAGACTTACCCACCTCGCTCCCGGCTCCCTGCTTGCCAGAAGTTTGCAAATAGGGGCTGGACTTCAGGAATTGGTATAGTAAGTATATAAGTATTTGAGGTTCAATAAAGACATACTTCCATCCAGTCCAACCCATCTATCAATATCTCATTTATCCACATCCAATTTGTGTGGTCCACTAATAAAGAACTGAACCAATATCTTGGAGGCGACCCTCAATCTATGTCAATTTTATATTCTACCCAGCAGTCTAATCCTATACTTACAGCAGTGTAAATTTGTTGTTCTTCCCTCCTTACATAGTGAGCTGTGACAATCACCATGTCCAGCAAGCGCCTGGTTTCATGCCCCCTTGTATTGCCACTGCTGGGACAGGGCAATCATCAGTTGTCATCATAAGTTCCCATCCCCAAATTGTATTTTTCAAAGCTAGCTACAAGCCTGAGGAAAGCAGACGATATTGATTGCAAGCCAGGCAGAGGAAAGCACAGATCTTGATTGCAAGCCATAATAGCTTCAGAAAGATGTTTTTTTTGGGGGTGGGGATTATGACGAGGTTGTAACATGTCACAGATACAGCACAGAGTAGGATGAAACACTTTACAATCCTAAAATTTTTGGATGGACATTAAAATTGTGATAGAACCTGATAATCCCATTATACAGTGGTAAAATGGATCTGATAAACGGAACCCCCTGGTTCTGAAATCTGAATGTTCTTTTCCTTTCCGAAACTGGGTGTATCATTCAAGATTTTCGGGACTTTCAGAACGTATTTTTAACAAACTTCAAAGTCATTTTCGATACCCTCGAATACGATCTGAATGCGAAAGTAGCTCCAATCCCTATTTTTCGAAGGTTACCGTACATTCAAGGTTATTTTCAAGGTTTTCCAAAAATAACCTTGATGTTTCAGTAACCCTCTAAGATACAGACCCGAAGCCTCAAAAGTAAATTTCGTGGCTAAATATAACAAGCAACTATTAAATATATTTTTTAATCTGTTTACTTTTTAGTGATGCCTTTTTGTAGCCTGGCAATTGGGTGAAATTCTCTTTCTTTTGTACTATGTTTCATAACATATTAACATTCCACTTTGTGTAACAAGCGATACATGTGACTTAATCCACTTCAGTTGATTTGTAAGCACATTGGCATCACAGCCAAATTACATAAATGGGCATTACTAAAAAAGCATACTAAAAAAAAACAAAAAACAACAAAAAAAACAAAAACCTGGTGTAGCACAATATTTTCATCTAATTAAATACCTGATACTTTGATAGAAACATTTAGAATATCTATGAAGTAAGGACATAGGGCCTTTATTATCACAGCAATGACCATTTTTTGCCACCCAGGTTTGTTCCACAGATTAGAATTGTGCTATTTTACAAAATGGTTATTAAATAGAAAACTGTTTTTTTAAACCAGCCATTCGTCCTTTTTCCTGACCTGTTACATAGTGTACTGGGACATTACCCTTCTGTTTAAATACGCGCAATAGGGAACACATGGGAAATTTTGGTCTGGCGATTTTACCGCCACATCCGATCTGTAAATATGTCATTTGAAATTATCTGCCCATTGTTCGCTTCCTGCCCTAACCGTATACAGAGCTAGGGTTTTTTTTAGTTGCCGTTTACATGGATGTAAGGTATATGCAGTGTTGGACTGGCCAGGTTTTACAGGTGAATCCCCCGTTTGGCCCGCTGCCCACTTACCCAGAAAACAGATAACTTTTAACACATAGAGAGCCAAAGGAAAGTAAAAATGAATTTTAATAACAATAGGCATAGAGAGTAGGTTTCCGGTGTCAGGAAAATCCGGATTTTGTCATGTTTTTTAATGGCAAATCCGGGGTCTGGACAGAATTTCCCCATAAACCCCTGTTGGGCTGGATTTTCAGCTTCTAATACAAACACAGCCACCCAAGACATTGTCCGCATTGTCCCCCCCTCTTGATACATATGTTTGTGAACCTGTCATAAGCACAGCTCCAAGGAAACAGTGCCATCTTGATACTTGTTGCAAATCTGAGAGCGCGCATAGTACAGCAGCCAGGAGAAAAGTTCACAATCTGATACATTGTTGCAAAAACCTGACACAGTCACAGCAGCCAAGGGAGAAAATCCGATACATGTTGCAACCTGAGCACAGCAACAGCAACAGGGCCACGGGGACGAAAAGATTTCATGTTTTGATACATTGTTTTGCAGTCACTGGTTTTACATACCCCAGCACAGCAGCAGTGGAGGAAAGTTTATCTGCTTTAGCTCCTTGGTGTTAGAATGAATGGGGGAAAGCTGCTCACCTGTCCTGCCTCCTGCAATGTCCCAACACAGAGACCAATTTCAAGGCTGAAAGTAACTCACACAGCCAGGCAGGATGGGTGAGTAAACAGATAAAGTGATTTACACCCATTGCTTTCATTTACCGAGAGCCACAACACTCTTTTTATGGAGTTAAAGTCCGCTAACCAATTCAATATCAGTTAGCATACTTTACCTCCCTCCTTTCCTTGCGCCGGCTGGATGTGGTATTGGAAACAGAAACCTGTGGCAAGCCAGCACAAGGAATTCATATGTTTATTTGGCTAGGTTTTGCTTGACTATTTACCGGCAGCTGGCGTTAAGTTTGTGCTGTGCGGGATTGGGATTCACCCACACCGCGCAAATGGTGCATTGATCCCGGAAGTGAGATTTACCCACAGCAATAGCATCTCTGGGTAAATTTCCCTGCATGTGTGGCGTTTTCGAAAGTAGTTTTTAGCTGTGTCTGGCTTCTTAAGAATATCTCCCAAAATTTAGTTTGGGCTTATTCAGTATTATTGATGAATGGGAACAGGAGGTGAGACCCAGCTACTTTACCTCCTGTCGTTATAAATAAAACTGAATAGCCCAACTTAATTTTCCCCACAGTGGAGATACCCGTTAAAATTAAAGGACAACTGCTCACCTCACCCCATCCACTTCTCTCCATCCATTTAAAGGAAATCTGTTTTTTTTAATTTAGCTGTCTATCTGCTATAGTTGCACTTTAGTACTTTTTGAATGTGGAATTTGGGCACTATAAACAATGAATTCATCATTATCAGGGTAAAGACCCAGCCTGAAGCACCATCACACACACCCATTTAAAAAAAAAAAACATGGTGAGGACCTAAACCGCTAGGTCTGACCCCTGGTTAAGCATCTAACTCCTGCCACTTCCCTCTGAATTTGCGATGCCGGTATAATTTTCTCCACTCTCCTACTCCCGTCCTGCGAGCTGATGACTTACTGGTATCAGACTGGAATTGGAGGCGGAGAACAGCACACTGGTCGATTTCAAGTTTAAGAGGTAAGTGCAGGAGTTAGATGCTAAACCCTGGATGGGGACCAAGTGGTTTAGGTTCCTCATCCTGGGTTCTTATAAATATAATAATAAATATAAATTCAGGTTGGTTGGGTGATGTTGTTTATTTGCATGGCAGTAGGGTAAAACTTGCTGACATGTTTTTTTTATTTTAAAAAAATCAAAACTATTTAAACTATATGTAAAAATATATGTAGTGAAATCCACCTTCAGGACAGAGGACAGGTCAGTGGTCAGTGGAGGATTTAATGAGGTCATTTTCTTCGGCTGCAGAGTCTTCCCCCATGCTGCCCATGGTGGGTATAGTGGAGGTATTGCACTGTGATCTCCATTCAGATCACAGTGCAGTACAGCTATAAAGAGTAGTGGAGTCAGAGTTCGGAAGAGTATCAATATTAGATGATCAGTTTTTCTGATCACTATATTATTGATCTTGACAATGAATGAAAATCACTTCCTGGAAACACTTTCTGGGAAGTGATTTTTTCCAATGGGCTTTCAACTTGAAAATGGGCATTTATGCCTGCATTCCGCATTCAAATCATATTCCCAAAGTACCATTGGGATTACCGGAATGGCATTAAAAGAGGGGTTTGTGACATTTCTTTCTACAGATTCTAACACCAAAATTAGTGAGAATAATTGGCTCCTGACAATCTCGTAAAACCATTGGATTGGCACCACACGCAGAGTGTATATAAGAAGGCTTTGGAAGCTGCTACTCAGTACAGCTCCTAAATGTGCCACATATGCACAGCTCTTCCCATACCCCACTTCCACTAAGTTTGACTGCACTCTGAGACTGCAGCTTGGCCTGTCTCGTTGTTTTAGCAGAACTGATCTGTGTCTATGTCTCGATCTTACCATCATCTATCGTCTGTTTTCTATTTTTGTCTTTTAGTACCCATGATGTGGGGTTGAGAAAGGGCGTGACCTAAAAATTTTGTGCGCGATATTCGCAGCACATATGGGGGGGGGCCCATGTCTATGCTACAGCCAGGGGCCCAAACTAGGCTTAATTTGTATCGTTGTATTCAATTAGATCAACTGGACTTGAATGTAGTTCTTGAAGACGTTTCGCTAGTCTCTCCGACTGGCTTCTCAATTCAGAATGACTTGTACAAGAATCTGTGCACATTATGTACCCTGGAAATCCCATTAGCATATCACAGCCAGGTTGGTTAAAGGGTGTGATTGATAGTGGCTAAGAGGTGGTGTATAGAACGCCCAGAGTAAGGTGTTAAAACAGCATTGTTACATATAACAGTTATGTATATGGATTATCAGGTGTATAATGAACTGCCCCCCACTTGCCCATAGAGATTGCTTTATTATTGTCATACCTGTGTATATTTCCAGAGACAAACAATGACTGCCGTGTGAATTTGGACTATTAACTGTCTACGCTCATCGCAGTTTGGAATCAATGGAGATCTCTGTAAGTACCCTCTCCTATATTCCTTACTAAGAAATTTATTTTCTACTAACTAAACTAACTTTTCTATACGTTTCTTTAAACATTTTGTTTAATCAAAGCTGCACTAATTACTATCAAACCGCATTCGACTGTGATCCAGCCTTACTGTGTGTTTATAATATGTAGAATTAGGGCTAAGCCACACTGCTGCGTTTTTTTCGTGCGTTTTGCACTTGCATTTTTTTCATATAATTGAAAATGCGTCAATTGCACCGAAATGCGTGATTTTAAATCGCAATTGCATCGTTTTCCAATACTTAATGAAAAAATGCATGCGCAAACGCAAATCCCTTAAGGTTAGTTCACACGTAGGATCACGGGGGCCGACCTGTGACGCATGATTGTGAATGAACTGCCGTTTCGGCCGTGATCATGCCGTGTATGGCCTTTATCAGTCGAAATAGCCGCTTATTCGGAGATCCACCCAGCAAGTCGGGAAACAATCCCTGACAGAACGGCCATTTTGCCCGACAAGTGCCCATTACTGCACGGTCATTCGTGCACATTGGCACCCGCAATCTCACCTTTAGGCTAACCTTTAATAAGGGAGAGCTTTGAATTTAACACAATATCCTAAAATGTGCTGGACTTCGAATCAAAGTTGGTCACACAATGTTTGTTATATAAGGGACAATCTGGGTTTGACCACAATTCTGCTAATAAAAATTACTTTTGGGACTATAATACAAACTATCTATGTTGATAGATACCACATCCTTTATTACTATAGAACTATGGTGATTAGTTGGGGTTATTATTAAACAATAATGGGTGGATGAACGGCCGTGTTTTGGACGATAATCGTGATTTCTATGGTCCTTCCACTCCTCGCCACGAAACGGCCACTCGTTCGAAGATCTGCCCAGACGGTGGGGAAACGATCCCTGACTGAACGTCTTTTCGGCAGAGAAGTTCCCATACACGGCACATTACAAATACAAAATTGCATTTAAATTACATCATTCTAATTCTACCACCTTGCTGCATGTGTTTTTTAATATGTCCCTTTTTTGACTGATCTGGCAGCTCTATTCTCATGGAATTAAGGCTGCTACCACCATGCAATTTTTGACCTAATCGACTGATAGTTCAGTATATCGGTCGATCTGGCAAACAACGACGTCCGACCATTCGTTCAATATCTGACAAATGGAATGATTGGACGTGTTTGAAAACCACAGCTGATCATGTGGTCCTCTACAGACTACATGGTTGGTCACGGGGAAACTGTCGGGCGCTGCTACTTTTGCCGCAACCAACAGTTGGTTTTTCAAAGTAAACCAAGGTTATTGCCTGTATTAAAGGACAACTAAAGCCTCAGAACATCACTGAATTAGAAGAACAGGTCCTCTGGATATAAAAACAGTAATCAGTGTCTCACCTCTCATTTTAATATGGTTGTTGAGAAATGTAACTTTCTAACATGAGGTTTGTGTTTTTATTTCCCAGTGTTCCAGTATCACACAGTGTGGTCACTGACTATTATGTTCTTTACACATGCTCAGTCCTAAGATACTGCAGAAAATTGTTACAGTTGGTCACACCCGCAGTAGCCTCTAGCCAATTCTTTTACAGGACAGAATAGGCAAGGGAGCATGTGACTGAGATCAGGGTGTGGCCATCAACCATCAATAATTATTTCAAGGGAGAGATCGGCCCGGTCTAGGGTTGAAACGTGTTGATATACGTGTATGTAATAAAAGTTTCTCACTTCAGAAGATACCCAGGAGTGCTCCATTTCTTCAGTTAATCTTCTAATTTCAAGTGGTAATATTTTATTTATGTTATTTCTGTGTTGCTATTTTACAGTTTATTGTTTTAAGGGTTAATGTTCAGATCCGGAGTGTAAAAATTTGGGTTTAGTTCTCTTTAGATTCCAGAACACTCCCCCAGTGTATCAGGTGTGGGCAATTTACCAGATGTGCTAGGTACAATCCTCCAGGCCCCAGGTTAAGACATGTCTATTTATTAGGAGACACAGTTGATTGAAGGGAATGACAATGACAATCTCTAGAACACGGATATTTGCAGGGTCCATGAACCATATAAATAAACCTTTTATTAGGGTGATAATAAACGGTAGATGAAGCATTTCCTTTTTATACTCTTTGTTTAATATTGCCTGTAGAAAGAAAATGATCCGACTTTCACTGTATATTTTGTAAATAATTGCGTATATAGAGACAAATACGGTAAATAATTTGATTAAATATCTGATAAATTCTGTTTTGTAATGACATGCTGCTGCTCGTCCAGTTCAGTGGAAATTATCATATTTGTTAAATTAGTTTTGTGTAATGCCTTCTTAATTATTCTACATAGTCTCTCCCATTTTGAAAATCAGTTGATTTCATCCCCTTGCGTTCCTGCTGTTGACATTGTGAGATGACATTTCAGGTTCTAATGGTCCTTACTCTTCCCAGAATGCACCACTCCTTGGAATGTTCCTAACAGTAATTTCTACTGATTGGCTGTTGGATGGGTCAACATGCTCAGATCTCTACTGAGCAACTGAATCAACCCAGGTGCTGGGTCAAGAGAGACCATAACGGTCTCTATTAGGGGTCCTGCAAACAGGAAGTCAGTATTTCGTTTGCGTTTATTTATACACAGACACATACATGCTGAATGGGCGATTAAGGTCATGGGGATGAAAAAATACTGCTTTTGTTTCTGAAAAGCATATGTATTTGCACTAAACTTCCCCTTTAAAGCCTCGTACACAATCAAAGCACCCTGAGCGCGAATAGCCATTCTTGCACTTGTGTATGCGTTATGTCGGGCGAATCAAGGAACAACAAACCGACAGAACGCATAAAATGGCTCGTGGTTTTAAAGGGGTGTGGGCTATTTTGATTGTCCACCTTAAAGTCTACACCATGGATGTTCCTTTCCAACTCTACATGGATGGTGTAAACATTGCTATGAGTTTGGACCCCTCTGTGAACAAAATATATAGAGTATTTTACCTGTTGTTTCAGGATGGGAAATTTGTCAAAAGTTGGGTACACACCTTCAAATTCTCCGTCCCAACCGACCGGTCACCACGTTGAAGGATTTCAGTTGCAGCAAATGTAGCTGGGACGGGATTCGCTGCAACGAGCATGTGGTCTCGTGCGATCGCCCATTTGATCACCTTGCATGAATGGTCAATATTGTGATATAGGGTCACATGGTCTGTGATATAGGGTCACATGGTCTGTGATAAAGGGTCACATGGTCTGTGATAAAGGGTCACATGGTCTGTGATATAGGGTGACATGGTCTGTGATATAGGGTCACATGGTCTGTGATAAAGGGTCACATGGTCTGTGATATAGGGTCACATGGTCTGTGATAAGGGTCACATAGTCTGTGATACAGGGTCACATGGTCTGTGATACAGGGTCACGTGGTCTGTGATAAGGGTCACGTGGTCTGTGATACAGGGTCACATGGTCTGTGATACAGGGTCACATGGTCTGTGATACAGGGTCACGTGGTCTGTGATAAAGGGTCACGTGGTCTGTGATAAATGGTCACGTGGTCTGTGATACAGGGTCACGTGGTCTGTGATACAGGGTCACGTGGTCTGTGATACAGGGTCACGTGGTCTGTGATACAGGGTCACGTGGTCTGTGATACAGGGTCACGTGGTCTGTATAAAGGGTCACGTGGTCTGTGATATAGGGTCACGTGGTCTGTGATAAAGGGTCACATGGTCTGTGATAAAGGGTCACATGGTCTGTAATAGGGTCACATGGTCTGTGATACAGGGTCACATGGTCTGGTCTGTGATACAGAGTCACATGGTCTGTGATACAGGGTCACATGGTCTTTGATATAGGGTCACATGGTCAGTGATACAGGGTCACATGGTCTGTGCTACAGGGTCACATGGCCTGTGATACAGGGTCACATGGTCTGTGATACAGGATCACATGGTCTGTGATAAGGGTCACATGGTCTGTAAATAGGGTCACATGGTCTGTGATAAAGGGTCACATGGTCTGTGATACAGGGTCACATGGTCTGTGATACAGGGTCACATGGTCTGTGATAAAGGGTCACATGGTCTGTGATACAGGGTCACGTGGTCTGTGATATAGGGTCACGTGGTCTGTATAAAGGGTCACGTGGTCTGTGATATAGGGTCACGTGGTCTGTGATAAAGGGTCACGTGGTCTGTGATAAAGGGTCACGTGGTCTGTGATATAGGGTCACATGGTCTGTGATATAGGGTCACATGGTCTGTGACACAGGGTCACATGGTCTGGTCTGTGATACAGAGTCACATGGTCTTTGATACAGGGTCACATGGTCTGTGATACAGGGTCACATGGTCAGTGATACAGGGTCACATGGTCTGTGATACAGGTCACATGGTCTGTGATACAGGGTCACATGGTATGTGATAAGGGTCACATGGTCTGTGAAATAGGGTCACATGGTCTGTGATAAAGGGTCACATGGTCTGTGATACAGGGTCACATGGTCTGTGATCACGGGTCAAATGGTCTGTGATATAGGGTCACATGGTCTGTGATAAAGGGTCACATGGTCTGTGATAAAGGGTCACGTGGTCTGTGATATAGGGTCACATGGTCTGGTCTGTGATACAGGTCACATGGTCTGTGATACAAGGTCACATGGTCTGTGATACAAGGTCACATGGTCTGTGATATAGGGTCACATGGTCTGTGATAAAGGGTCACATGGTCTGTGATATAGGGTCACATGATCTGTGATATAGGGTCACATGGTCTGGTCTGTGATAAGGGTCACATGGTCTGTGATAAAGAGTCACATGGTCTGATAAATAGGGTCACACGGTCTGTGATACAGGGTCACATGGTCTGTGATACAGGGTCACGTAATCTGTATAAAGGGTCACATATTCTGTGATATAGGGTCACATGGTCTGTGATAAAGGGTCACATGGTCTGTGATATAGGGTCACATGGTCTGTAACATAGGGTAACATGGTCTGTGACACAGGGTCACATGGTCTGGTCTGTGATACAGGGTCACACGGTCTGTGATACAGGGTCACACGGTCTGTGATACAGGGTCACACGGTCTGTGATAAAGGATCACACGGTCTGATAAATAGGGTCACATGGTCTGTAATATAGGGTCACACGGTCTACGTTGGTGATAGGTCATACGTCTGATAATAGGGTTACACGGTCTGTGATAATGGGTCACATGGTCTGCGAAATAGGGTCACATGGTTTGCGAAATAGGGTCACATGGTCTGCGGTATAAGGGTCACATGGTGTGTGATATAGGGTCACATGGTCTGTGATATAAGGTCACATGGTCTGTGATATACGGTCACATGGTCTCGTAAAGGGTCAATGTCTGCATAAAGGGTCACATGGTCTGCGGTAAAGGGTCACATGGTCTGTGGATAAGGGTCACGTTGTGGTCTGTGATAAGGGTCACGTGGTCTGTGATATGGGTCACATGTGTCTGGATATAGGGTCACATGGTCTGGTCTGTGATACAGAGTCACATGGTCTTTGATACAGGGTCACATGGTCTGTGATACAGGGTCACATGGTCAGTGATACAGGGTCACATGGTCTGTGATACAGGGTCACATGGTCTGTGATACAGGGTCACATGGTATGTGATAAGGGTCACATGGTCTGTGAAATAGGGTCACATGGTCTGTGATAAAGGGTCACATGGTCTGTGATACAGGGTCACATGGTCTGTGATCAGGGTCAAATGGTCTGTGATATAGGGTCACATGGTCTGTGATAAAGGGTCACATGGTCTGTGATAAAGGGTCACGTGGTCTGTGATATAGGGTCACATGGTCTGGTCTGTGATACAGGGTCACATGGTCTGTGATACAAGGTCACATGGTCTGTGATACAAGGTCACATGGTCTGTGATATAGGGTCACATGGTCTGTGATATAGGGTCACATGGTCTGTGATATAGGGTCACATGATCTGTGATATAGGGTCACATGGGTCTGGTCTGTGATAAACGTCACATGGTCTGTGATAAAGAGTCACATGGTCTGATAAATAGGGTCACACGGTCTGTGATACAGGTCACATGGTCTGTGATACAGGGTCACATAATCTGTATAAAGGGTCACATATTCTGTGATATAGGGTCACATGGTCTGTGATAAAGGGTCACATGGTCTGTGATATAGGGTCACATGGTCTGTAACATAGGGTAACATGGTCTGTGACACAGGGTCACATGGTCTGGTCTGTGATACAGGGTCACACGGTCTGTGATACAGGGTCACACGGTCTGTGATACAGGGTCACACGGTCTGTGATAAAGGATCACACGGTCTGATAAATAAGGTCACACGGTCTGTAATATAGGGTCACACGGTCTGTGATAATGGGTCATACGGTCTGATAAATAGGGTTACACGGTCTGTGATAATGGGTCACATGGTCTGCGAAATAGGGTCACATGGTTTGCGAAATAGGGTCACATGTCTGCGGTATAGGGTCACATGGTGTGTGATATAGGGTCACATGGTCTGTGATATAAGGTCACATGGTCTGTGATATACGGTCACATGGTCTGCGATAAAGGGTCACATGGTCTGCGATAAAGGGTCACATGGTCTGCGGTAAAGGGTCACATGGTCTGCGGTATAGGGACACATGGTCTGTGATAATGGGTCACATGGTCTGTGATAATGGGTCACATGGTCTGCTAAATAGGGTCACATGGTCTGTGAAATAGGGTCACATGGTCTGCGATAAGTGTCACATGATCTGCGATAAACGGTCACATGGTCTGCAATAAACGGTCACATGGTCTGCAATAAACGGTCAACATGGTCTGCGATAAACGGTCACATGGTCTGTGATATAGGGTCACATGGTCTGCGGTATAGGTCACATGGTCTGCGGTATAGGGTCACATGGTCTGTGATAATGGGTCACATAATTTTTGTCACATGGTCTGTGATATAAGGTCATATGGTCTGTGATAATAGGTCACATGGTCTGTGATATAGGTCACAGGTGTGTGATTAGGGTCACATGGTCTGTGATATAGGGTCACATGGTCTGCAAAATAGGGTCACATGGTCTGCGTATAGGGTCACATGGTCTGCGATAAAGGGTCACATGGTCTGCGATAAAGGGTCACATGGTCTGTGATAGGGTCGCATGGTCTGTGATATATGGTCGCATGGAAATAGTGTCACATGGTCTGCGAAATAGGGTCGACCAGGAGACCCTCTATCACAGACCACGTGGCCCTATATCGCAGACAACGTGACCCTTTATCGAAGACCATGTGACCCTTATTGCAGACCATGTGACCCTGTATCACAGACCATGTGACCCTTTATCACAGACCATGTGACCCTTTATCACAGACAATATGACCCTATTTCACAGACCATGTGACCCTATATTGAAGACCATGTCCACACTTAATCACAGACCAGGGGACCCTTTATCACAATCCCATGCGACCATATATCGCAGACCCATGCTACCCTTTATCGCAGCACCATGTGACCCTATTCTTTCGCAGACCATGTGACCCTATCACAGACCATGTGACCCTTGTTACAGACCATGACCCTATATCGCAGACCATGCGACCTTATATCGGCAGACCATGCAACCATATATCACAAGACCATGTGACCCTTTATCACAGACAAATGCGACCCTATATCGCAGACCAATGCGACCATATATCGCAGACCATGCGACCTTATATCGCCAGACAATGCGACCCTATAATTCGCAGACCATGACCCCTATATCGCAGACCATGCGACCTAATTCGCAGAACCATGCGACCATATATCCAGACACCATGCGACCCTATCTAGACCATTTGACCTTTATCGCAGACCATGAGACCCTTTATCGCGCCATGCGACCCTATATCGCAGACCATGGACCATAATATCGGCGACCATGCGACCTTTATATCGGGAACCACGTGACCCTATACACCAGACCACGTGACCCTTTACTACCCGCAGACCATGTGAACCCTTTACCGCAGCGCAGACCATGTGACCCTTTACCGCAGACCATGTGACCCTTTAACCGCAGACCTGTGACCCTTCCCGCAGACCATGTGACCCTTAACACCGCAGACCATGTGACCCTATAATCGCAGACCATGTGACCCTATATCGCAGACCAGTTGACCCTATATCACAGACCATGTGACCTATTATCACGACCATGTACCCTATATCACACACCATGTGACCCTATATCACAGACCATGTGACCTTATACCGCAGACCATGCGACCCTATAACCGCAGACCATGCGACCCTGTATCGCGACCATGCGACCGCATTATCGCAGACACCATGCGACCCTATACCGACCATGCAACCCTAACCGCATGACCATGCAACCCTATCCGCAGACCATGCGACCCTTAATCGCAGACCATGCGACCCTTAATCTCGCATGACCATGCGACCTATACCCAGACCATGCGACCCTATACCGCACACCATGCACCCGTCTATCGCAGACCATGTGACCCTATATCGCAGACCATGTGACCCTTTATCGAAGACCATGTGACCCTTATTGCAGACCATGTGACCCTGTATCACAGACCATGTGACCCTTTATCACAGACCATGTGACCCTTTATCACAGACAATATGACCCTATTTCACAGACCATGTGACCCTATATTGAAGACCATGTGACCCTATATCGCAGACCATGTGAACCTTTATCACAGACCATGTGATCCTATACCGCAGACTATGTGACCCTATATGATCCTATACCGCAGACTATGTGACCCTATACCGTAGACCATGTGAGCCTATAAAGCAGACAATGTGACCCTTTACCGCAGACCATGTTACCCTTAATCGCAGACCATGTGACTTTATATCACAGACCATGTGACCAT